>JAJTUV010001035.1:0-600000 GCA_021653895.1 Mastomys natalensis
TGAGATTACTTCACTTCCAATTTTTCATTTTCAAGAGTTAGAATATTGCCTTTCGAAACTTGGCTGTAATTAGGATTTTGAAAACGCCTTTTATGACAAAGGCACCTGTCGTAATTGATAAATACTTTATACCTCAGAAGCTAAAGATGAATCAATTTGTTTTTTTTTTAATTTCTTTTTTTCATTTTTTATTGGATATTTTATTTATTGACATTTCAAATGTTATCTCCCTTCCCAGTTTCCCTCAATAAACACCCTCATCCCTACTTCCTAACTCTATAAGAGTGCTCCCCACCTGCCCACCCACTCCTGCCTCAGTGTCCTAGCATTCCCCTACCTTGGGTCACTGAGTCTTGATAGAACCAAAGAGTTCACCTCCCAGTGATGCCCAATAAGGTAATCCTCTGGTACATATCCAGCTGTACCCACGGGTCCCCCGTATGTACTCTTTGATTGATGATTTAGTTCCTAGTAGCTTTGGGGGGGGTGTCTAGTTGGTTGATATTGTTGTTCTTCCAATGGGATTGCAGATCTCCTTCAGTTCCTTCAGTCGTTGTCTGAACTTCTCCATTGGGGTCCCTGCTCAGTCCAATGTTTGGCTGCATTTACATCTTTATTGTTTGGACATTGGCAGAGGCTCTCAGAGGACAGCCATACCATTCTCCTGTCAGCAAGTGCTTCTTGGCATCAGCAATAGTGTCTGAGTTTGGTGTCTGCAGATGGGATGGAACCCTAGGTGGGGCAGTCTCTGAATAGTCTTTCTTTTTATATCTGCTCCACTCTTTGTCTCTGCATTTCCTTTTGACAGGAAGAATTCTGGATTACTATTTTTGAGTTGGGTGGGTGGCCCCATGCCTCAACCAGGGTCTATGTCTATCCACTGAATATGGTCTCTCCAGTTTCTGTCTCCCCTTTGCTGGGTATTTCGGCTAATGTCCTCCATGTTGGGTCATAGGAAACTCTTGGGTCCTTGACATCTGGGAATTTCTAGTAGCTACCGTAAGTTACCTCACTGCTACTCCCCTCTTTCAAATTCCTGACTCTCCATACTTCTCCCCAATCATTGCTCATATCTGAACCACCTCCCCTTTCCGTCCCCCTCTACTCTCCCTCTCAAGTCCCTCCCTCTACCTTGCATGATCATTTTCTTCCCCCTTCTGAGTGGCACTATGTTATATATCAAAAATCCATAATTCGGTGTGGTCTTCTTTCTTCTTGAATGTCATATGGTCTGTGTGTTGTATTTTGGGTATTCTGAGCTCCTTTTTGGCTAATACCCACTAATCAGTGGGTACATACAATGTGTGTTTTTTGTGACTGAGTTACCTCACTCAGGATGATATTTTCAAGTTTCATCCATTTGCTTGCAAATTTTATGAAGTCTGTTGTTAATAGCTGAGTAGGACTCCATTGTGTAAATGTACCACATTTTCTGTATCCATTCCTCTGTTGAGGGACATCTGGGTTGTTTCCAGCTTCTGGCTATTACAAATAAGGCTGCTATAAACACAGTGGAGCATGTGTTCTTGTTATATGTTGGAGCATCTTTTGGGTATATGCCAAGGAGTGGTACAGCTAGGTGCTCAGTTAGAACTAGTTGCAATTTTTAAAGAACAGTCAGACTGATTTCCAGAGTGGCTGTACCAGCTTGCAATCCTACCAGCAATAGACGAGTATTTCTCTTTCTCCACATCTTTGCCAGCTTCTGCTGTCACCTGAGTTTTTGATCTTAGCCATTCTGACTGGTATCAGGTAGAATCTCAGGGTTGTTTTCATTTGCATTTCCTTGATGACTAAGGATTTTGCACATTTCTTTGAGTTCTTCTCAGGCATTTGAGATTCCTCAGTTGAGAATTCTCTGTTTAGCTCCGTACCCCATTTTAAATAGGGTTAGTTGGTTCTCAGGATTCTACCTTCTTGAGTTCTTTGTATATTTTGGATTTTAGTCCTCTATTGGATGTAGGGTTGGTAAAGATCTTTTCTCAATCTGTGGGTTGCTATTTTGTCCTATTGACAGTGTCCTTCACCTTACAGAAGCTTTGCAATTTTAGGAGGTGCCATTTGTCAATTGTTGATCTTAGAGCATAAGCCATAGGTGTTCTTTTCAGGAAAATTTCCCCTGTGCCAAGGTGCTTGAGGTTTTTTCCTCTTTCCCTTCTATTAGATTCACTGTATCTGGTTTTATGTGAAGGTCCTTGATACACTTGGTCTTGATCTTTGTACAAGGAGATAAGAATGGGTCAATTTGCATTCTTCTACATGCTAACTTCCAGTTGAACCAGCACCATTTGTTGAAAATGCTATCTTTTTTCCATTGGATGGTCTTTGCTCCTTTGTCAAAGATCAAGTAACCAAATGTGTGTGGGTTCATTTTTGGGTCTTCAATTCTATTGGTCTGCCTGCCTGTCTCTGTAACAATACAAAGCAGGTTTGAGTTTTATTACTAATGCTCAGTAGTAGAGCTGAGGTTAGGGATGGTGATTCCCCTAGAAGTTCTTTTATTGTTGAGAATGGTTTTACTTATCCTGGATTTTTTGTTATTCAAGATAAAACTGAGAATTGCACTTCTATTTATCTCTGTGAAGAACTGAGTTGCAATTTTGATGGGGATTGCATTATATCTGTATAAAGATAAATCTTAAATCATTGCATGGATAAGACTTATAATTTTATTGACTTTTATGATTCTAACTCTGGGCTCCCTGAACTTTTGACTCTTCAAGAAAGAGTCCTGACTTCATCCTTGCCCGACTATTCAGTTTTCACATGTCAATTCTGAATTCCTGAAAGCTAGCTCTTTACTCAGATAATCTAGCATCTTTTTCACATATGACTATTATATACCATGCCGTGACACCTTCTTTATCATTTAAAACACCTTTCCTTGTGACCTATGAGTAATCCTTAGTCACCTGCTGATGCCAAAGCATAGAAATTACTTATGGTGTTGCATATACCACTAATCTATTCACTATCTCACATAGGTGGAAAATATCCTTTTTTACTTTTACATAATCTAAATATTGGGTATACAAACAGTTCTTGATGGTTTTGAGACAGGATCTCTATAATTTGTCTGTTTCTGAACTCAGGATCCTTCTGCCTCATCTTCTTAAGTACTGGAATTATAGGTGTGCACTACCACACTTGGCATGATCATGCTTTACACTACACCCTGTGTGGTTCAAGTCATTTTATAGCTGGTTCTCATTTTGGATGGTGGTTGCTGTCAAACTGTCAAATGCCTTCATTCTCTGGACAGGTTTTCTTAAAGGCATGTGGTTGACCCAGATTAGAAATGTTTAAGTAAATAAGGAAGAAAAACTATTATAGAAAGAAAAAGTGAAAAGACAATTATGAAAAAGAACTAGTTTGAGTAAAGAGCCTATGAATAGTTTCAGACACTAATTTATTCAATTATTTTATAATCTTGAAATTGAAATGAATTAAGAATTAGCAAATTTAATTTTCTTGCCAAGAAATAAATACAGACAAATGTTTTGTCTTTCAATTATTAAACAATGATGCTTTATAGAGGTTTAAAACAGTAAACACTATTGCTAGAATGGAAGAACAATTTAAAAATATAATGGGATATATTTATAGCACTTTCATATTTTACAAACATATTCTATAAATTTCAAAACCTGTCTTTTAGGAATTCTATGACTGCAGTTGTATCAGCGACTCTGGCTTACAGAATGGAAACCACTCAGCACATTTGGGTGAATGCCCAAGAGACAAATGCAAAACCAAATACTACTTTTATATATTTTTTCAAGTCATTATTTCTTTTTTCAGTGCAATGGGAAGCACTTCTTTTATGTTAATTCTGATAAAGTGAGTATACTTTTTTTCTATGCATGTATGTGCATTTCTCTATGGGATGCATGAGTGTATGACAATTTAGAGCTCAGATAATTATCTCTGGAATCAGTCTTCAATCC
Organism: Mastomys natalensis; assembly: GCA_021653895.1. Lineage (NCBI taxonomy): Eukaryota > Metazoa > Chordata > Mammalia > Rodentia > Muridae > Mastomys > Mastomys natalensis. Next base: position 3,948 of record JAJTUV010001035.1, read on the forward strand.
ACTTCCACCTCCACTGTGGAAGCCAGATCATCTGCCTATGAACTTTCAAGGATCTGCTGGTCACCTCTCAGATCACAAATGGGAACAAAGATGACTTTTCCACATCCTGAGTATAAATTGTTAAGACATCATTATTAGTCATGTATATTAGAGGATAAATATATTTATTGACTTCTATTGTATTACATTTGGGACCTAAGCTCATATCTTGTCCCATCTTAATTTTATAAGAGCATATGCCCCCATGATTATTTTGTTAGTTCAATACTATAAATAATAATTTAGTATATGCTTCTTTCATTAGGAAATCTAGGCTCTGTGACGTCTCAGCTTGCTAGACACTTAAAATATAGAATTATTTGGAATTGTCTCAATTTTAAGCATCTCTCTTTACAGTTAGAAGAACTTTTATGGTCAGTTCCATTCTACCCTAGGAATCATTTATTGATGTTAATGAAAGGAACCCATTTGGAAGCCTGACAAGCTTAAACTTCAGTCAACAGTAATATTTCTAGCATGGAGAGATGGCTTTGATTATCAATTAACATTGCCTACTGCTCTTTCAAAGGGCCTGATTTCAGTTCTCAGTACCCACCTCAAGTGTCTTACAATCACCTATATCTCCAGCTCCAAGAGGTCTGACACCATCTTCTAAGTTCTGAGGGCATACACTCATACCTGGAATACACACTCACAGACATAAGTTAGCAAAAATTAAATCATATTAAAATTATAAAATAGCAATAATATTTCAAAAGTTTTAATTTACTTACAGAATAACTTTTGATTCAATCTTTTGTAATAGACTGTACACTTAATAAATAAAAGTATGAAAAGAGTGGAGCCCTTCAGATTTTAGACAAATATTTATATAAGATTTTATGCTTGAATAATATTCCAAGGTAAGTTAATAGATACATACACATAGACAGCCCCATTCATAGGAATGGATACTCACCACAGCCACATCCTTGTACTCTAGCTGCTTGCTCATTCACCAGTGTGCTTACCTGTTTGCGCATTGGTGAATACATTACAGCATAGTGCACTTAAAAGTAAGTATCATTATGGGCATACATCCCAGAGTACAAGAGCAAAGACCATCATGAATTGTTACCATTCAAATGAGCACATAACAATTCTCAAATGATTCTAACATAATAAGGAAACTGTTGCTATGAAGATGATTCAAAGGAACCTAGTTTAAGGCAAGATAGGAACTATGATTTTCTCAAAGGCACATCTCAAAATGTGTTGTTCAATCACATGACCTAAACAAGTGTCTAGATGAGGATTTTAGGCAAGAATTGGATTCATGCTTTAACCTGAAACCAGAAAATGCCAAAGTGTTTTGAAAGGAGAGACAGTTGATTGGCTGGAAGTGCTGGAAAGATGGTAGGACAAGTACAATGGGTGGCCAGGGAAGCAAGTAGGTCCTAGCAGCTCCTTTTGACTAATTCACCCACAGTCACATTTAAAAGTAAAAATGTGTAACATTTGAATGTTGATTTTCAAAAATATATTTATGTGAGTATGATAACCTGGGCTAATACTTTTGAACTACATGTTGATTAAAAGCCCCAAAAGCCAAGAGAAAGGAAAAAAAAAGGTTTTAATTGTCATTTAAATGAGGCTAGACATTTAATTAACTTCTACACTTGTTTAAATTCTATTCTGATCAAATATTACATTAAGGTGTTTCCCATGATCAGTTAGTTCATTAAGTATAAAATGTTGTCTATTTATAAGGAGAGTATTTCTCAGTTATGAAAGATTCACTAAAATGCAAAAAATCTCCTCAGAATTCATAGACTTATGATAAACAAAAATATTAATTTCAAATGTCCAAGAAAGGTTTCAAAATATTTAAAACTTAAATTCCAGTGATGATCATCCAGTAAATAAAGAGAGCTTTATCTTCCCATATAGTAAGCCTAGAGTCACATGCCTGAACTACCTATCTGATTGAGGTTCTCAGGTGTCACTTAAAAATCATCCCTTGAAACAATGTAGGCCCCATTATCATAGCCAGGCTTGGTAATTCACATCGGTAGGCTCACCATTTTAGGAGGCTGAAGTAGGAGTGTTGCTGAGAGTCCAGGTCCAGTCTGGGCTAAAAAGTATCAACTTTCTGGACTCTCTTGAAATCATAGCACAGTGAATCCTTATTGCTCATTGTCTTGTGTTTTCTCAAGCTGTTACTGATACCTTTGTAACATGTGGGCCATTCCCATTAGGGTTTTCTTCCAACCATAAAGAAAAATAACATCAGTAAACATTTTAAGTTTAAACTCAACTTACCATTTTGAACACATTTAAATGTTATTTTTTGCTTTTATCTTATTGCAGGTGTGTCCAACCTGAATTGAAATCACTTGCAATGGGTTTCCATTCACTGGTTATACGAACACTAGGTATGGTAAACATACTCCTCCAATCTTAGGTCAGTTTAAAAACCAAGTAAATCTCAGAGTTGATTGAAACAGAAGCTAGAAACAGTTTCTTCTCTACACTATGCATGAATTCTGGAGAAGCCCTGAAGTATACTTATGCACACTCTACAAAAGGCCCATGACTGAAGGTTAGGACCACAACTAAGACCATGCAATCAGAGCACAAAACAGTATTTACAAGGCCCCAAAACTGAACTGCTTAGAACACTCCAAAAGATATTTAAACAAGTACAAAATCAGTGGAAATTGAGTCATGGAGTCAGATGACACCAAAAAGAGGACCTATTCTGAATCTAGAAGCCACCATTCCATAGTGAGGGTGAGACTGGACCACAGCTTGTCTGGGGAGAGAGTCCTGGTGTAAGAGTTCCATTTTTAGATTTCCTTTTTTTCCACATTTTGACCATTTAAATTGTATTTATTTTAGATAGTAACTTTTATAAATGTGTAAGTGTGCATGCATGATTTTCTGTATATATATCACTTGCCTGCAGTGCCTCCCAGAAGGGAGAATCAGATTCCCCAGGACTGTAATTACAGGCAGTGAACTTCTTGATATAGATGCTGGGACCCACACTCTGGTGCTTTCAAGAGCAGCAAGCACTCTAAACTCATCTCTCCAGCCCTCGTTTTTAGTTTGCTTCAAATACTTGAACAAACTTATGACTTTATGGGACTATGATAAGTCCTTTTATTCACTTGTCACAAAGCTACAAGTCCACTCCAATTATTCCAAAACATTCTGGTGAATTAAAAAAAAAAAAACAAAAAACCTGGGATATGGACATGTCACCAATAGATTTTAACTAGTTTGTATTATAAGAACATAGCTTACAGGCATATAGAATTCCTTGTTCATTATATCTTTAAGGGATAGAGACAGACAAAATATGTGTATGACATTACACATCCAAAGATGGTACAGTCTTTGGAAAAATGTATTGATATAATTCTTGCATATATTCAAACAAAAACCAAGACATTATCCTACAAAGTTTTCAGATTTTCATTCTTCACTGTGTATCAATTGATATAACTGTGTATCAATATGATATAACAGCTCAATTTATTTTAAATGCTTGTATTGAGTTGATAGCTTTACTTCTCATCTTGTAGGAGGAATTCTAGCTCCAATCTACTATGGGGCATTGATTGACAGAACATGTATTAAGTGGTCTGTTACCAACTGTGGAGCACGTGGGGCATGTAGGCTATATAACTCCAGACTATTTGGGTGAGTTATTATAAATGTACTTCATTAATTAATTTTATCTTTTTATAATTTTTAAATGTATGTGAGTTCATTTATCTATATGTGAGTGTGCCCCACATGTGTGCAGTTCCTATAGAGATAACATGGAGTTGGGTTCTCTAGAACTGGATTTACCAATGGGTATGAGTCACTATGTGAGTGCTGGGGTCAAAAACCAGGTTCTCTGCAAGAGTAGTGTTCTTGATCTCTCAGCACTCTCTTTGGCTCCATATAGATTATTTATAAAAAAAATAGTAAATTAATGATTAATGTTACTTTAATGAATCCTTATTTTATACTCACAATTGTATCAGGCAATCTCATTTTAACACTAGAAGAAAGAAAAGTTAATTATTGTGTATATTTTTACATTGAATACAAAAACATGAAGACTCAAGGATAATAAATTGTCCAAAGTCATACAACTAGGAGCAAAAGAGATGGAGTTTTTGCTCAATTATAGTTTTTTTTATACCCAAACTCTACTAATACTAAAATATTATTGTTCCTGATTTCTGAAGCAGGACATGATGGCCAACTGAGTGTATGGTTATAAAGTAGAAAAATGAGAAAAGTTCATGTTTTGTTCATGAGGACAGAAGATAAATGAATGGTAATTTGAAATAACACATGGAAGTCATATTCTTTAGAAAACAGCTCATTGTAAATTTAAATATTGATTAATTATAAAACATATATTTCATAATAGGTTATCTTTTGGTAGTTTTTGAGACAGGCTTTCTCTGTGTAGACTTTGCTGTCCTGGGGCTATCTCTGTAGACCAGGCTGACCTTGACCTCACAGAAATCCCCTGCCTCTGCCTCTCAAGTGCTATGATTAAAGGCATGTACCACCATGGCCTGGCTTCAAAGTAAATTTTTAATAAACTAGTTAGGAAGTGCAAATATCTTTGGATCATGACCCAAGCTCTTAAAACTATAACAGAAAATATTAGAGTACTTTTAAATCTCTCTATAACAAAAATTATTTTAAGCAACACTTAAAGGGAAAATAGTAAATTAAAGAAACTGGAGCTAATGATGCAGTCACAAGGAAGTTTTCTAGATCTATCTAGCTCCCATAAAGAGTAAAATTAAAGTGAACACTACAAGGAAGGAGAACCACAGAGGCTTCCATTTCTGATGGATGATGGGAAATGGTTCAGGTGGTAGGAGAGTCTACCTGTCCTTATTCTAGGTTGTAAGTTACAGTTAGCTGTATTCCCAACTATTTTCACCACCAACCACAAAGGAGAGTTGTTGTTGCAAATCCTTACCACTGGTGTTGGTGTCATGCTGATATTGTTGCCTTGGTTGTGGTGTAACAGTGTTGTTGGTGTCATTGTTCTATTGTTGCCTGGTGTTGGTGTTGGTGGTGATGGTGGTGTCAGTGGCAATGGTGATGGTGGCAGTGGTGGTGTTGCCTTGGTGGAGTTAGTATTATGGTTAGTATTATTAGGGTGTTTGTTAGTGTCATGTCCAGATCCTGACAATCTTAATATCTTGACATATCCATGACTGCGTTTGAAGACTGCTCACTATCTTCAAACCATAATCATTGTTTTTATTTCCTTTTAGTGTGACTTCCGTTTTTTTTTTCCCCTGAAAATTAGATATAAAAATAATGGCAGAGAAACTAATACAACAAATCACCTTGTTATAAGGCACATGGGAGGAAGGCTTTCAATTGTAATATGTTTTAGTCTCAGTATTAATGGACCTAGGTATAGGACTGTGAACATCTGATATATTCGTTTGTGCTTTCTTCTTTTATTGAATGTAATTGGATGGCAGGGAGGAAGAGATCTAAATATGCCTTTCTTCCATCAGAAAACTAACGAGTCAGCCAGAGTTTAATCATTGTGTCTTATGAGTTCTTTAGAAATAATCTCAAATCTTTATGTTCCAATGTATAATGTTTGATTTTAAAAATATAAGTTCACTTTTTTTAACTGTTAGGTTTGTTTACCAGAGATATGTGCTAAAAGCTGTACCACAAAATGTAAAATAATATTTGTCCCTCATTTTTCTAGAATCACCTACGTGGGCTTAAACATATCTTTAAAAACTTCAGCACTTTTTTTATATGTTGTATTAATTTATGTCATGAAGAAAAAATTTAAAACAAATGATAACAAGACATTGGAAAATGGAAGAAAATTCACAGATGAAAGAAACCCAGAATCTGTAAATAAAAATGGATACTATTGTGTACCTTCTGATGAACAAAACTGTGAAACACCTCTTTAAGGAAAGAGAAAGATATATCTGTTGCTGTGTTCTCAAACACCACCCTGGTCCTTGTACTGAAGATGTCCACACCTTACATATGATGGAAATCAATAATCCTATGCATTTACAATGAAACAACATATAAATCAAAAGAAATAAGAGCATTCTTGTTAGGATATAGCTATGCTTTTGAACTAGGATTGTAATATATATGATCTGTAAAAAATTACTAAATGAAAATTTCTTACATTACAATAGAACAACTAGTATTCACTTAAGCATTTATTAATAAATAGAATAAGTAAGGAGGCTAGGATGGACAAAAGGGAAAAGGAATGTGAAAATTGGTGTCTTTAAACTAGCATCTTCGAAAATCAAATTTCCATGATGCTATTCATGCCTGAAATCTCTACGATGGAGGGCTTCATGATGTGGCATCTTTTGATATACATTTTATGTCATAGATTTTGCATAACTAGTAACTTAAAATTGTTTAATGACACATGCATCTTCTTTGCACATACTGTACAAAACATTGAGAATAGAACAGAGAAATTTATGAAAAATCACAATCTATAATTATCAGAAAACATTCCTCAGAATGCATTTTAAGAGATATGTAAATAAATTGGTAAACCCAAATTGACTGAAGAAAGCTAAGACCACTGAATAAAGAAGGCTTCACTCCACCTTTCAGTTCTCTGAGATAAGTGTGTGCCAGACAGTGGGCATTAGAGGATATCAGCACTCTACATCATCACTGTTTTGTTTGTCTTTTGTTTTGGATTTGAGATAGATAGATAGATAGATAGATAGATAGATAGATAGATAGATATAGAGATGATAGAGATACAGACATAGATGAAATTAAGATAGAGTGACTGAGAGGAAATATCCTTGGATGTTGTATTTTCTAGTGAGATTGGATTTAGTATAGTGGATGGTAGAAGTTGAACTTGCTTTATTGTCACATGTTAAAATATTTTTGTTTGCATTAAAATACTTATCTGTTGCTATAATAAAATACCCTGACAAAAATTAACTGAGAGAACAAAGTTATTTATTTTGGCTTGCAGTTCTATACATATATGGTCCACCCTGCTTAGAAAGACATGTCAATAGCCACAGAAGACAAGGTGATAAGAGCAGGAAAGTTGCTTATCACCTTTCATCCACAACTGGAAGCAGAAACAGTGAAAAGGAATTGGCGAAGACTATAAAACTTCAAATTTCACTCCCAGTGAAATTCTTCCTCCAGGAACACTTTACCTGCTAAAAATTCCAGCACAATACCCATAAATGGAGAGCAAATGTCTGACTACATTAGGCATGGGGAATAATTTTTAATCACACTGTCACATACATATGCACATGAATACTCAACACATGTATGGAAAGTTTATTCCTACACTAGAGATTCTGATTCAAAACATCTTTGGCATCATCATCTGAATTAAGTTCTTTAGCAAATAATCCCTCAGGTGACAGAAGTTTTTGATAAATGATTGAAACAGAAACTTTTGTTTCTTTGGAGACTCAATTGTGTGATGTTTTTCTGGAAACTGTCTTAGGAGAGCATGTTTTGCTGAAGCAGACATATAAAAAGATGATTTTCCTGAAGCAGGCGTATGGGAGGATGCTGAGAACAGATAAATGATGGTTTTCCAGAAGCTGCCTGGAAAGGGACACATGATGTTTTGCTAGAGCAGATGCTTGAAAGGACATGTAATATTTGGAAAAGGTATACATATAAACAAACAGACAGTGAATGATAGTGTGTGATAATGGTTCACCTTGCCACTCTTTGCTGGTATTCCTTGGGCTTTGCTGATGCTGGTCTTCACTGACAACACTGTTGCATTGGTTACACTGCCTTCCTTGCTGACTTCATAGAGAGAAACGCAGCACTGAGCTCCTTGTGAAATGCTGGCAGCTTCTTGCCACTTCTGTGGACTCAGGCAGACTGTCAGAACCTAGCAGTTTCCTTTGGATCAAAGTGTCATTGCTGATATTTTAATGGTGTTTGTGAGTGGATTGAGCTACGGCTGTTGATTTTTGTGAACTAAGTCTGCTGATATCCTGACACAGAAGATGAGAATCACCCCAAAGAACTATTTCTAATCAGGTTCCCTTCCCCCTTTGCATTATTAACTTTTCCTTTCCACTACCTTTAGTGTACTAGAAGGGTGGTAAAAGTGTTTAAGAACCATCATTAAAGTAGGTTTTTAAAAATCTAAGCCTACAGAAGACAGTAGCTTATTTGAATAATCTGAAGCATACAAAATAACTGTAATATTCTGTAATAATGCAGTATACAAGAATTTGGAAAATAAGTTTCCCTATCTTTCTGTGAGTTATATTTGTGGTTTTGCAAAATTTCAAATCAGTCTATGAACTGTACTTATGACTTACAGTTTTATTTTCCTGCTAGAGCATTTTCGATTAAATTTTCATCTAAGGCTAAGACTTAACTGATATAAAACTGTAAAGTCTAATCCTTTAAAGATTGCTAGCATGTTCTAAACTATTCAGGATAATTTAGACATAAAAGTTAATGCTCAGTCACCTTATACATGATCAAATTCTTCAGTGTGCTCAAAACTAGGATTGCACTCATTCTAAGTATCTAAGTAATTCGTTTCAAAGACAAGCTTTATTTAGTCTCTATACATAGTTTAAACCTAGAGCAATTAACTAAAAACAAGTAACTTTTTTATTAATTAATTTTAAAATTTATTTTATACTCCAATCCTAACTTCCTCTCTTTCCAGTTCCTCCCTCATTCATCTCCTCCACATTCCTCCCTCCCTTCCCCTTCAGAGGAGGAGAGGTCACCCTTGGATTTCAACCCACCATGGCATATCTAGTTGCAGAAGGACTAGGTACATCTCCTACTGAGGCTAGACAGTGCAGCCAAGTTAGAGGAAAAGGATCCAAAGGCAGGCAATATTGTCAGAAACAGGCTCTGCTCCAGTTTTAGGGGACCCACATGAAGACGAGTTGCACATCTGTTACGTATGTGTAGGGGACCTAGTACCATCCCAGGCATGCTCTTTGGTTGCTGTAACAGTTTCTGTGAGTCCTCATGGATTAGGTGATTCTATAAGTTTTCTTGTGGTGTCCATGACCTCTCTGGTTCCTTCAATCATTTTAATTCCTCTTCCACAAGATTCCTTGAGCTCTACCTAATGCTTGGCTGTGGGTCTTTACATCCGTTTTCCTTAGCTGCTAGTTGAAACCTTCCAAAGGACAGTTATGCTAGGTTCCTGTCTGCAAGTACAGCAGAATATCATTAATAGTGTCAGGAGTTGGTTCTCTCTTTCATGGGATGTGTCTCAATTTAAACCAGTCAGTTGTTCATTCTTTCAATTTCTGCTCCATCTTTATTACTGTATATCTTGTAGGTAGATAATTTTCCAGACAAGCTTTCCTTAGCTTCCTGTATATTGTAGGGCATGGAACTGGCATGGTAGAGCATGCTCAAACTCCTGAAATCTTAGAATTTCAGACCCGCAGGGATGGAGCTAACTATCTGATTCCAGGCCTGCCTTGGGAAATGTGACCAGGATCACCAACCAGGTGATAACATGCAGTCAGTCATAGAGTACAACACTTTGAATTCTTCCCCACACAGAGACCTCCACTAGCATCTTAGCCTCAGCCAAAAGCATGTATTTATCCCCCAAATCCCATTCCACTTCCAGAGGTTCATACAGCACATGGCATATAGTGCACAAGTTATTTTACCAAGGACTATCTAAGATTGGCTGTTTTTACTAAGTTGTAACACTTGGCAGATGGCCCTCCCCAGACCCCATCAGCAATCATTGTTGTACATTGGACCCACCTGCCTAGCCAAGATTCTGTGTCTTGCAGACTCTAACATCAGAGCATGGGCTCCAGACACCACAGCAGCTGTAGCTGCTGCAGGACCCATGACCCAGCCACTGTCCTGTGCTGGTGGCACAAAGTTCTTTATGCCTTTTCTAAGAGCTGTAACACTTCCAGCATCCCCATATGGACTGGAGCCCTGTAGACCCTATTTGTCCTGGACTGAGCTTAACTCTCCTCAATCTGATATACAGCAACTTCTGATGCTACAAATCGAAGAAGGAGCCTTCTTCAAAGACCCAACCCTTTTTGGACTTTTCCCTGCTCTCTTTGAACTGGTGTTTACCTGAGGCAGTCAGACACCCCACCAGGAGAGGTGGATCATGAACCACAGTGTATGTTTTCAAGGTTAAGCTTAAAGCAAGTAACTAAAAACCAATACATTTTATTTAAAATCTGGTATACACAGTAAGTTAAATTTTGGCCCTCAAACTTCTCAGAGATCTGCTCAATATGGCATCTAAAATGGTTAATAATAAAAGCTTCTCATGGTAGCTAAAAATGCCCAAATCTTCAGTCAGCCCATAGGTTTCCTTCAAAAAATCTGATGGGGCACAAATAGCTCCCTGTGGCTTGTGATAACACTAACCACTGGCAAAAAACTGTTGCATGTTCACCCTCTTCCAGGACACTGTCCAAACTGTGGCAAGCAGGACACTGGAGAACTGACTGCCCTTCTTTTCCTCACCAAGGTAGGTTAGTCCCTCAATTCCTCATCCACATGAAATTCTGTGGCTAATGTTATTCTGTGTGAATGTCAAAGACTGACAATCCCTGCTCCTGAGACCACCAGGGTAACCATCAGCTAAGTGACTGCCATTTTAGTTGATATAAAGGTCAAATAGATATGTTTCCTGCTCAAATTTATCCTCCTCAAATTTCTGTTGATGGTGCTGGCTAACTGTGCCCTTATAGTTTCAGAACAGCAAACATCAAGCTTCTACTCCAATGGTTGCAACTACATTGTAAGTCAGTTTTGTAAGTTAAAACCAGGCTTGCTTTTTTGTTTTTAAAGAGCTACTAGACCTAATGATTAAAAAGATAACAACAACAAAAAAGTTCCTTTTCTATTTTGTATTTAGATTCAGCAGTAGGCAGTGTGCTGTTTGTTGAGTTTTTTAGCTTGTTTGTTCACAGTGAGTCTGTGGACTGAATAACCAGAACTGGATGTCAAAAGAGCCCTATCAAAATCCTAAATAATCAGAACAATCATGAGTGTGGGGCAGACCCTTTTTTTCTTAATGGAAAACAGTTGTTTTTTTTTAAATGTTACTTATTATTTTTATTTATGTGTCTCTGTGGGTGTCCACAGACTACAGGAGAGGATGTTTGATCCCCAGAGTTGGAGTTATAGGTGGTTGTGCATCACTCACATGGGCACTGGAACCTGAACTTGGGTCTTTTCCTACAGCAGCAAGTGCTATTAATCACTAGGCCATGCCAACATCCCTCAGCTAATTTTTTTATGACAGGGATGTTTTAAGATTATGTCTGGTTTAAATTCTAAACTTGTTGTTTATAGATTTATCCCTGGGTGCCAGCTGTTGGCTTTCCCTGGAGCTCCACTGTCTGGCCACTGCCCTGCTCCCATCAGGCCCACTAAACAAGGGAACAATGAACAGGCAGGTCAGATCCCCTACTTCCCATTTCCCAATCCATCCACAGGCATACCCAGCAGCTGTGAGTTACCTGCTGGCTCTCCCCTAGATCAAATGTCTGGCCACTGCTCTGCTGGACTCCATCAAGCCTTCAGAACAAGGAAAAACAAGGCCTGCCAAACAAGGACTAGCCAGACATGTAACACCAAGAACAACTAGTCCAAGGCTGCCCACAGGAGATCTGTCTCACATGGAATATCCAGATAAGGCATGACTTCTGATACCTGTTACACCAGGAGCATCCAGGTACAACCAGATGGTTAAAGGCCCATATAAGAACACAGACAACCAGAGCCAGGGAAAATGGCACAATTGTAGCAAACCTATTTCACTATAGTAATCCCTAGATATTCTAACATGACTGAAGCACAAGAAAATGATGTTAAATCCAACCTTACAAAAACGAAATAAGCTTTTAAAAAAGAATTGAATAAATCTCACACAGAAGTAAAGGAAAATACAATTAAACAGGTGAAAGAAATGAATAAAACTGTTCAAAACTAGAGAATGGAAATAGAAACAGAAAACAGACAAACAAACAAACCAGACTCTGAGGGAATCCTGGTGATGAAAAATTTAGGGAAGAGAACCGGAACAACAAATGCAAGTAACACAAACAAAATACAAGAGAGAGAAGAAAGACTTCAGGCACAGAAGGTATGATTGAGGAAATTGATACACTGTTCAAAGAAAATATAAAATCAAAAAAATTCATGACACAAAGTATCCAGGAAATCTGGGCTTCTGTAGAAAGATCTAACTTAAGAATAATAGATGAATAGAGGAAGATGAAGAATCCTAACTTCAAGGACCACAAAATATTTTCAACAAAATTATAGAAGAAAATTTCCCCAACCTAAAGAAAAATATGCCTATAAACTAACAAGACGCTTACAGATCACCAATTACATTGTACCATAAAAGAACATCCTCCTGCCATATAATAATCAAATTCACAAATCTCCAGAACTAAGAAATTATATTAATAGCCTCAAAGGAAAAAGGCCAAGGGACATACAAAGACAAACTATCAGAATTACACCCGACTTTTCAACAGACTCTAAGGCTAGAAAGACCTGCACAGATATCTTACAGCCTCTAAGAAATGGCAGATGCCAACCTAGGCCACTAGATCCAGCAAAACTCTCCATTACTATAGATGGAGTAAACAAGATATTCCAAGAAAAAATAAATTTAAACTATGTCTACCCATAAATCTAGCCCAGAAAACACATGAAGGAAAACTCAAAACCAAAGAGGATAACTACACACAAGTAAAAAAAAAAAAAAAAAGAAAAAAAAACAAACAAAACAATAATTCCATATCAGTGAAAACAAAATAAGAAACACACACACTACCACAACCAACATCATTAACATCAAAATAACAGGAATTAACAATCCTTGCTCATTAACATCTCTAAATATAAATGATCTCATTTCCCCTGTAAAAATACACAGTATATCAGAATGGATGGAAAACCAGAATCTGTCATTCTGCTACATAGAGGAAAAACAAATTACCATAAAAATAGACATTACCTCACAGTAAAGGGCTGGAAAGTGGTATTCCAAGCAAACAGACACAAGGATCAAGCTGGAGTAGTCATTCACATATTTAATAAAATAGAGTGTCAATCAAAATTAATAATATTATTGGGAATTGAAATGGAAATTTCTTGTTTCTTTGGAAACTAAGTTATGTTGTATGATATTTTGCTGGGGCAGACAGGTGAAAGAATGTTTTGCTGAAGCAGACACAAATGAAAGAATGTTCTGCCAAAGCAGACACAGGTAAAAATATGTTTTGCCGAAGGAGACAGAGCTGAAAGGATGTTTTGTTGAAACAAACACATGAGAGGATGAATAATGTTTAGAAAGAATACAAATTTGATCTCACAGGCTGTGGGAGGAGACTGGTATTGATTCATCTAGCTCTGTTTCACTAGTCTTCCTTGATGACATTCATCTATTGGTTCATCTTGAGTCATGTTGCTTAGTTTTGCTTGATGTGAATCCATAGAACTTCTTGTAATATTATGGCAGATTCTTGCTGCTTCCTTGTATTCAGGCTGATTGGTGGAGCCTCCCAGCTTCTTTGGATTTAACTACCAGTGTTGATTCATGAGTGGTGACTGCCCAGTGGACTGGACTGCAGCTGCAGATGTTTGTTGGTATTTTGCTAGAGTAGTAGTGAAAGGCTCTCAGATGTTGAGAGATCACGGCCACCCAATGACCCACGAGACACCGATCTTGTTGCACTCGCAATAGGTTTATTTCAGGAAATCAGCTCTCATAACCCACAAAGGGGCAGAGGAGACCGACCCCCAGCCTGGTGAGCAGTGAATATTTAAAGGAAAAAAAACACAAACAAGAGGGGTGAAGGGGGGTTGCTGGAAAATTCCAGCGGAAAGCACCAGTATAAAGTCCCAACCCATTATTCAGCATGTACAATTCAGCGTGTGACAGGTGTGACAGGTTTCAAGAAACAGTCATGGCATGGGGATAAACATCTTGTTCACAGGAACTCAATCTCAATCATATTCAACCATCTATTTTGTTGTCAGCCAGTTCCTGGATCACCTGCACTCTCGAACTAGGTGACCTGCATTCTTGGTTCTTCTCTGTCTGCAGTTAGCTAGGGTAACAAAATTCTTTTCATTTCCCCACTTCTTCTAGTGCATAGTTCTAATCATAGAACTAAATTTCAGAATCATCATAATCTAGATTCTCTTGACCTGTAAAGCATAGTATTGTTGGCATAGCATCAGAATCTGAACAGCACTTATTCTCTCTCTAACAAAGGTAACTAATCTATTTAACACACAGGAACCACTAGTTAGCAGCAAAAGTAAGATTAAAAGGGGTCCTATACGGAAGGATATCAGAGTAGTCATCCAGGGTGACTTATTAAACCAGCTCTCGAACCATCCCTGTTGAGCTTCCCTGTCTCCCTGTCTCTTGTCTAGTCTTTCTCTCAGTTTGTTCATGGAGTCTCTAATCACCCCTGAATGGTCAACATAAAGCAGCATTCTTCTCTGAGGGCAGCACACAGCCCTCCATCTTTTAAAAATAGCAAATCTAATCCCCTTCTATTTTGTAAGACTAACTCTGATAGGGAAGCTAAGGACTCTTCAAGCTCGAATATGGACTGTCCTAGAGTCCTTAGGTCTTCATCTATAGCTGACCTCAACTGATAGAAGTACGGAGGGTTTTGTACTAGGGCAGTGGTTCCTGTCCCCATGCCTGTCACTATCCCTAGTTCTAGGATAGCATCCAAAGTCAAGGATACAGGTTCTCTCCAAAAATGTCTCGGGTATACATGAAATTCATCTTCAATGGTATTAGCTGGGTGATAATAGACCTGGGGGACTAGTTGTGTAAATACACAATAGTCTTTGACATCATTAAAGACAGAAGTTGACACACAAGGAGTTAATCCCAAACTACAAGCCCACCATTTATCTATCTCAGGCACTAAATATCTGCTATCAGAGGTTCTTGGGCTCTTAAGAGTGTATTACATAGATGCTTAAAGGCAATTGTTGGTTTCCTATACAGGTTCCTTTTCCCAAGACCTTAGTAAGTGTCAGTTTTTTCTTATTGCCCCAGGCACAAACATCATGGCTATTAGTATTATTTAAAGTTCCAAGTGCCTCAATACCTTCATAATCAGGGGGTCCTGAGGTGAGACAAGCAACAAGATTCTGTCATATTAGGATTGAACCCATTAGGCACAGTAAAAGCCCCTGGACTAAGTTAAACAACCTCTGTCCTGTTGATGGTTGGGGCAAAGGAGGAGTGCTCCCCTGCTGGGGCAAGCTACCAGGCACGGGAGCCTTTGTAACATCAGGATCTTTCTTGGGTGGAGGTAGGACAGGGGCCAGGAAGCCCTGTTCAGGCAACACTTTATTAGGGCCTATTGACTGAGCTGGGGGCACTCTATTTTGAGCCTGATGGTGAACACTATCCCAGGGTCTAGTCCAGTCACATATAATCTCAGGCCCCACTGTCTTCCCTCCACCCAATTCCGGTATTCTTTTCTTTGTGAAAGTGATGTTGAGTGGATTATACCATCCCAACTTTTCACAGTGCTGTAGGATAGTCATACCATCAGAGTGACTCCTTTTTCCTACAAAGGTATAGTCCCAAGTAGGGCCAGGGTGTATCCAGTATCTTGTGCCCCCTATCTCACATCCTCATTCTTTATAATAAAATGACTCTAGACCCTACATGTTCTTACTTTGTTCAAATCTCTCCCATCTCAGGGACAAATATATAAAAGGGGCCCCAGCAATATTGACATGCGCTCCAGAGTAGGAGCATCCTGGCTCCTCTATCTGGGGAATCCCATGGACTCTCCATAGGGGTTCTTGGGTCCTACTTGTTTAGATTGAGTGTAGGTCAGTCTAGGAATATCCCAGTGCTCAAGGTTGGCAGCCAGCTGACAAAAGTCAGGTTCTAGGGTAGGCCATCAGGTGTATGGGGGGTGTATTCCTTGGATGCTCCAAACAACATGTCTGTGATAAGACCTGCCAGGTCAGTTTCTGAGGGGGATGGGGATTGTTACCCATCATCTGAAGGGTGCCTGCAACGCAGGCACAGCTTAAGAGAATCAGCAGTCTTTTCCATTTCCCATTCATCTTTAGATGGCTCAGGAGCTCTCTTCACTTGGGAGGCATGAATCCATGCAGAAATGCCTTCTACTTTTATTGCTGTAGGGGTGGTCAGGAGCACCAGGTATAGTCCTTTCCAACACAGCTCAAGGTTACCAGCTCGGTGACACCGGACTAGGACAGCATCTCCCACTTGAAACTGGTGTGGCACACTCTGGTCTCTGGTCTCATAGGCCCCCTTCAGCTGTTCCCAGACCTGCACTGGACCACCTAAAGTGCTTTCATACAGATGAACAAGGATTAAGAAAGGACGGTTCAGGACTGTACACTCTGCCCGTCTCAGTAAGTGGCGGTGGTCCCCCAAACAGAATCTCAAAGGGTGTAAGCTTAAATCACCAGAACTAGAACAAGGCAAAAGGGAGGGCTGTCCAGTCATTACCACTGGTCTCCAATGTAATTTGTTTAAGTTCTTCTTAATGGCACTATTCATTTTTTATACCTGTCCTGAGCTCTGGGATCTATAAGCACAATGTAATTTCCAATTAATCCCCAGCTGTGTGGCCAGTCCTTGACTCACCTGGGAAACAAAGGCAGGTCCAGTATCAGTCCCAATTACCTTGGGTATTCCAAACCTTGGAAAAATTTCTTCCAGGATCTTCTTGCCACCACACTGGCAGTTACATTTTTAGTGGGGAAGGCTTCGACCCATCCTGAAAAGGTATCTATAAAAACTAAAAGATATTTGTTTCCATATTTTGTTGGTTTAACTTCTGAAAAGTCCACCTCCAAGTAGGCTTCAGGGTGGTGACCTCTCAGTCTCTTTCCCATGGTATACATGGAAGGTCTTGCACTGGTTAAGGCACAAGCTCTACAATTTTTTTTACCATGGCTTCCACCAAGTCAGATAGTCCTATGACATAATATTCAGAGGATCTTACCATATATTTTGACTTCTTGACTCCCAGATGAGTCAGATAGCATAGGTTGGTGACATATTTCTTACATTCTTGTTGAGGCAAGACCAGCTTGCCTCCTTTAGTCTCTTGGACCCATAAGGATCTTCCTGTCTTATACCTAATTTGTCCATCACTTGATAATCTTCAGCAGTGTATCTGAAGCTAGTATCTCTGATATCAAAATAATCTTTAGACCCTTTGGTCACCCATATCATCTTTCCTTGGGCAGCCTGTTTTGCATTAAATCTGCCATCTATTTCCTTTAGACAGCATCTGAGTTTTCTGGTGTCCAGGGCAGTCACAATGGCCACTCTCTTAGGCAAATGAATAGCCTCAAGGAGTCTCAGATCTCTTCTTTATTTTTGATGTCTCTGCCTGCTGATGTCAGCAGTCCCCTTTGTCTATAAATTGAACCATGTACATGAGCAGTAGCAAAAGTGTATCTGCTGTCAGTGTAAATGTTAACAGACTTCCCTTCCACCATCTGCAAAGCTTGTGTCAGAGCAATAAGTGCTGCTTTTTGAGCAGAAGTTCCTTCTGGCAGGCTCTTGTCCAGATTACTTGTTTTCCATCTACTACTGCAGCTCCCACCATCCAGCTTAGCTTCAACCATGAAGCTGCTGCATCCATATACCAGTTCGGACTTCCTGGCCAGAGCTGGTCCTTCAGGTCACCTAAAGTACCTGTTTCTTCTGCTAGGATATCAATACAGCAGTGGATGGGAGAGGAGTCATCAGTCCCAGGCAGCAAGGTGGCAGGATTTAGAATGGCTGCGGGGTGGGGTGGTGGCAAAGATTACCCTTTCAGTCAGCAACAGGCTCTGATAGTGTGTCATGTGAGCATTAGTCATCCATCAGTCAGGAGGCTGTTGGATAATGCTTTCAAGAGAGTAAGGTGCCACAACAGTTATCTGTTGTCCCAGAGTCAATTTGTCAGCATCTTTGACAAGCAAAGCTACAGAAGCAATGGCCTTTAGGCAAGTAGGCCATCCACTGGCAACTGGGTCCAGTTTCTTGGATAAATATGCTACTTGGTCTTTTCCATGGCCCCAAGGTTTGAGTCAGGACCCCTCGAGCTACCCCTGCCCTCTCATCCACGTATAGAGTGAAGGATTTGGTCAAGTCCAGTAGGGCTAATGCTGGTACCATGAGCAGGGTTCTTTTGATATCCTCAAAGACTTTCTGGTGTTCAGGGGTCCAAATAAACTCCCTCCCTCTTAGTGAGGGGATATAGGGGGCTGCCAATGTAGCAAACCCTGGAATCCATAGCATGCAAAAGTAGGTGGTGTCCAAAAATTCTCTAACCTGGCCAGTGGTTGGGATAGGGATCTGGGTGACAGTCTTTTTCCTGGCTTCCGTCAGCCACCATTTTCCATCTTTCAGAGTATATCCCAGATAAGTGACCTCAGTTTTGCACAATTGAGCTTTTTTAGCAGAAGCTCAATATCTCAACTCACCCAGTTCTGCCAGTAGTCTCTTGGTCCCTTGGGTGCACTCAGGCTTAGTTGATGCTACCAAAAGTAAATCATCTACATATCCAACAGAGTTATCTGAGGGTTCTCAGCACTGAAGGGGGCTAGATCCCTATGGATAGCTTATCAAAGAGGGTAGGTGAATTTTTAAACCCTTGAGGCAACCTAGTCCAAGTCAATTGTCCCACCAATCCAGTGTCGGGATCTCTCCATTCAAAGGCAAAGATAGGCTGGCTGTTAGGATGTAATTTTAGGTAGAAGAAAGAATCTTTCAAATCTAGGATGGTATAACAGTTCCTTTCTGGTGGAAACAAACTTAGGAAGTTGTATGGGTTTGGTATAGTTGGATGAATGTCTTGTACTCTCTTATTGACTTCTCTCAGATCTATATACCGGCCTGTAGTCATTAGTACCAGGCTTTTTTTACAGGCAATAAAGGGTTATTCTATGGTAACTGGCAGGGAACCAGGATGTCTTGTTGTAACAGTCTTTGAATGTGAGGTCTAATTCCTTCCCTTGCTTAGCAACTCATTGTGTACTGTTGCACCCTGATAGGGGAGGCACTAGCTTTCAATCCCACCAAAATGGGGGTAACTCTTTCTGCCCTCCCCATACCTCCAGTTTCAGCCCAAGCTTTTGGAAATTCTGCTAGCCATTCACTGATATTTAGGGCTTCCTGCTGCTTCTGAGGCTCATGAAGTTGGTATTTTCTTCTAGTTTCAAGGCCAGTATCATAGAGGTGGGGATTCTCCAGATTACCTCTTGCCCTGTCTGAGCAAACTTAATCTGTGCCTTTACTTTTGTCAATAAGTCTCTTCCCAACAAAGGCATAGGACATTTAGGAATAACCAGGAAGGAATAGGACACTTGTCCCTTTCCTAGGTCAACAGTAAGTGATGTAGTCTAAGGATATTGTTTTGTCCTGTTGCCCCTATAACAATAGTCTTTTTATTCTTTAATTTCCCTAATGGCTGTTTTAGTACTGAATATTCTGCTCCAGTATCCACCAGAAAATCCATAGGGGGCCCCTCCGCTCTCAGGGTTACCATAGGCTCAGGGAGGAGGTCTGAGTCCTATCTCATCTAGTCACCTTCTTCAGAGCCAGGACCTTAGGGGTCCTGCCCTTCTTCTTTGGGCAGTCTCAGGCCAATGTCCTTTCTCTTTACAGTAGGCACACTGATCCTTGTCCAGTGGCCATTACTGTATTTCTTTTCCTCTGCTCTCTTTTCCTCCACCTGGCTTTGGTCCTCTATTGCCCAGGTTCCACTCTGTCTAAATTCTGTCCTATCTCTGTCTTTTTCTCCTACTACCGCAGCCAAAATCCTACTCAGGTTCTTTTCTTGTCTATGATCTTGCCTATTTTCTCTTTCTTTTCTCTCTCTCTCTTCTCCCTTCCTTCCTTCTCTTCCTCAGTCTCCCTGTTATGATACACTTTCTCTGCCTCTTAACTACATCCTGCAGGGTATAATCTTGCAATCCTTCTATACATTGTAATTTCTTTCTAATATCAGGTATTGACTGTCCTATAAAGGCCATAACTACCGCCGCCCGCTGACCCTCAGAAGTTGGGTCAAAAGGCATATATAAGCTTCCATTAACCTCTCAAGAAACACAGATGATAGTTCATTGGGTCCCTGAAGGACTTCCCTTACCTTGACCAAATTGGTGGGGTGTCTGGCTGCCCCTCGGAGACTCGCTACTAGAGCCCAGTGATAGACTGTCAGTCACTCCCTACCTGCAGCTGTATTGTAGTCCCAGTCAGGTCGATTGAGGGGAAATCCAGCATGTATCTCATTGGGTAGCTGAGTAGGTTGCTCGTTTGTGCCAAGAATGTTTTTACAGGCTTCTAACAGAATTCTCTTCTTCTTCTTGGTAGTGAAAAGGACCTGTAAGAGTTGCTGACAATCATCCCAAGTGGGTTGGTGAGAAAACATTAATGACTCCACCAGACCTGTCAGGCTGGCTGGATTGTCTGAAAATGAAGAATGATTAGTTTTCCACTTACATAGATCAGCAGAAGAAAAAGGCCAGTACTGTAAGGGTTGAAGCTGTTCTGGGTCCATGGGGGGTGGGGCGGGGGTAAAAGCACGCAGAGGCAATGCTACAGTTAAGTCTGGTCCCTCAGGATTCATTCCTCTTCTGCTATGGGTTCACGAGACTGGCCCTACTCTCTTCATACCCCAGGGGGTACAGAACTGAGGCCAAGGCCGCAGCTGGGGCTGGAGCTGGGGCTGGAGCTGAAGGATGATGGTAAGGAGGAGGACTGGGCCATTCAGGGGCCTCCTTGATGTCAGGATAATCTTAGGAGGAGCTGGAGGGGCCAAGGGCTTACACTCGGGTGCAGGTGTTGGTTTCAGTCTGCGTTTTGACTCTCAGAGAGCCAGGACTTGGGAGCCTGGCTTTCATCTCTGAATCCATGGCTTTACCCACAAAGGGGGATTTTGGACCAGGTCTTGCCAAACAGTGATGTAGGGCTGCTGCTCAAGGTGAGACCCTGGTCTTTCCTGCAAAATAACAGCTTTACTTCAAGAATGATAGTCAGGTCAAAAGTGCCTTCTAGTTGCCATCCTACCTCAAACTTTAGCCACCAGAAGCACAAAACGTCTGCCACAGTCCTTTCTTAACCTCAACTGACAAGTTATGAGCCCTAGTTTATACGTCAGTCCAGTGATCTAGAGTCGAGCTCAAAGGAGTTGTTACGGTCTGCCTTATTGTCACAAATAACACAAAACACAGACAAAACAAACACACAAAGAGACTAATAGAAACCTATCTCAATCGCGAGTGTCAATACCACTCCAGAAAAGCAGACAGCTGGAAATTTACCGAGGTCCTCCACTCTACCAGGACCACTGTATCTTCCTCAGCCTCCAGATGAGAGTCACCTAGGCTTCCCCGGCATCTCTGACCTCCTGGGACATCTCCAAGGGCTACAGCTGGTGATCCCCCAGCACATCTGCCAATCACTCCTTTCATTTCTTCGCGAAATGAACATGTCTGCAAACCCAAAGTGCACTTTTCAGAAACTCAGCAGTCAGACAAATGGATGGGCACAATGACAAAACAAAATGAAATCCTAACTCCAAGTGGGTTCCCAGAGACTAGGGTGGTGGCAATTTCCCTGCCAATGCACCAAATGAAAGGCTCTCAGATGTCGGGAGATCACAGCCACCCAATGACCCATGAGACACCAATCTTGTTGCACTCGCAAGAGGTTTATTTCAGGAAATCAGCGCTCTGAGGTTGAATCATGTAACCCACAAAGGAGCAGAGGAGATAGACACCCAGCCCGGTGAGCAGTGGATATTTAGAGGAAAAAACCACAAACAAGAGGGGTGAAGGGGGGTTGCTGGAAAATTCCAGCAGAAAGCACCAGTGGAAACTCCCTTCCCATTATTCAGCATGTAAAATTCAGCGTGTGACAGGTATGACAGGATTCAAGAAACGTCATGGCATGGGGAAACATCTTGTTCACAAGAACTCCATCTTTTTTGTGGTCAGCCAGTTCCCAGAACACCTTCACTCTCAAACTAGGTGACCTGCATTCTTGGCTCCGCTCTGTCTGCAATCAGCTAGGGGTAAAAAAATTCTTTTCAGGAGACTGCTGACAACAAAGACTGGAATAGACTTAAAGAATTATTTCTTAACAGACCCACAACCCACTTTCCACTATTACCTTTCTTTCCCACTAGCTCTGCTGGGTGTTGGGCTAGAGGGAAGGTTGAAGCATTTAAGAACCCTTATTAAATTAGGCGTTGAAACATCTAAGTCTACAAGAAATGACACTTCAGTCTTATAAAAATAAATCCACCAGTCTGACATCTCAATTCTGAATATGTATGCCCTAAATGCAAGGTTACCCACATTAACAAAAGAAACACTACTAAAGCTTAAATTACATAGTGAATTCCACAAATTAATAGTGGGAAATCTTTGACACACCACTCTTATAAAAAGGACAGGTCATCCAGACAAATTTAAACAGAGAAATAATAAAACTAGCACATCATGAATCAAAAGGACCTAACAGTTATGTACAGAACATTTTACCCAAACAAAATAAAATATGCCTTCTTCTTAGCACTTCATAGAATCTTTTCCAAAATTGACCAGTTACACAGTCATAAAACAAGTGTCAACACATACAAGAAAATTGAAATAACTCTCTGTATCTTATAAGACCACCAAGGATTAAAGCTAGAATTCAACAACAAAACAGCAGCAAATCTGCAAACTCACAGACACTGAACAACTTTCTATTCAATGATCACTGGGTTACGGTAAAAAAAAGAATGAAATTAAAGACTTTGTAGAATTCAATGAAATATGAGTTGCAGTATACTGGAATTTATGGGACACAATGAAAGCAATACTAAGAGGAAAGTCTGTAGCACCAAATGGCTTCATAAAGAAAGTAGAGAAATGTCTTAGTCTCAACAGTAAACCTGAAGAAGAAGCAAATACACCCAAGAGGATTAGATAGCAGGACATAATCAAACTCAGGGCTGAAATAATAAAAAATAATCATAAACAGTGAACAGTAAAAAAGAATCAATGCAATCAACAGCTGATTCTTTCAGAAAATTAATAAGGTAAACAAACTCTTAGCCAAACTACTAAAAGGAAGAGAATATCAATTTTTTTAAAAAATCAGAAATGTAAAGGGTAACATAACAACAGACAAAAAGGAAATCCAAAAATCTTTAGGTCATAATTCAAAACCCTGCATTCCACAAAATTAGAAAACCTAAATGATATGGATGATTTTCTAGGTAGATATCACTTATCAAAGTTAAATTAAGGTCCGGTAAACATTTTAAACCATCCTATAACTCCTAAGAAAATAGAAGCACTAATTAAAAGACTCCAAACCTAATATAACCCAGGCTCAGATGGTTTTAGTACAGCATTCTACCAGTCGTTCAAAGAAGAGCTAATATCAATCCTCCTCGAACTATTCTACAAAATATAAACAGAAAGAAGATTGCCAAATTCATTCTATAAGGCTGTTGTTATTCTGATTTCAAAACACACACACACAAACATTGAACAATGAGACAAAAAATAACTTCAGATCAATTTTTTTATGAACATTGATGGAAATATACTCAATAAAATAATTGCAAACTGAACCCAAGTGCACATTAAAAAATATCATTCATTGTGATCAATTAGGTCTCATCCCTATGATGCATGGGAGACGCAATATACAAAAATCTATCAGTGTAATCCACCATATAAACAAACTGAAAGAAAAAAATCAGATGTTAATCTCAGTAGATGCTGAAAACATACATCTGGCTGACTCCTGGCATAGCCGCTATGTTTCACAATAATGGCAGCACTGGTGGGCTGCCTGGCCCCAGCTAGGTGTCTTCATCTTGGCAGGCTCTCCAGTGGAGCTGGTGTTCCAGACCTCCCCTCATGGCCATACTAGCACCAAGCCAAGATCATCCACCCTGTGATCAGCCACCACACCCATCATCAGGTAAATCAAAACTCTAAATGCTTAAAGTTAACCAATGGAGATATATATATGCATATATATATCTTAAGACACATGATTCCCATACAATTTATAAAGTTTTCCCAGTTCTTCTAACTTTTAGATTTAATATTTACCTATTTACTTGAAGCTGCATGAGTCCATGTCCACTGCCATTTCACCTTCCTTGCTCTCCCCACATTTCTCTCTGTGTCACTGTCTCTGCCACCCTTATCTCTCTCTGCCTTCCTTCTCCCTATCCAATCACAGGCCTTCCACTGCAAATAGATTGGATAGGGTAAATTCTGCCACATTTCAACCTTTTTGTGAAATAAAAAATAAAAAAATAAAAATAAAAACAAAACAAACCAACTTTCTCTCAAAATATAAATTGAATACAGTTATTTCCATTTTGTAATTGTAAGGTACAAGATATACCTACAATACCCATTCCAACAATATTGACAATAAAAGAAAGTTTTATCTATCTTAAAAAACTATAGTTCTGCACCTGGCTTTTGTCCTGACTTTAGTTTGAGTGCCATATGAAAACATCCTCTCAAATCTATTCTCTCAAAGTAAATAGCCTGGGTTGACTATGAGACTCTAAGTTTTCAGCCCCATCAGAAATCCAAGAATGAGTGATTTAATTGAATATATGGGACACACAAAGCATAGCTTCCAAAACTTAGCCAAATTATAGAGACCACTGATCACCTGGACAATCCCTTATACTTCAAAATGTTAGAGCATCTGGTCTTCAGCCTTCTGGCCTAGGATCATCTGACAGACCGTGTAATGCAGAGTTTTTAAGGGATGATTACCCTGTCTTGGCAGCGATTACCATTCAACTATTCCGCATAGTGCCCTTTTACCGAGCAGTATTTTTTCTGTAGATTAAAAAAAAAAGGCAATTCTTGCCTAATGGCTGTCTCGTCATTACTGGAGTAACTCCATAGATGCTCAATTTCTTCTTTGAATCCAAGAAAAGGAAGCTGTCAGGATCAGACAGGTCTCTAGTCAAAAGATCCTTAAAAAAGAAATGCTCTTAACATCATATTCTGTGGACTTGTGATGTTTTTGAAAACCAAATATCTATGTAAAGTAATCTGGACTGTTTTCCATTAACTACTCTTAGGTATTCCTAATTGAAATCTAGATAACACCCTAACAACCTCAGAGTCATGAATTTGCTATTAGGTCCTTAACTCACAGGCTAAACATCTCAGAGTAGTTTACAATAACAGTTAAGAAGGACTGGTTCTAAGCCCTGTACTTACAAAATTTTGTATCAATAGAAGAAATTTATACCAATGAAATCCTTGATTTTGCATCAAAATAAATTCTGTACCAAAATAAGAAATTATGACTTCAGCTTAGTAACAATTATAAAGATTTCTACAAATAGATAATGGCTATGTAATTAATTCTAACTATTCCTCCCTGTTCCAATTAAGACCATTTCTAAATTCCCTAGAAAGACAACCTAATAATAACTCCCTCCAGCCCTCAAAACACAGGGAATTGGGATGCTGACACTGCATAACTTCAAGATGAATATGGGTGGGGGAAAGCATAGGGGAGTTAGTTGGCCTTAAAGAAGGCTACACCAATGATTAATTTAGTGTCTGATGTCTTAACTGGATCCAGCTGGAAGTCCAGGACATCAGGAGTTCAAGCATACCTGATGAGAAGATTCACCAAGGCTGTATATTCTGTAATATACAACTCTGAAGATAATATTTTGTTTGATTCTTTGGAATCTAGTCTTCTAGAGGCCTACTCCTGTCAAACCTTATCCATATTATTCTGGAAGGTGAAAACACCTTAATCACCTTTTCTAAAAACATAAAGATTACAACTTTTTCCCAAATCAGCATATCCTTGAGCCAGTAAACAGAAAAATCCTTTATTTGGACCTCTCTCCCAGAGTAATAATAGAATCACAAAATTCAAAACCACATCCATTTTGAAAATTAAAACAATCTAAAACAAATGAAGTATACTAAAGTAATGTATGTGCCTATATTAGATCATATCTATTTTGCCAAGCAGGATAAAACCCAATATTTCCATAGAGCACACATAGAGTGAATTTGAGTAGCCTGAGGCATATTAAGAAAATATATCTTTATACCAACTTTCTGTTCAGCTCATTGCCTGGAGCCACAGACCTATTAATTAATACCTATTAATTAATACCTGATAATATCTATCTGTTGCTCTCTCTATCTGGAGACACAGACAAATTTTCTTTATCTTTGTTCTGAACTGAGTGCATAATTTCCCCTGTGATTTGGACAAAACTGTTTATTAATCTATCCTAAAAATAAATAATCCCAATATTATAAATTCACAGTTAAATCCATCTTCACTAAAATACAGGCAACTACATTTGTTTCCTAACTAAAAGCAAGCTGAAGTTCCCAACAGCAATGGACCTGGGAGCAGGGGACCAGTTTCTTTGTTTCAAAGTACTAGCACTTGAGTCACTTTACTAATTTAGTGCTACTCAGATACTTAATTTACAAAAAAAAAAAAAAAATACAATTCTAACTCTTAGGCTAGTAATCTTAAATTCCTAGTGAATTCTTGCCAAGCACATTGATTTGCCACCCATAGAGCGATGTATTAAAAAGAACATGTCATGTTTGCTCCCTACTTACTGGCCACACCAGCAGGCTGCCTGGCTCCAGCAAGGTGTCCTCATCTCAGCAAGATCTCCCTTCACAGCCACACTAGGACCATGTCAGGATTGTCCACCCTATAATCAGCCACCACACCCATCACCAGATAAATCAAAACTCTAGATGTTTAAAGTTAATCAATGTATTTATATATACCAATAAAATTTCAATACACATGATTCCCATGCAATTAAGAAAGTTACCCCAATTTTTCTAACCTTTAGATTTCATATGTACTGTTTACCTGAAGCCACTTGCGTCCACGTCCACTGTCATCTTGTCTTCCTCGCTCTTCTGGTGTTTCTCATGGTCTCTGCCTTCCTTAGCTCCACTCCCTTTTCCCTATACAATCACAGGCAAATATATTGGACAGGAAATTTCTTCCATAGACAACCATGATTTTCTAAGGCAAAGGACACTCTCAACAGCTTATCAATTGGGAAAAAAATCTTTATCAACCCTGTTTTCTATAGAGGGCAAATATTCAATATATATATAGAATTCAAGACATTAGCCACCAACAAACCATCTAATCCAATTTAAATGTGGGGTAGAGATCTAAACAGAATTTTCAACAGAGAATTTCTAATGGCCATGAAGTACTTAAAGAAATGTTCAATGTCATTTATCATAAGGGAAATGCAAATCAAAATGATGCTGAGATTGCATCTTACATCCAACAGAATGGCTAAGATCAAAATGCAAGTGACAACATTTGTTCACAAGGATATGGAGCAAGGGGAATATTCCTCCATTGCTGGTGGAAGTGCAAACTTGTACAACCACTCAGAAATTAGTTTGGTAGTATCTCAGAAAATTAAGAACAGCTCTACCCCAGGACCCAGCTATTCTACTTCTGGACATATATAATCAAAAGATGACCCCACTATACAACAGCGACAGTTGCTCAACTATGTTCATATCAGCTTTATTCATAATTGCCAGATATCCCTCTATGGAAGAATCGATAAAGAAAATGTGTTACATGTACACCATGGAATGCTATTTAGTAATTAAAACAAAAACATAATGAAATTTGCAGGCAAATGGATAGAAATTTGGAATATTATCCTGAATGAGGTAACTCAGACCTAGAAAAACAGGTATAAAAATGAAGGTACAATGTACCCAGACTTATGGGACACAATGAAAGCAATGCTAAGAGGAAAGTTCATAGCACTCAATGACTTCATAAAGAAATTAGAGAGATCTCTGTTGTATGAAATATTATAAAAGCAACCCACACTATCACTGGGCAGACACCACCACACAGGCCAGCCTGTTCTCAGCCTGGCAGACTCTCTTACTCAGAGCTCCATTCTGCTCTGTCCTACTGGCTTGTAGAGTTCCCATGGCTGGCCACTGCAATGCTTGCACCGTATTTTCAAAATCCCGTGGCTTGCTGGGGTGTTCTCTTGAACATCATGCTCTATCATTGTATCTTTCTCTGGAACCCAGTTGAGTAGCCACCTGAAGGAAAACACCACAAAATCTTAGTTTAGATTCAACAGGTAACACAATCACTGGATACAAAACCTAGTACCCTGATTTAGTAAAGTAATCTATGTTAAATCCTCTAGTGCCAAATTCTTGAATCAACAGTTTCTGGCTTCCTATATTTTTGTCTGCCTCCCTTCCTCCTGACATCCAAAATGACCATTCCTTTCTCTTGAGTTCCTTTTTCTTCTTGACCCAGAAGTCTTGCTTATTCACCCAGTTATTGGTCCCTTGTAATCTTTCTTTATTATGGGAAAGTTCTGCCACATCTCACCTTTTCTGTCCAAAAAAATCAAACAAACAATCAAAATCAAAAAACCATACCAAACTTTTCTCTCAAATATAAACTAAGTATAACTATACCAGTCTGTAATTTATAAAGTAAAAGATAACTCTAACATCTAGTCCATCATTTTTGTCAGTTAACTAGAACACTCTGTTATTTATCCTAATTTTAAAAGGCTTATAATATCATGTCTCTTTTGTCCAGGTTTAGCTTGTATACTATCTAAAAACTATCTATCCTCTCCAATATTTCTCCTAAATCTATTTCTTCAGGGGATCTGCCTCTATCAAATCTGATCCGTATAACTCTGGAAGATGTACAGACACTAATCATCTTTTCTAAAAATGCAAAGACAAAAACTTTCTCTCAAATCAGCATATCCTACAGCCAGCAAAGAGGAAAACTTGTGGCTTGCCCTGTCTTCCAGAGGAACAATAAAACAACCACAAAAACTCATAACCAAACTTATTTTGATAATAAAAACAATTCAAAACAAATGAAGTAAACTAAACAAATACTCTATGAGCCTATTCTTAGGCCTGTTCTAATTTGTTATCTCAGAATATTAACCCCAAATTCCCGTAGAGCTCATGAACAAAGAATATGAGTATCCTGTACACTATATTATACCATCTATCTGTTATGCTCCCTGCCCAGAGCTACAGACATTCATTTTATTAATACCTGTTCATAGCAGGCAGATATTATTTCTCTCTGCTTGGAGTCAGTGTTTAATTTTTCATTGTAAATTGGAAATAATGATAATGGTAATGGTAAATAGCTCTAAACAATGGGTGAAATTCAGCACGTGACTCGGAAAAAATCTGTATATAAATCTATCCTAAAAGCAAATAATTCAGAATTTGAATAAATCACAGTTCCATCAATATCAAAAAAAATGCAATAAACTAAACAAATATTGTATGAGTATCCTGTAGAATATATTATACCATCTATTTGTTATCTCATAGGAGCAACTTAACAGCACACCTGAAAGTTCTAAAAAGAAAAATAAAGATGGTATGCACTCACTTATAATTGGCCATAAAGTACAAGACAACCATGCTACAATCCACAAACCCAAAGAATGAGTAATAATGAGGACCCATGGGAGGAAGTGTGAACCTCACCAGAAAAGGGAATAAAATAGTCATTAGAGGTGGATGAAAAGAGGAAAGTGGATAGGAGGTCTGAGAGAGGCATGGGCAATGTGATTAGGTGTGTATGGCAGAGAGAGGGCTAGAAGTGAGAATGGAAATTGGTGGGCTAGTCATCTCTGGGATCAGATGGAGACCTGGGACAGGGGAATCAAATAGAAATCTATGGGGAGACCATAGCTGAGATTCCTACCAGCAGAGTATATAAAGACTGAAGAATCTACCTCTTTTAGCCAGGCAGGACATCCAGCGGAGGAAAGGGGACATCAACCTGCACACAAAAACTTCAAGCCACATTTGTTCCTTCTTATAAATGCTCAGGGATAAAGATGTAATAGAGATTGAAGGAATAGTCAAATAAAGACTGACCCAACCTGAGACCCATCCCATAGGAGAGAGGTAACTCCTCACACTATTAATGATACTCTGCTATGTTTGCAGACGGGAACCTAATATAACTGTCTCCTGAGATGCCTTATCCACCAGCATTTAGAAAAAATGCAGAGACCCATACCCAAACATCAGGCAGAGCTAGGAGAGCCTTGTGAAAGAGTGAAAGGTAGAATTGAGTAAGCCACAAAGATCAAGGACATCACAAAAAGACTCAGAGTCAACAAACCTGGCTCTGTGTGTACTTACAGAGAATGAAACACCAACCAAAGAGAATTGGGGCGGGGGGGCAGAACCTAACCCATCCCCCACATTTGTAGAAAATGTGAATCTTGATATTCACATAAGTCCCCTGACAGTTGGAGCATGGGCTTTCTTTGACTCTATCGCCTGCCATTGGACCCCCTTCCTCTAACTGGACTGCCTGGCTTGGACTCAGTAGGAGAGGAGATGTTTAGGTTGCTGGGACTAAATGTCTTTGGTGGTTTGAATATGCTTGGCCCAGGGAGTGGAACTATTAGTAGGTGTGACCTCATTGTCAGAAGTGTGTCATGTTGTCATAGGCTTTAAGAGACTGTCTTAGCCACTCAAGAGCCAGTCTTTTCCTAGCAGTCTTCAAGTGATACTCACAGCTCTTCTAGCACCATGCCTATCGGGATGCTGTCATGCTTCCTGCCTTGATGATAATGGACTGAACCTCTGAACCTATGAGTCAACCCCAATTACATGTTATTCTTTATAAGAATTCTTCACAGCAATGTAAACTCTAACTAAGGCAATGTCCCAAGGTAGGTTGATACACTCTTTTCCAAGAAGAGGAGAAGGGGTAATGGAGTGAGTGATTTGCAAGGGCAGGATTGCATGGAGAGGAGAGAGATGGGGCTGTAATTGAGATGTAATGTCAATCAAAATAATAAATTATAAGTAAAAAAGATTCATTCCTGACACCTGTGCACATGGGCACCAAAAGATTTTATAATAGAATGTCTCATACTTTTAACGTGGATTATTCATTAATGAGCTCTCCACATATCTGAAAAATGAAATATACTGTCTCCAAGAGTAAAGCCTGAGGAATAAGCATTGCCATGAGAATGTATCAGTTAATTTCCATACTTGCTGTAATATGGACTGTGTGGCAAATTGTCAAAGTTATTATAAATATAAAACTCTGTGAATGCTTTTTATCCTGGGTCTTAAAAACATGCATTGTGAAAAAGAAGGTTCATTCCCTGCAATAATTTAAACATAAAACTCAATAAATGATGGACTCAGTTGCTTTGTCTTCTGTAAAGGGAACTACTTATTATTAATATTGCTTTTAATTATAAAAATTTCTTGATGAAAAATTGTTCCTAATCACGTTTATTTATTTGTATTGAAGAAAAATCCAAGCACATAAAAGAAATTAAATTGAAAGACCAGTGTACAAGTCTTTGTTTTTACTGCTCTCACTGACAATGGCCTGAACAAAACACTTGTGATCTTGTAAACATCTCTGATTCCTTTGTAGTGAACTCAACTGTGCTAACAAACTCATATGATAGAACATAAAACCCTATGAATGTTTTCTCCAGCGTCTTAAAAACATGCATTTAGAAAAGAAGGTTAATTTTTAGACACTGATACTTACCACCAAAAATAACAATTATAGAAATCAACATAGCCTGCATATCCTTTGTGTAGAGGAAGGCTACTGATTTGTTTGAGTTAATTTTATATTCAGCCATTTTGCTGAAGTTGTTTATCAGGTTTAGGAGTTCTCTGGTGGAAGTTTTGGGGTCACTTAAGTATACAATCATATCATTTGCAAATAGTGATATTTTGACTTCTTCCTTTACAATTTTTATCCCTTTGACCTCCTTTTGTTGCCTAATTGCTCTAGCTAGGATGTCGAATACTATATTGAATAGGTAAGAAGACAGTGGGCAGCTTTGTCTAGTCCCTGATTTTAGTGGGAATGCTTCAAGTTTCTCTCCATTTAGTTTGATGTAGGCTACTGGTTTGCTGTATATTGCTTTTACTGTTTAGGTATGGACCTTGGATTCTTGATCTTTCCAAGTCTTTTACCATGAAGGGGTGTTGAATTCTGTCAAATGCTTTCTCAGCATCTAGTGAGACGATCATGTGGTTTTTTTCTTTGAGTTTGTTTATATAGTGGAATACATTGATGGATTTCTGTATATTGAACCATTCCTGCATTCCTGAGATAAAGCCTATTTGATCATGGTGAATGATTGTATTTATGTGGTTTTGGCTCTGGTTTGAGAAAATTTTATCGACTATTTTTGCATTGATATTCATAATGGAGATTGGTCTGAACTTCTCTTTCATTGTTGGGTCTTTGTGCGGTTGAGTTATGAGTGTAATTGTGGCTTCATAGAACGAATTGGATAGTGTTCCTTCTGTTTCTATTTTGTGGAACAGTTTACAGAGAATTGGTATAAGGTCTTCTTTGAAGGTCTGATAGAATTCTGCACTAAAACCATCTGGTCCTGTTGGGTTTTTTGTCTTGTTTTGTGTTTTTGTTTTTTGTTTGTGTTTGTTAGGGAGACTTTAATGACTGCTGCTATCTCCTTAAGCATTATAGGACTATTTAGATGGTTTATCTGACCTTGATTTATGTCTGGTGTCTGGTATTTGTCTAGGAAATTGTCCATTTCATTCAGATTTTCTAGTTGTGTTGAGTATAGGCTTTTGTAACAGGATCTAATGATTTTTTGAATTTCCATAGTTTCTGTTGTTATGTCTCTCTTTTTAGTTCTAATTTTATTAATTTGGATACTGTCTGTGTGCCCTCTGGTTAGTCTGGCTAAGAGTTTATCTATCTTGTTGATTTTCTCAAAGAACCAGCTCCTGGTTTTGTTGATTCTTTGTTTAGTTCTTTTGTTTCTATGTGGTTGATTTCAGCCCTAAATTTGATTACTTCCTGCCATCTACTCCTCTTTGGTTTGTTTGCTTGTTTTTGTTCTACAGCTTTTAGGTGTGCTCTCAAGCTGCTAGTGTATCCTCTTTCCAGTTTATTTTCATAGGCACTTAGAGCTATGAGTTTTCTTTTTAGCCCTGCTTTCATTGTGTCCCAAAAGTTTTGGTATGATGTGTCCTCATTTTCATTAAATTCTAAAAATCTTTAATTTTTTTCTTTATTTCTTCCCTGACCAAGTTATCATTGAGTAGAGCATTCTTCATTTTCTATGTGTATGTGGGCTTTCCAATGATTTTGTCATTATTTAAGACCAGCCTTAGTCCATGGTGATCTGATAGGATGCATGGAATTATTTTAATTTTCTTGTATCTGTTGAGGCCTGTTTTGTGACCAATTATATGTTCAGTTTTGGAGACAGTATCATGAGGTGCTGAGAAAATGGTATATTCTTTTGTTTTTGGACAAAATATTCTATAAATATCTGCTAAAGCCATTTGGTTTATAACTTCTCTTAGTTTTACTGTGTCTCTGTTTAGTTTTCGTTTCCATGAATTTTCATTGATGAGAGTGGGATGTTGAAGTCTCCCACTATTATTGTGTGAGGTGCAATGTGTGCTTTGAGCTTTAGTAAAGTTTCTATTATGAATGTGGATGCTCTTGCATTTGGTGCATACATGGTCAAAATTGAGATTTCGTCTTGGTTGATTTTTTCTTTGATGAGTATAAAGTGTCCATTCTTATCTTTCTTGATAACTTCTGGCTTAAAGTTGATTTTATTCAATATTAGAATGGCTACTCCAGATTGTTTCTTGGAATACTTGCTTGGAAAACTTTTTCTAGCCTTTTAATCTGAGGTAGTGTCTGTCTTTGTCACTAACATGTATTTCCTGTATGCAGAAAAATGTTGGTTCCTGTTTATGTATTTAGTCTATCAGTCTATATATTTTTTGGGGGGGAATTGATATCATTGATATTAAGAGATATTAAGGAGAAGTGATTGTTGCTTTCTTTTTCTTTTTTCTTTCTTTTTTTCTTATTAGAGGTGTAGGTATGTTTGTGTGGCTATCTTCTTTTGGGATTTTTGGAAGAAGATTACTTTCTTGCTTTTTCTAGGGTATAATTTCCCTCCTTGTGTTGGTGGTTACCCTCTATTATCCTTCGTAGGGCTGGAATTGTGGAAAGATAATGTATAAATTTGGTTTTGTCATGGAATATATTGGTTTCTCCATCTAGGGTAGTTGAGCTTTGCTGGGTATAGTAGCCTTGGTTGGCATTTGTGTTCCCTTAGGTTCTGTATGGTATCTGTCCAGGATCTTCTGGCTTTTATAATCCCTGGTGAGAAGTCTGGTATAATTCTGAAAGGACTGCCTTTATACATTATTTGAACTTTTTTCCCTTACAGCTTTTAATATTCTTTCTTTGTTTTGTGCATTTGGTATTTTGATAATTATGTGACAGGGGAATTTACTTTCTTATTTAGTCTATATGGAGTTCTGTAGGTTTCTTGTATGTTCATAGGCATCTCTTTCTTTAGATTAGGTGAGTTTTCTTCTATAAGTTTGTTAAAGATATATACTGGTCCTTTAAGTTGGGAATCTTTGATCTCTTCTATACCTATTATGGAGGATAAGCAGGCTGAGAGAGAAATTAAGGAAATGACACCCTTCACAATAGTCACAAATATATAAAATACCTCGGTGTGAATGTAACCAAGCAAGTGACAGATCTGTATGACAACAACTTCAAGTCCCTGAAGAAAGAAATCAAAGAAGATCTCAGAGTATGGAAAAATCTCCCATGCACATGGATTGGCAGGATTAATATGGTAAAAATGGTTATCTTGCCAAGAGCGATCTACAGATTTAATGCAATCCCCATCAAAATTTCATTACAATTCTTCACAGAGGTAGAAAGAGCAATTCTCAGATTCATTTGGAATAACAAAAAACCCAGGATAGCAAAAACTATTCTCAACAATAAAAGAACATTTTGCCGAATTATTATTTCTGACCTCAAGCTGTACTACAGAGTAGTAGCAATAAAAACTTCATGGTATTGGTACAGAGATAGGCAAAAAGATCAATTGAATAGACTTGAAGACCCAGAAATGAATCCATATACCTATATTCACTTCTTGATATTTCACAAAGGAGCTAAAACCATTCAGGCAAAAAAAAAAAAAAAAAGATAGCATTTTCAACAGGTGGTTCTGGTTGAACTGAAGGTCAGAAGGTAGGAAAATGAAAACTGACCCATTCTTATCTCCTTGTACAAAACTGAAGTCCAAGTGGATCAAGAACCTCCATATAAAATTGGACACACTGAAACTAATAGAAAAGAAAGTAGGGAAGAGCCTCAAACATATGGGCACAAGGAAAAAGTTCCTGAACAGGACACCAATGGCTTATGCTCTCAGATCAAGACTTGACAAATGGAACTTCATAAAATTGAAAAGCTTCTGTAAGGCAAGGGACACTGTCAATAAGACAAAATGGCAACTAGTAGATTGGGGAAAGATCTTTACCAATCCTTCATCTGATAGAAGGCTAATATCTAAAGTTACAAAAGAATTCAAGAAATTAGACTTCAGACAATCAAATAACCCTATTAAAAATTGGGTACAGAGCTCAACAAAGAATTTTCAACTGAGGAATATCAAATGGCTGTGAAGCACCTAAAGAAATGTTCAACATCTTTAATCATCCGGGAGATGCAAATCAAAACAACCCTGAGATTCCACCTCACACTAGTCAGAATGGGTAATATTAAAAACTCAGATGACAATAGATGCTGTTGAGGATGTGGAGGAAGAGGAAAACTCCTCCATTGTCAGTGGGATTGTAAGCTGCTAAAACCACTCTGGAAATCAGTCTGGCAGTTCCTTAAAAACTTAAAAATAGTATTACTTGTGGATCCAGCAATGCCACTCCTGGGCAGAGATCCAAAAGATGCTCCAACATATAACAAGGACACATGCTCCACTATGTTCATAGAAGCCTTATTTATAATAGCCAGAAGCTAGAAAGAACCCAGATATCCCTCAGCAGAGAAATGGATACAGAAAATGTGGTACATTGACACAATGGAGTACTACTGAGCTATTAAAAGCAAGGAATTAATGAAATTCTTAGGCAATGGATGGAAGTAGAAAATATCATCCTGAGAGAGGTAACCCAATCACAAAAGAACACACATGGTATGCACTCATTGATAAGTGGATATTATCTCCAAATCTCACAATACCCAAGACATAATTCAAAGACCACATGAAGACCAAGAAAAAGAAAGACGAAAATATGGGTGCCTTGGTCCTTATTAGGATGAGTCTCAAAATGCTCATAGGAGTAAATATGAGACAATGTGTGGGGCAGAAACTGGAGGAGAGACCATCCAGAGACTGCTCTACCTGGAGATCCCTCTCAGATGTAATCATCATATGTAAACACTGTTGTGGATGTCCTTTGAAGTGCATGCTGACAGGAGCCTGATATACCTGTCTCCTGGGAGGCACTGCCAGAGCCTGACATATACAGAGGCAAATGCTCACAGCTAACCATCAGACTGATCACAGGGTCACTGATGGACCAGTTAGAGAGAAGACTGAAGGAGTTGAAGGGGATTGCAGCCCCATGGGGAGAGTGAAAATACCAACCAACCAGAGCTCCCAGGGTCTAAACAGCTAGCCTGGAAACACACATGGAAAAACTCATATCACTGGCTATATATGTAGAGGAGGATGGACTTGCCAGGCATCAGTGGGAGAGGAGGGCCTTGGTCCCTGGAAGGCTGAATTCCCCAGAGAGATGTAATTCAAAGGCTGGAAGGTGGGAATGGGTGGATCGATGGGGGCAAACATTCATAGAAATAAGAGGACTGAGGATGGATTAAGGGTTTTCTGGGGTGGGGAATTGAGAAAGGGGAAACATCTGAAATGTAGACTAATAAAGTACCCAAAAAATAAAAAACAAAACAAAAAAGAAAAATAAACAAACGAACAACAAAAAACATAATGGAACTAGCTATGGCAGTCGAACATTTGAAACTGTTTAGCAGCAATATAACATTACCCATATTATGTGGGATTCCTTATAATTGTTAAGGAAAAGAGATTGTGGAATGGACTCACGGAACTTTAAAACAATATATTCATAAAATCAAAAGGGGGGAGATATATCCCCATACACCACAAATTTATTTAAATCATGTTCTTTTATTTTTTTTTCTTTTATTTTTTTTTAAATATTGGATGCCAAGGAACTTTCTGCTGAGTGTCTATGGCACTCTAAAACAAGGCACACTTGTGCACAGGTGAAAGGGAAGGATCCACTTACTGGCATAAGGCATGATCCTGATCAGGTATTAAATATGGGGAAGAAGACATTTTTGTGTTTTTTTCTGCAGGGTGCTGAGGAGCATGGTGGCCTCCAGAGCAATGGGTGAGACATATTGATGCCAGGACAAAGAATGATGCTGATCTATGAGCTTGCTGAGTGCCCTGACAATGACGACTGGGAAGCTGTGTTGGACATATGTTCCCGACCTACCATTGCTTGCCTATAACCCTGATGGGACAAGCTGCCTTGCCTCAAGTTCTTAGACCTTGTGGAACAGAGAGTCAAAAAGAGAAGTTATAATGCCTCTTGTATTGTTATTAAATGTGACCAGTTATTCAGACTCAATCATGGACTGATCTAGAAATCAATCCAATATTGGAAATAACAATCTTCATTTGGAAGTCTGGTTCTGGACATTTTCAGAGACATATATTGAAATTACCTGCAGTTCTCTATGATGTTAGCAAGAGATAAATTTGGGGAAGGATCTGGATTTCAAACAGGTGTTAGCACATGTGTTAATGCTCTTTAATTGTAAAGGTAAAAATACTTTTATTTCTTCTACAGTATTTAATGTAAGTTGCATTGATTGTCCACCTTCTAAATATGTTTGTGTTTTGAAATCCAGCATGTCAGTTATGGAGGTCTATCAACCAGCTTTTGTTTTATTGCCCTGAGTATCACAGAACTGTGGTATTCTAAAAATAGCTTGCAAGTACTGGAAGAAATGAGTCAGGCTTCAAGCAGAAGCAAGAGGGTAGGGGGCTTGATTACTGCTGGTATAACATCTTTAATTACATTAATTGCCAGCACCACTGGTCCCACAATTGCTGTGACACAAGAAGTTAAGGCAGCTACTTTTGTTAATCATTAAGCAAGAAATGATATTAATGTGTTGAATATACAAGAGGATTTAAATTGGCATTTGGAAGAACAGATTGATGCTCTGTATTCTTTTCAATTTATTGGAAGGATGTTCAGAATTTAAGAGTAAGGAGCCATCTTCAGTGTCATGCCAAATAGTATTGGATTCATGTTAGTTCTAAAATTTACAGTGGTGGTCATTATAATTAGGAAGAAGTTTAAGACACTTGCACTGTATTTGGCATAATTATAATAACTTTCTGCATGTTTTAACTTTACATAGTGAACTTATGAATTTCAAGAATGCTGCTCTGCTGAGCGTTGATAAGGTAGATGCTGCAGATAAAATTACCCATGGCCTGAGGTCAGTATTTCTATTTTTGTCAAGCTTCAAGAATGGCATATATAGCTTGTTCATGCTAGCCCTTTTTGTCCTGGAAATAATTTTATTTCTGCCTATCTTGTTATAGCTTGTATTTAACAACATCAACATGCTGGCAACAAAAGTACCTAGCTTGAGCCTGAAAATGGACCCCCAGACAGAGTTTTTACATTAACAGGCTGGCAAGCCAAGGACGGGTAAGATTCAGCACAGAGCCTTACCAACCTAAGAGAGGAGTGTATAGCTTTGGATAATGCATATTCCATGATAGGTAAGGAAGACATTCTTGTCAGAATGGCCTAAGACTGGCTCAGTCTTGTTAATAAAATAAAAAAGAGGGAGAGGCAAAGAGCCTTTGGGGCTGCTTGGCAAGAATCTGACATGGGCCAAGGACAAGGAAATGGGCTGCTTGGCAGGAATATGACATTGGCTAAGGACAAGGAAGTAGGCTTCAGGCAGGAACCTGACATTAGGCTAGAACAAAGAAGTAATTTCAGGTAGGAATCTATATCTTAGGCTAGAATAAAGAAGTAATTTCAGGCAGGAATCTAAATTTTAAACTAGAACAAGGAAGTAGGCTTCGGACATGAAGATGACTTTGGGCTAAGACAGGGAAGTTGGCTCAGATATTTTGGTTATCCTGATAAGCCCTTAGAAACAGTGATCACAGGAGTGTTCATGTTATTGGTTTAATGCCTTGCTTGTTCTTTGACTATTTGTGTTTATTATCTTTCTTGTTCCTTGACTATTTTCATCAATTCTATTGTTATAACCTCAACCTAGAACTGACCTTAATACACACATGTAATTAAAATAGCATAAAATAAAAAAGGGGGAGGGAGGATGGGATAGGGTGTTCTAGGGAGGGTAAATGTAGAAAGGGGATGACATCTGAAATATAAATACATAAAATATCCAATAAAAAAAGAAATCAACACAGTGTGTCTTCACTTATAAGATGGACCCATGCATGGAATAATATAAATATCAAAACCTAATAAATGATGGGCTCAGTTTCTTCCTCTTCTATAAAGGTCACTATTTATTATTAATCTTGCTATCAATTTACATATTTCTTGAAGAAAAATTGTTCCTAATACTGTTAATTATTATTGAGGAAAAATTAAAGCACATAAAAGAAATTAAATTGAAAGACCAATGTACAGGTCTTTGTTCTTCCTGCTTTCTCTCAAAATGGTCTAGACACAAGAACTTGTAATTTTGCAAACATCTCTGATTCCTCTGTAGTAAAATCAACTGTGCTAACACACCCATATGATAGAACATAACTTATCAAGCTCAATTTTATGCCATGGTCATCAAGAGACAATTGTTGCCTCTCCTTTCCTTTCCATTCATTTTTCTAACTTTTGTGTTTATGAAGTTGATGTTTTAGCTTTGTGCAATGTTGGTTGCATTGGGATTATAGCTCAACCAGTGGCAAATTATTAGGTATTCTGTGGGACAGTGAGAATAGGTCTTGAATCCCAGACCTTTATCGGATGGCAGGTGTTCAGCTCTGCTCCCAGGCCCTGGTTCTTTTCATTTAGCTTCAGCCTCCACAGCCCCTCTCACAGAGAGGTCTCTGGCCATTTGTCACAAGGAACAGTGCCTCAGGCTCTCCCACATGTAGATGAAGTATCTCCAAGCTCTTGGACCAAGCCAATAGGCGTTATCTGCTGCCAGACCCTAACCCACCCCAAAACTGTGTATAAGAGCTCTATTCAGGAGAAGTAAAAGGTGTGTGCCAGAATCATCCTGGTGTCTGAGAGTTTCTGTCTCAAGAGCTGTAACACTTGGGAAGAGATCTACTCTCCTGGAACCTGCGTGGGACACCAAGATGCCTCCTTGCCAGCTAGCTGGCTTCTTATCAGCCCAGCCTGGGCTGGCTCAGTGGAGAGACAGGTGCAGCACTTGGGAGTGACCAGGCAGCAACAGCAGAGACATGAGCAGAGGCAGCAGCTGAGGTAGGCAATCTCCCCTCCTTGCCCCCACTCTGTCCCCTTGGCCCGGACCCTCTCACCAGGCCAGTCTGAAGATCTTCATTGGATGCCCTCTGGAACAAGGGACCTACAGTATTCTGTCAAGTTCAAACACATAACAATGCTAAATGAAAAATTGATTCACTGGAAGGTCTCCCTGGCCCTTCCTTCTACCTCTCCTCTACATCTGTCTACTGTACAATGATCAGACACTGATGAGAATAATCCACTTCTCCAAAACTCATGGTCACCATGAAAAATTCCCCAATAACTGTAACGCCTATGATTTCTAGACAGCTTTTCCCACCAAGAGGTATCAAGGGAGGACTTATGCTCTTAGATTGAATATAACATCTTTCATAAGAGTGAGTACCAGGCATTGAACATATGCATGGAAACACCTGGGAAGTCAGAGGCATCAGATCGCCCAGAGCTGGGGACACAGGTGTTTGTGAGACTCTTAATGTAGCTGAGGGGAACTGAACTCAGATACTGAGCAAGAGCAGCACATGCTAAAACCTGCTGAGCCATCTCTACATCTCCACAAAACTTTTCTTTATAATATAAGATCACTAACTCAGGAAGTCATAACAATGGGAAGATAACTGCAGAAAGCCATTCAGATGAGTTATGTACTTTCTTTTTTTGCTGTTGTGTGGGTTTTCACTATCCTTCAATCGCCCATGTGTTAAAATCATAGTCTTCAGCTTTTGACATTAAGAGTTGTAGCCTAAAGAAGGAATTTGCTTGAATGACAATAAGCCCTTGGAAGAAGTACTAAGCTCCTGGTCCCACCAATATTTTTCTCCTTACTTGTCATCTAATGTGAGGGCAGCAGCTTCCTTCCTATGAATTTCTTTCCCCAAAGTGCTGCATAGACAAAAGCCCAAAGCAGCAAGTCTAAGTGATCATGGCCTGTGACATCTGGAAGCATGAATGAAGTACAAATTTCCTTCTTAGAAGTAGATTGGCCTTAGTTCAAGTAACAGGAATTTGTCACCTTAGCCCTCCCACAAATAATCTGGCTCCCACAAAGAGCTATTGAGATTGTGCTTTCCTTCATTCTGTTCCAGCTTGTAGATATTCTTACTTAATTGTGCATAAATAAACATAATATAGTGACCTCTATTCTTTACCTTCCTCCTTCAGCCTCCTGATCTTTAGAGATTTATTCCAGTTTATATACTTTATATATTGTATATATTATAACATTTTATATTGTATAAATTTAATTTATATATATGATTTATCATTTTATAAACTTATTATATATACATACATATATATGTATGTATATATATATATTTCTGTCCATTCTACTATTTTCAGCCACAAGTCTAAATCCAAATGGCTTGGGTTTTCCATAAAAACAATCTCTTTGTACTTTACCAGTTACAAAATAAGATGATTTAGATATCAGTTAATTTTTTCTGATGCGACAACAAGCCACATAGTAACACATATAAAAAAAAAAAAAAAAAAAAGCTTTTTTTTTTTTTTTTTTTTTTTGGCTTATGTCTCCAGTCACTCATAGCCAGGTGGAATGACACTAGTCAGAAGGTATAGTGGTGACTGGAGCAGGAAGCTGAGATTTCACATCATCAACCAGAGCACAATGTAGAGAGTGTATTGGAAGTAGGGTGAGGCTTTGAACTCTCAGTGCCACCCCAGTGATTTACATCCTGTACTAAGGATTCAAGCTTAATTCTTCCTAAGCTGAACTATTAACTGGAAACCAAATATCCAAATACCTGCACCTAGAAGGGACAGGTATTTCTCATTCAAACAACTACAACTTGATTTTGTTTTAAATGTGTTCCTTCAAGTTTATTAATTCCAATTCTATAGCAAAATTCAATCTTAACATTTTTTAATCTTTTGAATGAATTTTTATTTGTGGTGGGGTGTGTATATCACAATACCGACTAGAAAGCATAGGACAAGTTGAGTTTGTTTGTTCCTTTCACAGTGTTGATCCCAACAAAGAGCTTGTCAGGCTTGGTTGCAAATAGTTCTTTCCACTGAACCTTCTAGCTGGTCCTGTATCAAAGGTTTTACTCTAAGATGATTTTGAAAGTGAACACTGAGCCAAAGAAGCCCTTCAAATATGAGAATTAGCCTTTTCAGAACATCTGATAATGTACCCAGTCATACTTTATTTTTAGTTTATTTATCAGTACTTTACCTTGTGGTTACCTAGGGTCTCACATGTATTAGGTAATCACTCTTCCACTGAGATACAGCCCATCTCTACAAAGATCCTTTAAAAGAACTAGTTTTCTCCCATTCTTGATTTTAAGGAAGAGTTTCATGACCAGCATTTAATTGCTAGGAAAAATGAGTTCCAAACATCTTTGCTACATAATTTTTAATAATCTGATTAAAGTTTTTAGTGATGTGAACTAAAAGACCAACTGTGTGACAGGAGTAAAAAAAGAAGGGAATAAAGCTAGGGGATGACACATGAGGGAAAAGTATAATCTAAGAAGCATTGTGACTATATTAAAACAAGGAGACTTACCCACTCCTAAATAGATGATTATATATGCAGGCATCTTGCACATACAAATAATAAATCTAAATAAATGTGGCACATTTTAATGTGTCATATTTTAATGAGGCACAACCAGAGTACATATTTTGAGCACTCAATACCTCCAGCATTGAAGTGTAATTCAAAACATTTAAATAGGAAAGTTTCAAATCTATTTGAAGATGTGTGGGAAACGTACACTTCCCTTGATT
The DNA here is from genome assembly GCA_021653895.1 of Mastomys natalensis. Classification (NCBI taxonomy): domain Eukaryota; kingdom Metazoa; phylum Chordata; class Mammalia; order Rodentia; family Muridae; genus Mastomys; species Mastomys natalensis. The sequence goes on from JAJTUV010001035.1 coordinate 47,211, forward strand.
GAGTTAAAAGAAAAAAATGCTGTTTGATAATGAAGGCAGCTTTAAAGTTCACTATGGAGGTTGCCATACAAGTCTTCCCTGGGAAAATCTTAAGCGCTACACCAAATCTCTGAAAATACTATCAGTAAATATTTTTATAATGAGTAAAAATAATTTGTGAGGCCATTAAGGATAAGCTATAGTATGTCTCATGATTCAAAGACAGCGAAATTCATTCTGTTCATGGCCTTGCACAGGGCAGTAGAAAACTCATTACAGATTAGTTTTCAGTTCTCCATCACTCTCAACCTTCTGTTCACATCTGTGCAATCATCTTCTTTCTCTATGAGCTTCATCTCTGCAAGTTCAGTTTCTGAAGACTCGATTTCCCTAGGGAATTGGAATTTCCTCATAACTCTCAGAATGAAGAAGGCAGGGAGAAAACTTGATCCTGTTAGTGCAGCAGGCAATCCAAGGTAAAGGCGCCTATGGAAAAAAAAAACTAATCTGCATTAAATCTTACTATGTTTAGTGAAAGCTAAGTTTGTATATTCTTACAGCTCATTTATTTCTCTAAAATATTCTGATGGTTATTTCCACCACAAATGTGAACACTATCCTCTGGCCTTCTAGAACTTGGATCTTCCTGACAGAGCATGCAAGATGACCAGCCTCCTCCCAATCCACCACCATGTCTCATCTGTCATTATTGAATGTTCTCTTCTATACTGAGTCAATAAAACCCTATATCAATTTAAGGGAACACTTCTATTTTATTTGATCAAAGTTTGATCACCATATTTAAAGCATTGCAGAATCATTTCATGTTTTCTTTACAGCATCTGTATGCTGAGTTAAACCAATAGATCTTGTAATATTGAAATCCCTGGGTGTCAAAAACTTGTCATATTAGTCATTTTTATATATTAGAAGATTCATTTTTTAAATTTTCATGCTTAATTTGGCATGTATAGTAACCAACCTATCTGATAATTTTAAAATTATTTGGATCTATGTCTATGTATATATATGTGGTCATGAGTTCTAGATATCTGAATTGGACTAAGAGAGTTATGATGTTCCCAGTATGGGTTGTGGGAATTGATCTCATGCCCGTCCTCTGCAAGAACAGTAAGAGCTCTTAACCCCTGAGCCATGTTTTTAGCTCTATATTCTTTTCATTTCTGAACATCTTCAGGTGAAGCATGAGGAGTACACAAGCTCACAGAATAGATAAGCTAATTTTCTCCTTCTGCCTTTTTAGAATACGTTGCAGAATAACTTCTTTTCAGTTATAAGCATATTTTCTTTTTAAATTGGATAAACTATATCTTAAAGTTTCTGCACTTAATATGTTTGGGTTATAGTTACTTTCAAAGAACTTATGATAGTATTTATAAAAAACTATGAAAATATTCCTTCATGTTTTCAAAAGGTTTATATTACAATTTGATGTGATGTATAGTACTGTCAACTTCATACAACCTAGAATCCCTGGGGAGGAACTTCTAGTAAAGTCCTGTGTGGATAATGTTGGCCTGTGAACATGTTCATGGGACATTATTTTGATCTTATTAATAGAAATGAGATGATCCAGCCCACAGTGGTTGGTACTGTTCTTTAATCAGAAAATTTTGGACTTCATAAGAATAGAAAAAAATGTCATGTGTATTTCCACAGAGGGAAAGTATCAGTACAGTATATAGATGCTGAAGTAGACGCTTAAGACTTCAGATATGAGTCTAGAAATACAATTAATATTTTCTCTAGATGGAAAATAGATTAACAAATATCTTAGTTTATTTCCCTGACATTGTGATAAAAGATCCTGAAAAAAATATCAGTTTAAGAAAGAAAGGGATAACTCTCTAACAATCTGGGTTACAGTCCACCATTGTGGAGCTCTCAAGGCAGCTGGAACTTTAACGAATACAAATAAGTTGACAGTAGTTGAGTTCTTCCACCACACTGTTTTTATAGGCATGCCAGGCCAGGAATTGGATCTCAGCCACCTCAGACATACACACTTGTAAAAAGGAAAGTGGCCAGCACTTTTCTCTCACAGGTAATTTAAATACAGTGTTTATCCCGAAACACAGCTTGTATGAACATACCTAGAAATAGGCAAAATTCCATCTGATTGAAGGGGTTTTAGAAGCAAGGAAGAGCACAGCACATGCTGTATCAAACAAAGTTTTCCTTTTGTTTCTTTGGACCTGCTGGCCTAGAGGGCAAGCAAGGTAACAGCCAGAGTCTAGCTCCAGATCAGATTGGCATGAAGTCTGGGAGTGGGATAACAGGGAACTCACAGTTCTTTCCCTATAGTGTTAGTGGCAGCTGCCTGTGCCAGATTGAGCATAGTGGGTAAATATGTAGGTAAATGCTCTAAGTCAAAGCAGCAGCATAAAACCACACACAACTGGATACACCTGGATCTAAGGGGGCCAGCTTGCTGCTCTTTTGGTTCCTGAGTGTAACATCTCCAGTTATTTCTGTGTGGCAACATTCTCTGACTTTGTGACACTCTCAGTTTGTTTGTACCACTAACCCTCTACTGAACCAATTTGTATTCAAAAAGACAGCTAACTACTATGTGCAGTGGGGACTCTGAGTTTTCTAGAGAGAAACAGCTGACAAATGTTGATAGCAGGTCACTTCTGAACATAGCTTCTGGCTACAGCACTCAGCATAACTTTTCTTTAAATGCTAGTTTTATTTATTGATGTTTTAGGAAGGTACGGTGTACCTTACTTCAGAGTAACAAAGAAGTTTGACGTGAACAAAATGGTACAGAGGAAAAGACATCTTACAAATAGCAAAAAAAAAAAAGAAAGAGAGGGAGAGAGAGAGAGAGAGAGAGAGAGAGAGAGAGAGAGAGAGAGAGAGAGAGAGAGGTGATATGGCTAAGAAAGAGTGAAATACAAGGGACCCATGTTCAGAGTAGGATAAAACCATGGGATATGTGAAAGGGAAGAAAGCAAGAGTTGAAGGAGAACCAGATCACTTTTAGTATGCTGCTTCTCCCCAGATGTCTTACAGAGAAAACCAAATTTCTCTCTCCTGTCTTCCCTACTATTTCATTATTTCCAAACATCAAATTCCTCTCAGTCTTTGCTTCAGATCAGCCTTAAGCAGAAGGTTGTCTAGGTATATCTGGTATGTGCTTTGTACTCTCCCTGAGATGTTTTATTGCTTAAACCTTTTCCCAAACATAAAATCATTTTGATCTTTTCAGTTATATCTTATTTAAAATTCAGTTCAATCAATTTTCAGAATACTTTAAAAATTGTCTTAGACTAGAACTGCAAAAATTGGTTTTTGCAAATTTTTTTTTTAAAAGGATGCTATTTTTGTCTTTAAATTTTTGTCGTGTCAGAGAGATGGCTCATTACTTACTGCACTGGCTGCTTCTACCAGCACCTAGTTCCATTCACAGTGCCCACATGGTGGCTTATTCAAAGGTAGAAATTAGGAGACATAATTTTGAGTTCATAATTGGGTCAGAAGGTGTAGTTCACTGGAAAATATTTGCGTCAAGAACTCTGGGTTCAGTTCCCAGCACCAGATAAAGCAAACCAAATAACAGCACAAAAAGCAACTTAAAATCAGACATTTAGTCATTAAAAAATGTTTGCAATGAGTTTCATACGTTTTATAAGTTTTAAGTTTTAAGTTTCATAAGTTTTAAGTAAATAGCTTACGATAACAATAAGATTAGGATGCTATAGTATATTTTTAAAGATCATTTTATTTTATGTGTTTGGAAATTTTGCCTGGATATTCATCTATACATCATTTGTGTGTAGTGCCATTGGCCCTAGAATTAGAGATGACTGTCAGCATAATTTTTAAAGATGAAAAGGGTAATAAAACATTTGAGGATTCTCATCGAGCCTGGCTGTCAGCATAAGAGTTCTGTGAACTTTGCAGGAGCTTAAATACCAGAATACATGCTGCCTGAATTAGCTGAGACTACGTCATCCTGACCACTGCAAACAGAAAGAGTTTCTCCTCTCTATCCATAAATATGAAGTGATGGGAGCTACGATATTTTGTTCCCACCTACAGCATCATTGTCCCATGTCTCTGTATCTTGCTGTCTTTTTCTTCTTTTTTTAATCTACAGTGTTCTGTCATGCTAGTTCAGCTAAAGAGATGTTCAGCTCTCCCCAACTGCTCTTGGGCCTCTATGCAGACACCTTAAATTCAATATATCTAATCTATATCTATATCTATATCTATATCTATATCTATATCTATCAATCTATATCTATATCTATATCTTATCTATCTATCTATCTATCTATCTATCTATATATATATATATATATATACATATATATATATCCCTTTATATATCGTTTGAAATAATTGAAAATATTTAAACATATAAATATTGAAATTATATCACCCAAACCCATTCTGAAAATGAAGTCAAGGAAATGTTTTCACTGAATAGCATGTTAGATAGGAACAGAGACATCTTATGCACTATAAAATTAGGTCTCAAAGTTATCTTTACCTGAAAGTATTTATATCATATATCCTGCATGCGGCCTTCTCACCACATTTCAGAGTTCCCCAATGTAAACAGGTTCTGTCTATCAAAGCACCAAAGTAAATAGGTGCAGGAATGCCAGCTGCAATGAAGAAAAAAGAAAAACAGCTCATTGACAGGAAGAAAATAAAAGAGATATGTATTATTTTTTATTTGGAAGTATTTCAATTTTCCTATTTTAAAAAATCATTATAATAAATAGTGAATCAAATGCTCTAAATTTACTTTTACTAATTATAACTCAATTTAAATTTTCTAGATCAAAACAAATGCAAACTATTTATAAAATGTGAAGAAAGTATTCATTGAGTTCATAATCATGAACCTCATAAATTTTCTGAAATATCTAATGATGCTTTACTATCAGTTTAACTAACACAACCATTTTTTTCTCACTTTATTTTCAAATCTACTAAGATACAAAAGGTGTAATTAAGTTCAGGTAAGTTATTTAAGAACAAATGAAACATTTTTTTTTCATGTCTACAGTTACTTCATTCTCAGACTAATCACAAGTAGCTAGTTTCAAACAGAAGGGCTTGTAAACTGAAGTTCAGGAAAAGTGGGAAGGATACACCCATGTACAATATCATGAGACATTCTGGATGTAGACAGTTGTAATATCACAGATTCACAAACAAATTATTCTTATATCTCTTCTTTATAATTCATTGACAAACTGTATGTCTGTCCTTATTATCCATGTGACTATCATATGAAGTTTGGGTTGTGTTGTTTTAACATGTTCCTAACATCTACCCACACAAAAATTAAGCATGCCAACAGATAGCATCTGGTTTAGAGCACAGAATTCCATGCTTGCTGTAAGCAACCTACCTGTTGTTATCACAAATACATTTGACATGAATTTTTCATGGATTCCTTTGTTTTCTAACTACAAACATCACCAGCTATCACTGTGTTGGAACATGAAATTTGGATGACCCAAATCTGTTATTCTAAGTCAAGTTGACATTGTTGCTATTTTTTATTCAGAGTAAATAATTTGATTTACTAAATATTAATATTGATATTATGTGTTAGGTAAATTCTTCATACCAAATATTCTTGTGCAAAATGTATGTAATCCTACTCCAAGTGACTTCTCTTCAGACTTGATACACCTGAAAAATACATGCATACATACATACTACACAATACATACACACATACATAAAAGTACATCATGCTAATCCACATCTGCCTAGCATCCTCCCAATGACAGTGGTAGTTCATGATTCTAATGCTCAAGCTTTTATACAGCTCTACCTCTTATAAGCCCACACAGAGGAAGGACAATAAGGACTTCTAAAAGCTGTCCTCTGGTCTGTACTCATCTAAATCATGGCTGAGCCATTTAACAGTTAGTCATTGTCTCCTAACCTAGATGAATGGTTTTCTGGTTTCCCTAGGAATCAACATGTCATACCCACTACCATGGACCCAAACCTCTGAAACTACAAACCAAGTACATATTTATTTTATTAAGTTGTTTGCCAGGCATTTTGTCATACTGATAAAAAATAACATATGTTATATAAAAATCAAACTGTTTTACAGGTGGTTTCACAGAAAACAGAGAAAGAATTCATCATGTAGCTATGACATTAAAAAAATGGCATGTAAGCTATGACATTAAAAAGTGTTATATGGAGTTAACAACTGTATACATTTGTCTTTTCTGTATTACCTACAGAAATAAATGTGATAACTTTGATAATTATATATAATTACATATAAAAGGGGGCCTATAAAGCATCCAGGATAAAAACTGAAATTATTCTTATAAATTAGGTATATGGAAGCCCTATTGAAATGTGGTCCTTTTCTACCAATACACATTTGGGTAAGTAAAGTATAATATATTCCACTATTGGAATTTCATTTTGGTAGCAATTCCATGACAGGTTTCAAGAAAATTGAACAGACTAGAAAGTAAAGATAGCATACGAATCCTAGCACTATATTGTCTAACATTTATATTACAATCATCAAATTCAGCACAAATGAGGAAAAAAATTAAAACATCTTACAATAGACCATAACATCCTTACATCAAGAAATCAAGAAAGAACAGGGGAATGGATGGATAGTAGAGGAGAATAGAGAGGAACAGAAGTCATGGATGTAGTGGAGGGAAGCAAAGGAGAAAGGGGAAAAGGATTTGGAAAAGAATGAGAGAAGAAAGGGGGTTGGTGGCGCATGTTGGGAGGCAGAGGCAGGCAGATTTCTGAGTTCGAGGCTGACAGGAGCCTGATATAGCTGTCTCTCTAGAAGTCTGCAAGAGTCTGACATACTCAGAGGCAGATGCTCACAGTTAACCATTAAACTGATCATGGGGTTCCCAATGGAGAAGATAGAGTGAAAGCTTGAAGGAGTTGAAAGGATTCATGACACCATGACGAAAGCAACAATTTCAACCAACCAGAGCCCCCAGGGTCTAAACCACCAGCCAGGGAGCGCTTAGAGAGGGACCCATGGCTCCAGCTATATATGCAAGGGAGCTATATATAAGTGGGAGAAGAGATCCTTGGTCCCATGAAGGCTGGGCATCGTGGGGGGGGGAGTATTTGAGGGTGGGGAGGTGACTTACGGGGAAGGGTGGGTGGGGGTACACCAACATGGAGGCAGGAGGAGGGGGGAAGGGATAGTGAGTTCCTGGGAGGGAGGGGGGGAAATGGGGTAAGGAGAGAATATCTGAAATGTAAATAAAATTTCCAATAAAAAAAAAAAAGAATGAGAGAAGAAGTTTAAAATGGAAAGGAAGGAAGAACTGAGAAGCTTGGTCCAGTCTATAAGGAAAATTATACAAATTACATATAATGGGATATTTTCCCACTACATTTGTAATAAAGCTGGCAATTGGACTGTATGAGAGATAAGCAGACTGAGGAGACTGGAGGAGAGAAGGAGAGGAAGGGAAGGAGACAAGTGAGGAGGAGGGAAGAGGTGAGCAGCATGGAGAACCAGGGATGGTTCGAGAGCAGTCCTGGGTAGCAACTTATCAAAAGGTTATATTTGGGGTAACAATTCTAATTGTGTGGGCATCTTGTTATTTTAGCATTTCCAAATATATAAACCAATTGGGTAATCTTTAAGCTTTAAGACTCTTCATTTTACTGGGTATTCTACCATGAGGATGGCGGGTATTGGCTGTGGTTCAGCCGAGCTTTGTAGATGCAGCATGGTGAATTGGCAGAGCAATCCCCGACACTGACATCTTGTGGGTGCCAGGGCTTGCTCATCTAGCTAGCCAGAACCCTGGTCAGAGCCGAGGAGCAGCAGGAAAATGGCGGCTGCCTGGGAACAAGTCGGGCCAGGCGCAGTTTTCTAAGTATTACCTATTACAATTACACATCATGGATGTAGTCTGGATGGAGGTTGTGGTAGCGGAGGCTGAGGAAAAGGGCACAGGTGCTCTGGCCCAGCACGTAATCAGGAATCACCTCACCGAATTCCCAGGGCACATTGCGCACAAATTTCAACCGAAGTCTGTGAACAAGACCGACAGCCAGACACTCCTGGCTACGTTTGGATCCCTGGAACAGCTCATCACTGCATCAAAGGAGGATCTAGCCTTGTGCCCGGGCCTGGGCCCCCAGAAGGCCCGCAGGCTCTTTGAAGTACTACATGAACCCTTCCTCAAAGTACCTCGATGACCTGCTGCCACCGAGGCCCACTGTCACAATAAAGTATTTGCCTACTCAGGCAAAAAACAAAAAACAAAACAAAACAAAAAACCAATTACACATCATGCTTAACTCAACTTTGCTTTTGAATTCCATGGAGACAGGAAAGGTGGGGCTAAACTGTTTCACATTGTTAGTGGGTGTCAAGTTTGCTAGACTGGAAAGAACAGTTGCTAAAAAAACAAACAATACAACAACAACTTTGAAATTCATCTCTGCTGCAACTTTCTTACTTTATGTTAGAGAGTTGAATACTGATCAGTGCATTCATGTACCTCCTTGTTAAATAGTATCTGTTATTTATTGCATCCCCCCTCCTTCTTTTTAAAGATATATTGAGGGCAGGATATCAAGGGAACTTCCTCCCTGTTACACAGTTTCATTCTCAGCCAGTGAGTTAACTGAGCCATAGGAAGCTATGCAACTACTCTCAGATTCCAAAACAAGACATCCATTCATATATCCTTAATAAAGAGAGAAAATAGAAGAGGACAGGAAGGAACATTGCAGCAAACTTTTAATTATTGGTAAATTTAACAGTGGTTAGAGTCTTGATTAAGGTACATCAAAGTATTGAGGTCCTTGGAACTATGACTCCAAGGGCCTTTATTGGAAAAGCGATTTAATACTGATAAAAAATATGTCTACATGACACCTCTGAGGTGGCTCCATGGGTAAAGAAAGTCTTGATGTCCTGAGTTCAATCCCAGAATCCAAGAACATATGTAAAAATTAAAAAATGAAAGCCCAATTAAATGGTAGGCATCTGTAATCCCAGCACTACCACAGCGAAATGGGAGGAGCAGTCAGAATTGCTTAGGACCTCGAGCACCAGGAAGGCTGGAAAACACACATAGCACAGCAGCAGAAATAAGAGGGATCCTACCTCAAAAACAAGATGAAAAGAGAGGGCTGATTCCCCAGCGTTGTCTTCTGACCTACTTAGAGGAACACCAGAGCCTAAATCACGAACACAGCCACCAAACACAGAGAGACAGTCATGCACATGCACAAGTGTCAGGACACATGAGTGTGTGTGCACACACTATGAAGAGGAACAGATTGAAATCTAAATGTAGGAGTTACTTATTACCTCAGAAGAACCATGTACCAGGGATGGATGATACTGAGAAGATGAAACTGTCAATTGCTAACAGGATTATGAAGTACTTCAGCATGTTATCACAGTCAGGGCCTTTGTTACACAGGCCAAGGACTGCAGATGAGTTTCCGGATGACTGAATGCACCTGCAATTCTGGAACACCTGTCAAAAAGCAAAATAAAAGAAAACCATATCCTATACAAGGAAGAAAATATGAGGATCAATCCCTTATTGTTTCCTGCACAGCCACTTGACTCAAAATGTAGAATGTTGGGACGAATGATAAGACTCAGATGAAGAACACTCACCTAGTCCAATTAAATATCCAAGTTTCAGCACAAACACCATTAAATAAAAAAACAATTATTCAAATAGCAGATCATTCTCTGATTTATGTTCATCTCTCTTTTGCCTTCTCAGAATTCTATCATTAAACATAAGAGCATGCATTTAAACAATTAGTATTTTCTCAATACATGGAGTAAATTTGCAAATATTCAATTATCCTGAATGAGTACTGTATTTCACTTGTTTGTTTGATTTTTCTAGTTTGTATGTGTGCTTGTACATATTTGTGTGCATGTGTGTGCATGTGAGTGTCTATATATGGACATGTAATTGCCAGTCCATATATAGAAGTACAATGTTAAGTTAATTCTCTCTTTCCACTGTGGGGACCCCAGGATTTAAATTGGTGGTAAGGCCTGTTGGCAATGGCTGTACCCAGTGAGACAACTATCTAGCCTGCACATAATTTTTTAAAATAAATAAATAAATATGGCTTTGGTTTGTCTTTATCTAATAATAAGTACTAAAATAACATTTATCTCAGAATGTTGATGGACTAGTTAGATATTTACTAATAAATAAAGTAGTGTACCCAAAGAAGGGAGTTTATTTAAACAATAGAAACAGGAATTTTGAGTTGTTATATTGTCAGGTCTGATTAAGAATCAAAGTTTGTATTTCATTTTGATTACCAGCCACCTGTAAGTATTGTAACATGTCGACATCAAGGAAAATGTGTGAGTCTTTTCATGCTGAACTATAATGAAGAGAGCTGGGAAGATCTAACAGTCAGTAACAACCTGCATAAGCATGAGGACCTGTGTTCTCATCCCAGAACACCTGTGAAAGTGCATGACTAGAGGAAGTGCTTCCAACCCTGGATCTGAAGGTGGGGCAGGTGACATCCTGGGATTCACTTTCAAGGCAGCCTAACAGAACCAGAGAATTCCAGGCCAATGACATCCTGTCTCAGAAGCACAAAGTACATGGTCCTGAGTGTCAACACCTGAGGTTGCCTCTGGCCTCTATGTGCACATGCAACTGTATACATGCCCTCCACACTAAATAAATAGATAAAACTCATGATAGAAATGATAAGTTTATGCCCACCTTAACAATGTAGTAAGTTTGAGGACAACCTCGGCTCATGAGAACCTATTACAACAAAGGGCAAATTCTGCTCAGAATTTCTTAAAATTTTAACTTTAATGTTGATTTAGGTAGGCATATGCTTATATATATATATATATATATATATATATATATATATATATATATCTGTATCTTTCTCTATATATCTATCTATAGATAGATAAATAGATAGATAGATAGATAGATAGATGTAGAGATAGAGATGATATAAAGATATATATATATATATATATATATATATATATATATATAATATACACACACACACACACACACACACACACACACACACATGCATGTGGGTGCTGGGGGCAGGCTGAAGAGGGTGTCAGATGGCCTGGAGCTGGAGTAATATGAACTGTACCATCTGTGGTGAGGGGACTAAACATGCCCTCTGAAAGAGCAAGTGATCTTTATAGATCCTTCCAAATTGTTGAGAAAATTATAACACAGATATTGAATAATGATTCCAGCTGTTTGCAATTATGAAATAACTTAGACTTTGTCACGATTTAACATAACATCTTGTAATTTTCAGGACAAATATGTGTATACAGAGTAAATTGAATTTTTCACAAAGAATACTAATCTATTTTAAGCAAGGATTACATTTTCTTTTTAGCAGATGTAGGCTTAGTTCATAGCACATGTTAATGCAATACATACACATCAGCCCAAATATTGAAATGATGTTTACCATGTTGATTCCAGTCCCAAAAGACTTCTCACAGCCTGCATGGCAGGCTGACATGTATGATAGGCCATTGTCTCCACACACTGGATCCCATGTTTTCGTTAAGCAGTTACACCTTGCATTGCAATCATCAAGGACCTCATTCTCCACATATAGAAGGTGCTGAACTCTAAAATGATTTTAAATAATGTTACAGATACTGAAAAACCTACTCAAGCACTTTATTTTCCTCTCTTCATCTCAGCATGTACATGCACATGAACATATTCAGAGGAATTGGGGGGAGGTAGAGAGGGATACAGACAGGCAGAGAAAGATACACACACACACACACACACATACACACACACACACACACATATATATAAACAAATAGTCACATTTCATCTCCCCACAGAACCAAAACAGATACCATCCATATATCAACATGTGGTCTCCATACTATGTTTTTGACACACAAGTTTTCTGCTCCAGTGGTCCCATGACTTTTTTATACTTACTTCAAAACCAAACATAAAGTATCTACCCTATGGGAATATACAATCCTATCATAGCTAAATTGAAGATGGCTAATCTCTCATTGATCTATAAGGTAGAAAATAATGAAAGAGGGCTGACTTGAACAAAACCTACAATTTCAAAGATAGATGATGCACTTAGCTCCTAAAACAGAGTGCTTGAGTAATCACATATGCTCTTCTGAAAGTACTCAACAATGAAAATGAAATAGAAACAGAAAAATATGGGAGTCGAGAGGCTATATTTCAAATCCTGTTACTCAAACACTGTGTTAAGTCAGAGTGACTGGAGATGGGCTCAGTGTGTACAATTCTATGATGGTGTCAGAGCCATTTTCTGTAAACATAAACCTACTCATCCTCCCTGGAGTTTCAAGTAAATGGAAAATTTCCTGTCTTAGATACAAATTTTATATGTGTGTGTGTGTGTGTGTGTGTGTGTGTGTGTGTACATTGAACAGCACTGTGAATATGGATGTCAAAAGATAATCTTCCACCTTCTTGGAGACAGAGTCCCCTGTTGTTCACAGCCCCAAATATCAGAACAGTAGGCACATGAAGTTTCAGGTTTTCATGCCTATGCCATTCAGCTCGCTGTAGGAGCAGTAGGATTACAAATATCCTACCATCTCAAGCATTACCTGAGGTCTGAGGATCTAAACTCAGATCTTCATGCATGCTCAGAAAGCCATTTTGTACTTTATTATCTTCCTAGCCCTTTGAAATGAACCTATAAGTCTATATTCTATTTCATTTTAAATGACTGGATGATTATATAAGTGTGTCCTAAAATAAGACTTAAATTTCCCATGCTAATACAGAATGTGACCAGAAATCCCTTGAAACACACAATTTAGAACCACAGAGTACATGAGATATAATAAGTATTCCAGTGTTCATACAAATACATAAATTAATAAGCTTACCATGTATTAGACTCAATTATGCTAAATTTGAGACAATTGTAGAAAGCCATGAAGGATTTCTGACTTGTATAGTGAATTTTTAATGCTTTAGGTAACAAAGCATTAGGTTACTTTCCTTCATTACACTTTAAAGCAGACAAGGATATCACCGTGGCAAACACCATATGCTTACTGAATCATAGACTTACTCATTGGCAATCCTCAGACATCTATAATAAGCTTACAACTTCTGTGGGATGCTATAGACTTGTGGTTGGAAGCAAAATGCAAGAGAACCATGGATCACTGATAATCATGATCTGGTTATATCTAATTCCTGAAGAAAATTTATTAGCAATTGTAAAAACATTATGGTGTTCATTAGAAAAATACATACCCTTCATAAGAGGTAGTTAAGCCAGCAACTGGGAAATTATCACAGGTTGTAATATAATTAAAGAAAGTTAGAAGGTACTCAGACAGGGATAGCCAGAATGCTAAGTATGCAGCTTTTTTGACAGTGATCTTGAACTTCTTCATAATCAAACCACCAATTAAATATCCAAGGCATATTGGAGGTAACATGTAAAGACCTAAAATTGCAAATAATATAGTATTGATTAAAGAGAGCAGATAAAAACATATTATGAATTTATGTAATACATCTTACTTAAGAATCTATTTAGCACAAATATACAGTGATTCTAACCCCTATTCACTCACATGTTACATAAAATGAGGTTTTCATATGCCTATCAATTCACTTTTAAAAATTACTACTGTTTAATAATTTGCCTCAGGTTAATAAACATCTATAAACATAAACACCACACACATAGACACACAGAGAGACACAGACACACACACACACATACACTCACACATTCACTCACACACACATACACATACATAAATTTATGATATTAGATGTTTTGTGTATTTCTTTTGACTTTTTATATTGGGAATTTGACTCAGCTCTGGGTAATGCTTCTGAGTCCATGCTTATTAATTATAGAACATTTTGTGCATTGTTGATGTTGTCCAACATTCTTGCTCCCTCACTCTCTTTCCCCATAAAAAAAATTGAAGAATAAGAATTAGAAGAATCAGAAGAAGAAGAAGAAGAGGAGGAGGAGGAGGGAGGAGGAGGAGGAGGAGGAGGAGGAGGACGAGGAGGAGGAGGACGAGGAGGACGAGGAGGACGAGGAGGACGAGGAGGACGAGGAGGAGGATGAGGAGGAGGGTGAAGAGGAGAAAAATGAAGAGGTAAGAGCAAATTTTTCATTGGGTGGATTCACACAACATCAGAATCAGGCTTGGAAGAATTTAACCATTCTTTGCAGCTTCATACAACTGTATTATTTTTATACATCTGACTGGGATTTGGAGAATTCAGGGAATTATAGATAAAGTGAACGATGGCAGTTTTCATGGATAAAGTAGGATCCCTAGGTTTAGTGTACTAACAAGAAAAGCAGAGTGTGACTTCACCAACTGGGGTCTGAACAATTGAATTAGGAGTAATGTAGAGAGCAAGAAATGAAGCCAATATATAAAATGCAAAGTGTAAGATACTGAATTCCAGTGAGTTAAGATTGTATTCCTCTTTATCTTACTCTTTATCTTGCTCTTGAAGATTCTATCATATCTGTGGTGGTTAGAATATATTGGTCCATATGAAGTGGTATAGGTATAGGTATAGGTATAGGTATAGGTATAGGTATAGGTATAGGTATAGGTATAGGTATAGGTATAGGTATAGGTATGGGTATAGGAGGTATAGACCTGTTAGAGTAGGAGTGCCCTGGCTAGGGAGAAATGTATCACTGAAAAAGGTAGGCTTGAATTGCTGCCCAGTGAAGAAGAGTCAGATTATCTTGGTCACAGCCAGATCAAGATGCAGAACTCTCAGCTCCATCTTTAGCACCATATTATCTTGGATCCTTCCATACTTCCTGCCATGATGATAATGGACTGAGCCTCTAAAACTGTAAGCCTGCTCATTAAATATTTGCCTTCATAACAGTTGCTTGGGTCATGGCTTCCATCTCTTTACAGTTGTAAAACCCAAACTAAGCCAATGTTCTTGGGGCAAGAGTGCTACTAAAGAAATAATGAAACTACATACCCATGAGGAAAATTGTATCTGCAGATGATTTTCCATACTGCTGTTCCAGATACTTAGGAACATAAGATAATATACTGAAAAATGCATTGAACTGGAGCACACTTATAAGGAGATAAAGCATGTAAATTGGATTGCAGGAGAGGCTCTTCATTAATGGAAAGAAATCTGAAATAAAGCATGTAGAGATCACCAAGTCAACTTGGCTTTGCATTTTGTGTTTAGAATTCCCCTAAAATCTCACAGATTCTGTGCTATGACAAACATGCATTTGAAAAATTGTAATCCCTATGGGGCTAAAGTTCTATATTATCATTTTAAGTCACTTATGTAAGTTAGTGAGACATACTACCTACATAAGAACCAGACCATAATTTACCATAAAAAAAAAAAAAAACAACAGTATAAGAAGTATTATATCTGTGGCCACGTTCTTCCATTTATTTTTCTATCCTTTCCTTTTAATCCCTGTATTCTTTAGAGACTGACTAGTCTATCCTTTAGAATCTGTGAGGGATTCACTTTGATGAAGTTTCAATTCAGATGCTGATAATATCACACCTTTATGAATGAGTGGATAAGCTAATAGCTTAGGAATCATGCTGCAGCTCAAACTCATAAGCACTTCACAACAGCAAATGCATTTGAAAAATCCTCAGTATCACACAGAACATTCTGTAAAATTGATCATGTACTTAGTTACAAAGCAAGCCTCAAGAGATAGAAGAAGGCTGAAATAATTCCTTGATATTGATAAATCACCATGGATTAAAACTGGACTTCAACAAGGACAGAAACATTAGAAAGTCTACAAACTCATGGAATCATAACAACTCTCCACTGAAGGACCAATGGGTCAATGAACAAAGAAGGATACCAATCAAAGACTTTCTAGAATCCAATGAAAATTAAAGCACAACATAACTAAGCTACGGGACACAATGAAAGCAGTGCTATGAGGAAATTTCATGTGACTAATGTCTTTATAAAGAAATTGGAGAGATCTCATACTACCAACTTAACAGCACACATGAAAGCTCTAGAACAAAAAGAAGCAAATACACCCAAAAGGAGCTGATTACAAGAAATAATCAAATTTATGGCTGAAATCAATAAATTATAAACAAAGAAAAATTGCAAGAATTGATGAAAGCAGGAGCTGATTCTTCAAGAAAATCAGCAAGCTAGACAAACCCTTGGCCAAACTAACTGAAAGAAATATGGAGACATTATCCAAATTAACAAAATCAGAAATGAAAAGGGGAGCATAATAACAGACACTGAGGAAATCTCAAGAATCATTAGGTTTTACTTCAAAAGAATATACTCCATAAATTTGGAAGATCTAAATATAATGGATGATTTTCTTAATAGTTTCGAATCATCAAATATAAACCATCTAAGCTAAGCATTTCTTTAAGCCTTAAAGTAATAGAAGCAGTTATCAAAGTCTCCTAAAACATAAAACAAACAAACAAGCAAACAAACAAACAAAAAACAACACCAGATGGTCGAAGCACAGAATTCTACCAGACTTTCAAAGAGTAATTAACACGAATACTCTTCAAACTATCTCACAAAATTTAAGCAAAGAAAGAGGATTTCAGTCCAATTTTCCTTATACACATTTATGAAATTCTCTTTGTTTGTTGGGTTTTTGAGTGATTTAGGTATCACAGTGACTGTTGTCTCAAAGAATGAGTTTGGCAATGATCATTCTGTTTCTATTTTGTGAAATAGTTTGAGGAGTATTGGTATTAGCTACACTTTGAAAGTCTGGTAGAAAATACAACCAAACTGAATCAAGGAACACAATAAAAATATCTTCCACCATGATCAAGTAGGCTTCATCCCAGAGATGCAAGAGTGGTCAATATTCATCAACATACTCCAACATATAAACAAACTGAAAGAAAAAATCCACATGATTATCTCATTAGATGCTGAAAAAGCCTTCACAATATCCAATACACATTCATGTTAAAAGTCTTGGAGAGATCATGGATACAAGGGACATGCCTAAATACAATGAAGACAATATATGTCAGGTCATTAGCTAATATAAAATGAATGGAGAGAAACTCAAAGTAATTCCACTAAAAATCAGGGACAAGACAAGACTGTCCACTCTCTCCATATATTCACTATAGTAGCTGAAGTTCTAGCCAAAGCAGTAAGAAAACAAATAAAGATTATGGGGATTCAAATTGGAAAGAAAGAAGTCAAAGCATCACTCTTTGTAGACAATATGATAGTATACAATGGTGACCCCTTTATGTTTAGTTTGAATTTCTGGTTATTTCTTGTGTGTGTGTGTGTGTGTGTGTGTGTGTGTGTGTGTGTGTGTGTGTAAAACTTGAACTAATATTTTCTGGAAAACAGAACTTTCAAAACAGATGAGAAAATATATTTGCTCACTGAGTATTCAGATTGACTTGAATTTTTCATAAATTCTAATTTACGGTAAGTCAGGTTTCCTATTATGTCAGTTTTTTCCAGTGGTGACTGCAGAAGACATTTAACACAAGTGATTAGTGATGATTAATGAAAAAACTATCGTATCTCAACACAAGTGACAGGTGCTCAAGAACCACAGACCCATCTAAACTAAATAGAGTTTAAAATTTTATTATTTGCCTTTAGTGATTCCTCGGTTTTCCTCTTTAGCTTTTTCTCTGTGCTTCTCCTTTCTGTCATTTTCAGTTCCAGACCCATTATTTTGTAATCCTTCTTTTGGCAGTGTTTTTGGAAAGAAGAAAAAGGGATGCTGATCAGGATATTCACTCCCGCACAGACCAAAAAGCCAATCCACCAAGCACCGACCCAGCGCGTATCATTGGGAGTTATGGTCAGGTCATCTGTAAAGAAATAAGATGTTGTATTAGCTTGCATCATTCTTTCTTGTGTAAATTGTATAACATTATTAATCAATGTAATTCCATCTAAGCATAAACTTTGTATTTCATTGTGATTTATTCACAATTCGTTCTTCTTGTCTGAGTACTTGACCTTGTGATACTCTAGTTCTTTATTCTTCTTCCTCTTCTTCCTCCTCTTCTTCCTCTTCTTCTTCTCCTCCTCCTCCTCCTCCTCCTCCTCCTCCTCCTCCTCCTCCTCCTCCTCCTCTCTCCTCTTCTTCTCTTCTTCTTCTTCTTCTTCTTCTTCTTCTTCTTCTTCTTCTTCTTCTTCTGCTCCTTTTCCTCCCCCTCCTCCTCCTCCTTCTCCTCCTCCTCATCCTCCTTCTCCTCCTCCTTCTTTGTCAATGATAAAATTACGGCCATCTGATACCCCCCTATGTTAATTCAGACCTTTAGAAAAAGTCTCTGTGGTTGACCAGTAGGGTGAAGTTAAAAATTAAATAAAGAACGGTGTCTAGTTTGCCACATGGCATAATAGTTAAGACTGTATTTGAGAAAGTCGGAAACAGGATTTGAGAAGTATTTAAGGAATTAGCTTTAACCTGATGTAGTAAGGTCTCAAAACACCACAGTTTTTGAGGATGGGGGCTTTAGAGACATTTCAGTGACCTAGAGTTATTGTTGCTATTGCAGAAGTCCTGAGTTCTATTTCCATCACATACATGGATATTCACTATTGCCTGTAATTCTGATTTCAGAAGATAAGACACCTCTTTCTGACCCAGCAGGCACACACACACACACACACACACACACACACACACACACACACACACACTAAAATAAAATAAAATACATGGTATCTAATTATTTTTTTTATATTCTGTGTGTTTATTAAGAAAATTAACTAATCTTATGATGCAGTATGAGGTGATACATTTTCCAGCAGTAAATAAGTATTTCTGTCTGTCATGTGAAACCTTTGCAAATTTATGCCTACCATGTAACAGAAAGATCCAGTTCATTATCCACTCTGAATGCCTCATTGAGAAAAACCCATTTTAGTGTGCCTTTAAAACCAACTTGCATCTGAAATGTGGTTGGGGAATGGTGGATTTTGAAACAGAAGGTGGCATTTTATCCTTTCCTTTATTCATCTTTGTTCCACCATCTCTAATGTGATAATATAACTAACTAAGGAAGAAAGGAGGCAGCAAAATAGCATTCCTGAGCATTCTACCACATTCTGGGACTGTACTATATAAATAAAATGCATGTGTTACCTGTATTCACAGACTCAATGTCTACATACATGTTTGCACAGAAAGATCCCAAGGTAAATCCAATCAAAGGGCCAATGGTCATTCCAATTTCTAAAATCCCTAGAAGTAAACAACAACAAAAAAAAGAGAAAGTTATATAACTACACAAAAAACTTGCTTCCAATAAAAGCCCTGAGTTTTTTCTTTTATTATTATCATTAATCATTCCCTTCCTTTACATTATAAATGATATCTCCCTTCCCAGTTACTGCTCCAGAAACCTTTCATCTCATATCTGCCCTCTCCCCCTTCTCCTTTGCCTCTATGAGGGTGCTCCCCACCCAACCAATGAAAACTTCAGCAGATGGAAATAACTCCCATGCTCACGGATCAACAGAATTAATATAGTAAAAATAGCCATTTTACTCTGAAAACACTCTACAGATTCAATGCAATCCCCATCAAAATTCTTCATAGAGTTAGAAAGAGAAATTCTCATTGTCATTTGGAATAATAAATCCCAGGATAGTGAAAACTATTTTCAACACACAATGAAAAAAAAGAAAAAAAAAAAAACTTCTAGGAAATCACTATCTTGACCTCAAGATGTACTACAGTAATAAAATAGTAATAAAAATCACATGGTATTGGTACAGAGACAGGCAGGTAGAACAGTGGAATAGAGTTGAAGACTCAGAAATGAACGCACATACTTATGGTCACTTGATCTTTGACAAAGGAGCTAAAACCATACAGTGGAAAAAAGACAGCAATTTCAACAAATGATGGTGGTTCAACTAGCAGTCAGCATTTAGAAGAATGCAAAATTATCCATTCTTATCTTCTTGTACAAAGCTCAAGTCCAAGTGGATCAAGGACCTCAACATAAAACCATACATGATGAGTGTAATAGAAGAGAAAGTAGGGAAGAGCCTTGAACAGATGGGCACAGAGGAAAATTTCCTGAGCAGAACACCAATGGCTTATGCTCTAAGATCAACAACTAACAAATTGGAATTCATAAAAATGAAATGCTTCAGTTAAAGCATAGAACACTGTCAATAGGACAAAACGGCAAGCCACAGATTGGGACCAGGTCATTACCAATCTTTCATTCAATAGAAGGCTAACATCCAAAATATACAAAGAACTCAAGAAATTAGACTTCCAAGAACCAAATAACCCTATTAAACAATGTGGTACAGACCTAAATAGATTATTCTAATCTGAAGACTCTCCAATGTTGAGAAGCACTTAAAGAAATTTTCAACATCCTTGTCATCAGAGAAATGCAAATCAAACAACCATGAGATTCCACCTCATACCAATCAGAATGGATAAGGTCAAAAACATAGGTGACAGCAAATGCCATCAAAGATGTAGAGGAAGAAGATTGCTCCTCTAATGCTGGTGGGACTGAAAACTGGTAAAACCATTTTGAAAATCAATCTGGTGTTTCCTGAGAAAATTGGAACTAGTTCTACCTGAAGACCCAGCTATACCCCTTCTGAGCATATATCCAAAAGATGCCCCAACATATAACAAGGACACATGCTCCACTATATTCATAGCAGCTTTATTTATAATAGCCAGAAGCTGGAAACAACCCAGATATCCCTCAACAGAAGAAAATGTGGTACATTTACACAATGGAGTACTACTCAGCTATTAAAAACAGACTTCATGAAATGCACAGGCAAATGGCCATAACTAGAAAATATCATCCTGAGTGAGGTAACCCAGACATAAAAGAACACACAAAGCATGTACTCAGTGAAAAGTGGATATTAGCCCGAGTTGTTTTTGTTTTGTTGCTTTTTTTTTGTTTGTTTTGTTTTTTGTTTTTTTATCCATGATTTCTTTTCCTCCCTTTGCCAAGGGTACTATATCACTGAGCTATATACCTTACTACCTCAGATATTTTTACATATTCAATATATAAAGAAATGAAATATATTTTACATGTACATATGCATATTACCAGTATGTTTGTTTTTCTATAAATATTGAGAATAAGCTTCCATCTTCCATTTTTTTTTAAATATGGGATGTTCCCCATAATCTCCTCTTACAGATTTATTTCCCAAGGGAACCAGTGTTTTCTGATGGATTCCTGTCATTCAGTGCATGGATGTGTGTCTTCAATTCATCTAGAGTAGAACCATATCCCCTTCCTAATTCTATTTTACTTCTCAGTCAAAAGATGAATGGTTTGACTGCATCAATCCTTTCACCATAATAAGGTGCTTCATGACAGGACACCAAACCACACTGCCCAGTTCCATAGACCAAAACCTCCAAAGATGTGGGTGAAATTAACTTTTTCTATTTATAAACTATTAACTCAGGTATTTATTAAAGAGAAGGAAAGTTGACTGACAGATGCCTTCTTACTTAAATCCATCTTTCAAATGCTCTTTTATGCTCCAATAAAGGCAAGGCTGTGCTATAAACAGTCAGTCTCATCAAAGCCATGATGTAAGTTAGGCCTTTTGATGCTTCCATAGCCATATTTTCAGAGGGTCTCTGTAATAGCTAGCTTTCATTGTCAACTTGACAACACAGAATTACCTGGGAGGAGGGTCTTAAAGAAGTAATGTTTACATTGGTTACCTGTGAACATGTCAGTAGGAGATTGTATTTGTTAGTATGTTAACATTTCTTCTAGACTTTGCCTAACAGTTAACTAGCAACAGCTAGGTACAGGTATGAGCCTTGCTTGCTACAAAAAGACTATTTTGCCTCTCCTTCTCTGACCACTCTTTGTTTCTTCTTCTTCTTCTCTCTTCTTCTTCTCTTTCTTCTTCTTCTTCTTCTCTTCTTCTTCTTCTTCTTCTTCTTCTTCTTCTTCTCCTTCTCCTTCTCCTTCTCCTTCTCCTTCTCCTTCTCCTTCTCCTTCTCCTTCTCCTTCTCCTTCTCCTTCTCCTTCTCCTTCTCCTTCTCTCTCCTCCTCCTCCTCCTCCTCCTCCTCCTCCTCCTCCTCCTCCTCCTCTCTCCCTCCTCCTTCCCCTTCCCCTTCTCCCTCCTCCTCCCCCTCCCCCTCCTCCTCCTCCTCCTCTTCCTCCTCCTCCTCCTCCTTCTCCTCCTCCTCCTCCTCCTTCTTCTTCTTTGTCTCCCCACGTCTGAATTCCTGGCTGGCCTCTTCTCTCCCCTTCCCTTCCTTTCCCTTCCCTTCCCTTCCCTACCTCCCTTCCCTTCCCTTCCCTTCCCTTCCCTTCCCTTCCCTTCCCTTCCCTTCCCTTCCCTTCCCTTCCCTTCCCTTCCCTTCTCTTCTTTGTCTCCACCCTTCTTCCCTCCCTCTCTTTTACTCTGTATCCTCTCTTTCTCTGTCTCTACTCCCTTCTTATTCCCCTTCGCATGCTCGAAAATAAACTTCATTTTATAGCAGACCTGTCATAGTATGACTCGTACCTTATGTGAAGATGCCTCAGCATGGGCCTGCTAAGTCAACCCTCCCACCACATCATATGGCATTTTACAAAATATATCATTATTATATATTTTATATGAGAAGACCCAGCCCACAGAGTGAGCAGCAATATTCCCTAGGGAGGTTTTGAACTGTGTAACAGTGGAGAAACAGCTGAGGAGAACCAGGCAAGCAAAGACAGAAAATTCAATTATTCATTCTTTCTGATCCTTTGGGTGTGACTAGCAGTTTCAAGATCCTGCTACTGTGACTTACCTGTTGTGATAGAATTCTAAGCCAAATTTAACCCTTTTTTCCAAATGAAACCCTTTATCTCCAAAGTTATATTTTCTTACAGCCACAGAAATAAAACTCATACTGTTTGTAAAGTCTGGAAACTTTCTTCCACAGAAAAATATATGTTCTCATAACATAACACTTGACTTCGATGCTATCCTGGTCACCTTTCTGATCTTACAGTTATTTTCACTCCCTTTGTCATTTCTAACCACACATGGCTTCTTTGAAACCATGTACATATATTTCCAATGTATCTATAGATAAGAATCTCTCCTGAGCCATTCCTGTCCACAGAAAATCCAGATAAGAACAATGTCAACTTCCTTCTCTTCACTCTAGAATCTGTCTTTTCCTTCTTTTCTGTGGTTTTATGGCTTGTGTGCCTGACTTCTCAATACCAAACCCTTGTATATCCCTTGTTCTCTCAAACAACTCCTGCTGTTTGATGCCCTCTATGTAATGATTCCTACGTGATTTTCAACATCTACTGAGTTCTTTCTTGCCTTACACTGTCTGCCTTTCATGCAGCTCAGATGTTTCCTTATTTTAAGATTCTCTTCTCGTACCACAAGTGACCTGACCTCCACCATGGATCACTTTCTCCGTTGTTCTTTTTTGTTCTTTTTTGTTTTGTAGGCGTTTTTTTGTACTGATTATTTGGGATTTTCAATTAATAAACCTTTATCTCATTCACTTCTCAGTCTTTTCAGATATATCTCCTTCTTGTGACCTCCCCAAACTAGGGTTGGGGGGATACAAGTACAGTTTGTGATGGCTATTTACTCACTGGAGCATGGCAAAACTCACAGTGTCAGTTTCTTAATAAAAGAGTCCTTTTCCACCCACACCACTGCTTGAAGCCATCAACTGTGAAAAGCTACACTTCAGGAGCCCTATCACAAGCACATCCCTATCAATATGGAAATCAGAAAGCATCCAAATCAATAATCAATTTCTATGACCCTAGAGCTTGTTTTCCTAAAAATGATCCCAAGGCTGATTTTTCAAACTTACCAATGTATAAAGGAGAGTTTTCAGATTTGGCAAAATCTTCTATGTAGGAAATACCCAAGGGCATGATGGGAGTTTCACCAATACCACGTATAATATTTCCTACCAGTACATATGTCCACATTAGTGATTTAATTTCTCTTACACACTCTGCATTAAAACAAACAAACAAAAAGCTGCATGAGTATTTGATAGTCAAGTGTTAATGATAGTAAATTCAAAAGTTTTGTATATATTTATCCGGTAGTAAGCCTACCAAAACATTCAAGGACTTACATTACTATGCTGGGCCCAAATCAGTGAATCAATTGTACTGTGTACTTTGAAAAAAAATACTTAGCAAAGGAGTATAAGTGGCATACTGGAGCCAATTCCCATTAAAGTGAGAGAGATGACTCTATATATCAATACCTGTTCCCAATTCAGCCTTTAATGGCACCACATTGATTGTTAGAATTATACCACGGAAATAGACAAACAGAAAAATCTAGGACTTTCCCTCACCTACAGGAACTCATTATTCCAACAATCAGATGACCAGTTAGTTAGTAGATGTGCTACCTTATTCAACTCCTCTAAAACTTCGAGGAAGGGAAAACAAGCACACATCTGTATATGTCTCTGATCTATCTTGATTTTTTGTATAACACAGACGGAAATTTGACCTAAGTTTGAATTTTATGTATCCTAAGTTACTTTGTAGAAACTATAGATTTTGACTGAATAGTAAATGTAGATAGTTTCTATAAATTTTATCATTTATTATCAGTAAAATTTTCCAACAGCAAGAGTAGCAGGTGATCAGTAGAATAATAAAAACTTGGCCAAAGATAATTGAAAATCAAAAGGAGAACTCTTTGAATGTTCATATGCACTTCCTGAATTTATTCTTCACTAAATACTGCCACTCCCTAGAGCAGCTGTGGCATCATGTTTTCAGGGACATGAAGGAAAATGTACCTTCTCCTATGGACTAGTCATCACTGCCAATAAATGTCCTAAGCACAGTTGGGCCATGAGTTCTAACTCATATTCACTCCTAGTTCAGTAAAATCAGTTTCTATCTCTAGGCATTCAGAATCATATCTTTGATAGATATGATGACTTCTATCTAGAGATCACAAGGAGATACTCAACCCTCTTCAAAGGTAAAACTGAAAGTATCAGCCACTGGAAGAATGAAGTGCTTTTCTGGGGGTCCTCACATAGGGGGATCTTAAACCATCTACTACATAGCACAGAGAACAAGGTAAAGGTTTCCAAAAGTCAGTTCAAGTGGTGAGAGCACTAGTGTGAAGTAATCATCTAATCAGGAGGTGAATGAACTAGTGTGGTGGTTACTGCCTCACGCTGTAGGGATAGTGGATTTTTATTTTTTATTTATTTTTTATTTATTATTATTATTTTTTTTTTGGTTTTTTTGAGACAGGGTTTCTCTGTGTAGCACTGGCTGTCCTGGAACTTACTCTGTAGACCATGTTGGCCTCAAATTCAGAAATCCACCTGTCTCTGCCTGCCAAGTGCTGGGATTAAAGGCGTGAGCCACCACTGCCCCGCTGGGATAATGTTTATATGCACTGTGTGAAGAAGCTTTTCTTACCTTCCTTGCCTTCTAAGTTACCTTATGATTGGATAAAACAAAAATGTGATGGCCTATAGCAAGGACAGGAAGCAGTAGGTGAAAGTTGCAGGAGGAGATAAGAATGCTGGGGAAAAAAATCATGTACATGAGGATTGCCCACCTGAACTCAGAGGAAGTGAGATGTATGAAACTAAGGAGAGGTATCTAAAGTTATATTGCAGACATAGAATAGAATAAATGTATTAAACTTAGTTATGACCTAGTTTGGGAACAGGGCAAGATAAGGTTATAACCATTGTTAATAAGACTGTACCCTGATTCAGGAACTGGGCTGAACTTACGAAGGCACATATAACTAAATCACTTTACTGTGCTTATGAAGTTTCCATAGTTTGGAGCTCCAGACATGGCTGCCCTTTGACTCTCAAATTATTTTGTTCTCCACAGAATCCCTAAGAACAGTGAGATTCCAAAACTTGTCCACTACTGTAATTTCTGTGGCATGAATCCAGCATAAAATGGAGATGTTCTGACTTGAGGTGATTCTGTTAAGTCAGTTCCAGACTAAATGTTCAGGAAACATACTGGGTCTTTTAACATATATGTCTTTAAAAGCACTTTGTAAAATGGATATTTAAATGTGTGCACCTTCATGAATATATATATATATGCGTGTGTGTGTGCGTGTTTCTGTGTGTGTGTTTCTCTCTCTCTTGTGTGTGTGTGTGTGCGTGCATCACATGTATACAAATGCCCAAGAGGCCCAGAAGAGAGTATCCAATTCCCCTTCCCAAGGACTGGACTTACAGGTGCTTGTGAGCACCCTGATGTCAGTGCTAAAACCAAAGCAGGCCCTCTGTGTGAATACTGTGGAGGTTAGAGTAGAAATGCTTCCCAGAGGCTCTGGTATTAAATTCTTAGTCTCCAGTTGGTGGTGCTGTTTGGTGAGGTTTAGGAAGAATGCCACTGGAGACACACTCAAGAGCTTAATGCCTCACTCTACTTCTAGATTGTTTTATCTCTGTCCTATGCTAATAATTGAGATGTGAGCTCTTGAGTTTCCTGTTCTTCCTACCATGTCTCACTGACATGATTGCTTCTCATCCCTCTAGAAACATAGTGGGTCAACTAAGATCATCAGAAATATCATATATTCATACTATGATTCATAACAGTAGCAAACTAACAGATATGAAGTAGCTGGAAAATATTTTTGTGTTTGAGGTCAACACAACATAAGGAACTATATTAAAGGGCTGCATCATTGGGAATGTCGAGAAGCACTGCTCTAGAACTGTAAACATGAATGAACTCTTTCTTATGTAAGTTCCTTTCATCATGGTGTTTATCAGAGTAAAAGAGAAATAATTAATACTTCTAGATATACTTTTACACACCATCTGGCTTTTACACAGCATCAATGGACTAATCTGTTGATGTAGTCATGAGACTCACATTATTGAACGGTACTGAAATGTAAGAGGTGGGCCTATTAGGAGGAAGTTTACTTGTTGTGGAGGTTGCATGGTCACAGAGATTATATCTTACCACTTCCTATATCATATCTTCTATTCTTCTTGCCCACCAAGAAGTAAAGACTAATATCTGATCACAGGCTGAACCCTCTGAAATTGTGAGGGAAAACAAAAACTTCCTCTCGAGTTATTTCCCTGGATTTTAATAATAGTGAGGTAAATGTAGCTAATACAGCATGTGAATGGGCTATAGCCAGTATCACAGGGTCTGGGACCACAGAACATAAGGGAAGCACCACTCTTTGGTTGAATTTTAAAGTAATGTCTCTGTTGAAAAGGAAAAAGGAGACTCAAAAGCAAGTTCCTGGTTAAGGAAGGAATTCTGAGATGTGACATAAGTACCCACTTATCCATGATATACATCACAGATCCAGGGAGGCTTCTTCCTACCTGTATTTCCTATTTGTATAATCATTATGATAGATCATTTTTGTCAACTTGACACAACTTTATACACACAAGAAGAAGGAATCTCAGTTGAGGAATTTCCCCTCTTATATTGGCCTGTGGGCATGTGTATGATGCATTTTCTTCTTGGGTAATTAATGGGAGATGACATAGAGTATGGTGGGTGGTACCACCTCTTGAGAGGTGAGCCTAAGTTGTATAATAGAGGTACCTGAGGAAATCAGAAGAGCAAACCAGCATGCAGTATTCCTCAGTGGTCTCTGCTTTGGTCTGTACATGCAGGTTCCTGCCTTGGCTTCTCTCATAGTGGACTATAATTGGTAAGGCATGTAAACATTGTCTTCCTTGAGTTGCTTTTAATCAGTGTTTTATTACAGCAACAGAAAACCAAATAGATCAATCACATAGGTTATACCATATATTTAAATGTATCCTTCTAAATTATTTTTCCTTGGGAGATTAACTCTATGGTGTTGCCTAAGAAACAATGGATTCTTAATAAGTATATTCAAACTTAGGAGAAAGAGTGTTCTAGGTTGCTACACATTTCTCTTCTTTGAAGAGAGAAATCAATTTTAATTTGTCTTACATATCTGCTACATACAGTGTCATATTAAAGCCCTTTGTAAAAAAGTTCTGTGGCTGAGTCTCGGATATGAAACCAGTGATAAACATGAGTCAACCTGCTGGGTCTTGCGTTGGCTGTAAGGTCTGGGATCTGTTTTCTACACACAAGAAGCTGTTTGAGGACAAGGTGCTTGTAGGTGAAATCGTTGTTTCATATTCATACCTGTGTGGACACAGGAAACATTCACTGTGAGGGGTTAAGTTCAAGGAGAGCATCTGTAGATTACTGATTCCTGCTTCCTGAAAATAGGGCGTCTAGAGCCAGTGAAGATATTTCCACTTGCATTCAGTCTAATAACTGATTTCTATGGAAGGACCAGGAAGAGTACACAGCAGGTGAAGCATTTGCTGCACAAGCCTGATGACCCTGGAACCCACAATTAAGTGGAAGGAGAGGAATGAACATGCAGTTCTGGATTTATATTCCAGAACTGCATAAAATTGCTGTGGAGGCCTATGCCTGTCTCCAAAGTACTTCAAAGGTGGATACACCTGAACCAGAAGCACAAGGCCAGCCTCAGTTTTGCAGCAAGTTGAGGCTAACCTGGGCTTCATGTTAATCTATCTCAAAAAAAAAAAATACTGAAAAAGCAAATGAATAAAGTAAGTGGGCAATATCATCAAAAGAACTTGATAATCACCAAAACTGTGCCAAAAACTTATAGTTAGCTTTCAAGATTTTACATGTAACTGATATTGATTTCAGATTCTCTAATGTCAACTCTGTGATTTCTGAATGACTATTTCCAAGAAATAATTGGTGTGAGATAAAGAACAAAATCAAAAATAAAAAGAGACACAAAAAAGTAGAATGAAGGAGACAAAATCTTTAGACAGACACAAACAACACAAAAGAAGACACCTACTCTGGGTTCTCTGACCTGTGTCCCTATCCTTTTCTACAAATTCAAACAGTCATTCTTTCATGTTTTCAATAACTTCAACAGAAGAAAATATACACATCATAATAAGAGCTGACATAATCTATCACCTGACAACAAAGTGTCATGAGACCCATAGTGCTAATAAATTATGGTCATTAATCTTGAGCAAATCATCAAGGATATTTGCCCTAGAAAGAAAATGACAGAATGCAAACATAGAGGAAAATGTGCCCATCTGAGTCTCTGTCCATTGGAGAGTATTCTGGATTTATTTCTAAGATTTTATTAGATGACAGGCAGCTAGGAAAAAAAAACCCCATGGGCTGCTAAATTCTATGTAAGTAGCTAGCTATACTTGCCAACACAGTCTTCATGCTACATGATATAGCACAGAAGTCAGAATAACTTTCTATTAGAACAACTGTCAGGACATTCCCAAAGAGGCTGTCAGTGAATTTTACCCAAGAGTCTTAGTTTCTTTTCCCATGATCCCTTGAAGAATGGTAAATATCAAAGAACTATCACTTTTGGCAGAAGGTGGTAAAACACAACAATAGCCAAATATTTCTTAACAATGAATAAAATTAACATTTCATTTTAACATTAAATATCAGTAGCATTTTATATCAACATTAAATAAAATAGAAAATAAAAAATTTTTAGATTCTATTCAAAAACCTTCTCTTTCCTTCAAAGATATGCAAGAAGTTAAATGATCATCATTTGGTTCAAACCCACATAAAATTAAGGTGTTCATTCAAGGACCATTTACTCCCCAAATTGGAATTAAAATGACAGTAAAAGGTTTCAAATGAAATGGGGGAAGACCATTTTTCTCAAAGATAAAATGATATAGATGTGGAGATGTAACTCAGTTGGTCACTGGGGTCTGGCAAACACCAATCTAGGATTTGATCCTGAGCAATCAATACAATTAAGTATGGTGAGAAACACCTGTATTCCCAGCGCTCAGAGGATGAAAGAAGAGGATCCAAAGTTCATGAATATGATTAACTACAGAGCAATTTGAGGACTCTGAACTACATAAAACTCTGTTTTAAACAAAGAACAAAAAACAAATAAAAAATAGGATCTGCGACACCAAATGCTTTCATGGGTAAAATTGATGGTGTGTTAGTCTGACCACCTAGATTCTGCCTCAAGTCCCACAGTGTGAGCAGAGAGAATAGACACCTCAGAGCTCTCTCGTGGCCTCACCTGAAATCACACACATATACTGCCAAGGCTACCACACCATATACAAACAAAATAGCTAAAACTAATAGAACTACAACAACAAGAAAGCTGTAGATGAGAGACAGCAAATGTAGTCGACTGAAGTACAATACAATTTTGAAACTGGGATGTGGATATGTAAATAGCCACTGAATCAGGTCAGGGAAACAAGACCAGCATGCTGCACAGAGCAATCTGATACATCCCAGGCCTCCATGAAAGGCTGCAAGAAGAGACTCCCAATGAAAGACCCAGATGGGCACACAAGGCAAAGTCTAACACTACAGTTAAGGTGAACATAAGGAATAGCTAGATCTTCAGGTTTATCCTCCATCTCTCTATGTGGAAATGATCACAGGTGTGAGTGGATCTGTAGGACTGTGAAAGGTAACCTGGCTTCTGATTGAGCACTGACTGCAAACTTCCGGAGACCCCAGGTGATCCTGAGGGCATGCATTTTGCCATGCTCCAGACTCTAGGCTTCTGACACGAAGCTGCAGACCTCCGTAGATCTGTGCCTTTCAGTCACATAGGACAACACCCTCTAACCCTTCCACGAGTAGAGAGTGTGACTACAGGCTTCCCTCAGCCTCAAACTGATCTCTATTTTAATGGGGTACCTAAAGGCCAGAGGGACATATCCAATTAAAAATTCCTTCCTAGACCCTCCTCCATGCAAAAGGTATTTAACTTCAGGCCTATCCTGAGGAAACTGGGGTATAGTTTTTCATCTACTTTTTGCCATGACAATAAACATCTTAAGATCATGGACTGTTTTTCTTCTTTCAGAATCTGCTGTGAGAAACAGTGGAGCAGGCCTTCATCTTTACTCCAGAAGAGGCCTTAGCCCCATGGTGAGACAGATGTGGGACCTACACATCAACCCAACGACAGGTCACATACACACTATAACCCAACATGGATCCAAACAGGTATTCTGAGGATGCATATGCTAAAAAGAGTCATTAAAATTTCAAATCCTGTGCAAAATGTGATCTTCTCATTCCCTTCTGGGATGTAGCTAAGTTTCTAACCCTATGACAAGAGCAGAAAATTCCTTCCAAGGTATACAAGCTATTCAAATTTCAGAAAGCTCAAAATCATCCAGTCCATGTTCAATCACCTAGTGAGTTATCCTTCTGAAAAAGACAAAAGACTACCATTAACCAAATCTATATGAGTATCCAGATTTCCAGTTAGCATTCTGTTGTTATTCTCTCTAGATATGAACAAATAGCCAAGGCTATCATGGGGATACTCTATTAGAGGAAAGTCAAAGACAAATAAAGCTACACATGAAGGAGCTAGAGACAAAGGAGACAAAAAGAGTGAGTCACACAGGAAAAGACACTGAATTCTTGACAATATAACAAAATGGACCCCAGGAAAGATAATCAAGGTAGAAAGGTTTCCTTGACAATAAAATTTCATAAATATGATAACACCAGTGACATGTCCATTTAACAGACTGTATGACAAAGTTAATTCTCCCAGGAATTACCAAGGAAATTAGAAGACATGAAGTAATAAAATGAAGATGGCAAAATATGAGTAGAAAATAGGGTGCCATTGCCAAAACAGGAACTGAAGAAAGGGGAGGGAGGGAGGGAAAAATATAGTAAGAAGGAAAAAAGAGTACAAGAAACTTCATAAAATGTCCTAAGGGCAGGCATCTGATAGAGCTGGCAAGGGATTTATATCAAGAGTCATCAGTTTCAGACCATGGAACTAAAAGCTAAAAAGGAAAACAGTCACAGGAATTAAAATATAAATTCTGATTCCAAAATAAACTTTGAGACAATATCTTTAAAATCTATAAGGAACTTTTTTTTCTCTACAGAGTAAAGTATGGGAGAGTAAACAGCAAACCAGAGGGTAGGATGCTCCTCCACTGAATAATTAAGAGCAAGAAAGAGGCAAGGCAGTGTGGTTGTTATAACTCATCCTTGGAATAGACACACTTAGAACATTGAAGAAAGGGTATACCAAGAGTTTGAGGCAAATTTGAGCTACAGAGTAAATTTCAGGTAAGCTTGGGCTACATAATAAGACCATGGGTTTTAAAAGTTAATCAAAGTGGACCTAAGGAGATGTCTCTGTGGTTAAGGGACCTGCTGCTCTCAAAGAGGACCTTTGTTCATTTTCTAGCACCCACACAGTAGCCAGTATCCATCTGTAACTCTATTCTAGGGTTCCAACATCATCTTCTGATATCTCTGTGTGTTAGACACATACATACTACATATACATACATACATATATATGTGTGTATAGATATGTATGTATATATGTGTGTGTGTGCGTGTGTGTATGTGCGTGTGTGTATGTGTGTGTTGTATATTTATATCTATCCATATCTACATCTATATCTATATCTATATCTATCTATATCATCTATCTATATCTATTTGCAGGTAAAACACTCATACACATAAAATAGATAAAAGACTCTAAAAGGAAAGAAAGAAGAAGAAAGAAAGGGGAGGCAGAGTAAAGAGGACATTGAGGGAAAGAAGAAATACAAATTAATGTAGAAAATAGTGATGGAGAATTCCAAGCAGATGGTACTGAGGTGACCTATAAGTTTGTAGTTCACAAGCAGGAGTGATACAGAAGACAAGTGCATTCCCATGACCACCATGAAGCCCCTGATGGGTGTCGGTGTCGACAGATGTTTACCTTACCAATTGGTAAGGGATTTGTGAGATATTGAGAGGTACAAACAAAGTCAATCTAATAGAAAAACTGAACAATGTATAAAAATCAAGTAAATAATTTCAGTTCCATGCAAAGAAGAGCACAATTCTATGGTAAAAAGCATTTTTAGTCAAGCTAATGAAAATTAAAAAAAAAAAAACAATTTAAATCACTTAACACTAATGTATTAACACCTAACTTAGATACTCAAGCAAAGTAAGAAAAAACTGAAAACTGTCCCCAGAAAGCAGGAAAGAAGGTATGAAATTACTCAATGTAATTCTACTTTTACAATATTCTGTGTAACTTACTTTGATGAAATCAAAAATAAAAATCAGCCTTAGTAAAGCATGATTATGTCATGGTAGACCTTTTATAACCAACATATCTAAATAGTCCTGCTGAAGGAGGCAGCACAGCAATTGACAGATTCAGAGAATCTGTTCATGTATCTCAACTTCATGAAAGAGGTGTCTCAAGCCTCCTCTTAACAAGTGGACTGGATGGGAACTTATGGACCCGAGGCCATGAGATTCACAAGTTATACTGTCACACTGAAGACTCTAATTTCCATATTAGACTTCAGAAATACGAGGGAGCAGGATTCTGCCCAGAAAGGAAATTCTGAGCCTCAATTCCTGTAGGTGAAATTGAACTTAAAATATCATCAAAGACTAGAATACTCACCTGCCCAGGAGAAAATGAGGTAGCAAGATTATGAAACACCCGATGCCCATAAACATACAACCGACACCAATCATGATAGGTCTGTGCAGTTTTGTTCCAAAATAACTCACAGGTATAATCAACAAAAGGTTTCCTGGGAGGGGGAGTAAGAATGCTTTTTTCAATAAAGTGTTAGCAAGTCTTAGTCAACAGCCTCTTCAGCACTGGGAGACTAGGCCTCATTATTTAACATCCATCTTAAGAACACAGTGACAGGAACTTAGGATGTTTTTCCTATTGTTTTAATAAGTAAATTATTTGTGATCCTAAAGGATCTCTTTCACTCTGGGATATATTAAAGTCTCTATTCAGGATTACCTTGCCCTAGTGATATCATACAAAAGCAGATGTAGGCCTTCATGTCATGTCTGCCCTATCCACTCACTCATGCCTGTTCAATGCAGAGTGAAATGGGTTCATGTTTTTAAACATACTATTTTAATACACCTCTATTGTTCAACATGGCCAGGATGGATGCCCGCTTCTATTGTCACTTCTTTCCTTAGACCAGATAATATTGTTCAGAGTCCTAATGCTCCAATACGACTTACTATCCAACTTAGTCTACATTGTGGGAGTAAAAAAGTGAAACCAAAATTCAGCTTTGTGGTTTAATAGAAAGCTTCATTTTTTTTTAAAAAGAGGATTTCTTTTAAATGTTCTAAAGTTCAAAGAACAAGTGGGATCTGGTAGCACAGACCCTCTGAAGCTTCTAGAAGGTCAGGAGAGGAATACTGCAAGATCAAAAATCTGTCTGGACTACAGATTGGGCTCAGGACCAAACTGGTTAACTTAGTGAACTCTTTCTTTGCTATTTTGATTGGAATACATTAAAGATAATTGCCACCTGGAAAAAAAAAAACTATGATTAAACTCGAAACAAAGAGGCACCAGGGGTTCAATGTCACTTGGTTTGTAGAGGGAATCATTCCTTCTTTTGCACTTTGTACTTTCATATTTCAGTTAATGACAACAAATCATGAGTTGGAGTTTGTCCATTCTTAAGAATTGTGTCTTACAGAACTCAAACACAGGAAAGATTCCCCATCTTCCCTACTGAGTAGAAGTGGCAAGTCATCAACCTCACAGATAGAGTAGGGAAAGTGAAACATTTGCTCTCTTCTTTGGAACATAAACTCCCCAGGTTCCTACTGCACCTTTCTAAAATGTCCACGAAAATTTCTTGGCTTCTCTTTGAATTATAAAATAAGATAATTACATATCAACACTTCAAATCTTCTGCCACTCCTCACATAAAACTAGGCTATCAATCAATTTCAGAAAGCATAGATTTCATTCGGATTAAATGGTCTAAAGTAGGAAACAAGAAGAAAATATCAACATATAAAAGTAAGTAAGTGTAAAATAACTCACCTATATTAAAGCTCCCATTGATAAGCCCAACTAGAGATGTGGGGAGACCAAATTGTCTCTCTATTTGTAGAAGCATGGAATTCATGTAACTTCCTGTTAGTGATTTGGATACATATGCACTTGTTAATGCCAACAGAAACATCTAGGAAAAATGTTTATGAAAATTAAGAACTTTGTTTTCTGATTATGTTACTGTCATCTACTCTCAGACCTTATGGGCTAAACTCAGGTACTCATGTTTTCCAAGTATATTGACTAAGGGATATTCCAAACCCCCTTAAAGTGTTTTTTCCTTATTTTCTTTAATAGATTGTATTGATTAAAAATACTGTTTGATAATTTCATACAGATCAGTAATTTCAAACATACATGCTATGTTTAGATTATTATTTTCTTCCTTTATTCTCCTCCTATTTTTCCCATCAAAACCCTTACTCCTGGAAGTTTTTTCCCATGGTTTACGGGTTTTGGTTTTTTTTTTTTTTTTTTTTTGACCCAGGTAGCTTAATATAGGCTGGCTGTATAGTGACTAGATTAGAGCTAAGCATTGGTACTTGATGAAGTCACCAGTTGTGTGTGGCTGAAATCTATGAAGGCCATGATTTCTCCTCTGCCTGCCTGAAAGACCTTCCTTTCTCTCTCTCTCTCTCTCTCTCTCTCTCTCTCTCTCTCTCTCTCTCTCTCTCCCATCCCCCTCTCTCTCCCATCCCTCCCTCCCTCTCATCTCCCTCCCTCTTATTTCCCTCCCTCTCATCTCCCTCCCTCCCTCCCTCCCTCCCTCCCTCCCTCCCTCCCTCCCTTCTTTCTTTCTTTCTTCTCTTTTCTCCATTAAGTACTGTATTTATTCACATTACATCCAGTTGCAGTGCCCTCATGTACTGCAAGTCTTGCCCTTACACAGCCCTTCTCTGATTCCTCCTCCCCTTCTCCTCTGAGAAAGTGGAGATCCCTGCATGGGCAACAACCTGTTCTGGCACATCAATTCACTCCAGGATTAGGCACATCTTCTCCCATGTAAGACTAAACAAGGCAACCCAGTTAGGTAGACAGAATCCAAAGACAGGCAATAGAATCAGAGATAGCCCCTGTTCCATTTGTGGGATATCCACAGGAAGACCAAGCTGCACATCCGTTACATATGTGTGGAGGGGCTATGCCAAGGCGATGTATGCTTTTTGGTTTGTGGTTCAGTTTCTGAGAGCCCACAAGGGTCCAGGTTATTTGATTCTGTTGGTACTGTTGAGTCTCTATCCCCTCCTGGTCCCTCAATCCTTTCCCCATCTCTTCCACAAAAATCCCAGAGTTCCATCTAATGTTTGGCTATGGATCTCTACATCTGTTTCAGGCAGCTGCTGGGTGGAGCCTCTCAGAGAACAGTTATGTTAGGCTGCTGTCTACAAGCATAATAAACTATCATTAGTAGTGTCAGGGATTAATTCTTGACCCTGGGATGGGTCTCTAATTCGGGCAGTCATTGGTTGGTCATGCCCTCACAATCTCCTCAGAATTCCTGTACTTCTTACAGACAGAACAAAGTTTGGGTCAAAGGTTTTGTGGGTGCATTGGTGTCCTTATCCATCAACTAGGAGTCCTGCCTGGCTACAATAGGTTGCCACTTCAGGCTCCCTATTTCCCACTGATAAAAGTCTAAGATAGATTCATCCTCATAGACTCCCTGGAGCCTCTGTGGGACTCTATAGAAACTATCCAGTGCTCAAATTTCCTGAACTAATGTGAATTCACATTTTGTGATGTAAACCTAACTCTAAGTTCACATTTTGTGATGTAAGGATGCCATTGTAGCCATGAAAACAATAATTGTCTCTAAAGTACTAAAAACATATCAAGCATCTAACAGAATGGACTGTATTCTTACAAACAATAATTTTTTTGACAACACTAGAGGAAAATATTTTTCTGACTGGATAATAAAGGCATCTATACATATTAATCAACAAAATGCCTCTGTCAGGGAACCATTTCCTAGCTGTGACCACCAACCTTCTGTCAGGAACACCTGAAGGATAAACACAGGCTAAATTCTACAAAAATATAATATACACTTAAACACTTGAAACATGTTAAACCCTACCCTCCATTAAGACCCTCTACTCCATCCATACATTTAAATTTTGGGTGGAAAGTTTTGTGGCAGGATGGTGTGCTTATCCATTCATTTAAGGCTATAGGATGTGATCACTACAGGTTCCATGTAACCAGTGTTAGACACTTCAGCTATGGTCACCTGAATTGACTTCTGAAAGCCTGCCTTATCCCAAGTCTCTGAGACCTCCTAGAGATTCTCCCTTCTACTTCCCATGCCCTGCAGCTGCAGACTTTTATTTTTCTCCTGGCCCTCTGGGTCTCCCTCCTGTCTCTCCCCACACCTGAGGCTGCCTCCCTGCAACCCTCCCCCTCCTTCTCGCACCAGCACTAGGAAGGTTGAGAACCACTGATTTTGATGATCTTTTAAAAAAAAAATACTTATTTAACTAAATCCCAAAAGCTGCTCCCCCTCCCTGTCCCTTCCTCAGACTCCCTTCCTCCATGCCAACTCCCCTTCTTCACTGAGAGGCTGTCCCCTCCCTGGGTATTCCTCTATCCCATTCACCTCTCCTCCCTCTGTCTGCCCCCTAAACTATTTTGCTTCCCTTTATAACTCTGATTCAAGTATCCTTGCTTGGACTTTTCTTCTTGTTTAAGTTATTTGGGTTTGTGGGGTGTTTCATGTATATCCTATATTTTATGGCTAATATCTACTTATCAGTGATTGTATACCATCCATGTCCTTTTGGGTCTAGATTACCTCACTCAGAGAGTGAAGGAAAGGACAGCCAAGAACTATCCGAACTTGAAACCCATCCCATGGGCAAGCACAAATCCCTAATATCATTAATGATACTCTGTTGTGCTTGCAGACAGGAGCCCAGCAGAACTGTCCTCTAATAGGTTCTACCCAGCAGTAGAATGAAACAGATACAAATAAGTACAGCCAATGATTAGATGAAGGAAGAGGAAACTTATGGAAGAGTTGGGGGATTGATTAAAGGACCCAAAGGGGTTTGGAACCCCATAGGAAGAACAACAGTCAACAAGCCTGGACCCTGGGAGCTCTCAGAGGCTGACCCACCAACCAAAGAACAGACAGGGGCTGAAGAAAGGCTGCCAACTCATGTGCAGCAGACAATAAGCTAATGGTTGTCTTGTCCTATTTCAGTAGGAGAGACTTTATGTCCTAGCGTAGAAGAATAGCCAAGGGGGTCCTACCCTCCCAGTCAAGAAGGGAAGAGGGAATGAAGGAAGGGAGTTTGAGCAAGGGACCGGGGAGGCAGCTATGGGGATGTAAATAAATAAATAAATAAATAAATAAATAAATAAATTTTAAAAATAAAAGACAATCAAAATCAGTGGTTCTCAACCTTCTTAGTGCTTGTGAGCCTTTAATTCAGTTCCTCATATTGTATTGACCCTAACCATAAAATTATTTTTCTTGCTACTTTATAATTAATTTTGCTACTGTTCCAAATTTTCATGTAAATATCTGTGTTTTCTGATAGTCTTAAGTGATCCCTTTGATAGGATCATTTGACAACCCCAAAAGTTGTGACCCACAGGTTGAGATTCAATGCTCTAAATAATTTTTATAATATTTTCTGGATCAATAATCAGGTTTCAGCATATGTAGTTATAAAACCAACTTCTTTAAGGCAAGAAATTAACAACATGTTGGGTAAAGTGGCTTTCATATTTTAAAACTTCATGCAAAGTGAGTAATATTATGAGCATTCTCAATGTTTATTTAAAAAGACTTCCAGGAATATATACATAGAAACAATCCATACCTTGATCTTGGAAAAACATCTGACCCCATGTGTTAAAATCCTTTTCTCAGTTTCTCCCATGTTATTCTTCAGATTGTTTCCAGATGACAACTCTTTAAATGTCTTACTACTCTCTTTCAAGAAATCAGACAATTGTTAATGTTTTATTGAACTATAATAAATCACTCTCAAAACAGAACAAAACCAGAAAAAAAACCATTACAAAACAAAATAACAAAAACTCTCTTAGGGCTAGGATGTTTTATTCAGAGTTTCTAATCTCTGTATGAAATAATATGAACAAAAGAAAATTAAAGAAGAGATAGTTTATTTGTTTGTTTACAGTTCTATATCTCAGTTTAACACTGAGGGAAACCGGGTAGGACCTCAAGGCAGCAACATGGATGCAAGAGACAATCCAGAGGCCTTGGAGGAACCCTACTTCGTTCTTTGATCCTCATGACATACTCAGTTTGCTGTCTTTCACAACTCAATATTTTCTGGCCATGGATTGTCCCACCCACAGTTACTTGGATCCTCCAAAATCAATCATCCATCAAGAAAATGCACTGCTCACTAGATCACTGGGGTACTGCTCATTCTCATTGGGGCACTTTCTCAGTTGAGGTTCCCTCTTCTTAAATGACTCTAACCTGTATGGAGTTGGTATAGAACTGCAAGCACAGGTGGTTCAGTGAATATCAAATTTGATTCAGAACATTGAGAACCTTCCTTTGAATTCTAAGCAACCAAGTAAAAAACTGGGTTTCTCTGCATCTGCCTGTAACCTCATCACTGGGAGGACACAGAGAGCAGAATCACAGCAGTGTGCCAAGTTGGAACACTTACAGAATCATCTTAGAGGAAGACATTCAGCATTGCCTTCTGACTTCAACAATATGCACACGTCTGGGACCAGAAAGCCATGTGAGTTGGGGAGTCAGACCCTAAGCAAGAAAGAGGCTGAGTGCAAAGAATGAGGCTTGACATCCATGCACTGAGGTGGGATGTAGAATCTGAAAGAGCCAAAGGCAGATAGATGGCTTTCGGCAATTAACTCTGTCTTGTTATTCTGGCATAAATGCAGGTAAAATCAATATGGCAGGGTAATTGATTACATGGTTTTCTAAATAAGTTGACATTCTATAAGTCCATAGTAACTTTAAAGTAAGAGCTCATGTCACATTCAAAATGGTTTAAGGAATTACAGCAGAGTTGTTTATATGTCTTTCATTAAGAGTCATTATATTTGATTAAATGTTCCTCATGTGTTTTCTAGCTCCACAAGTTTAGTACAAGTTTCATCTGTGCTTTTAAGTCACAAGTTAGCAAGGATTTGCCTAGAGAAAGATCATTGGCCTGTGTCTTATTATAAACTAGGCCATTTGAGGGATATGGGAAGCATATCAGCAAAGATCAATCCTAAGATGATGTTCTTGAGGTCCTTGCCTAACAGGCATACCCCTTGAAGCTATAACAAAATGCTAGGCCATTTCCAGAAAGATCATTTGTTTGCCACATCCTATCCTGAATGGCTTCTGCCATCTAGCTGAGATTGGTCCAAACCCAAGAAATATTATCCCAAGACTGGCAGGAGTTAGGTCTGTTTCCTTCTTTCTCTGGGCCTGCATATTCAGGCAAACACCATATTGGAATATCCTGGCATATTCAGAGCCAGGATAACACCTACTTCTGTACCCTTGATGAAATCACACAGACTGGTTGCCAAATTATAGGTTTAACTTCCACCCTTTTTGTAAAGATATTTCCAGCAAGCACTTGGAATTCT
Organism: Mastomys natalensis; assembly: GCA_021653895.1. Taxonomy (NCBI): domain Eukaryota; kingdom Metazoa; phylum Chordata; class Mammalia; order Rodentia; family Muridae; genus Mastomys; species Mastomys natalensis. Next base: position 87,741 of record JAJTUV010001035.1, read on the forward strand.
TCTTCATGCAAGCAAAGCATTCCCAGCACCTCAGCACCAGTCAATAATGTATACTCACCCCCAAATGCCTACCAAATTCCTAAGGTTTACATAGGTCTTCTTACCCTCAATAAAGGAGATCTATTTCACAGAAAACCATCTCTGTAAAGACTATTTTTTTTTCTGACCCTCATGCTGGCTGAGATCTCATGGAAAGTATCTGCCCTGCTTTACTTCATTACCTTGATTCCAGCTAAAATACCCAGAGGCCTGAAGCATAACCCAAAGTCACAGCTGGTGCCCACATGGAATCAACAAGGAATTCCTGTTTGAGCAAGGAAAGCTGAGTGCCCCTTGTCTTCAGCATTACCCTAAAGGATCAAGTCTCAACATACTGAGGAGTAGCAGGCTATTTCTTCCTCCTTTGTTTTGGTTTATGCCATGGCATTCAATTCAGACATGTCGAAAGGCCAACTGAAGTCTTCTGGTCAGAGCATTCTCTGGTATTAGAAGAAACTCCTTAACCTCTGTGCATAATCCCAATAGCCTGCCCAGTGGTTGGCAAAAAAAAAAATCTCAATGTATTTTTCGCCTTAAAAAATCATAAACAAAAATGGTAACATAGTGACCAGTAAATACCACCTAGCACGGTCACTAGAACTCTTAAAACTTACAAGTAGACTGATGTTTTGAATCTATTGTGCAATTCCCTGAGAGAAGAAAGGCTGCTGGAAAATTCTTCTTTGGAACAGATCCCTCCTTTCCTTTTTCATCATGGCGAATGCCTCATCACATTAAAAGCAAACAAACAAACAAACAAACAAACAAACCTCTTCAGATTAGGAAAATATGGGTCCTCTTAAATTACCCATAATGAAACTCACCAAACTTCCACATGGACTCTGAGTCCCATCTATTTCTCCTTCAGTCACCCAATAACCCTGCAGTCTGCAGAACTCCATTAAAAAGGTAGACATACCTTAGTGCTAAGTCCAGGCTTCCTTTATACATTTTTCCTCTGGTCAGCAAAGCTTTATTCTTCACAAGTCTGCCAAAAATATATAAATAAATGAAATAAAAGGAGGACATGCCACAAAATATCTTGACTTCTTCCCCTAATCCTAAAGTAGAGAAAATGCCAATTAAGCTTTCCTCTGACTCGGCCTCTAATCTGGAGTTCCAGGTATTCTCAATTGATGCCCACTCCACTGGGGCTAGATTCCCCTAAAGTCAGATTACCAATTGAAACAGTTTTTTTTTCCCCAAAGTTCAGCAGAGTGTTGCAATTGAGTGCACCTCCAGGAGCTTCAAGCCTGGGACAAAAATCATGTCAGCCCCTTGCTCACAAGACCCCACCCCTGGTCCCATTGGCACCCTAACAACTTCCCTTCCTCTGCACCTGTCTCTTTTGTCAGTCTACTTTCCAAGGGGAAAAAATAAGTGTTCACTTGCAATGGTAGGTGGGGCCTCCCTCGGGCCAGGCATGGGTGGTGGTAATGGAAAGGATCCTCCAATACCACATGCCCACTGTAACTCCCTGGGCAAACTGAGAATACTTATTGACTAGCAGAATTTCAACAAAAGGTCACAGAGCTGTAAAACCTGAATTACAAGAGTGATGGGTAGAATTTTGCTAATAAAGCTGCAGCTTCTGATGACTTGGCTTGGAACAATGCCACTTGCCTGAAACTTAGAATTTTCCTGGTTTTTAGTTGAATATTGTTTAATTTTTTTCCTAATAGCAGAAACAACTGTACATGTTTCCTTCCTGGGACATATTAATTTACTAGTCATAACTATCAGATTATCTGATTATTTGATTAACTACTCAAAAGCTAACTTATTTACTAAAAGATGAAAGAAAATTGTCAGGTGAGGCTAACAGAGAATTGGAAAATAAATTACAGGAGACATAGATGGATTGCTTGAGTCTCAAACTCCATTTTATTCCAGATGTTTTGTCTTCTGAAAGTTATGTTATGCTGTGTCTTTATTCTTAAGAGCTACTTTATTTAAATATTACAAAAATACAATTGGGAGATTTTAAACTTCTTTTTATACATTAGGAAGATTAGATCAATGATTAAAGTTATTTTAATCAAATCAAATTATTATAGTATCTTCTTTTAGACAAAGAATACAACAAGACTCAATATTTTAATTTGGTATAGATTTTAGTGTAATGATTATAGGAATTCAGAGGTATTTGCTATAACATACTATAAAAGTTCAAAATCTTTAATTGATCCATGGAGTTCTGATAATATCATTCAAACTTTTACTCTACCACAAAGTTGGAGTCTATTGCCTCCTCTTCTATGTGAGTTTCAATGAACATAAAATTCTTATAAACCACAGAGAAGACAAACATTTTGGGTCCACCTGTCTCAGATCAAACAAACTACAGATTATCTACTCATAAAAATTCTAAAAATCAACAATTATGATTTAAATCTGTCTTTGAGAAAACACTGAATAGTGCTCATGTATTTGGGTACTTTTACCCTTATTCATATATATTTATACCAGAGAGAGAGAGAGAGAGAGAGAGAGAGAGAGAGAGAGAGAGAGAGAGAATTAATTCCTTGAATAATACTGTGAATGTTGTAAAGTTATTTAGGAAGGTCTCTTTATTCTGACTGTCATCATAAACACTTGCAAAGGAAAAAATGATTGTTTCAAAATTTATAATGAAAATATCTATGCTTATTCCTTGGTATTATTAAAGTTAGCATTGGAAATGTTAGGCCCTGACCTTGATCTTATGAAAACATGGTTAGAAAAAAGCTTTTCAATTCTTGAATCAAAGCAAATGTGACTAAAGTGACACCATTTAAATTCACTTGAAGGCTTCTGCCTTTAATAATGTGAAGACATTCATAATTTCTTTGCAGTAGTAGTACTTAGACTTTGGCTTTCATGGTCATTTTCACCTAGTCTTCTTAGTTCTCAGAGAACCTTAGTCATGACCATGTGACTCTATCACAAGTCTTTATAGCTAAACAGTTTATTTCTTCTAATCCCACAGGAAGAGCTCCTGCTGAAGACTGGGAATGATGAGAATACCTATCCCACCACTGTGCAGTATAATGAAGTCTAACAATAGCAAGTTTCCCAGAACATTTGTCACTGGCTCCAAAATGTCACAGAAAGATGAAGCCCAGTACACACACTGAGGCTGTGTAGCATCATGGAAGTTCTAAGATGATACACTCAACTTATGTTCCATGGAAACCCAAAGACAAATTCATTTTACATGAGCCATTAATGTGAGTAAATGTGATATAAATCATCAAAAAAAGAATGAAAATACATCCATTTTGTTTGTACTAAATATTTGCCTCACTGTGTCAACAAAGTCCTCATGAGGAGTCTTCCTTCCTGAGCCCTTTGCATTCTAAGACTTCCCTGGAGTCTCAAAAAGAGAAATACTCTGAGACTGTTGATTCAAAGAAACTTAGGGAGACACAGAATTTTAACTGTGAAAATAAGCTAATTAAATAGCAAATAAGTCTACCATCTGTGGATGTATCCAACAATGTTAATTTTAAAATGTAGGGTTTAAGAAAGAGTAGACACCTAAAGAGATATATAAATGTCATTATTTATGACCTGCATATTATGTATTGGTGAATATGCCCCTCTCTGTATAGGCAATATGTTGGTGCAAGTATTTATATGCAATGCAGAAAGGCAACTTGAAGCCTATTCCACTTTTTCTGCCACTTCAAATTTTGTCTATTTTATGTCTTTAAACTAGGATAATTTTTATCACAGCTAAAGTATCTTAATTTCATAGTTATTCTACAAAGTTTAATTTAACATAACCAGTGATTTCTCAGCAATATCCATTTTATTAATGTATATAACTGCTCTGAACAACATTTGTATTACTCTAGTCCTTTTTATTCAGCAAAGAACAAGATAAACTTGGTGTTCTAGAAAAAATTGAAATTGTTTAAGATCCCCCCCAACCCCAGGTCACCACAGAAAGTAGCTTGCAGCTAAAACCCAGGAGCCTATGGTTCTCCTGTAAAAGTTAAATTTATTATGAATAAATGAATGAATAGATCAATCAATCAATTAAATACTCCCAGACTAAAGGCTCCTACATAGAACTCAACTTCCACTTAACTTCTTCAGAAGACCTGGTACTGATTTTGGAAAGAAAGATAGGAGGGGGCTATTTTTACTAGAGAGGAAGCTCATGAATTAAATCTACAATGAACACAAATGAAACAACAAACTCTCAACTCTCTTCACCTGCCTCATGTTCTCACCCATAATCCAATTTATCATCAGCTTTTCTTCTATTTTTCCTTGCCTATATCTGAATCAAGGCTGGCCGCCCTACTCATCAGTAAGAGAACTTACTAATCTCCCATTTCAAAGCTATCTTCACTTTCTTTAGTGGCTTAAAATAACCATTCTAAACATCTATTGTTTCACTTTTTAGCCAAGAGAAACTGGGTCAAGTCCTCAGAAGTTCAGTAGGTATTTCTTTCTGTGAGCACTAAATTATCATCTGGGTAATTTTTATCACCATGTTGAAGACTCCTTTCAAGACACGTTTGCTGTATCAGAGAACTTTTGCAAAGAAATTCCATGACAGTAAATAAATCATACAAAGCCAGGCACTTGAAAACTGATTCAGTGTTAGTAAATTAACCTCCACTTTCTTCTAATGTGCGAATCATTTTTCTGAATAATATTGTATACATTTAGATGCATTTAAAACATGTCTATGCAGGAAAAGAGGCAGAGTAACATCTGTTTAATAGATTCAACAAAACCTGTGTAAGCCAATACTGAATGTCACATTCTGTTACTGAACACTTTGAACCTAAATGTAAAAAGGTGCACAGAGTAAGTGACAGCCATGTGAACAGTGTCCTTTGTTAGCACATTTTTAAACAATTACTTTTGCCTCCAGTGTCAGAGAGTATACACACAAATTCATATCAATCATCAATGCTCATGAAAGCCATGCATTGTACTTTTATTAAGCAAAGAAAAAATATGTTTTTAACATATACATGATGATGAGGAGTATATCACACCCATTCTTAGAGTAAATTCATCACAGATAGGAATCATTTTGCATTGCTTGTTTTATTTTAAAGAGTTATGATGGAATATCTGCTCTCAAACTTTTTAAGAACACACGACAGAATTGCTAAGGAGGTGGGTGAGCTTATTACAAAAAAAATTTCTAGATCAGTAACTACCTTGCCACACAGACACTCTACACTCATTGAACAGAAACCCTCTGTGGGATCATCATTCTCTTGGTGGTATTTAGCAACATCTCAATCACAGGAGAATACAACTTTATACAAGGTGAATAAACCTGCTCACTCATACTCAGCATGCATAGTTTGTATTATCAGAAAATGAATGCTGTTCATTCCACCTACTCTGTACTCCTGAATTATGGAAACAAAGACTTTGGTTTACCTTGGCCAAGTGAACAGTGCATACATGAAGAAATCTTAGAAAATGGTACTCTCAAATTTGAGAAGAAATGAAATTCACAGCAGCAAAAGTCTTATGAATAGTACCTTTTTCAGAATCCTCATATTGCCTCTAACTGGGGGAGACAGCCATTTTTAGGTGACTTTCAGTTTAAACACTTTAAACCAATACTAAGTCAAGGAAGGCTATAATGACTTGTTTGATTAATAGCAAATGACTTTAGTTTGGTCAGTTCCTTCTAATCAGAAATCAATGAAGATAGTACTAAATTCTTCATGTTAAGATTGACAAATATAGGTACCCTTTTATTTCCTAAAGTCAAGGTACCTGTAATATGACCATTAGGGGAAAGCCTCACCAGATATCAAGAATATTATCTATTCATGTGGTTTTACCACACAAAACAAGACTGGAACACAGACTGTCCCTTCACCCACAATCTATCCAGTTTGTCAGTTTAGCTGTGTTCTAAGTCTAGACTGAGATGCAGGACAGAAAATTAAAAACTTGAGTTCTGCATTTAGCAAAGTCTTCTGTGAATGGCATCAATGCCACTTCCTGTACATCTAGAGAATGAAGAGATAAGTGCAGGAGAAGCTTGTATACTTGAGTCACTTCCTCTGACCTCAGTCTTACCAGGCAGGTTTAAGCCATTTAAGGTACAGTCTTGTTGAAACTGCACATTGTTGTTCAACCAAGAAACAGTCAAGGTCAGTTTAGAAAGGGCTCACTCCTGATACCCAGTTGCTTCAATGTTTGGTCCGTTTCAGTATGGCCAAATCATCATCATCAGGTGATATCTACCCTTGACTTTCTCGGCATTAATTGTCAGGTTGGCTTAGCTAGCAACAATGTTAGCTGGCATGCTATTTCCTTTTCATGGTATCTTTCTTGCTTATCTCTACATATCCCCACTGTATCCTTAACTGTTCCAAGTACTAGACTGCAAGGTTCTCTGCATTTGCTGCAGTTTCTAAAAAAGCTTGCTTTACACTACTCACTGCCCAGTACTGGATTTGCTTTGAGAGCAATACAATGGGCGTTATAATTTCTTCAGATTGTTTCAATTATTTCTTTCCTTTTATCTGCAAAGGTGTAGTTTATGGAACAAAAGTAGTTATGTTTCTTGATCTCACAAAAGGAAATATTTGACTTTCTTTTCCCATAGAAGAAAGAAATTGTCTCTTTGCAATGTTTCTCATGTATCTGGAAATCCAAAAATACAAACAAACAACAAACAAACAAAAACCTCTAAGACATTCCCCTACTGCACATACCAGTGCACTTTCTCATTCACATAGTAAAAAGAAGGCGCTAGCTGGAGATAGTGACATGTGTGAGACATTATTTTGACTTTCATCTCAGATGAGCTGATTCACTTACATGAGCTTTTATCTGGCTTCAGTTAGAAAAAAAAAGCCATAATTTTTATATTTATCTTGTAAGACTGGTATTAAGTGTCAGCTGTAAAATTCCCATCAGCACATTTATGGAAGCCAGGAATGAAAGAGTCCCTCTGCCAATGGCACTGATTACTATGCATTCATTCCACAAATGTGTATTAAGGCTCTACTAAATTCTCAGCACTGTAGTAGGTGTTAGGGGTCTGAATAGGAATAGCTTGTGTTTTTCCTGGAGAGTTTTCAGAGACTATTAGAAGAAATGGATTATTAAGAGGTAATCAGTAGTTATTTCCACGATGCTCTGAATTTTAGAGGGGAAAAGGATTGTTGAAAACCATTCTCTTGTGTCATTTAGGTAGAATATAACAGTTAAACCACTCATGTTTTAAAAGGAGCACAAATTTGAAGATGTGTTTGCAAACTATCTTTATGCTAGAGAACAGGCCACTCAATTTCTCTATCTATAAATGAAAACAACATCTATCATTCTCAAGGTAAAAGGAAAGGAAAGAAATCAAGTTCATGATACATAACATAAATATTTAATGTGTGAAAACAGTCGCAAAGGCATAGATGTGTTAGAAAACCAAACTGGAAAGTAGGTTAAAGGGTGTATCAGAAAGATGCACAGGCTAGAGTCCCAAAGGACATCAAGCCACCATTGGAAGCTAAGAAGGACCTGGTATTTTACTAATTCTTTGCAATCCCAGTGTTATGCAATTATTTCCTAGCAATACAAGGTAAGAGAATCTGATGAACAGTGAGCCTAAGAACCTTAGACTTCATATGTCAATCTCTGAGATACAGAATACAGAGAACATGAGTGAAAATGGATGTGAAACCAAATGAACAAAGATCAAAAATACCATAATCCTCACTGCATAATTAAATATGCTTAATTCCTATTATAAAATGGGTGCACAAGCAACATTCATTGAATGGTAGTTATTTCCCTCTGCATAATAGACTTACATTCTCAGTGCTGTTCTGAGCTTAATTAGGAGAGAGGACTTTGCTTATTTAGGCTCTCAGTTCCTACACTCACTTCTCTGAGTGACAGTAAAAACAAGGGTTTGCCATCATGTCAAGTTTTTTTTTTTTTTTTTTTTTTTTATTGAGTAGAATTCACAAACTGATCCCTTCAGTATCACTGTAAAAGTGGTGATAGTTGTCAGATCTTCACAGAGCACAATCTGTCCACAAGGAAAAGAACAAATGTTTGGAGGCTTACTGCCATGAAATCTACTTGCCAAAAGACATAAGCCACCATATTCTGAAACACCAAATTATTTACAGCTCAAGGTAGTATTATGGATGCCACCTGAGGTGTGTGCTTTTCAATTGAGTGACTAACACAAGAAATGTCTAAAAGACTCTTTGTTCCTGAAGAAATCCTTCTACATTGGAAAGATACTCTGCTCCATTTGGAGAACAAATTATTTTGATAGCGTTGGAAATCCTGGAAGATTATAATAATAAATAATAAGAACTTGGCATATGCTTCACAAATTTTATACAATATGCTGAAAATATTTGTCATGCCAGTACATTAAATTCTCCTACAGCCCACTTACAACTGTACTGTCATCCAACTTTAAAGATACAGGATTTAAACAGAGCATTTGATAACTGTCTAATGTCACATAGGTCATAATTGTCAAAACCAGTAGTTTTCCCTGCAGACTATCATGAATGGCAGCAATCTGAGCCTTCTCAGGTTCTTGTGTCTGTGGGTACATGATAAATCAGAATCTTCTAAATAGATTTACAGCCAAATTTCATTTCATTTTCCTTTGATAATTTCTATATTGTTTTCTATAAATATCATTGGAGATTTTCTAGATAATGATAGTCGATGAGATAGAGAACTACTACTTTAAAGTTCTTGCTCATTGGTCAAAGGACTGTGCACAGGACCCTAGCATATACACTAGGTAGCCCTCAAAGACTTTGAACTCCAGCCAGGGATGCTGAAGAACTGCTGGATTCCATGGGCACCTACACACTGGTTCACAGACAAATAAATAAGATAAATCATTTTAAATAAAGGATAAGGACATATAAGCTTATAATCCCAGCTTTAGCACTACAGAGGGAGAGACAGCAGGATAGTTATAAGTTTAGAGTAAGCCTGGTCTTCACAGTCGACTCCATGCTAACTAAGATACAGAAAGTGAGCCTGCCTCAAAGGAAAACAAAAATTAAAATCCTTTGGAAAAGTAATTAGTATTACTAGAACTGGCTTTTTAATATTAGCATGGATACTATATACTTCTGAGCACGATTAATGTATGTTAACTCTTTTTGCTAATTATTACCTTTGATTTCACTCAGAGCAACTATCTGTTGCTTTTTACAGATTTGAGTTTAATGAGAGTCCAAGGCCATGCTAAGTCTGTACCAAGAACCATTGAATTGCCAAATGGGTTCCCTGGGGTACTGAACAGAATGTCCTGTTGGCTTCATAAATTTGATGTCAGAGCAATATGGTTCAGATTTATATGTAGATAATGGAAAAGAACAAATTTCATAAAGGGAACAGCATGGGGCTCTGAATAAATACTGGGGATAATCAGAGACTGGTTTCATCATTGGTGTGTATATATAACTTGTCATTCATCAGCATCATACTTTAGGTCATTAGACAACGTTCAGTGTTCACTTGTGTCATCCGTGTACCATTGTGTTTGCACTTCTTATGGATTATTGGATAAAGAGGGGTGCATGAGGAACACTGGTGTTGAGAGAGAACATCTGAAACTTACAGAAAAACAGTTTGAATCTGTGCCCCAGAGATAAGGCTGTCCCACTGCCATTCATACCCAATTCTCCTAGGAGTGCTCTCACACCTAAGCCCAGAGGTGGGATCACCACTTTTGCTCCAATAACTATCCAAAGAGAGACCTGCCATGAGTGCACAGGGCACAGGAACAACAGAACAGCTAGAGACAGCCTCCTTCTGGTCTCAGATCTAATGCTGTCTTATAGTTCTAAGTAACCAAATCCCAACCAGGAGAGAGCTGGTCACCCTAGGAATGCTGACACACCCAAGATCACAGGCTCACATGCCCACAGGAGGGACAAGCTCCAATCAGAGACTACAAAACCAACAAACACCAGAGGTAACCAGATGGTGAGAGGCAAGCACAAGAAACTAAGCAACAGAAACCAAGGCTACTTGGCAACATCAGAAGCCAGTTTTCCTACCACAGTAATTCCCAGATACTCCAACACACTGGAAAAACAAGAATCAAATTTAAAATCACATCTTATGATGATGACAGAGGACATTACAAAGGTCATGAATAATTCCTTTATAGAAGTACAGGAGAACACAGGTAAATAGGTAAAAGCCCTTAAAGAGAAAACACAAAAAAACTCTTAAAATAATTACAGGAAAACACAACCAAATAGGTGAAGGAATTGAACAAAACCATCCAGGATCTAAAAATGGAAATAGAAACAATAAAAATAAAAATAAAAAGGGAGGCAACCATGGAGATAGAAACCTTGAAAACAGATGAGGAGTTATAGATGCAAGCATCACCAACAGAATTCAAGAGATAAAAGAATCTCAGGTGCAGAAGATACCATAGAAATCATTGACACAACAGTCAAAGAAAATGCAAAAGTCAAAAATTCCCAACCTAAAACATTCAGGAAAACCAGGACACAATGAGAAGACCAAACCTAAGGACAATAGGTATAGAAGAGAGTAAAGATTCTCAACTTGAAGGGCCAGTAAATATCTTTAACAAAATTATAGAAGAAAACTTTCATAACCTAAAGAAATAGATGCCCATGAATATATAAGACACCTAGAGAACTCCAAATAGACTGAATCAGAAAAGAAATTCCTCCCATTACACAATAATCAATATACAAACGCACAAAACAAAGAAAGAATATTAAAAGCAGTAAAGGAAAGAGGTCAAGTGACATATAAATGTTGACCTATCAGAACTACACCAGACTTCTTACCATAGACTGTAAAATCCAGAAGATCCTAAGCAGATGTCATAAAGACCCTAATAGAACACAAATGCCACCCAGGATACTATATTCAGCAAAGCTATCATTTATCATAGATGGAGAAACCAAGATATTCCATGACAAAAGCAAATTTACACAATATCTTCCCATAAATCCAGCCCCACAAAGGACAAGAGATGGAAAACTATATCATAAATAAGAAAAAAACACCCAGTAAAAAGCAAGAAAGTAATCTTCTTTAAACAAATCCAAAAGAAGATAGCCACACACATATAATTACATCTCTAACAACAAAATAACAAAAAATAATAACAAATAAAAAAAATAACAGGAAGCAACAATCACTTTTCCTCAATATCTCTTAACAGCAATGGACTCAATTCCCCAATAAAAAGACATAGAATAACAGACTGGACATAACATTTTGCTGCATACAGGAAACACACCTCAGTGACAAAGACAGACGTTATCTCAGCATAAAAAGGGGGAAATTTTTTCAAGCAAATGGTCACAAGAAATAAGCTGAAGTAGCCATTCTGATATGAATCAAATTGAGTTTCAATCAAAATTTATCTAAAAAGATAACGAAGGAAACTTCATACTCATCAAAGGAAAAATATCTACCAAGATGAATTCTCAATTCATAACATCTATGCTCCAAATTCAAGGGCACCCACATTCATAAAAGAAACTTTATTAAAGCTCAAAGCACACACTATACCTCATAGAATAATAGCAGGAGACTTCAACACCCCAACTCACCAATGGACAGATCATGGAAACTAAACAGAGACACAGTGAAACTAACAGAAGTTATGAATCAAATGGATTTAATAGATATCTATAGAACATTTCATCGTAAAAAAAAAGAAGATACCTTCTTTTCAGCAGCTCATGGTACATTCTCTGAAACAGACCATATAATTGGTAACAAAACAGTCCTCAAAAAATATATGAAGACTGAAATAATCCAATGTATCCTATCAGATTACCACAGACTAATGGTGGTCTTTAATAACAAGAAAAACAACAGAAAGCCCACATATACATGGAATCCGAACAATGCTCCATTCAATGATAACTTGATCAAGGAAGAAATAAAAAATTAAAGACTTTTTAGAATTTAATGAAAGTAATGGCACAACATATCCAAACTTATGGGACACGATGAAAGCAGTGCTAAGAGGAAAACTCATAGCTCTGATTGCTTCCAAAAGGAAACTGGAGAGAGCATACACTAGCAGCTTGACAACATATCTGGAACCTCTAGAACAAAAAGAAGCAAATACACCCAAGAGGAGTAGATAGAAGGAAATAATGAAGCTCAGGACTGAAATCAACCACATAGAAAGAAAAAGAACTACAAAAAATTAATAAACACAGGAGATGGTTCTTTGAGGAAATCAGTAAAATAGATAAATTCTTAGTGAGACTAACCAGAGGGCACAGAGACAGTATCCAAATTAACAAAATCAGAAATGAAAAGGGAAACAACAACAGAAACTTAGGAAATCCAACAAATCATCAGATCTATAAAAGCCTATACTCTACCAAACTGGAAAATCTGGATGAAATGGACAATTTTCTAGACGGATAGCAGGTACCAAGGTTAAATCAGGATCAGATAAACCATCTAAACAGTCTCATAACCCCCAAGTAAGTAGAAACACTCATTAAAAGTTTCCCAAACAAAAAAAAGCCCAAGGTTTAGTTCAGAATTCTATTAGACCTTCCAAAAAGACTTAATACCAAAACTCTTCAAACTATTCCACAAAATAAAAACAGTAGGAAGTACCAAATTCATTCTATGAAGCCACAATTATACTCACAAAAACCCAACAAAGAAAGAGAACCTCAGACCAATTTCACTTATCAATATCAATGCAAAAAAAATGCAATAAAATTCTTGAAAACCACATCCAAGAACACATCAAAATGATCATCCAAAATGATTAAGGAGGCTTCAGCCCAGGGATGCAGGGATGGTTCAATATAAGGATATCCATCAATGTTACCCACTATATGAACAAACTCAAAAAAAAAAAAAAAATCCACAATGATCATTTCATTAGATGCTGAGAAAGCATTTGACAAAATCCAATCCCCTTTCACGATAAAAGACTTGGAAAAGAAATTCTAGGCCCATAGCTAAAGGTACTAAAAGCAATATACAGCAAACCAGTATACAACAAAACTAAATGGAGAGAAACTTGAAGAAATCCCACTAAAATCAGGGACTAAACAAGGCTTGCCACTCTCTCCCTACCTATTCAGTATAGTACTCAAGTTCCTAGCCCGAGCAATTAGACAACAAAAGGAGCTCAAAGAGATACAACCCTGCAGCATGGGTTCATGTTCCAGTTTGAAAAGCATATCATTTCCTTCCCACTGGTCCTTTCTGCTGGGATAGACTGCTATTTAGTCTGCTCCTCTGAAGACACTACATCCTAAGGCATTCCAGGAGATCTACTGCACACAGAGCATCTGGCAAGGAACATCCTGAAGTCCCACAGTTGCCAATGGGAGTCCAGTGGACTCAGGACCCATCACCCTCCCACCCAATGAACTCCCATCCTCTTCTGGACTGAATTTTTTGTGGGAAATGACTGCTAGCTGTGCCTCTGAGCCATCCCAGGAGATCTGCTGCACTTAGGGCATCTGACACCATAGCCTGAAGCATCCCAGGAGATTCCATGCACACAGGGCATGTGGGGTGGTGGGCTGTTAGAAGCAGCTGGGCGTCTGGTAGAGCATAGACCTTGAACCCTGGACCTTTACTGGACAGCAGATGTTCAGCTCTGCTCCAGGACCCTGGTTCTTTTCATTTAGCTTTAGCCCTCCACAGCCTCTCCTACAGCAAGGTCTATGGCCATCAGTCACAAGGAACAGTGCCTCAGGCTCTCCCACATGCAGATGAGGTATCTCCAAGCTCCCAGACCAAGCCAATAGGCATTATCTGCTGCCAGACCCTAACCCACACAGAAACTGTATATAAGGGTGCCAAAATCATCCAGGTGTCTGAGAATTTCTGTCTCAAGAGTTGTAACACTTGGGAAACGATCTGCTCTCCCAGAACCTGCCTGGGACACCAAGCTGCCTCTTTGCCAGCTAGCTGGCTTCTTCTCGGCCCAGCCAGGGCTGGCTCAACTCAGAGAGACAGGTGTAGCACCTGGGAGTGACAAGGCGGCAACATCGGAGACATGAGCAGAGGCAGAAGCAGAGGCAGTTGATCTCCCCTCCCTACTAGCACTCTGTCCCCTTGGCGTGGACCACCACACCAGGCCAGGCAAAGATAGTCTAGTCATGGGATGCCCTCTGAGACAGAGGACCTATAGCTAGCAACCAACATTGGCTTGAACAGCAATGCAGCTGCAGAAACTGATACCACAGGAAGGTGAGTCCCCCTACTCTGGGGACAAACAAACTGTTCCTTTTCCTGCTGTGCTTTCAGTCAGAGACGTGGTGTGGATTTAGATACGCTGAAGGAACAACTGATGTCTTCTGGCCAGAGTTACTCTCTGGTGCTGGCTGAAGGTCCCTCCGGCCTCTGTTTAAATCCTGACAGCCCACAACAGATGTTGGCAAAGACTCTATATCTAGACTCTCTTTAAAACTAAAAGAAAAACCTGAAACCCAGCAGCCACTTAAATGCCACAGGGCAGCTGCCAGTTCTTAAATCTGCAGGAAGGCTTAGCATTTTGGACCTTTGTGGAATCCCCCAAAGCCAATAGGCCAAGGGAACGTTCCCATTGGACAAAGTGTCTCTCCTCTTTTCTGTCATGGGCAACTCAACATCACATAAAAAAAATCACCCTAGGCCATGCAAATATGTGCCTTACTAAAATCTCACGGAATAAAAATAGCCAAAAAACAAGCCTCCTTGTTTTGCGAGGAGGTCCTTCAGACCGCCACGCATAGCTGAGGACAATATTTACAGTCCAGACTCATGGAGCAGAATAGCTGCCCTCATCAAAACCAGAGATTTAAAAAAAAAAAAAAAAACCTCATGAGTTTTTGCTAATCTTAGCCATCATGATAGGTGTATTGTGGCATCCCGAGAAACAGAACTCCATCACACCAGGTTGCATCCATGGCTCAGGCATTTGTGGCAGCAGTAAAAAGAGAAGGAATCTGCTTCAAATGTGGAGAGGTAGGACATTGGAGGAATGAATACCCACAAAACTCTCCTCCCATAACAGATACTAATCCCCCTAAGGCCATCTGTCCCTGCTGCATGAAAGGTTTCTGCTGGAGGAAGCACTATATGATAAGGATGGTAAGCCACTAGAGCCTTTAACTTTCAAATGGGGCAACTCTCAGACCTGACAGTAAGAGGGACTACTACTACCATAGAAGCCTTATGGGTATCCAGCATCTCAGAAGGCTCCCACCCAAAGTTAGCCATTAAAATAGATGATGAACCATTCAAGTGTCTTACTGATACTGGGACAGATAGGACAATTTTAAGACAGCAAGAGGTCCCACAAGACTGGCAACTGATCCCTGGGCCCCAGCTCCTAGGCATAGGGGGTACCTCTCACGAATCAAACAGACCTATAGGTGGGAAGAGCTGGATGGAGCTACACGCCTCATACACCCCCTGGTAGCTCAGGTAGCACCAATCTTTTAGGGAGAGACATGGTTCTTACCACCCAACCAGAAAGAGACCATATTAAGATAAAGGATATTACTTATGAAAAAAATATTACCCAAGGAGACTCAAGAAACCCTCCTCCAAATCACCCCCAATTCTAGGGGCCACTGTTAGATTTAATACTCCCTGCCTTGATTGGTTCTCCAATGAAGCCATCTGGGTCCCACAGTCACCTCTATCAAGGGAAAAACTTAGAGCCCTCAGAAATCTTGTAGAGAAGCAGTTGTCTCTACAACACATCCACCTCTCCCGAAGTCCATGGAACCCCTCTGTTTGCTATAAAAAGAGAGCTCAGGGGGTGGAGACTATTGCAAGATTTGAGGGCAATTAACAAAATCATGTGAATCTGGGGCTCTCAGCAAAGAGGGCTTCCCCACATCTCAGCCATTCCTGCCAGTGTTCCCCTATTAGCAATAGACATAAAAGACTGTCATTTTTCCCATCCCTCTCCACCCCCAGGACTGTCAGCGCCCCCCATTAACAACTCTGGCCCAGCCTCATGATACAAATGGACTGTTCTCCAGGGAATGGCTAACAGTCCTACCATTTGTCAGGAGGCTGTAGCCAATGCATTAAACCCTACTTAGATAAGGGACTCAACGTTTATCATTACATGGATGACATCTTTCTATAGGGAGACACTTCTACATCCCCTTCCCAATTAAAGTACCAGATAATACCTTCCCTATCTGTCCTAGGATTCAAAATAGCCCCTCACAAAATCCAACTTATTCTTTCCATTGCATTTTTAGGACAGAGATCCTTACTTGAATATGCTCCCTCAAACCCACCTTTTCCTTCCCTCAAAAATTAACTCTCACCTTCCTGCAGAGCTTTTTGGGCAACCTCAGTTAGCTTTGACCCTGGCTCCACCTTCTCACAAGCACCCTTCAACCCCTCTTTAACCTCCTGAAAAGAGATAAAAATCCCTCCTCCGCAAGAACACTGTCCCCAGAAGCAGTCCAAGCCCTAAATTCTGTCAATTCAGCCCTAAAAGATATAGCTCTTGCTAGGTATGACCCAACCATACATGTATGTCTCCTTGTCTTTAACTCCTCTCCTACACTTGTAGGAGCCCTTTACCAACCTCAGGGGGTGCTGGAATGGCTCCACACCCCAATGGGTGGTACACCCTGAATTTTAAATGAAGTAGATGCACTTGTCAACATGATTAAAAGTGGCAGGGATAGAGCCCTACAAACCCTAGAAAAAAAAAAAACCTGATGTTCTTGTCACTCCATTCACCCATCTCAGTGGCTAATCAAAAATCACTCCCACTTCACTATCAGCCTAATAGGATTCCCAGGACAAATTGACAACCATTATTCTGATGAAAAAATGGGCCTCTGCCCTCCCTCTGTTGTGATGGCTATCTCATTCCACAAACTATTCTCCAGACAGCCCATAGCAGGAGCTCCCTCAGTATTTACTAATGGGGGAAAGAGGGGAGCTGCAGAGGTAATATACTACCTAACTGAGGATGAACCCCCTATCCTCTGATTCAAAGAACTTCCCCACCACACCCCTCATATAAAGAACTATATGCTATTTACCTAACTCTAAAAGAAGTCAAGGGCTCCCTTAAGTCTTTTCTAGTGTAAGCTGTCATTGCTCCGATTGTCAAATCATTGTCAACTGATACAACCACTCTTCCTACTCAACAAGTCTTACTCCACGAAAACCCCTCATTATAGCATCGACTCACATCCCTCAGCTATATTGAGGAAGTCAGCAACTGCCAAGACATACAAGCTCATAGCAGCACCAATTCCATATGCACACACACAAATTAAGGGGCTCATGCTTGCTTCCCTCATATCCTTGCTCATCTCCAAGATAAAAAAACATGGCTCTTGCATCCTCATTACACCGTTACAAACAGCACCATCCAAGGGCAATTAGCCTTATGCAATGAGTCACCACATTCCATTCATAACAAAGATTTTGCACCATAGATCTACTCTTTTATGTGGTCAGCTCAGACAGGTGAAAACTCAAAAAGGTTAATTTACCATATGTTCTCTACCTTTGCCATCATGGCATTCCTCAACAGATAAAAACAACAATGGCCTGGCCTTCACTTTAAATTAAACTTCAATTTAAAACCTTCTGCACATGCTGGGAAATTGCCCATCATACTAGAATTCCCCACAACCCACAGGGCCAAAGAATAATAGAAAGAACATCCCAGACCCTGAAGGCCCAATTTCTGAAACAACAAACCACTACTTATCCCCTACTGTACAATTAATGATGGCCCTTGACTACCCTAAACATATTTAACATCTACAAAAACTTCAAACATTCTCCTATTTCCCTTCATTGGCACACATTAAAATTAGCTCCCCCTATCCTAGTACGATGGCCAGATCCTTTGGATGGAATTTGGAAAGGAACAGACCCCCTCCTTACAACTGGGAGGGGTTTCACTTGTGCCTTTCCACAGGACCAGCCTAAGCTTATCTGGGTCCCTGCCAGAAATGTCTGACACCACCCCACCAACCAAGAAGATGGCCTGCCTCTCACTGACAGATTAAGAACCAAGGAGGGGGAGAGAAGGTGGAGAAGACACCATGCCCAGAGGAACAGCAGGATGTCTTGGAAGGACATCTATGACCTGGTCATCCATCCCAGACCATGTACCCTCCACAAGACCCCCTCTCCTCTATTCTCTTGGCTGTTTTTGTCATCCTTCATACTAACTCTGCTACCACCCAGCCTCTCCCTACCCTTCCCAACACCTACCATTGGAGATTCTATGCTAGGGAAACCTACAATGGACAAAATAAAATTATAGGAACCCAGGACTGCCCCTTGAAGGATGTCGAACCAAGATTGAGATTCCCCTTCACCCAGAATCCATCTCCACTATCCCAGCCCTTTTCTCTGCTTTTCTTACCGAAAGCAGGTGAATGCCTCCAGAAGTCTCCACATATGGAGGCTGCAGATATTGGAGCTGCAGGATAGATTCCACCAGTTGCTGTGGCACCAGGCTCACCAACGTAAAACTCTATTTTCAACTTTCCATCAACGATCCATGGAATGAACATTGGCGAACTGGAGTCA
Source organism: Mastomys natalensis (assembly GCA_021653895.1). Taxonomy (NCBI): domain Eukaryota; kingdom Metazoa; phylum Chordata; class Mammalia; order Rodentia; family Muridae; genus Mastomys; species Mastomys natalensis. The sequence continues at coordinate 106,311 of JAJTUV010001035.1, forward strand.
TGGGTAAACTTTACTCCAACAACTATGCCAGATACCCTGTAGCTGATCTACACATCTCCTATGAACTTGTCCTTGCCCCCAAAACTGATTTTATCCATGCTAATATTATCCAACAGGAAAACCAGTCTCGGGAGGAACTACAAGCTACCCTCTCCTGGCTACAGTACTCCAATATGAAGCAGACCTCCTTTCCTTAATGAACCATCCCAATTCCTCCCAAGTGGTTTTTCTATGCCTTTCTCTCCCAACCATTATTAACAGCTGTTCCCATTAACTTTTTCCTTTACAACCTCCATGGACCCCTGCCCATGAGGAAAGCACAGGACATTCCTCTCTTTGACCTACTCCAACCTCTTTGCCTTCTAGGGCTCTCCTCAAAACCCCATCTCGTATGTGCCCATGACATCACCATTACCAAATCAGTATGTATTAATCCTCCTGCCCTCCTCTGGTGCAAAGGCACTACAAGTACCTGTATCAACCCTCATTTTCAGGGATCCTGCGCCCCCATGATTGTTGTCCCCCAGGTTTATATCTATGAACCTGAAGATTCGTCTTGCAGATGAGAGGAAGCCAAAAGAAGAGAGAGATTCATCCCTCTGTTCATTGCACTAGACCTTGATGTTTCACTTGGTGCTACTAGAACTGCTGGAGCAGCCCTTGTCCAAACACAACATCTGGCTGGCGACTTCTAGGACAAGCTTGACCAGGCAATGGCCTCTACTACAGGCAGCCTTGAATCTCTTCAACGCCAGATAATCTCTCTAGCAGAGTTGCTCTCCAAAACTAGAGGACCTGGACTTGTTGACTGCTGAACTGGTTGGGGTGGGGAACTTGTGTTTTGCTGGGGTAGGAATGTTGCTTCTATGTCAATGAATCTGGGCTGATAGAACAAGATATACAAATTCTCAAAGAGCTCCAGGGAATCTCCAGGCTCACTATACTCCCAACACCCCTACCCCTTGGTGCTCTAACCCCTTGATAGCTAGGATTCTTCCCCTCCTTGGCCCCATACTAGCCATTAGAGCCTTGCTTCTCTTGGTACCTTGCCTCATTCAGTTTCTAAAGCAACAGATAACTCACCTCTCTACTTGCACTCTGTCCCCTTGGCCTGGACCCCTGCACCAGGCCTGGCTGAAGATCATCATGGGACAACCTCCAGAACAGAGAACCCACAATTAGACACCAACAAACCATATAATTCAATTCAAAAAAAGGGTAGAGAACTAAACAGAAGTCTCAACAGAAAATTTCTAATGGCCATATTGCACAAAAGAAATGTTCAGTGTCCTTAATCATCAGGGAAATTCAAATAAAAAAGATGCTGAAATTCTATCTTCCCATCCATCAGAATGGCTAAAATCAACAGCCCAAGTAACAATGTATGTTGGCAAGAAAGTGGATCAAAAGGAATACTCCTTCATTGGAGGTAGGAGTGCATACTTTACAACTACTTCTGAAATTAGTTTGGTAGTTTGTCATACCCCAAGACCCAAGTATTCCATTCCTGGGCATATACATCCAAAAGATGAGCCCAGTGTACAACAGACACAGTTGCTCAACTATGTTCATGTCAACTTTATTCATTATTGCCAGATGTCCCTCTATGGGGTAATGGATAAAGAAAATGTGGGACATCTACACCATGGAACACTATTCAGTTATTAAAACAAAAACATAATGAAATTTGAGAGGCATATGGGTGAAAATTGAGAATATTTGCCTGAATGAAGTAACTCAGACCCCAGAAACAAAGGATAAAAATAAAGATACAATGAACCCAAACTTGTGGAACACAATGAAAGCAGTGCTAAGAGGGAAGCTAATAGTGCTAAATGAATTTCATAAAGAAATCAGAGAGATCTCGTAGTAGCAACTTAATAGCACACCTGAAGTTTCGAAAAAGAATAAGAGATGGTATGCACTCACTTATAATTGACCACAAAGTGCAAGATAACCATGCTACAATCCACAGACCTAAAGAAACTGGATAATAATGAGGGCCCATGGGAGGACATGTGAACCTCACTTAGAAAGAGGAAAAAATGTCATTACAGGTGGATGAAGAGAGGGAATTGGATAGGAGAGGGGATGAGTAGCATTATGGCTATGGATGATCAGCTGTGAGTGGCAGAGAGAAGGCTAGAAGTGAGAATGGAAATTGGTAGCACATCTGGCACCAACTGGAGGTCTGTCACATGGGAGTCTTTGAGGGTGACCCTAGCTGAAATGCCTACTAACAAAGTACATAAAGACTAAAGCAGCTACCTCTTACAGCCAGGTAAGACTTCCAATGGATGGAGGGGGACATCAACCCACCCCAAAACCTTCAGTCCAAAATTTGTCTTGCCTACAAATGCTCAGGGATAAAGATGGAGCAGAGATTGAGGGAAAAGCCAAACCAAGAGTAGCCCAACCTGAGACCCATTCCTTAAGAGAGAGCCAACCCCTCACACTATTAATGATAGTCTGCTATGTTTGCAGATAGGATAGTAATATAACTGATTCCTGAAATGCCTTATCAAACAGCATTTGGAAACAGACACAGAGACCAATACCCAAACATCAGATAGAGCTAGGAGAGCCTTCTCAAAGAGTGAGAGATAGAATTGAGTAAGCCACAGAGATCAAGGATACCACAAGAAGACCTACAGAGTTAACAAACCTGGGCACATGAGGACTCACAGAGAATGAACCAACAACAAAAGAGAATTTGGGGGCTAGACCTAATCCCTCCCACACATTTGTAGCAAATGTGCATCTGTTCTTCATATAGGTCCTACAGTTGGAGCAGGGGCTGTCTATGACTTGGTTGCCATTGCATCTTCCCTTTCCCCTAACTGGACTGCTTGATTTGGACTCAGTGGGAAAGGAGGTGCATAGTTTTCCTGTGACTAGATACCTATGGTAGTTTGAATTCCTTGGCCCAGGTAGTGGCACTATTAGGAGGTGTGGTCTTATTGGAGGAAGTATGTCCACTGTGGGCATGGGCTTTAAGAGACCCTCATTCTAGTCACATGATCACCACTCTTCTCCAAGCAGTCTTCAAATGAAGATATAGAATTCTCAGCTCCACAAACACCATGCCTGCCTGGATGCCGCCATGCTTTCTGGCTTGATGATAATGGATTGAACCTTAGATCCTGTAAGCCAACCCCAATTACATGTGGTCCTTTATAAGAATTCTTGGACATAGTGTCAATTCACAGCAATGGAACCTGTAACTAAGACCATGTTCCTGGGTAGTGTGATGCACAGAGAGGACTTGGAGAAGGAGAGGGATAATGGAGTGAAGGATTTTAAGGACAAGATTGAGAGGAGAGGAGGGGGTTGGGGCTGTGATGGGCATTTAGTGTCAATCAAAATAATAAATTATGGGTAAAAAAGGTTCATTCCTGACACCTGTGCACATAGGAACCTAAAGGTTTTGTAATAGAATGTCTCATACTTTTATTATGGATTATTCATTAATGACCTCTACACATATTTGATAAGTGAAATATAATGTCCTTAAAAGTGAAGCCTGAAGAATAAGTATTGTCATGAAAATGTATCTGTTAGTTTCCATACCTACTGTATTATGGAATGTGTGACAAGTTGAAAGAATTATTGTATGTATAAAACACTGTGAATGCTTTCTCCTGAGTCTCAAGGTGCATTGTGAAAAGAAGGTTCTTTTTTTCCCATTATTATTATTTATTACTATTATTTTAAATTTTTATTGAGTATTTTATTTATGTACAATACAGATGTGATCCCCTTTCCCTATTTTCCCTCCCTAGACCCCATATCCCATCCCTCCTCCTCCCTTATACTTTTATACTTTAATAATTACATGCATGTATTAATGTCAGTTCTAGGTTGAGGGTCTAGCAACACAATAGATGCAAATAGTCAAGAAACAAGCAAGAAATAAACACAAATAGTCAAGAAAAAGCAAGGCATTAAACCCACATTATGGAACACTCCCGTGATACTGTTTCTAAGGGCTTATCAGGATGATCAAATATCTAAACCTACTTCCTGTCCTAGCCCAAGGTTATTTTCATATCTGAAGCCTACTTCCTTGTTGTAGCTTAAAATTTAGAATCCTGTCTGAAATTACTTCTTTACTCTAGCCTAATATTTAGATTCCTGTCTCAAATTACATCTTTGTTATAGCCTAAGATTTAGATTCCTACCTGAAATTACTTCTTTGTTCTAGGCTAATATCTGATTCCTGCTTGAAGCCTACTTCCTTGTCCTTGGCCCATGTCAGATTCTTGCTAAGCAGCCCCAAAGGCTCTCCACCTCTCCCCCTTTTTTTTCATTAACAAGACTGAGCCTGTCTGTAGGAGGAACTAATGTGGGAGGAGTTAGGAGAGGAAAAGGAGGAGTAAGGAGGAGAGGAGGAAAAGGAAGAGGAAGAGCTAGGAGACAGGAGAGGAGAACTAGAGAGAGGAGATGGAGGTAGGATGTTCAGGTGTCTGTAGCAGTCAAAGGTAGTTAGTATATCTAGGTTGTGTATTGATTTACACTTCTGACTGATGGGTATCTTGTTACTGATCATTATCAAATATATAAGCCTTTGATTAATCTTTAAGCATTAGAGTCTCATCTTTCTACTGAGCCTGCTGGATGGCGGGATGGCCTAGGCAATGCCCAGCTTTGCAGAGACAATGTGGGAGAATGAGCTATCTCTCATGCTGATGTCTCGTGGGTGGAAGGGCTGGTGTTTCTACTTGGCCATTTCTAGCTGCAACTCGCACATGGCCTCGGCCGAGAAACATGGCAGCTGGGTTAGGCAGAGCTGCTGTAGCTTAGATAGTCGGCCTGAGCCAGAGGCTGAATTAAATCTTTACCTCAACACCTGTCTTAGGTCATTCTCATGAGAATGCCTTCCTTACCCACCAAGGAATAAGCATTATCCAAAGCAATACAGTTCTGTCTTTGGTTGGTAGGGCTCTGTGCTGAATCTTACCTGTTCTTGCTTGTCAAGTCTATTAATTTAATAACTCTGTCTGGGGGTCCATGTTCAGTTCAAGCCATGTACTTTGGCTGTCAACATGTTGATGTTGTTAAAGAAAAGCTTTAACATAATGGGCAGAAATAAAAGTATTCCCAGGACAAAAAGGGCTAGCATGATCAACTATATATGGCATTCTTGAAGCTTGACAAAAAATAGAAATACTGATCTCAGGCCATGGGTAATTTTATCTGCAGTATCTACTGCATCAATGCTAGCAGAGAAGCATTCTTGAAATTGATAAGCTCCCTATGTATCATTTAAACTTCCACAGAGGTGTTAGAATTATGCCAAATACACTGCAAGTGTCATTAAATTCTTCCTAATTATAATGACTACCACTGTAAATTTTAGAACTAACATGAATCCAATGCTATTTGGCATGACACTCCATGTGGCTCCTTACCCTTCAATTCTGAATTCCTGCCAGTAATTTGTACAGGATTAAGAGCATCAATCCATTTTTTCCAAATGCCTATATAAATCCTCTTGAATATTCAACACATTAGTAACATTTTTTTGCTAATGATTAACAAAAGTAGCTTCTTAACTTCTTGTGTCACAGCAATTGCAGAAGCAATGGTGCTAGCAATTAATGTAATTAAAGCTGTTATACCAGCAATAATCAAGCCCACTACCTCTTGCTTCTGCTTGAAGCCTGACTCATTTCTTCCAGTACTTGTAAACTATTTTTAGAATACCAAGGTTCTGTGAAACTCAGGGCATTAAAACAAAAGCTGGTTGATAGACCTCCATAACTGAATGCCAGATTTCAAAACACAAACACAATTAGAAGATGTGCAGTCAATGCAACTTACATTAAATACTAGAAGAAACAAAAAAAGTATTTTTAACTTGAAATTAAAAGACCCTTAACAGATTTATTATTTTTATTTTATTTTTTTTTATTTATTTATTTATTTTTTTTTGGTTTTTTCGAGACAGGGTTTCTCTGTGTAGCTCGGGCTGTCCTGGAACTCACTCTTGTAGACCAGGCTGGCCTCGAACTCAGAAATCCACCTGCCTCTGCCTCCCAAGTGCTGGGATTAAAGGCGTGACGCCACCACCGCTCGGCTAACAGATTTATTTTTTCCTCAACTAGTTCTGAACCACAGTTGAATTTCCCACATGACTCGGGCAATATTGTATATAATCTATCCTAAAAAGTAAATAAACCCACTTTTAATTAAAGTCACACTTCTATCAATATCTGCCTAAGAAAGTAGTCAGCTTTTATTCTCTGGCTCTCTGTCACAAAGCAGTCTGTGTTTTTCCTCAGAGCCTGCTAGCAGAACCAGTCCATTTTCTTTGTTTCAAGGTTCCAGAGCTTGAGCCATCATGTGACTAATCTCTGCTCCACTTATGAAATTTCTAACTAAATTTCTAACTCATAGACTAGGAATTTTAAATTTCTAGTGGATTCTTGCTTAACATGTTGGATCACCACCTGTTGTGTGAAATATAAAAAAAAGCAACCCATGCTATTACTGGCTAGACATGGCTGGTGGCCTCCATCTGTTTTCATCCTGGCAGACAGACCAAGACCACAATACAATATTCCTTTTAGCCAGGACCTGTCTCAACCAGACTGGCTCTGCTTCTCTGAAGCTCCAAAGTCACTCTCTCCACTCATCTTGCAAAGTTCCTGTGGCTGGCTGTTGCCACACCTACCCTGAGTTTCCAAATTCCCAGAGGTGGCTAGGGTACACTCTTGCACACCCATGTTCTGCCACCCTTATCTTTCTATTTGGAACCCAGTTGAGACATAGTCTAAGTTTAGAATCAACGGGTAACACAACCACTGGGTACAGAACCTAGCATCCTAATTTTATAAACTAATCTATGTTATAAATCCTCGGTGGTTGATCCTGGCAGATCTCTCAATCGAATCATCAGTCTCCAGCTTCTTACATTGTACCTGCCTCTCTGGCTGTAGCAGTCCAAAAAAGTCATTTCTTCCTCCTGCATTCCCTCTTTCTCCCCTAGACCCAGAAGTCCTGTCTTCTCATCCAGTGATTAGTTCCTTATAATCTTTATTCATTAGGGGAAAGCTCCATCGCACTAAACAAATATGGCACATTTTAATATGTCATATTTTAATGTGGCACAAACAGAATGCATATTTTGAGCTCTCAGCATCAAGGTGTAATTCAAAACATTTAAATAGTGCTTTTAGGATAGGAAAGTTTCAAATCTATTTGAAGATGTGTGGAACATGCACACTTCCCTTGATGAGTTAAAAGAGAAAATGCTGTTTGATAAGGAAGGCAGCTTTAAAGTTCAGTATGGAGGTTGCCATACAAGTCTTTCCTGGGAAAATCTGAAGCGCTACAGCAACCCTCTAAAAATACAATCAGTAAATATTTTTATAATGAGTAAAAATATTTTGAGGCCCTTAAGGATAAGCTATAGTATGTCTCATAATTCAAAGGAAGTGAAATGTGCATTCTGTCCATGGCCTTGCACAGGGCAGTAAAAAACTCATTACAGATTAGTTTTCAGTTTTTCATCACTCTTGACCTTAGAACTTCTGTGCACATCTGTGCACTCGCTTTCCTTCTCTATGAGCTTCATCTCTACAAGTTCAGTTTCTGAAGAGTCGATGTTCCCAGGGAATGGAATTTCCTCATAAGTCTTAGAATGAAGAAGGCAGGAAGAAAGCTTGATCCTTTCAGTGCTGTACTCAATCCAAGGAAAAGGTGCCTATGGAAAAAAATTAACTGCATTAAATCTTACTATGTTTAGTGAAAGCTAAATTTGTATGTTCTTACAGATCATTTATTCCTCTAAAAAAGAACCAATGACTATTTTCTCTATGTAATTTATATAATCTGAATTGCTGAGTTATTCTGTTTGTTAAAATGTTGAAAATTGTCTATCATAAAATTTTAATGTATTTTCTTTATTTAGGTGATGGCTAATTTTCATTGTCAACTTGACTGAATTTGGGATCATTATAGAAATCCAACTTTGGGTGTGTTTATGAATATATTTTTAGAAACATTTAAATGACAATGAATTTTCACCACAAATGTAAACACCATCCTCTAGTCTTCTAGCACTTGGATCTTCCTGACAAAGCATGCAAGATGCCCAGCCTCCTCCCACTCCACCACCATGTCTCCTCTGTAATTATTGCCTGTTTTATTCTATCTTGAGTCAATATGACCATATGTAAGATTAAAGGAATCTTCTGTTTTATTTGGTCAAAGTTTGATAAAAAGGCATAAAGCATCGCAGAGTCACTTTTCAAGAAAAGAGGTTTCTTTTCTTTTCAGCATGTGCTTGCTGTGTTAAAAGCAATAGATATTGTGATATTGAAATTTCTGAGTATCTAAAACTAGTCATATATTAGTAGATTCAATTTTTTAATTTTCATGCTTAATTTGGCATGTATAGTAACCAACTTAGGTGATAATTTGAAAAGTATTTCTAACTATATTCATGTATATGTCTCTATGTGGGTATGTGGTCCTGGATATCTGAATTGAACTAAGCAGGTTTTATGATCTGCTCAATATGAGTTTTGGGAATTGAACTCATGACCTCTGCAAGAACAGTAAGAGCTTTTAACCACTGAGCCATTCTTTAGCCACACATTTTTTTTTTTCGCTGAACTTATTCAGTTAAAATATGAAGACTCATCAGGTTCCAGAAATAAATTAGCTAATTTTCCCTTTCACCCTCCTTAGAATATCTTACAGAATAACTTTTACAATTATAAGTATAATTTCTTTGTAAATTGGGTAAGATTTACCTTAACATTTTTGCACTTTATATGTTTGGGTAATAGGTATTTTAAAAAACATGTCTACTTATAAATAAATATGAAAGTATTCCTTCATATTCTCAACATATTTATAAGAAAATCTGGTGTGATGAATAGTGTTGTCTACTTTATACAATCTAGAATCCCTGGGAAGGAAGTTCTAGTGAAGGCCTGTGTGGATAATGTTGGCCTGTGAACATGTTCATGGGACATTATATTTGTCACATTACTAGGGATGAGAAGACCCAACTCACAGTGGATGACACAATTCTTTAGGCAGAAAATTTTTGACTTCATAAAAGTAGATAAAATGATCATGTCTATTTCTACAGAGGGAAAGTATCAGTACAGTATATAGTTGCTAAAGTAGATGCTTGAGACTTCAGATACATCAGTTTAGAAATATAAGTAAATTTTACTTTAGATGAAAAATAGTATAACAAATATCACCTTAGTTTACTTTTCTGACACTGTGATAAAAGATCCTGAAAAAACAGTTTAATAAAGAAAGGAATAACCCTTTCACACATCTGGGTTACAGTTCACCAGCATAACTTTTTTTAAAATGGTATATTTTATTCATTCATGTATTAGGAATGTACCGTGTACCTTATTTCACAGTAACAATAGAGTTTAACCTGAACAAGTTGGGGCAGAAGAAAAGACTTCTTACAAAGAAACAAAACAACAAAAAAGTGTGAAGTGATATGGCTAAGAAAGAGTGAAATACAAGGGACCCGTGTTCAGAGTAGGATAAAACCATGGGTATGTGAAGGGGAAGAAAGCAAGAGTTAAAGGAGAATCAGATCACTTTTAGTATGCTGTTTCTCCCCAAATGTCTTACAGAGAAAACCAAATTTCTCGCTCCTATCTTCCCTACTATTTCATTATTTCCAAACATCAAATTCCTCTCAGTCTCTGCTTCAGATCAGCCTTAAGCAGAAAGTTTTTTACGTATACCTGGCATCTGCTTTGTACTCTCCCTTAGACGTTCTATTTCTTACACCTTTTCCCAAACTTAAAATCATTTTATATTTTTCAGTTCTGTCCTATTTAAAATTCAATTTAAAAACATTTTCTGAATATTTTAAAAAAAAATGTCTTGGACTAGATCTGTATGACTTCCTTTTCCCAAATGTTTTTTTTAAAAGTATGCTATTTCGGTCTTTAAATTTTTGTTGTGTCAGGGAGATGGTTCAGTACTCAGTGCCGTGGCTGCTTCTACAGGCACCTAGTTCCATTCACAGTGCCCATGTTGTGGCTTATAAAAGGGAGAAATTAGGAGACATAATTACACGTCTATAATTGGGCCAAAACGTGTAACTCACTGGTAAATATATTCATCAAGAATCCAGGATTTAGTTCCTAGCACCAGAAAAACAATCAAACCAAATGGCATGAAAAGAAACTTAAAATCAGAAATTAAGTCATTAAAAATGTTTACTTTGTGTAAGTTTTATAATGTAAGTGTTAAGTAAATAGCTTAAGATAATAATCAGTAAAATTAGAACTCTGTAGTATTTTTTTAAGGATCATTTTATTTTATGTGTATTGGCATTTTGCCTAGATATCTGTCTATGCATCATTTGTGCAGTGTCCTTGGGACTGGAATTCCAGATGACTCTCAACATAACTTTAAGCTGAAATGATACTATAAATATTTGAGGATTGTCATCTAGCCAGACTTCAAGCATAAGAGTTCTGTGAACTTTTCAAGAACTCAAATACAAGAAAACATGCTACCTGAATGTGTTGAGATTCTGTCATCCAGACCATTGCAGGAGGAAAGAGATCTATCTGTCTGTCCATAAATATGGGGTAGACAGAGCTAAGATATTTTATTTCCACATACAGCACCATTGTCCCATGTCTCTGAATCTTACTGCGTGTTTTTATTAATCTCCTGTATTCTGTCATACTAATTCAGCTCAAGATGTAACTCTTCCAAACTGCTCTAGAGCCTCTATGCAGACACCCTGCATTAACTCATGCATATATATGTGTGTGTATATGTATGTGTGTGTTTGTGTGTACATATATGTGTGTGTGTGTGTTTGAAATAATGGAAAATATTAAAACAATTGAATAATGAAATTATATCATCCATACCCATGCTCAAAATGAAGTCAAGGTAATGTTTTCACTAAAGAGCATGTTAGATAGGAACAGTGATATTTTATACACCATAAAATTAGATCTCAAAGTTATCTTTACCTGAAACTATTTTTATCATACATCCTGCATGCGTCTGGCTCACCACATTTCTGAGTTCCCCAATGTAAACAGGTTCTGTCCATCAAAGCACCAAAGTAAATAGGTGCTGGAATGCCAGCTGCAATGATGAAAAAAGATAAATAGCTCATTGACAGGAAGAACAGTGAAAGATCTGTTTATTTTTATTTGAAAGTACTACAATTTCCTTATTTTAAAAATTAATATAATAAATAGTGAATCAAATGCTCTAAATTTACTTTTAGGAATTATAAGTTAATATAAATTTCTAGATCAAAACAATGCAAACTATTTATAAGATGTGAAGATTTCATTGAGTTCATAATCATGAACCACATGAATGTTCTGAAACATCTTATGATGCTTTACGATCAGTCTCACGTACACAACTATTTTCTTCTCATTTTATTTTTGAATCTACTAAAAGACAAAAGGTATAATTAAATTCAGGTAAGTTATTTAAAAACAAACAGAACTTTTTCATCACTATAGTTACTTTATTCTCAGACTAATTCACAAGTAGTCAGTCCCAAACAGAAGGGGTTGTAAACTGAAATTCAGGTAAAGTGGGCAGAATACACCTATGTTACTGATGCTGTAAGATCATGGGACATTCTGGATGTGGACAGTTGGGATATCACAAATCCAGAGACAAATTTTATTTATCTCTCTTATTGATCATTTATTGCCCATTTGTGTGTCTGTCCTTATTCTCTATGTGACTATCATTTGAAGTAGTTTGGGTTGTATTGATTTAACATGCACCTAACCTCTACCCACACAAACGCTAAGCATGCTAACAGATAGCATCTGAGCCTAGAGCACAGAATTCCATGCTTGCTGTAACCGACCTACCTGATCTTTTCACAGATATATTTGACAAAAGTCTTATTCACGCATTCCTTTGTTCTCTAACTACAAACATCACCAACAATGACTGTGATGGAATATGTCATTTAGTTGTCCCAAATCTGTGTTCCCATGTCATGTTGACTCATATTTGATTTAAGAATGACCCCTTTTATCCATTTAAAGTGGGAGGTGTGTTTTGGGTTGACAGAATACTTGCTATCTTTTACTCAGAAAAAAATCAGTTGGTTTACTCAATATTTAATATTAGTCTTATATGTTAGGTACATTCTTCATACCAAATATTCTTGTGCAAAATGTATGTAGTCCAACTCCAAGTGACTTCTCTTCAGACTTGATACACCTGAAAAATACATGCATACATTCATACATACATATGCAATACATACATGTGTACATAAAAGTACATCACCCAAATCCACATCTCCCCTAGCATCCTCCCAATGACAGTAGTAGTTCATAATTCTAACGCTCAAGATTTTGATACAGCACTACCTCCACACAGAGGAAGGAGAATAAGGACTTCTAAAAGCTGTCCTCTGGTCTGTACACATCTAAATCATGGCTGAGAACTTTAACAGTTAGTTATTGTCCTATTAACCTATTATTAAGCTATTAACCTAGATGAATAGCTTTCTGGTTTCGTAGGAATCAGCATGACATCCCCACTACCATGAACCCAAACCTGTGAAACCACACACCAAATACATATTTATATTCTTAAGTTGTTTGCAAGCCATTTTGTCATTTTGATAAAAAAATAACATATGTTATTTAAAAATCAAATATTTTACAGGTCATTTCACAGAAAATAGAGAAAGAATTCATCATGTAGGCTATGACACTAAAAAATGGCATATGGAGTTCAAAACTGTATACCTCTCCTGTACTACCTACAGAAATAGATGTGATGACTTTGATAATTACATACAAAGGGGTAGTCTGTGAAACCGCCAGGATAAAACTGAAAATATTCTAATAAATTAGGAATATGGAAGCCCTATTAAAATGTGGTCTTTTCCTACCAACACACCTTCATGCAAGAAATGTATAATTTATTCCACTATTAATATTTCATTTTGGCAGCAATTCCATGAAAGATTTCAAGAAAATTGAACAGAAGAGTAATGATAGCATGCAAATAGTAGTATTATATCATCTAACATTTATATCACAATCATCAAAATCAGCAAACAAAAGGCTTTCACTTCATTACATCAAAAATCACACATTATGGCATACAAGATGGCTCAATGTGTAAAGTTGCTTCCCACTAAGCCTGACTAACTGAGTTCAATATCAATACTAGGAACCAACATAATGGAAAGAAACCATCTCTTGAGAGCTGTTTTCTCATCTCAACATGCATGTCAAGGTATACAAACACACACATACACACACACAGAGAAGAGGAGAGAGAGAGAGAGAGAGAGAGAGAGAGAGAGAGAGAGAGAGGAGCCAGAGGTCAAAGGACAAGCACGCGGCCTGGATAAACCACAAGTTATAAGGGATCTCATAGCCGGGGATTAGAGTAGTATAGTGGTAAATCTGCCCAATCTAGGCGTGCAATTTATACCATAATTATTGAGTTGTGTTTTCCTTTACTGGTCTTATTTGGGTAGGAGATTTACAGCAACAGGGAAGGGGTTTGAAATGGAAAGGAAGGGACAAGAAATGTGAGGCTGAACTTTTTCACATTGTCAGTGGTGTACAGTTTGATAGACTGGAAATTAGAGCTGCTAAAAAAACAAACAAACAAAACAACGACTTTGACACTCATCTCTGCTGCAACGTTCTTACTTTATGTTATAGAGTTCAATATTGAAGAGTACATTAATGTATCTCATTGTTAAAGAGTACCCGCTATTTACTGCATCCCCCTACCACCTTTTTTTGAAGATATATTGAGGGCAAGATATCAAGGGAGCCTCTTCCCTGTTACAGTTTCACTCTCTGCCAGTGAGTTAACTGAGCCATAGCAAGTGAGTGCTAGGCAACTACTGTCAGATTCCAAAACAAGACATCCATTCATTTATCCTTAATAAAGAGAGAAAATAGAAGAGGACAAGAAAGAAAGTTTCAGCAAACATTGAATTATTGTTAGATTTAGCAGTGCTTAGAGTTTTGATTAAGGTATGTTAGAGCATCAAGGTCCTCAGAACCATGACTCCAAGGGCCTTTATTGGGAAAAGGATTTAATACTCATCAAAAATATCTACATGACATCAATGGGGTAGCTCAGTGGGTAAAGGAAGTCTTGATGATCTGAGTACAATCCCCAGAACCCAAGAACATATAAAAAATTAAAAAACAAAAGCCTAATTCAATGGCAGGTGTATGAAATCCCAGCACTCCCAAAATGAAATGGGAGGAGCAGTCGGAATTGCTTAGGACCTCGAGCACCAGGAAGACTGCAAAACACACATAGCACAGCAGCAGAAATAAGAGGGATCCTGCCTTAAAAAACAAGATGAAAAGAGAGGGCTGATTCCCCAGCATTGTATTCTGACTTACTTAGAGGAACACCAGAGCCTAAATCATGAACACCGCCACCAAACACAGAGACAGTCATACACATGTACAAGTGTCAGCACACATGAGTGTGTGTGCACACACTATGAAGAAGTACAGATTGAAATCTAAATGAAGGAGTTACTTATTACCTCAGAAGAACCATGTACCCAGGTATGGATGATACTGAGAAGATGAAACTCTCCACTGCAAAGATGATCATAAAGTACTTCAGGATGTTATCACACTCAGGGCCTTTGTTACACAGCCCAAGGACAGCAGATGCGTTTCCTGACGATTGAATGCACCTGCAATTCTGAAACACCTGTCACAAATTAAAAAAAAAAAAAAGCAAAACAATGTCCTACATAAAGTAGAAAATATTAGGATGAAACCTTTATTATTTTCTGCACAGCCAGTTGGAAAATGGAGAGTGTTGGGGCAAGTAAGATCATTCACCTAGTCTGAGTAAGGACTGGACTTTCAGCATCAACAGCATTAAATAAAAACAATAAATAAACAAATAAATAAATAAATAAATAGAAAGATAGATAGATAAAATAGCAGGTCCTTTTCCCATTAATTTTCATCTTTCTTTTGCTATTTCAGAAGTCTATCATTAAATATGAAGGCATAGATTTTAATAATTGGTATTTTCTCAACACATGGAGTAAATTTGCTAAAGTTCAATTATTCTAAATGAACACTATTTTATTGTTTCTTTGATTTTTTTTTTGTATGTGTCTGTGCATGTATGTATTTGTGTGCATGCATGTGCATGTGTGTGTCTATATGTGTACATGTGTTTGCCATCACAGGAGTATAGAACTGAAAATTTAAGTTAGTTGTCTCTGCTATGTGGATCCCAGGATTTAAATTGGTCATAAGACTTGTTGGCAATGGGTTTACCCAGTAAGCCACCTATCTAGCCTACACATAATTTTTTAAAATAAATAAATATGGCTTTTTTTCCTAATACTAAGTACTAAAACAACATGCATCTCAGAATGTTGATGGAATAGTTAGGTGTTTACTAATAAATAAAGTAGTATACCCAAAGAAGGGAATTTATTTAAACAATAAAGACAGTTTTTGAATTCTTATATTATCAGATCTGATTAAGAGTCAAAGTTTGTATTTCATTTTGATTACCAACCACCTCTAAGTATTGTAACATGTCGACATCAAGGAAAATGTGTGAGTCTTTATCATGCTGAACTATAATGAAGAGAGCTGGGAAGACCTAACAGTCAGTAACAACCTGCATAAGCATGAGGACCTGAGTTCTCATCCCAGCACACCTGTGAAAGGTGCATGACTAGAGGAAGTGCTTCCAACCCTGGATCTGAAGGTGGGGCAGGTGACATCCTGGGGCTCATTTGAAAGGCAGCCTAACAGAACCAGAGAATTCCAGGCCAATGACATCCTGTCTCAGAAGCACAAAGTACAAGATCATGAGAGCCAGCAGGTGAGGTTGTCTCTTTCCTTAATGTCCACATGCACCTGAATAGTACAAACACACACACACTAAATAGAAAATAAATAGATAAACCAAAATCAAAACGCATGATAAAAAAGATAAGCTTCTGTCCACTTAAACCACATAGTAAGTGTGAGGACAGGCTAAGCTCCAGGAGACCCTATTACAAAAAGAGCAGATTCTTCCCAGAATAACTTAAAGTTTTAACTTTATTGTTGATTTCAGGATATGCTCCTATATCTATGTATAAAGAAACATATGAATGTCGGTGTCTGAGGAAGGCAGAAGAGGGTGTCAGATGGTCTGGAGCTGGAGTTGTGAGCTGCACCTTATGTGTTCAGGAAACTAAACATGCCCTCTGAAAGAGCAGCAAGTGCTCTTTATAGATGAGTTATCCTTCCAAACTATCCAGAGCACTGTAACTCAGATAATTTGAATGATGATCTCAACTGTTTGAAATTATGAAATACTACTGAGACACTGTCATGGTTTTACATAACATCTTGGAATTTTAAGGTCAAATGTGTGTATAAAGAATAAATTGAATTGTTTAAAAAGAATACTAATCTATTTAAAGCAAGGACTACATTATTTTCTTTTTAGAAGATGTAGGCCTCATTTATAGCATACATTAATGCACATAAACATCAGCCCAAATACTGAAAGCATTATTACCATGTTAATTCCAGTTCCAACAGACTTCTCACAGCCTGCAAGGCAGGCTGACAAGTATGATAGACCATTGTCTCCACACACTGGATCCCATGTTTTTGATAAACAGCTACACCTTGTATTGCAGCCATCAAGGACATTATTTTCCAGGTATAGAGGGTGCTGAACTCTGAAATGATTTAAAATAATGTTGCAGATACTGAAAAACATACTTTATTATCAGCACTTTATTATCATCACTTCATCTCAGTCTGTGGATACATATGAACACATGCAGAGTAATTGAGGGTGGAAAGGGAGAGAGAGAGGGATAGACAGAGAAAGAGAGATACAGACAAAGAGAGACAGAGAGAAACATATCATCACAGTTCATCTTCTCCCCTAGAATCCATATATCAACATGTGGTCTCTATACTATGTTATGACACACAAGTTTCTGCTCCAGTGGTTCCATGCCTTTTATAATCACTGCCACAAATAAGAGATTAGTAAGTACATGAACTTTAAGGTATCTATGCCTGTACCACTCTGCACACTGTAGGAGCAGATACCCTACAATCTCAAGAGTTACATGGGTTCTAGGATCTAAACTTAGGTCCTCCTGCATGCTCAGAAACCCTTTGACTAATGAGTCATCTCCCTGGACCTTTAAAAGAAATGTATAAGTCTATGTTGTATTTCATTTAAATGGTTGGTTGATTATATAACTGTGTCCTAAAATAAGATTTAATTTTCCCATGCTAAGACAGAATATGACAGACATCCCTTGAAACCCAAAATCTAGACTCACAGAGTACATGATATATAACTACTCCAGTGCCATAAGAGTACATATATTAATAGACTTACCATTATTAGATGAAATTACACTAAATTTGAGCCCATTGTAGAAAGCCATGAAGTCTTGTTGACTTCTATACCTAACTTTTAATGCTTTAGGTTACTAAGCTTTAGGGTATTTTCCTTTGTTACACTTTAAAGCAGACTAGGATATCACCATGGCAACCACCATATACCTACTGAATCATAAACTTACTCACTAGTCATCCTCAGACAACTATAATAAGTTTACAACTTCTGTGGGATGCTATAGACTTGTTGGTTGGAAGGAAAATGCAAGATAACCATGAATCACTGCTATTAAGTCATAAAAATGATCTAGTCATATAGATTCAGGAAGAAAATTTACTATCAATTTTGGAAACATTATGATTATCATTAGGAAACAACATACCCTTCATAAGAAGTCGTTAAGCCAGCAACTGGGAAATTATCACAGGTCACCATATAGTAAAAGAAAGACAGAAGGTACTCTGACAGGGATAGCCAGAATGCCATGTATGCAGCTTTCTTGACAGTAATCTTGAACTTCTTCATAATCAAACCACCAACTAAATAACCAAGGCATACTGAAGGTAACATATAAATACCTAAAATTGCAAGTAACATAATATTGATAAAAGAGAGAAGATAAAAACATATTAGAATTTTATCTAATACATCTTACTTAAGAACCTATTTAGTCTATTATACCGTGATTTTGACCTCTGTTCACTTACATGTTACATAAAAGGAGACTTTTCAAATGCTATCAAGTCACTTAAAAAAACTACTAGTTTTAATCATTTGGCACAGGTTATAAACATCTTATAAACATTAAACACACACACAGTCACACATTCACTTACACATACAGATACATATGTTATGACATTAGGTGTTTTATGTATTTCTTTTGACTTTGTATATTGGAAATTTGACTCAGCTCTGGGTGATTTTGAAGGTTGCTGCTGAGTCCATGCTTATCAAGTGCAGAACTTTTTGTGCATTGTTGCTGTTGTCCAACATCCCTGACTCTTACTCCATGACTCTCCTTCCCCATACAAAATCAAAACAGAAAAAGAAATAGAAGAGGAGAAAGAGAGGGAAAGATAAAGAGGTAAGAGAAAGTTCTTCATTGGATGCATGGATTCAAACAAAACCAGAATCAGGCTTGGAAGAATTTAACCATCCTTTGAAGCTCCACACCACTGCATTAATTTTATATATCTGACTGGGATTTGAACTTTCATAGAATTCTAGATAATGTGGATGATGGCAGTTTTCTTGGGTAAAGTAGGATCCCTTTGTGGTTATACCAACAGGGGTCTGAGCAACTGAATCAGGAGTAATGTAGACAGCAAGAATTGAAGCAAGATGTAAAATGCTGGGAGTAAGATAGAGAATCCCAGTGAGTTATGTTTGTATTCCTCTTTATCTTACTCTTTATCTTGCTCTTGAGATACTACTATCATGTCTTTTGTGGTTTGAAATGCTTGGTCCATCTGAAATGGCACTATTAGGAGGTGTGGCCCTGTTGGAGTAGGAGTGGCCTTGCTAGGAGAAGTGTATCACTGAAGGAGGTGGGCTTTGAAGTGCTGCCCAGTGAGGAAGAGTTAGTTTCTCTTGGTCATAGCCAGATCAAGATGCAGAACTCTCAGCTCCTTCTCTAGCACCACATTTCCCTGGATGTTTCCATACTTCCTGCCATAATGATAATGGACTGAGGCTCGGAAGCCATAAGCCAGCTCATTAAATATTTGCATTTATAAAATTTGCTTGTGTCATGGAGTCTCTTTTTACATCAGTAAAACCCTAACTAAGACAATGTCCTTGAGGTAAGAGTGCTACTAAAGAAATAATGAAACTACGTACCGATGAGGAAAATTGCATCTGCAGATGATTTTCCATATTGCTGTTCCAGGTACTTAGGCCCGAAAGTTGCTATACTGGAAAATCCATTGATCTGGAGCACACTCATAAGGAGAAAAAGCATATAAATTGGATTGCAGGAGAGGCTCTTCATTAATGGAAAGAAATCTGAAACAAGAGCATGTAGAGATCACTAAGTCAACTTGGCCTTGCATTTTGTATCTAGAGTTCTTCTAAAATTTTACAGATTCTCTGCTGTGAAAAAATGCATTTGAGAAATCTTTATCCCTATGTGGCTAAAGTTCTATATCATTATTTTAAGTCATTTCTGTAAGTTAAATATACTGGCTATATAAGTACCAGACCACAATTGGCCATAAAATAAAACTGTAAGAAGGTAAAATTGTGTCTGTATTCACACTTTCATTTATTTCTCTGTCCTTTCCTTCTATTCCCTGCATATCTAGAGACTGACTAGACTAACCTTTAGAATCTGTGAAAAATTCACTTTGATGAAGTTTGAATTTAGATGCTGATACTATAACATATTTATGAAAGAGTGGATAAGGTCATAGCTAAGGAATTATCCTGAAACCCAAACAAGCTAATCATCTCAAAAGCACTTCAAAAAAGCAAATGCATTTGAAACATTCTCTGTGCCTAACAGAACCTTCTACAGCATTGAGCGTGTTCTTAATCACAAAGAAAGCCTCAACAGATACAAGAAGACTGAAATAACCCCCTGGATATTATCAGATCACCATGGATTAAAGCTGGACTTCAACAATAGCAGAAACAATAGAAAGCCTACAAACTCATGAAATCTGAACAACTCGCCACTGAATGAGCACTGGGTCAAAGAACAAATAAGGAAATCAATTAAGGACTTTCTAGAATCCCATGAAAATTAAGGTACAACATACCTAAATTATGAGACACAATGAAAGTAGTGCTGAGGAAAGTTCATACCACTAAGTGCCTTCATAAAGAAATTGGAGAGAGCTCACACTAGCAACTTAACAGTATAACTGAAAGCTCTAGAACAAAGGAAAAAAAGTATAATCAAGAGAATCTGATTGCAGAAAATAATCAAATTTAGAGATGAAATCAATAAATTAGAAACAAAGAAAACAATTCAAATAGTCAATGAGACCAGGAACTCATTCTTCAAGAAAGTAAACACAAGCTAGACAAATCCTTAGCCAAACTAACTGAAAGAGAAAGAATGTTTGTGTGTGTGTCTATGTGTCTGTGTATGTCTGTGTATGTGTGTGTGTGTGTGTGTGTGTGTGTGTGTGTGTGAGAGAGAGAGAGAGAGAGAGAGAAGAGAGACAGAGAGAGAGAGAGAGAGACAGAGAGAAGAGAGAGAGAGAGAGAGAGAGAGAGAGAGAGAGAGAGAGGGAGGGAGGGAGAGGGAGGAAAAGAGAGGATCCAAATTAATAAAATCAGAAATGAAAATGAAAAGGGTGGCATAATAACAGACACTAAGAAAAGGAATCATTAGGTCTTACTAATTACAAAAGAATGTACTCCACAAATTTGGAAAATCTAATTATAATGGATGATTTTCTTAACAGTTTCTACTGCTTAAATTGAAATCAATATCAGGTAGACAATCTAAATAGTCCTCTGACCCCTAAAGAAATAGAAGTCATTAAAATCCTCCTAACAAAACAAACTAACAGACAAACAAACAAAAAACAAATAGCAACAACAACAACAAAAATTCCCAGGACCAGCTAAGTGTAGCACAGAATTTCATCAGACTTTCAAAGAGTAGCTAATACCAATACTCTTTATTCTATTTCACTAAATATAAACAAAGAAGGAATTTCAGACCAATTTCCCTTGTGTACATTGATGAAATTCTCTTTCTTTGTTCAGTCTTTGAATGGTTAAAGTATCACAGTGACTGTGGTCTCCTAGAATCAATTTGGCAATGTTCTTACTGTTTCTATTTTGTGAAAGAGTTTCAGGAATATTGGTATTTTTAACTGGATATTTTATAGTAAACTTGGTAATGTGGGAGGAGTTGGGAGGGGCGAAGAAAGGAAGAAGGAGGAGGAGGAGGAGCTAAGAGCAGAAATGTAGGAGGCATGGAGGACCACGCATGTAACGAGAGCAGTTGTGGGTAACAACTTATATCATAAGGTTAGATATTGGGACACACCTCTAATTGTGTGGGCATCTTGTTAATTGAGTATTACCTAACATTGTGTGGGCATCTTGTTAATTGAGTATTACCTAACATATAAAGCCTTTGAATAATCTTTAAGCATTAGAGTCTCATTTCTACCAGGTACTGCATGGATGGTGGGATGGCCTCAGCTCAGCCGCACCTTGTGGAGACCTCATGGCAGATTGGCAGAGCCATCTTCCATGCTGGGATCTCATGGGTGCCAGGGCTGGTGTTTCTGCCTGGTCGTTTCTAGCTGTCGTACGTGTGTGACCTCTGGCCACAGAACATGGCAGAAGAGGTAAGCAGAGCCACCACCACTTAGATAGTCAGCCCAAGAAAACACTCTTTTAAATTTTAACCATAACAGGTATTAGCTACTCTTCAAAAGTATCATAGAAAATACAACCAAATTGAATCCAAGAACACAAGAAAAATATCTTCCACCATGATCAAGTAGGCTTTATCCTAAGGATGCAGGGTGGTTCAATATCCATCAACATAATCCACCATATAAACAAACTGAAAGAAAAAAAACCACATGATCATCTCATTAGATGCTGAAAAAAGCCTTCACAATAGCCAACATACATTCACGTTAAAAATCTTAGACAGATCAGAAATACAGAGGACATGCCTAAACAAAATAAAAGCAATATATATCAAGTCAATAGCTATTTTTCAAATTAAGTGGCGAGAGTCTCAAAGAATTTTCACTAAAATCAGGGACAAAGCAAGGCTGTCCACTCTCTTCATATATATTCAATATGATACTTGAAGTTCTAGCCAAAACAAATAGTGGGTATTTAAATTGGAGAGGAAGAAGTCAAAGCATCACTATTTGTAGAAAATATGATAGTTTAAAAAGGTGACCCCTTTTGTTTAGCTTGGATTCCTGGTTATATGTGTGTGTGTGTGTTAGTCTATGTGTGCTTGTTTAACTTGAACTAACATTAACTGGAAAATAGGGTGTTTTTAATGAGCTAAGAAAATATATTTGCTCATTGAATGTTGAGATAGACTTGTATTTTTCATAAAGTCTAATTTAAGGTAAGTCAGCTTTCCTATTTTGTCAGTTGCTTCAAGTGGTAACAGTAGAAGATATCTAATACCAATTAGTGATAATTAGTGAAAAATTATCTCAACTCAGCACAAGTGACAAGTGACAACTATACACCAATCTAAACAAAAGTTGAAAGTTTTCCTGTTTGCCTTTGGTGATTCCTCTGTTTTCCTCCTTGGCCTTTTCTCTGTGCTTCTCCCTTTTGGCATTTTCAGTTCCATCCCCATTATTCTGAAATCCTTCCTTTGGGAGACTTTTTGGAAAGAAGAAAAAGGGGATGCTGGTCAGGATATTCACTGCTGCACAGACCAAATAACCAATCCACCAAGCACCGACCCAGCGTGTATCTGTGGGAGTTATGGTCAGGTCATCTGTAAAGAAATACAGATGCTGTATTAGCTTGCATCATTCTTTCCTGTGTAAATTGTATAAACTATTATCATTAAAATTCCATCAAAGCATAATCTTTGTATATCATTTGTAGTTTATTCAGAATTTGTTCCTGTTCTGATTGGAGAACTTGACCTTGTGGTACTCTGCTTCTTTTTAAATGCTGAAGTTACTGCCACCTGCTGCGCTAAGTCAGATTTTTAGACAAAGTATTTGTGGTGACCAGCTGTGTGAAGTTAAAATTAAATAAGAAAGGTGTCTGGATTGCTACATGGCATAGTAGTTAAAACTATATTTAGAAAAGTCAGAAACAGGATTCGAGGAATGTTTAATAAATAAGCTTTAACCTGATGAAGTAAGGTCTCAAAATATCACAGTGTATGAGGATGAAGGCTCTAGAGACATTTAAGTGAACAAGAGTTCTTGTTGCTTTTGCAGAAGTCCTATTCTCAGAACATACATGGAAATTTACCACTGCGTGTAACTCTAATTTCAGTAAATCAGATACTCTTTTCTGACCCAGTAGGCATGCACATGCAAGTGTGCACACACACGCGCACACAGATAATAAAATAAAATGCATGATATCCAATTATTTTTTATGTTCTGTGTGTTTATTAAGAAATTTAACTAATTTTATCAAGCAGTATGTGGTGATACATTTTACAATAGTAAATAAGTATTTCTGTCATGTAAAACCTTTGCAAATTGACGCCTACCACATAACAGAAAGATCCCTTTTATTATCCACTCTGACTGCCTCATTTAGAAAAACTTATGTGATTACATCTTTGAAACCAATGGGTTAGGTGAAACGTGGTTGGAGAACGTTTGATTTTGAAGCAGAAGGTGGCATTTTATACTTTCCTCTGTTCCACTTAGATCTACCATCTCTAATGTGGTAATATAACTAACTAAGTATCAAAGGAGGCGGCAGAATAGCATTACTGAGCACTTACTCACATTCTGGGGACAGTACTGTGTAAATAAAACACATGTGTTACCTGTATTCACAGACTCAGTATCTACATAAGTGTTTGCACAGAAAGATCCCAAGGTAAGTCCAACGGAAAGTGCAATGACCATTCCTGTTTTTAAAATTCCTAGGGGTAACAAGAACAGGAAGTTACATCACCATATTTGCTTGCAACAAAAACTTGAGGTTTTTTTTTTTTTTTTTAAATCCAAGATTTCTTTTTCTTCCTTTGCTAAGCTGAGTATTCTATCATGGAGCTACATAGCTTACTATCTCAGATATTTTTACATGTTCAACATATCACGAAATGAAGCTCAGTATCTATTTCCTCTGTATATGTTACATGTATATATGTATATTACCTATACTTGTATTTTTCTATAAATATAGAGAAATAAGCTCCCATTGTTTTGATATGGGATGTTCCCCAGAATTATTTCCCAGGGGAACAATTGTTGTCTGATAGATCCCTGTCATTCAGTGCATGGAAGTGTGTCTTCAAGTCATCTGGAGTAGAACCATATCCCCTTCCTAATTCTATTTTACTTCCCAGTCACAAGATGAATGCTTTAACTGCACCAAACCTTTGACTATAATGAGGTGCTTCGTGGCAGGACACCAAACCACACTGTCCAGTAACATAGACCAAAACTTCCCAAGATGTGAGAAAAATGATTTTTTTCTCTTATAAATATTAACACAGGTATTTATTTAAGGGAAAAAGCTGAATGAAACAAATGCCTTCTTACTCAAAAGCACCTTTGAAATGCTATTTTATGCACCAATAAAGGCAAGGCTATCATAGGCAGTGCCATGAAAGCCATGATGTGAGTTAGACCTTTTGATGCTTCATCCATAGCCATGTTTTCAGAGGGTCTCTGTGATGTCTAGCTTTCATTGTCACCTTGACAGCACAGAATTACCTGGGAGGAGGGCCTTAATGAAGTAATGTCTACATTGGGTTTACCTGTGGACATGTCAATAGGAGATTGTATTTGTTAGTATGTTAGCATTTCTTCTAGGCTCTGCCCAACAATCACCTAACAACAGCCAGGTACAGGTATGAGCCTTGTCTTCTATAAAATGACTATTTGGCATCTCCCTATCACTCTGAACCCCTCTCTCTCTCTCTCTCTCTCTCTCTCTCTCTCTCTCTCTCTCTCTCTCTCTCTCTCTCTTTCTCTTCCACTTTTCTATCCATGTATTCCTTGCTGGCTGTAGCTCTTCTTTCCTCTCCTCTTCTTCCCCTCTCCCTTTCTTTCTCTCCCTGCCTCCCTCCTTTACTCCCTCTATCCATCTCTGTCCCCTCTCTTTCTCTGATTTTACTGCCTTCTCAATCCCTTTCCCATTCACCAAAATAAACTTCATTTCATAGCAGACTTGTCTTAGTATGACTGATGCCTCGTGGGATAATGCCTCAGCATGGGCCCACTAAGGCATCCCTCCCACCACATCATACCACATTTTACAAAACATATCAGTATTAAATATTTCTTATGAGAAGACCCAGCCCAATGTGGGCAGCACCATTCTCTAGGGAAGTTCTGAACTGTGTAAGAGTGGAGAAACAGTTGAGCAGAACCACACAAGCAAAGACAGAAAAGGCATATATTCCCTCTGTTCTTTTGTGTGTAATTCGCAGTTACATGTCCCTGCTACTGTGACTTCCCTGTTATAATAAAATTATAAGCCAAATTTAACCCCTTTTTCCAAATGAAATGCTTCATCGTCAAAGTTATATTTTGTCACAGCAACAGAAATTAAATGAAGACTGTTTGTAAAGCAGTGTATACTGTACTGAACTTCTTGTACGGCAGCTTCAGCAAAGCTCCATTTAGGGAAATTCCTTCCGTAGAAAAAAATGTGTCCTCATAACAGGACTTTTGTTTGATGTTATCCTGGTTACCTTTCTTATCTTATAGTTATTTTAACTTCCAAGGTTCTTTCCAACGACACCTGGCTTCTTTGAAATTACCTCTAGCATCTCTCAATGTATCCAAAGTTCAAAATCTCTCCTGTGACATCCCTACCCATAGAAAATCCAGATATGAACAATGTCAACTTCCTCCCTTCTATTCACTTTAGATTTTGTCTTATCCTCCTTCTCTGTAGTTTTATGGGTTAGTTTTTCCTTTATGTGTCTGACTTCTCAATACCAAACCCTTGTATCTCCCTTGTTCTTGTAAACAGTCTCTACTGTTTGATGCCCTCTATGCAATGATTCCTATATGATCTCCATCTTCTACTGAGTTCTTTCATTCCCTGCATAGTCTGTCTCTCATTCTTCTCATATGCTTCCTGGTACTATGATTTTCTCCTGGTACTACAGGTGACCTCCACCATGGATCACTTTCTCCATTATTGTTCCTTTACTTTTGTATTGATTATTTGGGAGTTTGGCTTAATGAACCTTGTTCTCATTCACTTTTCAGTCTTTTCAGGCACATCTCCCTCCTGTGACCTTCTCCAAAGGGGAAATCCATGTCCACTTTCTGTTGGGCAGTTATTTACTGGGGCATGGCCAAACTCCCAGTGGAAGCTTCTTAAATAAAAGAGTCCTTCTCCACCCACACCCCTGCTAGAAGCTATCAAGTGTGAATAGTTACACTTCAGAATCCCTATCACAAACACATCACTAGCATTCTGCTCACCATCTGGAAATCACAAAGTTTCCAAATCAATAATAAATTTCTACTACCCCAGAGCTTGCTTTCCTAAAAATGATCCTAAAGCTGACTTTTTAAACTTACCAATGTATAAAGGAGAGTTTTCAGATTTGACAAAATCTTCTATGTAGGAAACACCCAAGGGCATGATGGGAGTTTCACCAATTCCACGAATAATATTTCCTACCAGTACATATATCCACATGAGTGATTTAATTTCTTTCACACACTCTGCATTAAACAAACAAACAAAAAGCTGCATGAGTATTTGATAGCCAAGTGTTAATGACAGTAAATTCAAAAGTTTTTATAAGCATTTATCAAGTCATAAGCCCACGATGACCATTCAAGGACTTATATTACTATGCTGTCTCTGAATCAGTGAATCACCTCTATTGTGTACTTTGAAAGAATAGTTAGTAATGGAGAATGAGTGCTATACTGGAGCCAATTCCCATTTGAGTGAGAGAGATGACTTTATAGATCAATACCTCTTCCCAATTCAGACTTTAATGTCAACTCATTGATTATTAGAATTATACTATAGAAATAGACAAACAGAAAAATCTAGGATTCTCCCTCATCTACTAGGACTCAATATTCTAACAATCAGAAAGACCAGTTAGTTAGTAGGTGTGCTACCTCATTCATCTTCTCTAAAACATTGAGGAATGAAAAATAAGAATCCATCTGTATATGACTCTGACATATCATCATGTTTTTACACACCCCACACAAGAATTTTATGTAAGTTTGAATTATCTATGGCCTAAATTAGTTTGTAGAAACTACATATATTGACTGAATACAAAATGTATATTTCTCTATAAATTTCATTATTTATTACCAATAAAACTCTCTAACAGTTGGAGTAGCAGGTGTCAATAGACTAAGAAAAACTGAGCCAAATGAAACTGAGAGGAAAGAGGAGAACTCTTTGAATGTTTGCAGGCACTTCTGAAGTTTGTTCTAAACTAAATGAACTGCCACTCTCTAGGGAAGCTGTGACATCATGTTTTCAGGGAAGGGAAGGATGATGTACCTTCTCCTGTGGACTGGTCAGCATTGCCCATAAATGTCCTAAGGACAACTAATATTCACTCCTAGTTTAGTGAAATCAGTTTCTATCTCGAGGTATTCAGATTCTTACCTTTGATAGACATGAGGGTTTCTATCTAGAGACCACAGGGTGATACTCAATCTTCTTCTAAACTAAAGCTGAAAGTCTCAGCCACTGGAAGAATGAAGTGTTTTTCTGAGGTTCTTCACATTGAGAGATTAAATCTTCCACTGCAATGCAAGGATAACAAGAGAAAGCTTTCCAAAAGTCAGTTGAGGAGGTGAGAACACTAATGTGAGGTAATCATCTAATCAAGAAGTGAGTGAACTACTGTGGAGGTTACTGTCTCATGTTGTAGGGATAATGTTCATATGCACTGTGTGAAGTTGTTTTTTTTTTCTTCCATCCTTGTCTGCCTAAGGCACCCTAAGATTGGATAAAACAAAAATTTGATGGCCTAGAGCAAAGACAGGAAGCTGTAGGTAAGAATTGTAGGATGAGATATGACTGCTGGGAAAGAATGAGGCACATGAGTATTGCCTGCCTGAAGTCAGAGGAAGTCAGAGGTATCTACAAGCTACATGGTAGACATAGAATAGAATAAATGTGTTAAAATAAGTTATGAGCTAGTTGAGGAACAAGGGAAGATAAGATCATATGCATTGTTGATAAAACTCTATACCCTGATTCAGAAATTAGGACAAACTTTAAAAGGGACACATACATAAATCACTTTGTTCTGTTTATGAAGTTTCTGTAGTTTGAAGCTCCAGACATGGCTACTTTTTGAGTCTCAAATTATTTTTCTTCATAGATTCACAGAGAACACTGACATTCCATGTCTTGAACACTGCTATAATTTCTGAGGCATGAATCCAGCATAAAATGGAGATGTTCTGGCTTGAGGGGATTCCATTGAGTCAGATGCAGACTAAATGTTCAGGAAATGTGCTTGGTCTTTTACCATATGTGCTTTTAAATGTACTTTGTATAATGGATATGTAAATGTGTGCACCTTCATGAGTGTATGTGCATCGAACATGAGCAAGTCCCCAAGAGGGCCAGAAGAGGGCACACAGTTCCCAAGGACTGCACTTACAGATGCTTGTGAGCCCCCTGTGGTCAGTGCTAGAACCAAGGTATGTTCTAGCACTGTGTGAATACTGTGGAACTTTGAGTGTAAATGTCTCCCAGGGGCGCTAGTATTAAATTCTTAGTCTCCAGTTGGAGGTGCTGTTTTGAGATGTTTAGGAAGAATGTCACTGGAGACAGGCTTCAAGAGCTAAAAGCCTCACTTTACTTCCAGATTGCTCTATCTCTGTCCTATGCTAATAGGTGAGATGTGAACTCTGAGCTTCCTGTACTTCCTACCATGCCTCCTTTCCATGATTGCTTCTCATTCCTCTAAATCATCTAGGTGGATGACCTAAGACCATCAGGTATTTACACTATGATTCCCAACAGTAGCAAACTCAGCATTATAAAGTAGCAAGAAAATAGTTTTATACTTGGGGTCAACCCAACATAAGGGACTACAGTAAAGGGCTGCAGCATTGGAAATGTTGAGAAGCACTGCTCTAGAACCATAAATATAAATGAATTCTTCCTTTTTATAAGTTCTTTTCATCATGGTGTCTATCAGAGTATAAGGGAAGTAATCAGTACTTCTTTGTATGTATTTTTACACAGAATCTGGCTGTGTCTGTGAGTGCTTGTCCAGAGACAGGCCATCATGGCTCTGACATATTAAATGGACTAATAAGTTGATGCAGTCATGAAATTTACATTTCATGTATGTGTCTACATGTATGTGCCTTTGTGTGTGTGTGTTTACATGTGTATATCAGAGGACTATTTAGGCAGTCATACCTTTCCTTCTACTTTAATTTAGTCCATATTAAATGGACTAATATGTTGGTGCAGTCATGAAATTTACATTTTGAGCAGTTCTGAAAGGTAAGAGGTGAGTCTATTTGAAAGAAGTTGGTAGGGAGGGTTCCATGGTCTCAGACATTATATCTTACAACTTCCTGTATCTTGTTCTATATTCTTCATGCTCACCAAGAACTAAACAGCAGTATTAGCCAAGGCTCACACCACCATGATACTCTGTGCACAAACATGGGGCCAAGTGATCACAAGATGAACCCTCAGAAACTGTGAGAGAAAACAAAGATTTCCTCCCTTGAGTTTTTCCCCTGGATTTTAATAACATTGATGTAAATGTATGGGCTATATTTGTAAAAGCATATGAATAGGCTATAGCCAGTATCACAGGGGCTGGGACCACAGGAAATAAAGGAAGCCCCACTGTTTGGTTGAACTTTAGAGTAATGTCTCTGTTTAAGAGAAAAAAAAGGAGACTAAAAGGTAAGTTCCTGAATAAGAAAGGAATTCTCAGATTTGACTTAAGCACTCACTTACACATGGTATACATCACAGATCAAGGGAAGCTTCTTTCTTCCTGTTTTTCCTATTTGTATAATCAGTGTGATGGATAGTTTTTGTCAACTTAACACAAATTGAGATGCCCAAGAAGCAATCTTAGTTGAGTAATTGCCTCTATCATATTGGTCGGTGTGCATGTGTATGATGCATTATCTTCTTGGATAATTAATAGGAGATGACATAGAGTACTGTGGGTGATACCAATTCTTGGGAGGTGAGCCTACACTGTATAATAGAGGTACCTGAGCAAATCAAAAGAGCAAACCAGCATACAGCATTCCTCAGTGGTCTCTGCTTTGGTCTATACATGCAGGTTCCTGCCTTGGCTTCTCTCATGGTGGACTATAATTGGTAAGGCATGTAAACCCTGTCTTCCTTTGTTGCTTTTAGTCAGTGTTTTATTACAGCAACAGAAAACCAAATAGACAACTCACATAGATTATATAATATGTTTAAACGTATCCTTCTAAACTATTTTTCCTTGAGAGACTAACTCTGTTGTGTTGTCTAAGAAACAAAGGATTCTTAGTATATTAAAACTCAGGAGAAAGAGTATTCTAGGTTAATAGACATTTCCGTTCTTTGAAGAGAGAAATGAATTGTGTTCATTTTTCTTATATATCTACTACACACAGTATCATATTAAAGCCCTTCATAAAACAACATTGTATTGCTGAGTCTCTTATATGAAACCAATGAGAAGAATGAGTCAACCTGCTGGGTCTTGCATTGGCTTTAAAGTCAAAGATCTGTTTTCCACACACAAGAAGCTATCTGAGGACAAGTTGCTTGTAGGCGAAATCATTGTTTCATATTCGTATCTGTGTGGACACAAGAAACATTCACTGTGAGGAGTTGAGTGCAAGGAGAGTATCTGCAGATTACTGACTCCTGTTTCTCTCAAAACAGGGCGTCCAGAGCCAGTAAAGGCATTTCCACTGGCATTTAGTCTAATAACTATGAATCATAAAGCAGGACCAGCAAGAGTATGCAGCTGGTGAACCATTTGCTGCACAAGCCTTATGATCTGAGTTTAGTCCTTGGAACAAACAATAAAGTAGTAGGAAAGGTATGACTGCCTAAATAGTCCTCTGATACACACATGTAAACACATACACACACACAAAGGCACATACATGCAGACACATACAGACAAAAGTGAATAAGAAAATAAATAATTAGAAACAAAAATGTATATCAATAGATTGGACATGTAGTTCTAGATTTATAGTCCAGAACTGCATAAAATTAGTGTGGAGGCTTATGCCTGTCTCTGAAGCACGTCTAAGCTGGACACACCAGAACCAGAAGCACAAGGCCAGCCTCAAGTTGAGGCCAACCTGGGCTTCATGCCATCCTATCTCAAAACAACAACAACAACAACAAAAAATACTCACAAAAACAAATGAATAAAAGTAGGTAGGCAATATCATCAAAAGAACTTGATAATCAGCAAAAATGTGCCACTTATTTATAGCTATCTTTCAAGTCCCTACATATAGCTAACATAGATTTCAGATATTCTAATGTCAACTCTCTGACTTTTGAATGACTCTTCCCAAGAAATAATTTGTGTGAGATGAAGTACAAAAGCAAAAATAAAAAAGAGACATAAAAAAGAGACATAATTAAGTAGAATTAAGGAGTTAAAATCATTAGAGAGATACAAACAACAATAAACAAGACACCTACTCTGGCTTCACAGATCTGTATCCCTGTGGTGGAAATTTTTCCTAATTCATTACATAATAAAGAAGACAAAAAAATAATAACTGGGTGAGGAGAGACAGAATTTTCAGGTCCAGAGAGGAAGAGTAAAAGGAGGAGAAAGGAACTGCATGTTTGGACTGCAGGAGCAAGGCAGACCCAAAGTAGGCCAGAGGCTGTAATTTTGGATCAACCAGGATCTGCAACCAGAAGATTTCTAATTTAGAGATGTTGGTCAGATTAGGATGCTAGGTTCTGCACCCAGTGATTGTGTTATCTCTTGATTCTAAACTAAGATTGTGTGGTGTTTTCCTTCTCACAGAGACTTAACTGAGCCCCAGGGAAACGTAACCATGGTAGATCATGGGTTTGTGAGAAGTGTACCCCAGCTAGCTATGCAAATTTGGGAGTGTTGCAAGGTTTTGGTGGCTGGGCCATGAGGAGGATTCAGCTGTTTTGGGGCTCTGAGGAGACAGAGCCAACTTTGCTGAGAACGGTTTTGGCAAAAAAATAAAAATGTGGGCTTGGCCTGTCTGCTGGGCTGGGAACAGACTGAGACCATTGGTCACTGCCTAGCCAGCAATAGCCATAGAGTGAGTTTTAATATTTCATACAAAAAGTGGCAATCCAATGTGTTAGTCAAGAATCCACTAGAAATTTAAAATTCTTAGCCTGTGAGTTAGGTCTTGGCAAGGGGAGAGGAGACTAATCACATGATGCCTCAATTGCAGGGTTAGTGGGGTAGAGGGGTTCTAGGGGAACCTTAAAACAAAGAAAACAGACAGACTGTGATCACAGATTCTGAGGTCCCCTGCTGTGGAAAGAGACAGGATGGCTCCTCTATGTCAGAGCCAGAAAGTAAAAGCTGCCTGCTTCCTTAGGCAGAAATTAATAGAAGCACGATTTAATTTTTAAGGTTTGGTCTATTTGCTTTTAGGATAGATTAAAATACAGATTTTGCCCAAGTCACATGGGGAATTTCACCTATGGTTCAGAACTAGTATAGGGAATAATATACTCAGTGGCTACAAGCAGAGAGCAGGAATAATTGCCTGCAAATAGGTATGTATTAATAAAGTCTGTAATTCTAGGGAGGGAGCATAACAGATGGTATAATTTAGTCTGTAGGATATTCATATTCTTTGTGCACAGGCTCGACATGAATTTTGGGTTAATATCTTGGCATTACAAATTTTAAAAAGCCTAAGAATAGGTTCACACAGTATTTTTTAGTTTACTTCATCTGTTTTGTATTGTTTTATTTATCAAAAGGGGTGTGATTTTGAATGTTGTGATTGTTTTATTGTTCCTCTGGGAGACAGGTCAAGCTATAAGTGTTACTGGTTAGCACTTGGTGATTTGGGAAAAAAAAAAACATTTTGTGTGTTGCGTTTTTAGAAGGTGATTAATGTTTGTACATCTTCCAGAGTTATATGGATCAGATTTTTAGAAGCAGACCCCCTGAAGAAGTAGATTCAAGAGAATCAAACAAAAAGATAAAGATTCTTTGTGCCATTCCTCACATGGCAGGAAAGAAGACTTATGATTGGAGCAGAATTTCATCCTAACTTGTCTGTACACCCTACACAGACTAATACAATCCATATAGATATCATGATGATACTAAAGTTTTGTTTTGAGATTTGTATATTGCACAATGTAATGCTTTGGTAGGTTTCATCATCAGACATGCTGAACTGACCTGCTTGAACTCCTGATCTCATGGACTTTCAGTTGGATCCAGTCAGGATACAGACATCAGAGAATATAACAATCATTGCTGTGGCCTTCTTAAGGCCTAACCAACTCTGACATTTTCCATACCTTCCCTGACCACCTTCAAGCTGTCTCAACACCTATATTCAGCAGGAAGAAGTTATGAAGAGTCATCCCAGTTCTCTAGGCTTGGGGGTTGGATATGGATATTCTAAGGTTGTCTTTCTGGAGAATTTAAAAATGATCAGAATTTAGCAGGGAAGATATAGCTAGAAATGATTGTGTAGCCATATCTCAAATGGTAGAAATTTTTATGATTGTTACTAAGTTGAAGTTATAATTTCTTATATTGGAACAGACTTTATTTTGATACAGAATCAATCATTTCATTGGTATAGATTTCTTCTCTTGATACAAATATAATTAAAAATACAAAGCCTAGATCCAGTCCTTTCATAACTGCCATTACAAACTGACCTGAGATGATTAAGCGTATGAGTTAAAGGCCAGATAGAAAATTCATGGCTCTGTGTTCATTGTTAGGGTGTTTTTTAAATTATTTCTATTAGAAATAGCTGAGAGTAGTTAACGGACAACAGTTCACATTACTTGCATAGATAGTTGGTTTTCAAAAACGTCAGAAATCCACAGAATGTGACATTTGATGTTATTTATCATTTGTTGAGGCATATCTGCTCTTGACACCCTTTTCTTGTATTCAAAGAAGAAACTGAGCATCTCTACCTACAGGTGAGGTTTTACACTGTGGTAAGGTGGCCAATGGGCAAAAATTACCTATTTCTTCTACAGACCTGTACTGTTCATGAGAGGACACAATTTACAGGATAGTTGACAGCTTAGTTGTGCCAAGACAGAATCAGCTAGTACTTAATATTCCTGTTCCACAAGGTCTGTCAGATAATTCTGGGCCAAATGGCCACATTGATGCTCCAACTTGTTGAGATACCGGGGGTTGTATAAGTAGGCAGCTGTCTCTACAATTTGTCTCAGTTCTGCAAGTTGTATTAGGGTTCCTATATTTTCCAATAATATTAGTCATTCTCAGATTTCTGACAGGGTTGAAGACTAGTTATAATTTCATAACCAAACTGTCTAGCACTGAGAAAGATGGTACTTGAGATGGTGGTTTCAGATAGTATTCAAGCTAAACCAGGACATAACTGATATGGAATTATAAGGTTTTAAAAGATAGAATAGATAACAGAGTGCTTTATTACTGACAAAGATGATGGACTGGATGTTAGGTATATCTTATACTTTATAAAATGGTAATGGTTATGCTCAATTATAAGAGAAAAGTTTTATTGGACAGAAAAGGTGAGATGTAGTGGAACTTTTCCATAATTGATTAGATAATAAAGAGGACAAGAAACCAATCACTGCATGAAGAGGAGGTGGGACTTCCCTGTACAGAGAGGAATAGGAAAAGGAGGAGAAGGAAACTGCGTCTTTGGACTTCAGGAGCAAGTCAGACACAATGTAGCCCAGAGGCTGTTGGTTCAGGTGGTGGATCCATCTACCACCAGAATATTTCTAACTTAGAATAGTTGGCGAAACTAGAATGCTAGGTTCTGCACCCAGTGATTGTGTTATCTGTTGATTCTAAACTAGTGACGTTCTCCTCACAGAGACTCAACTGAGCTCCAGGGAAATATAACCATAGCAGAGTGTGGGTCTGTGAGAACTGCACCCCAGCTAGCCATGGAAATTTGGGAGTGTTGTGTGAGTTTGGCAGCAGCCAGCTGTGGGGAAGAGACAACTGTTTTGGGGCTGTGGAGAGGCAGAGACAACTTTGGTTGGACAGGCTGTGGCAAAAGGGAAAAATGCAGTCTTGGAATGTCTACTGGTTTGGGAATAAACCAAGACTGCCCACTGGTTCCTATCTGATGATAGCCTGGATTGTGCTTTAATATTTCACGCTACATATCCCTACTTTTTTTTTCTATGAATTCAAACAATCATTCTTCCATGTTTTCAATAATTTCAACAGAGGAAAAATACGCATGTCATAATGAGAGGTGACAGAATTCATCAACTAAAAACACTGTGTCATGAGACCAAAAGTGCTAACAAATTATGGCCATTAATCTTGAGGTTCGTTGTTCTAGAAAGAAAATGACAGAATGCAAATATACAGGAAAATTTGTCAACCTAAGTCTCTCTCCATTGAAGAGTATTTTGGATTTATTTCTAAAACTATGCTAGATTAAAAAAAAAATGGGTTGCTGAATTCTATATTAGTAGTAAGCCATACTTGCTAACACAATTTCTATGCTACATTATATAGAACAGAAGTCAGAGTAACTTTCCATTTGAACAACTGTCTAGAAATTCCCAAAGAGGTTGTTAGTGAATTTTGGCAAAGGCCTTAATTTTTCTTCCTATGATCCCATGAAGACAGGTCAGTGTCAAAGAATTATCATTTTTTGGCAGAAGGTAGGAAAACAACTATAATAAACAACTATTTCTTAACATTGAATAGAGTTAACATTTTATTTTAACATTAAGTATCAGTAACATTTTTGTTAACATTAAATAAAATACAAAGTAAAAATTTTTAGGTACTATTTACAAAATTTCAATTCTTTCAAAATATCCAAGAAGTCAAGCAGTCATCATTTGGTTTGATGCCCACTTAAAATTAAGGTGTTCATTCAAGGGCCATTACTCCCCAAATTGGTATTAAAATGGCAGTAAAAGGTTTCAAATGAAATGGGGGAAGACCTTTTCCTCAAAGATAAGGTGATATAGATATGGAGATGCAGCTCAATTGGTTGCTGGGTTCTGTCATTCAATAATCTAGGATGTGATCTTGAGCAGTCAATAAATTTATGTATAGTGAGAAACACCTGTATTCTCAGGACTCAGAGAATGAAGGCTAGAGGAACCAAAGTTCATGAATATCCTTAACTCCTTAACTACAGAGCAATTTTGAGGAGACCTTGAACTATGTAAAGCTCTATTTCAAACAAAGAAAAAAAACAAAAGCAAAAAACAGGATGTGTTATACCAAATACCTTCATGGGTAAAGATGATTGTGTGCAAGTCTGACCACCTAGATTCTACCTCAGTTACCACAAGATAAGCAGAGAGAACAGACTCCTCAGAGTTGTTTCATGACTTCACCTGAAATCACACACATATACTGCCACTGCTATCATAACATATACAAAAAAAATTTGCAAAACAACAACAACTACAACAAAACTGTAGATGAGGGACTGCAAATGTAGTCAACTGAAGGACAATACAATTTTGAGACTGGAATGTGGATATACAAATGGCCACTGAATCAGAAGATGAGGGAAACATGACTATCATCCTGCATAGATCAACCAGATACATTCCCAGGCCTCCATGAAAGGCTGCAAGAAGAGACTCCCAATGAAGGATCCAAAGGGCACACAAGGCAAAGTTTAATAGTTAAGGTGCACATAAGGAATAGTGAGTCCTGAGGTCAGTATTTCCATTTTGGTCAAACTTCAGGAAAGGCATATATAGCTTGATCAGGCTAGCCCTTCCTGTTCTGGGAATACTTTTATCCCTGCCCATCATGTTAAGCTTATCTTTAACAACATCAACATGTTGGCAGCCAAAGTACATGACTTGAACCTGAAAATGGACCCCCAGACAGAGTTATTAAATAAACAGTCTGACAAGCCAAGGACAGGTAAGATTCTGCACAGAGTCTTACCAACCTAAGACAGAAGTCCATTACTTTGGACAATGCATATTCTATGATAGATAAAGAAGGCATTCTTGTCAGAATGACCTAAGACAGGCTCAGTCTTGTTAATGAAATAAAAAAGGGGGAGAGGTGGAGAGTCTTTGGGGCTGCTTGGCAAGAATCTGACATGGGCCAAGGACAAGGAAGTAGGCTTCAATTAGGAACCTGACATTAGACTAGAACAAAGAAGTAATTTCAGGTAGGAATCTAAATCTTAGGCTAGAATAATGAAGTAATCTCAGTCAGGAATCTAAATATTAAGCTAGAACCAAAATGTAATTTCAGTCAGGAGTCTAAATTTTAGGCTAGAACAAGGAAGTAGGCTTCAGACATGAAAATGATCTTGGGCTAGGATACGGAATTAGGCTCAGATACTTTGGTCATCCTGATAAGCCTTTAGAAACAGTGATCATGGGAGCGTTCAAGTAACCATGTTTATTGCCTTGCTTGTTTTTGACTATTTATATTTATTGTCTTGCTTGTTCCTTGACTATTTGCATATACTGTATTGCTAGACCCTCAACCTAGAACTGACCTTAATATATGCATGTAATCAAAATGGTATTAAAGCATAAAGGAAGAAGGGGTATAGGATAGGTGGTTCTAGGGAGGGGAAATGGGGAAAGGGGAAGACATATGTATTGTAAATAAATAAAATATCCAATAAAAACAAACAAACAAAAAGACAATGGTTCTGTTTAGTTAACAAAATGATGGACTAAGTATTAGGTTTATCTTGTACCTTACTGATACAAATTGGTATAGTTATGCTCTAATTGTATTTTGAGAGAAAAGTTTTATCTTAACAGGAAGGGTGATATGTAGGAGGAGCTAAGGTGGGAGGAGTAAGAAGAGGAGGAGCTAGGAGACGAGAGGGGGGAAGGGGAACATGGAGGTGGATGTTCGTTTGTCTCCGCCAGTCAAAGATAGTTAGTAATTCTAGGTTGGGTATTGGGTTACACTTCTGATTGTATGGGTATCTTATTATTGAGCATTACCAAACTTATAAAGCCTTTGATTAACATATTTTTTAAATAAAATTTTTAATAATAAAAATGAAATTAAAAAAATCATACAGTCCATGTTCAATCATTTATTGTGTTATCATTCTGAAAAAAAAAAAAGACTGCTATTAAGCAAGTCTATCTTAGTATACAGATTTCCAGTTAGCATTATGTTGTTATTCTCCCTTGGATATGAACAAATAACCAAGGCTATTAAGGGGACACTCTATTAGAGGAAAGTCAAAGACAAACAATGCTATACTTAAAGGAGCCAGAGACAATCGTGACATAAGAAGAGAGTCAAAGAAGACAGGGAAAGACACTGAATTCTTGACAAAATAAAAAGAGGTTCCCCAGAAATATAGTCAAGGTAGCAAGCTGTCCTTGACAACAAAAATTCATAAGTTTGATAATACCAGTGTTATGCCCATTGAAGAGACTGGATGACAAAGTTAAGTCTCCCAGAAAGTATGAAAGAAATGAGAAGACATGAAGTTAAAAAATAAAGATGGCAATAATATTTGTCTTGTATATTCTTTGATTATCTGGGTTTACTGTTTTCCTTGTTCCTGGACTATTTGCATCTATTGTATTGCTAGTTCCTCAACCTAGAGCTGACCTTAATACTTGCATGTAATTTAAACAGTATAAAGGAAAAAAATGAGAGGAAGGACAGGATAGGGGATTAATGGGTGGGGGGAATGGGAAAAGGGGATGGCATCTGAAATATAAATAAATAAAAAGTTGATTAAAATGATAATAATAAACAATAAAGATGGTAAAATATTGATAGAACATAGGTTGCCATTGCCCAGGTAGTATCTGCAGAAAGGGGAGGGGAGGGAGGAAAGAATATTGTATGAAGGAAAAAATAGTGCAAGAAACTTTGTAGAATGTTCTGAGTGCAGGCATCTGATAGTTGGCAAGGGATTTATATCAAGACTCATCAGTTTAAGACTGTTGAGCTACAAGTTAAAGGAGAAAATGATCTCAGGAATTAAAATACAAATTCTGATTCCAAATTCCACAAACTTTGAGACAATATCTTTAACGTCTATAAGGACTATTTTTTTTTCTCTACAGAATGAAGGGTGGGAGAGTAAACAGCAAACCTGAGGGTAGGATACTCCCCTGGTGAATAATTAAGATCAAGAAAGAGGCAAGGCAGGGTAGTTGTTACAACTGATCTTTGGAATAGTAACACTTGGTACATTGAAGTAAGGGGATCACCAAGGGTTTGAGTCAAATTTGAGTCACATAGTAAATTTCAGTTAAGCCTGGGCTATACAGTAAGATCATGTTTTAAATAAGATAACCAAAGTGGAACTAGAGAGATGTCTCTGTGGTTAAGGACACTTGCTTCTCTAGGAGAGTGCCTTTGTTCTTTTTCTAGCACAGACTTGGTAGCAAACAACCATCTGTAACTCCATTCCAGGGTCCCAACAACATCTTTTGATCTCTTTGTGTGCTAGACACATACATGATGCACACAAATACATACATACACACACACACATAGTATATAGATGTGTGTTCATACATATGAAGATACATACACACAAACATGCAGTTCAACCACTTAAGCACATAAAATAAAAGATCTTAAAAGGAAAGAAATAAGAAAGAATGAAGAATGGGGAGGAAGGGTGAAGAAGAAGTTGAGGGCAAGGAAAAAAATCCGAATTCATGTGGAAAATAATAACAGAAGATTCCAAGGAAAAAGCACTAAGCTGACCTATAAGGTGCTAGTTCACAAGCAGGAGGGTATAGGAGACAACAAGTACAACCCATGACCACTGTGAAGCCCCTGAAATGTGTCAAGAGAGGTTTGCCCTGACAGTTGTCAAGTGACTTGTGAGATATTGGAAGGTACAAAATCAATCAAATAGAAAAAATGAGCAATGAATAAAAGTAAGGTAAAAAAATTAGCAAGATTCTATGTTAGCATTTTTAGTCAAGCTAATATAAATAGAAAAAAATTCAAATCTCTTAACACTAATGTATTAAAACCTAACTAGACACTCAAGCAAAGAAAGAAAAAACTGAAAACTGTCCCCAGAAAGCAGGAAAGAAGGTAAGAAATACATTAATGTAATTCCACTTTTACAATATTCTGTGTAGGTTGCTTTGATAAACATGAAAATAAAAATCAGCTTTAGCAACATATAATTATGTCACTGTAGACATCTGTGACCAACATATCTTAATAGTCCTGATGAAGGAGGCAGAACAACCATTGACAGATTCAGAGACTCTGTTCATGTATCTCAACTTCATGAACGAGGTGTTTCAAGCCTCCTCTTAACACATGGACTGGATGGGAACTTAAATGGACCCGAGGCCACGAGATTCACAAGTTATACTGTCACACTGAAGACTCTAATTTCCATATTAGACTTAAATAATATGAGAGAGCAGGATTCCTCCCAGAAAAGAAATTCTTAGCCCCATTTAACGTAGGTGAAAATTGAACTTAAAATATCATCAAGAATAGAATACTCACCTGCCCATGAGAAAATGAGGTAGCGAGATTATAAAACACCCGATGCCCATAAACATACAACCGACACCAATCATGATAGGTCTGTGCAGTTTTGTTCCAAAATAACTCACAGGTATAATCAACAAAAGGTTTCCTGGGAGGGGGAATGAGAATGCTTTTTCAATAACGTTTTAGTAACTCTTAGTCAACAGCCTCTCCAGCACTGGCAGTCTAGGGATCATTGTTTAAGAAGTATCTTAAGCATACAGAGACAGGAGTTTAGGACATTTTCCCTATTGTTTTAATATGCAAATTATTTGTGATCCTAAAGGAAGGATCTCCTCCAATCTGGAATATATTAAAATCTCTATTCAGGATTACCCTACACTTGAGATAGGTTACAAAAGCAGATGTAGGCTTTCATGTCATGTCTGCCCTATCCTCCTGTGCCTGTCCTATGCAGATTGAAATGGGTTCATGTTTTTAAACATACTATTATAAACACATTTATTGCTCAAAATGGCAAGCTGGATGCCTGCTTCTACTGTCACTTCTTTTCTTGAACCAGATAATACTGTTCAAAATCCTAATGTTCCAACTACCACTTTTATAATTGAGATATACATTGTAGGAATCAAAAAGTCAAACCAAAATTCATCTTTGTGGTTTAGTAGAAAGCTTCATTTA
Organism: Mastomys natalensis; assembly: GCA_021653895.1. Lineage (NCBI taxonomy): Eukaryota > Metazoa > Chordata > Mammalia > Rodentia > Muridae > Mastomys > Mastomys natalensis. Next base: position 147,664 of record JAJTUV010001035.1, read on the forward strand.
AAAAAAAAATAAAGGACATTTTTTAAATGTTTCAGAGTTGAAAGAACAATTGGGACATGTTGAAAAAGAACATGGTAGCACAAAACCTGTGTCCACAACTTCTAGAAGGCCAGCAGAGGAAGACTGCAAGATCAAAGTCAGTCTGGACTACAGAGTGAGTTCAGGACCAACCTGGCCAACTAGTGAGCACTTTCTTTGCTATTTTGTCTTGAATACATTAAAGACAATATTACCTGGAAGAAAGCAAAACCTATGCTTAAACTAAAGACAAGAGGCACCATGGGTACCATGTCACTTGGTTTATAGAGGGAATCTTTCCCTTTTTCACATTTTGTACGCTTATATCCCAGTTTATGACAACAAATCAGGAGTTGAAATTGATCCACTTTTCATAAGAATTGTGTCTTGCAGAACTGAAACAGAAAAGATTCCCCATCTTCCCTAAAGACTAGAAGTGGTGATCCATCAACCTCACAGAAAGAGAGAGAGAGAAACATTTGTTAGCTTCTTTGGAGTATAAACTCCCTCAGGCTCCCACATTACCCTTCTAAACTGTCCCTGAAAATTTCTTGACTTCTCTTTGAATTATAAAATGAGACAATTTGATATCAATACTTTAAATCATCTGCCATTCCTTAGGAAAATAAGAGAGAGACTATCAGAGTATGTAACCATCATTAGCTGACATCATGACAATATTTAAACAAGCAACCCCTTCACATCAAACTAGGCTATCCATCAATTCCAGAAAGTATGATTCTCAGTCAGATTAAATGGTCTAAATTAGGAAACAAGAAGAAAGTATCAACATATAAAAGTAAATAAATGTAAAATAACTCACCTATATTAAAGCTCCCATTAATAAACCCAACTAGAGATGTGGGGAGGCCAAATTGTCTCTCTATTTGTAGAAGCATGGAATTCATGTAACTTGCTGTTAGTGATTTGGATACATATGCACTTGTTAATGCCAACAGAAACACCTAGGAAAAATGTTTATGAAATTGAGAACTTTGTTTTCTGCTTATAAATCTGTCATCTACTGATCAAAAAGCCTCCACTTTAGGCTGTCAACTGTACTCAGTATAAACAGCCCTTGAGTATGCAAGAAACTTTCAAGTTTATTCTCCCTTTTGCCATGCTATCCTCACTCAGACATACAGGTAGAATAGTTGGTTTGTAGTTGTGTTGTTGATAGCTTTGGCTTTGTCCTTTTATCAGTGTACCTTATTCATATCAAAAGACATGGAGTTGTTCTTTGTAAGACAAAATTATTGATGTGTCTTCTGCACTATACTGTTACCTACAGGACAAGTGTTGTCCTGTTTAGGAAGGAAAGGAAGAGAAAATAGAATTATATCAAGCCATTGTGTCTGCAGCAAGATGGCTATGTTCTTTCAGCAGGAATGACGTATCTCTGGATGTCCTTGGCCAGTTCAACAATTTGTTCTCTTTCTCTGCTTTCTTTTGCAGAACAAGCTATATTCTCTCTACTGTAAGCAAATGCCATACTGAAATGGCCTACTTTTTCCTTACTGGTTGGATATTCTCTGTAAAATTTTATCTCAACCATCCATGTGATGTACGTGGCATAGATATCTAGGGCAGAACATTTTTGGAGTTGCTTGAGTGAAGGATAAAGGGGAGTTATGCACTCATATTATACGCTGCTACGTTAGTATTTCCTGCTTATGAATTTATTGACACAATCACCAATTCATTTGGATATACCTGAGCAGAAACATATGAAAAAAAAATAATTGGGAAATACAACGTTCAGTATAGTTCAAAAATATAGATGTTTGTCTTCTACCTCCATATGCCACTTACAGAGAAGTTTTCTCTTCCTTCTGTCAATCTTTCAGAAATATGACTGAGACTTAATAATTTTCTTATAAGTTTTGTAATTCAGATCCTCTTTTTAAAAATAAAGTTTGCCAAATTTAAAAAAAAAAAATCTTTTTTTATGTTTTGAAAACAAAGCTAAGTAATTAAAGAGCCCAGTGTTATTTCTCAAAATTATTTCACTCTGTGTAGAAAGTAAAAGAAACCAGTGACCATATTTATTCATGTCTCCTGCTACATTACACCTGCATTTAAAATTCTAATACTACTGACTTTTTATCTCAGCCTTCTGGAATCTTAAGCAATCTGCATTAGATTTCTTGATTGTGAAGGGAGTATTCATTTTTCCCGTTTTTCTTCATGTGTAAGTGTATGCATGTTTGTGTGTGATGAGTTCATGTATGCATAAATACATATGTTTCCTTAGGAATTATACTTGAAACCAAAAAAACAACAACAACTACTAGCACTACAACAGCAACAATAGCGGCAGCAACAACAACAAAGGGTGGTTCACACTAGCCAGGAATTCATCCAAGATTCAATGCTGTCTGTCGTATTGTATTGGTGAGCCCCATTTATCTGCCTGACTCCATCTCTCTATGCTAATGTTATGTGTTGCTGTGCCCAGTTTTTATGTAGAACTTATGGACTTAACTCAGATCCTCCTGTTTCCCAAGCAAGTAGTTTACTGACCAAGGCATCTTACCAACACTTTGAGATTATTTTTCCTTTATTTTATTTAACAGTTTGTATTGATTAAAATACTGTTTGATAATATCATACAAATCAGTAATTTGAAACATATATGGTATGTTTGGATTACTATTTTCTTTGTTTATTCTTCTCCTTTTTTTCCCACCCAAACCCTCATTCCTGGCAGTTTTTTTCCAAGGTTCCTAAGTTTTAGTTTGGTTTTGTTGACATAGGTAACTTAATATAGGACATCTGGATAGGCACTAGACTAGAACTAAGCATTGGCACTACTGAAATCACCAGTTGTGAAATTCATGAATGCCATGATTTCCCCTGTGTGAGCCTTTATTATAGTTCCTCAAGTTGTATTGACCCTAGCCATAAAATTATTTTTGTTACTACTTCATAATTAATTTTGCCACTGTTATGAATTGTCATGTAAATGTCTGTGATTTCTGATAGTCTTAGGTGATCTTGTTCATGGAATCTTTTGACAACTCCAAAGGCTGTGACCCACAGGTGGAGAATGAAACTCTAAATAATTTTTATAATTTTTTGATGAATAATCAATATTAAACACATATAATTACAAAACCAACTTTTTTAAGGCAAGAAATTAACACCATATTGGGTAAAGTGACTTTCATGTTGGAAAACTTCATGCAAGCTGAGTAATATAAGCACTTTCAATGCTTGTATAAGAAGACTTCCATAAATATATACAAAGAAACAATCCATACCTTGATCTTCGAAAAACATCTGACCTCATGGATTAGAACCCTTTTCTCAGTTTCTCCCATGTTAGTCTTCTGTTTCCAGATGTCAACTCTTTAAGTGTCTTACTACTCTCTTTTCAAGAAAACAGATAGTTATTAATTTTTTATTGAACTATAATAAATCATTATAAACAGAACTAGAAAAAAATAACAAAACAAAATTACACAAACTCTCTTAGGGATAGGATGTTTTATTTGGAGTTTTTAATCTTCTGATTAAATAACATGACCAAAAGCAAATTAAAGAGAAGACAGTTTATTTGTTTATTTAGAGCTCTGTATCTCAGTTTATCACTAAGGAAATCAGAGCACGACCTCAAAGCAGGAACCTGGAAACAAGAGACAATGCAAAGACCATGGAGGAACCCTGTTTCCCTCTTTGATCCTCATGACATGCTCACTTGGCTTGTTTTCACAACTCAAAATTTCTTGCCCAGGGATTACCCCACTCACAGTTACACAGACTCTCCAAAATCAAACATCAATCAAGAAAATGTACTGCTCACTAGATAGTTGGCCGCTCTTATTGGGGCACATTCTCAGTTGAGGTTCCCTCTTTTCATATGACTGTATGGAGTTGGTATAGAACTGTCAGGCACAGGGTGGTTTAGTGGATATAAAATTTGATTCTAACATTGAGAATATTCGTTTGAATTCTAAGCAACCAAGTGAAAAACTGGGCTTCTTGTATCTGCCTGTAACTCCAGCACTGGGAGGATACAGAGAGTAGAATCACAGCAGTGTGCCATGTTGACACACTTATAGGATAATTCCAGAGGAAGACATTCAATATTACCTTCAGGCCTCCACAATATGCACTTGCATGGCGATAGAAAGCCATGTGACTCAGGGAGTCAGTCCCTGAGCAAGAATGAGGCTGAGTGCAAGGAACAGTCTTGACATCCATGCATTTAGATAGGATGTAGAATCTACATGCACCAAATCTTTTGGCAATTAACTCTGTCTTGTTATTCTAGCATAAACACAGGTATAATCAATAGAGCAGTGTAATTGATTACATTTTTTCTAAATAACTTTACATTCTGTAAGTCCATAGTATCTTTAAAGTAAGAGCTCATGTCACAGGTCAAAATGATTAAAGAAATTACAGAAGAATTGTTTACATGTCTTTCATTAAGAGTCATTATATCTGATTAAATGTTCCTCATGTATTTTCTAGCTTCACAAGTTTATAGTAAGTTTAGAGCAAAAGTTTTATGTCACAACTTAGCAAGGATTTCCCAAGAGACAGGTCATCTGTCTGTGTCTTATTATTCTTAAGTCTTACATAGAAAATCTACTCAATCCTTTATTTTCTGTCATTGCCACATAAGAAATTGATCATTCTCAGTTTATGACCAGTAGTTACCAAGATTAGTGGCCTCCTTTCCTACTTAGAAAAGTTTTCCTTGATTATAAATTTGTTCTAAGCATAATTTCTTTTCCTAGTACAAATTAGCTCATGATACAGAACTCTTACGATTACTTGACTCAGTTTCAGCAGTTCTATAAGATCATTATCAGGAATTATGAAATCATCAATTTGTCTAAACAAGATTATTAGATGAAAGTATATCTTCATATTGACTCTTCAGGAAAGCTGACCAATGCAGTGGGTATAGAACCAGGAAACAAACTAGGCCACGTCAGATATTTGAGCAATACAGCAGTGGGGACATGGAAAGCATATCAGCAAGGAACAATCCTGGGATGATGTCCTTGGTATTCTTGCCTCACAGAGCACACCCCTTGAAGCCCTAAAAAAGTACTGAACCATCTCCAGAAAGATCACTTGTTTCTACCCTTCATGGCTTCTGGCCTCTAGCTGAGATACATCCAAACCCAGGAAATATTATCTCGAGACTAGCAAGAGTTAGGATTGTTTCCTCCTTGCTCTGGGCCTGCATCTCCAGGCAAACAAAGTCACCCACCTCTGTACCCTTGATAAATTCACATAGACTGGTAGCTAAATTACAGGTTTAACTTCCTCTTTTCTTGTAAGGACATTTCCAACAAGCACTTAAAATTCCTCTTTAGAAGATGGCTATAAGCTATTGTAAACAGGCAGCTTTTGTGGAAATTTACCAGCCTGAGTAGTCATAGAGCCTGTAAATAGGCAGCCTCGGTGGACAGTACCAACTTAGATAAGGACAAGTGAATCTTAAGCAGAGTCATAGTGACTTGTCCCCTGAACCTTCACCCAGCTGATACCCTGTTCTGAAAGGTATCTGTACTCCCCCTGAACACCTATGCTCCGGTGCCATTCCCTTCCCCACATCCTGTCTTTTTGTGTTTATAACCCCTGTGTGAATAAGTAAATTACAATTTGATTTAAATAATTAAGTAAATTTTAAAAAAATCAAAAAAAAAAAAAAAAAAAAAAAAAGAAATTCCTCTTTATGCAAACAAAGCATTCCCAGCACCTCAGCACCAGCCAATAATGATGCACTCATCCCCCAAACCCCTACCAACTCCCCAAGGTTTATATAGCTCTTGTTACCCCCCCAATAAAGGAGATCTATTTCACTGAAAACCATCTTCAAAAAGCCTAATTTTCCTCCTGCCCCTCATGCTGGCTGTGATCCTATGGAACTCACCTGTTCAGCTTTACTTTATCGCCTTGATTACAGCTTAGATAACCCTAGGCCTGAGGCAGAAACAAGGTGGCAGCTGGAGTCAACAGCGATTTTCTGTTTAATCAGGGAAAGTTGAGTGGCCCCTGTCTTCAGCATTAGCCCAAAGGATCAACTCTGTCTCCTGAGAGGCTCTGCCAGAGCCAGACAAATACAGAGGTAGACACTTGCAACCACTTATTGGGCTGAGCATGGGGTCCCCAATGGAGGAGTTAGAGAAAGGACTGAAGGAGCAGAAGAAGCTTGCAGTCCCATAGGAAGAACAAGAATATCAACCAACCAGATCCCCCAGAGCTCCCAGGGACTAAACCACCAACCAAGGAGTACACATGGAGGGACCCGTGGCTGTAGTTGCATATGTAGCAGGGGATGGTCTTGGGAATCAGTCTGAGGAGAGGCCCTTGGTCATATGAAGGCTGGATGACTCAGCATAGGGGAATTCAAGTGTGGGGAGGCGGTTTCAATAGGGGGTGGAGAGGACTGGAAAGAGGATGACATTTGAAATGTAAATTTAAAAAATCCAATAAAAACATTAAAACACACCATTTACCCCAAAAGGAAAAACAGTTTTTGACTAGTGACATAAGTAGTTAAAAAAAATAAAATCAAAACAAAAAACAGCAACCCAGTGACCAGTTAATGCCACCTAGCATGTTCACTAGAACTATTAAAATTTGCATGTAGGCTGATGTTTTGGGACTATTGTGCAGTTCCATGACAGCAGGAATGCTGCTGGAAAGTTCTTCTTTGGAACAGATGTCTCTTTTCCTTTTTCATCACATAAAACAAAACAAAACCAAGAAAAAAAACCAAAACCAAACCAAAACAAAAAATATCCCTCCGATTAGAAAACTACGGGTCCTCTTAAATCACCCATAATGAAAGTCATCAAAAAGCTGCATGGATCCTGTGTTCCATCTGCTTCCCCTCCAGTCACCTAAGAAACCTACACTCTACAGGACTCCATTGCAAAGGTAGACATACCTTAGTGCTAAGTTGGAGCTTCTGTTGCACATTCCTCCCCTGGACAGCAAAACTGTACTTTTCACAACCCTGCCAAAAATAAATAAATAAAATAAAATAAAAGGAAATTCCGTAAAACCCCTTGACCCCTTCCCCTAATGCTAAAGCAGAGAAAATACCAATTAATCTCCCACCTAGCTCTGTAATTCCGTCTACTGCTGACTCTGCAAGTAGTCTAGAATTCTAGGCATTCCCAATTGATGTCCACCCCACTAGGGTGACACCCCACTTTTTTCCCTTAAGTCAGATTACCAATTTAAACAGTTTTTTCCACAGCTCAACAATGTGTTCCAATTGAGTGCACCTCCATCGGCTTCAAGTCTGAGACAGAGCCCCATCCTCTGGCCCACAAGACCCCGCCCCTGCCCCCACCAGCACCCACATTCCTCCCACCACCACCTGTCTCCCTTGTCAATCTAGTTTCCAAGAAGTAAACAAAAAATAGGTATTGACTGGCAATGGTAGGGTGGGGCCCTCCCTCGGGCCAGGCATGGGTGGTGGTAATGGAAAGGATTCTCCAATACCATATGCACACTGTAACTTCCTGGCAAACTGAGAATACTTATTGACTAGCAGCATGTCAGCAAAAGGTCACAGAGCTGCAAAACCTGAATTACAAGAGTGATGGGTAGAATTTTGCTGCTAAAGCTGCAGCATGTGATGATATAGCTTGGAACAATGCCACTCGCCCAAAACTTAGAATTTTCCTGCTGCTTCAAGTGAATTTTGTTGATTTTTTTTTCTAACAGTAGAAATAACTAATTGTCAATGATTCCTTCACAGGACATATTAACTTACTAGCCACAACCCAGTATCAGTTAACTACTCAAAAGCTACGTTACTTATCTAAAAGCTTACCAGATGGTTTGGACTAATGCTCAAAGAAAATTGTCAGCTGAGGCTAACAAAGAATTGAAAAATAAATTACAGGAGACATAGATGAATTGATTGGATCATGAACTCCATTTTATTTCAGTTGTTTTGTCTTCTGAAAGTTATGGTTATGCTGTATCTTCATTCTTAAAAGCTACATTATTCCTCCTTCTTCTTGAGTTTCATGAGGTTTATGCATTGCATCTTAGGTATTGTGTGTTTTGGGGCTAATATCCGCTTATCAGTGAGTGCATACCATGTGTGTTCTTTTGTGATTGGGTCATCTCACTCAGGATGATATTTTCTAGCTCCATCCATTTGTCTAAGAATTTCATGAGCTCATTATTTTTAATGGCTGAGTAGTACTCCATTGTGTAAATGTACCACATTTTCTGTATCCATTCTTCTGTTGAAGGACATCTGGGTTCTTTCCAGCTTCTGGCTATTATAAATAAGGCTGCTATAAACATAGTGGAGCATGTGGCCCTGTTGCATGTTGAAATATCTTCTGGGTATATACCCAGGAGGGGTATAGCTGGGTCCTCAGGTAACACCATGTTCAATTTTCTGAGGTATCGCCAGACTGCTTTCCATAGTGGTTGTACCAGCTTGCAATCCCACCAACAATGGAGGAGTGTTCCTCTTTCTCCACATCCTCGCCAACATCTGCTGTCACCTGTGTTTTGGATCTTAGCCAATCTGACTGGTGTGAGGTGGAATCTCAGTGTTGTTTTCATTTGCATTTCCCTGATGACTAGGGATGCTGAGCACTTCTTTAGGTGTTTCTCAATCATTCGAGTTTCCCCAGTTGAGAGTTCTTTGTTCAACTCTCTACCCCATTTTTTAATAGGGTTATTTGATGGTCTGGAATCTAGTTTCTTCAGTTCTTTGTATACCTTGGATATTAGCCCTCTATCAGATGTAAGGTTGGTGAAGATCTTTTCCCAGTCTGTTGGTTCCCGCTTTGTCCTGTTGACCGTATCCTTTGCTTTACAGAAGCTTTGCAGTTTTATGAGATCCCATTTGTCAATTCTTGATCTTAGAGCATAAGCCATTGGTGTTCTGTTCAGGAACTTTTCCCCTGTGCCCATATGATCAAGGCTTTTCCCTATTTTCTCTTCTATTAGTTTCAGTGTAGCTGGTTTTATGTGGAGGTCCTTGATCCACTTGGAATTAAAGTGAGGGTGCTTTTGTCCTTTTTAGAACGAGTATCAAAAGATTCAACCAGAGCTCCCAGGATCTAAACCTCCAGCCTGAGAACAGACAGGGGCAAGCTGTCCTCTGAGAGGCTCTAACCAGCAGCTGACTCAGACAGATACAGACATCCAGAGCCAAACAGTGGATGGAGCTTGAGGACTCTTATAGAAGAATAGGGGGAAGGATTGTGGGCCCTAAGGAGATAGGAACTGCACAGGAAGATCAACAGAGTAAACCAACCTGAACCCTTGGAGCTCTCAGAGACTGAATCACCAACCGTGGAGCATACCTAGTCTACACAGATCTACCTCCATGGGCTGAACCTAGGCCTCCCTGCACATATGTTGTAAATGTGCAGCTTGGTTTTCATGTAGGTTCAAACATCTGGAGTGGGGGCTATCCCAAAACATGCAGCCTGTATATGGAGTATGGTCTTCTAAAAAAAAAAAAAAAAAAAAAAAACAGTTGTTCAGTTATTCATGGAATATTATTTTTTTATATCTCTTGGATTCAGTTTGCAACTACTTCATTGAGAATTTTTGTATGTATATTCATGAGGGATACTGGACTATAACTTATATATTTTTGTTGGGTTTACACTGGATTTCACTATTTCAATATTATTTGCTTTGTGAAGGAGCTTATTGTGGTTCTGAATTTTTTTAAACATAACTCAAAAAGTATTGCTTGTTTGAAGGCTCTATAGAATTCTTGTATAAGTATATTGACCCTTGGTATTTTGCTTGGTTGTTTCTTTTCATTTTATTCTGTTTGAATGCTTTTTAAATTTTTTTGATTTGCTGAAAATAAAAATAAAAATAAAAAAAAAAAGAGAAAAAAAAAAGCTACATTATTTTAATACTACAAAAAATACAATTGGGATTGTAATTTCTTTTAGGTTTTCTAAAGATTTACAACATTAGAAAGATTAAATCAATGATTAAAGATATTTTAATAAAACTAAAATATTATTGTATCCCCTTTTAGACAAAGAAATCAAGAAGACTCAATATTTTACTTTGGTATAGATTTTTGTGTAATGATATTAGGAACGCAGAGGTGTTTGCGACAACATTCTGTATGAATTTCAAAGTTTTTGCATCGATCAATGGAGTTCTGATAATATCATAGACATACCTCAGAATTTTTAAGTTTTCTTCAGTGGTATTTTCAGTATAGATTCAAAAATGCTAAATGTACATATACCCAGTCTTCTGAATAGAAGAAAGAAAACTCTCTCTCACAGTTTCAGTCAAACTGAGGAATGTTCATGCTCTAAGCTCAAAACCATTTCCCTAATTTATACTATAACACAATGGTTGGAATCTATTGCCTTCTCTTCTATGTGGGTTTCAATGAACATAACATTTCTTGTAAGCCACTGAGAAAAGAATCGTCTCGGATCCACCTGTGACAGGTAAACTCAACTATAGATTATCTACTTGTAGAAATTGTGTACATAAACAACTACAGATTTAGATCTGTCTTTAAGAAAATACTGAATAGTGCTCATGTTAGTTTGATCAATATATTTCTGTTAATATAAAAATAATATTTATTCATTTGGAACTAAAATTACTAAGGTTCATGTAAACTAAACCAACTAGCTCATTCTTTTTCCTTATTCAAATACACTTATACCACACGTGCGCCTGCACACACACAGAGACAGAGAGAGAGAGAAAGAGAGAGAGAGAGAGAGAGAGAGAGAGAGAGAGAGAGAGAGGAGAGAGAGAGAGAATGAAACTCTTGTGTAGAAAAAATTTAATCATTACCTTGAATATTATAAAAGTTATTTAGGGAGATCTTTTTATTCTGTCATTGCAAATATCTGCATAGGAGAAAATTGTTTTGTTTTTGTTTTTTGTTTTTTTTTTTCAAATTCACAATGAGAAAGCCAATGCAAATAACTATGCCTATATTTTGGTAATATTAAAAATAGTGTTGGTAATGTTAGACCCTGACCTTAAGCTAATGACAACATGGTTAAAATTTAGCTTTTCAAGTCTATCGTTAAAGCAAATGAGTCTCAGGTGACACAGTTTAAAATCACTTGAAGTCTTCTGCCTTTAATAATACGAAGACACTGATATTTCCTTTGGAGTTGTAATATTGAGACTTTGGTTTTCATGATGATTTTCACCTAGTCTTCTTTGTTCTCAGAGATCCTTACACATGGCCATGCGACCCTCTCACAAATCTTTAGAATTAAAACAGTTATTTCTTCCAATCCCATAGGAAGGGCTCCTATTGAAGACTGGGAATGATGAGAATACCTATATCCCCACTGTGCAGTTTAATGAAGTCTAACAAGAGAATTTCTTCCCATCACATTTTCCATTTGTCACTGGCTCCAAAAAATCACAGAAGGATGAAGCCCAGTACACACACTGAGGCTTTGTGGCATTGTGAGTAGAAGTTCTAAGAAGATATGCTCAACTTATGATCCAAGAAAATCCTAAGACAATTCATTTTACATTGGCCCATTGATGTAATTAAGTGTGATATAAAAACAACAAAAAAGAATGACAAGACAGCCATTTTGTTTGTACTCAATATTTGCCTCACTGAGCAAACAAGGTCTGCATGAGGAATCTTCATTCCTGAGTCCTTTGCATTCTAAGACTTCCTTGGAGTCTCAAAAAGAGAAAGACTCTGAGACTCTGTTGATTCAAAGAAACCTGTGGAGACATAGAATTTTAATTGTGAAAACAAGCTAAATAAAAACTACAAATAAGTCTACTATTTGTTGATGAATCCAACAATGTTAGGCTTTAAAATGTAGGGTTTAGGAAAAGACTAGGCACCTTAACAGTTATCTAAATATGGTTATTTATGACATATATATTATGTATGGGTGAACATGCCCCTCATGTATAGGCAATATGTTGTTATGAGTATTTATATTCAATACAGAAAGGTAACTTGAGGTCTATTCAACTCTTCCAGTCACTTCAAACTTCATCTATTTTATGTCTTTAAAGTCGGATACTTTTTTCACCACTAAATTATCTTAATTTCATAATTATCCTACAAAATTTATTTAACATGCCTATATGATTTCTCAGCAATGTCCACAGTATTATTCTATAAAAATGCTCTGAATAATATTTGTATTACTCTTCTCCTCTTTACTGCCTTGCAGTTACAACAAATACTTGGTGATCACCTACCTTTTACCATTCACTGCTTTAAACACCAAGATTTAACAGACCAAGACAAATTTGCTGTCCCAGAGAACTGAAATTGTTTACAACCTCCTAGTCACAACAGAAAGTAGGTCCCTAGGAACCAATGGTTCTTCTGTAAAAGTTAAAATTTATTATAAAATCAACCAACCAACCAATTAATCAACAATCAATAAATCAGCAATCAATATGCAATGGGGTTAAGTGGGGCTATGTAGGCATAGGAGCTTACGTGTGGAAATAGGGAAGAAAATTCATAGAATATGGAGACATTAAAGATACTATCTTGGCAGTTCTGAAGACACATTTGAATAAAACTCACAGACTAAAGACTCCCACATAAAACTTAATTTCCACTTAACTTCTTGAGAGGACGTGATACTAATTTTGGAAAGAAAGGTAGAAGCGGGCTATTTGTGGTAGAGAGGAAGCTCATGATTTAAATCTACAATGAACACAAATGAAACATCAAAGTGTCAACTCTCCTCACCTGCTTTGTTTTGTCATCCACAGAGCAATTTCTCATCAGCCTTTCTTCGGTTCCTCCTTGTATGTCTGAGCCCAGGCTGGTCATCCTACTCATCAGTAAAGAGATAAATTATTCCTTTCCCATTTAAAAGCTATCTTCACTTTCTTTAGTGGCTTAAAATATAACCATTCTAAATATCCATTTTTTAGCCAAGAGAAACTGGGTCCAGCCCCTAGAAGATCAGTAGATATTTCTTTCTGTGAGCATCTGGGTATTTTCTATTACCAAGTTGAAGATTTCTTTCAAAACACCTTTCCTGTGTCAGAGAAGTTTTGCAAGCAAGGGTCTTGAAATAAACCACACAAAGCCAGGTGCTTGAAAACTGATTCAATGTTAGTAAATTAACTTCCACTTTCTTCTAATGTGACAACCTTTTCTCTGAAAAATATTACATAGCTTAGATGCATTTTAAACATGTCTATAGAGAAAAAGAGGCAAAGAAACATCTATTCCATTGATTCAACATACCTGTGTACGCCAATACTGAATCATGTCACATTCTGTTACTGAACACTTCGAACCTACATGAGAAATGATCACAGAGTGACAGCCATGAGAACAGTGTCCTTTGTTAACACAGCATTGTTTAAACAATTACTTATGCTCCAAGTGTCACAGAGTGTACCCACAAACCCATATCAATCATCAAGACTCATGAAAGCAGTGCATTGTACTTTTAACTAAGCAAAGATAAAATGTGATGTCTTTAACATACACATTGAGATCATGAGTACTACACCTATTCTTTGGCAAAATTTGGCACAAATATGAACCATTTTGCATTGTTCGGTATATTTTAAAGATATATGATGGAACATCTGTGCTCTCAAATATTTTGAGAAAACACTGCACAATTCCTCAGTAGATAGATGTGCTTACTACAAAGCAGATCTCTAGAACAGTAACTACCTTGCCATACTGACACCCTATACTCATTGAGCAGAAACCCTCAGTGGGAGCACCCTTCAGTTGGTTGTCCTTAATATCATCTCTTTTTTTAATTGGTTATTTTGTTTATTTATATTTCAAATGTTATCCCCTTCCCAGTTTCTCCTCCACAAACCCCCTATGCCATCCCTCCTACCCCTGCATCTATGACAGTGCTCCCCCTTTCAACCATCCAGTCCTGCCTCACTGCCCTAGCATTCCCTTACACTGGGACATTGAGCCTCCAGAGCATGGCCTTATTATAATTAAGGCTGCTATGAACATAGTGGAGCATGTGTCCTTGTTATATGTTGGAGCATATTTGAGATATATACCCAGGAGTGGTAAGCTGGGTCCTCAGGTAGTACAATGTCCAATTTTCTGAGAAAATTCCAGACTGATTTCCAGAGTGGTTGTACCACCTTTCAATCCCACAAGCAGTGGAAAAGTGTTCCTTTTTCTCCACATCCTCACCAGCATCTGAGTTTTTAAACTTATTCATTCTGACTGGTGTGAGGTGGAATCTCAGGGTTGTTTTGATTTGCATTTCCCTGATAACTAAGGATGTTGAACATTTCTTTAGGTGCTTCTTGGCCATTCAAGATTCCTCAGTTGAGAATAATTTGTTTATCTCTTACCTCATTTTTAATAGAGTTACTTGATTCTCTAGAGTCTAACTTCTTCAGTTTTTTTGTATGTATTGGATATTAGACATCTATCTGATATAGGGTTGGTAAAGATCTTTTCCCAATCTGTAGGTTGCCATTTTGTACTATTGATAATGTTCTTTGCTTTACAGAAGCTTTTAAGTTTTATGAGATCCCATTTGTCTATAATTGATCTTAGAGCCTTTGTCTTTGGTGTTCTCTTCAGGAAATTTTTTGCTATTCGGTTAACAATTCAATCACACGAGAATACAACTTTGTACAAAATGAATAAACACACTCACTCACACTCAGTATCCACACAGTTTGTATTATCAGAAAATGCATGCTGTTCATTCTACCTATTCTGTACTATTGAATTATGGAAACAAAGGCTTTGCTTTACCTTGGCTAAGTGAACAGTGTATACGTGAAGAAAACTTGGGAAATAGTCCTCTCCATTTTGAGAAGAAAAAGTCACAGCAGCAAAAGTCTTATGAATTGCACCTATTTTCAGAATCTTCATATTGCCTCTATCTGGGAGAGACAGCCTATTGGGTACCTTCCAGCTGAAGCACTTTAAACCAACACTAAGTCAAAAAAGGCTGCACCAAGAAAGGACTTGGTGAATCAACAATGACTTGTTTGATTCCCAGGAAATGATTTTACTTTAGTGAGCTCCTTATAATCAGAAGTCAATGGAAATAATACTAAATTCCATCTGTTAAAACTGACATATATAGGTATACTTTTATTTTCTATAGTCAGGTGCCTGGTATGTGACACTTAGAGTAAAACCTCCTCAGATATAAAGGACATTACCCATTCATGTGGTATTACCACACAAAACAAGACTGGAACACAGAGCATCCCTTCACCAACAATATATCTAGTTTGTCAGTTTAGATGTGTTCTAAGTCTAGACTGAGATGCAGGACAGAGAATTAAAGACTTGAGTTCTGCATTTAGCAGAGTCTTCTGTGAATGACATCAATGCCACTTTCTATACTAGTCATATCTAGAGAATGAAGAGATAATTGCAGGAGAAGCCAAAGTTCCATATTTGAATCATGTGCTCTGACCTTAGTCTTACCGGGCTGTTTTCAGCCATTTAAGGCTTGTTGAAACTGCATGTTGTTGTTCAACCAAGAATCAGTCAAAGCCAGTTTGGAGAGAACTCACTCCTGATATGCAGTTTCTTCAATGTTTGGTCCATTTCAGCATGCCTCAATTATCATCAGGTGATATCTTCCCTTGCTTCCCTCAGCATGAATTGTCAGGTTGACTTAGCTAGCAACAAGAGCAGCTGGTGTGCTATTTACTTTTCATGGTATCTCCCTACCTTCCTTGCTGGTAAGTCCCTACTTATCTCCACTGTGTCCTGAACTGTTCCAAGTACTAAACTGCAAGGTTCCCTGCATTTGCCACAGTTTCTAAAAAAGTTTGCTTTACACTACTCACTGGCCAGTACTGGGTTTGCTTTGAGAGCAATATCATGGGAGTTATAATTTCTTCAGACTGTTTCAATTATTTCTTTTCTCTTATCTGTAAAAGTGTAGTTTATGGAACAAAAATCATTATCTTTATTGATCTTACAGAAGGAAATATTTGACTTGCCTTTCCCATACAAGAAAGAGTTTGTCTCTATCCAATGTATCCCACATTCTGGAAATCCAACAAAACTCCAGGACATTCCCCTAATGCACATAGCAGTGCATTTTCTCACTCACATAGTAAAAAGGAAGAGATGGCTGGAGACAGTGCCAGGTGTGAGACATTATTATGACTTTAATTCCACATGAGCTGATTTGCTTATAAGAGCATTTAGCTGGCTTCAGTTTTTAAAAACCCACAATTTTCATATCTACCTTGCAAGACTTATGAAGATTGAACTATAAAACTCCCATGAGCAAACTTATGGAGACCTGGAATGAAAGAGTCCCTTTGCCAATGGCACTGATTATTATGCATTCATTCCACAAATATAAGTCTTTTCAAAATTCTAAGCACAGTAGTAGATGTTAGTCGTATGAAGATACATAGGTTTTGCTTGCTATGGAGAGGTATCAGAGACTTGTTGCTTTAAATATTCAATGAAGCACCATCCCACGTTAACGCTGGCTACTCTCTGGTCCAGGTGGTCTCGACCCCTCCATAGCTAGCCACATGCAGCGACCGCCCATCTCCGGGGTCTCTTGCTGTGGATTCTGCTCACATTCCCACATTCCGAGCCATCCACCCTCTGTGGTTACCTGCCACAAATCCCCATAACCAGGTAAAATAAAACCTAGAGATTTTTGATTTATCAGTCAGATTTATATTAATAAATTCTTAACCCATAAACTCTCACACAATAAACTCTTAACTCAACTGATATAAACACAAGTTGCACACCTAGATGGGGCAAACACACCCTACTTATTATTTAATCATCTATCTAAGAAATCCCCGATACTTATGGCTCCCAGACTGTGTGGTTCTGGCTCCTCTTCCTCTCCATAGGTTCCATCTTATCTCCTCCTCTCCATCCACTCCTCTCCCTCTTTGTACTCTCTGTACTCATCTCTAAAATTCTCAGCCCACTTTCCTTAT
Source organism: Mastomys natalensis (assembly GCA_021653895.1). Taxonomy (NCBI): domain Eukaryota; kingdom Metazoa; phylum Chordata; class Mammalia; order Rodentia; family Muridae; genus Mastomys; species Mastomys natalensis. Next base: position 164,587 of record JAJTUV010001035.1, read on the forward strand.
CCATTAACCAATCACAGGCTCTCACCTTATATTGTGCCTGCCCTCACCTGCTTATGCAATACACAGAGGGTATTGGAAGCAATCCATAGAGTACATTGGGAAAAGTGAATTATTAAGAAATAATCGGTAGCTACTGCCATGATGCTGTGAATTTTGATGAAAATACAATTGATGAAAACCATTCTCATGTGTCATTTGGGTGGAGTCTAAGAGTTTAACCACTCATGTGTTAAAATGAGCACAAATATGAAGATGTGTTTGCAAACTATCTCTGTGCTTGAGGACAGGCCACTCCATTATTCTATGTATAAATGAAAACAACATCTATCATTCTCAAAGTAAAAGGAAGGAAATAGAGTTCATGAGAGATAGCAGAAATATGTAATGTGAGAAAACAGTGACAAAGGCACAGACCAGTTAGAAAACCAAACTAGAAAGTAGGTTAAAGGGTGTATCAGAAAAGAAAAGAGCTGAGATGCACAAACTGGAGTCCCCAAGGACACCTTTGGAAGTTAAGAAGGACCTGGTAATTTTAGTAATTCTCCACAAACCTAGTGTTACACAATTATTTCCTAGCAACACAAGCTAAGAGAATCTGATGAACAGAGAGCCCAAGAACCTTACACTTCATATGTCAATCACTGAGATACAGAATCTCTGAGAGAACATAAATGTGAATGGATGTGAGACCAAATGAATAATGATCAAGAATGCCATAATTCTCACCGCAGCATTAAATATGCTTAATGCACATTATAAAATGGGTGCACAAGCAGCATTGAGCCAATGGTAGCTATTTGCTGCTACATGATAGACTTTAGTTCTCAGTGTTGTTCTGACTCAGATCAGATCCTTGTGTATTTCTGCAGCTCTCAGTTCCTACACTCACATCTCTGAGTGAAACTCAACACAATGGTTTGCCATCATGTCAACTTGTTTCTTTACGGATTGGGGTGCATGAACTCATCCCTTCAGTATCAATGTAAAAAGGCCACAGTCACCAGACCTTTACAGAGTACAGTCTGTCCAAAAGGAAAAGACCAATTGTTCGGAGGATTACTGCCAAGATATCTACTTGCCAAGAGAGACTAGCCACCACATTCTGAAACACAAGCTTATTTACAGCTCAAAATGACATTATGGATGCCACTTGTGATATGTGTTTTTCAGTTTGAGTGATTAATACACAAGAAATGTCTAAAATAGCCTTTGTTCCTGCAGAATTCCTTCTACATTAAAAAGATAGCTGCAATCTCATTTAGAGAACATATTACTTTGATAAAGTTGGAAAGCATGGGAGATTATAATAATAAATAATAAAGACAAACCTGACATATGCTTAACATACTTTATGCAATATACTGGAAATTTTTTTTTCATACCAGTACATTAAATTCTCCTAAAATCCAGAGACAACAGTATTGTCATCCAACTTTAAAGATACAGGATTTAAAGCATAGAACATTTAGACAACTGTCTAATATCACATAGGTCATAATTGTCAAAACCAAGATTTTTCTCTACAGACTATCACCAATGGCAGCAATCTGACCCTTCTCAGGTTCATATGTCTGTGGGTAAGTGATAAACCAGAATCTTCTAAATGGAATTACAGCTAAATTTCATTTCATTTTCCTTTGGTAATTTCTATGTTGTTTTCTGTAAGTATCATTGGAGATTTCCCAGGTTAAAGGTAGAGGATGAGAAAGAGAAATACTACTTAAAAGGTCTTGCTGCTTGGTCAGAGAACTGTGCACAGGACCCCAGCATGTATACCAGGTAGCCCTGAAACAAAGCCTTTCAACTCCAGCAAGGGATGTTGAAGTTCAGCTTCTGGCTTCCATGGGCACCTACACACAAAGTTCACAGACAAATAAATAAGATAAATCCTTTCAAATAAAGGATAAAGGGCATTAAGCCTATAATCCCAGCTTTAGCACCACAGAGGGAGAGGCAGGAGGATATTTATAAGTTCAGAGTAAGCCTGGTCTTCACAGTCGACTCCATGCTAACTAAACACAGAAGGTGAGTCTTTCTCAAATGAAAAGAGTTAAAGTCTCCTGGAAAAGTAGTTAGTGTTACTAAAACAGACTCTTTAATATTAGCAGGAATACAATATACTTCTGAGAAAGACTTATGTTAAGTCTTTTTGCTAATTATTATGTTTTATTTCACTCAGGGAATGTGTCAAGTCTCCTCATTGTCTCTGTTCAACTACTTTATATAGATTTGCATTTAATGAGTCAGTCCAAGGCCGGGCTAAGTTTCTATCCAGAGAAAATAATGGCCAAATGGCTCCATGAGGCACTGAACAGAATGTCCTGCTGGCTGTGTACATTTGATGTCAGAGAAGTGTGGTCCAGATTTCTATGTAGATGATGGAAAATAATAAATTTCACAAATGGCATAGTGTGGGGCTCTGAATAAATACTGGTGATAAGCAGAAACTGGTTTCACCAGAGATGTGAATATATAACTTGTCATTCATCATCATCACGCCATTAAACAACTTTCAGTGCTCACTTGCGTCCATGTGCCATTGTGTTTGCACTTTTCCTGGATTATTGGCTAAAGAGTGGATGCATGAGGAGCACTGGTATTAAGAGAGAACATCTGGAGCTTAAGAAAAATAGTTTGATGAATTACTTTTACCTGATGCTCCAATTTCATTTTTTGATAAAGCTTTTAATCTAGTACTTCAATTATATTGTTTTATGGTTCAGAAATTAGTGTTTGGAAAGAATTTACTAAGTAAAATAAGAAAAATACGTGGGCATTTCAGACTTGGAGATATATCTGCAAATAAAGTTTAAAAACCACTCTCATTATCTCATCAATTTTAAAGAAAATGAACATTATAAAAGGTTAGTAATTATTTTAAAAATATTACAAGGTTTTGCATATGAGATTTAAAAATTTATCAAGCCAGCTTTCTCTAATTTTAACAATTAACGTCTATAATGAATGCCAAGCTACAATATACTGTCTTTGAATTTATTTTACAATTGACTACAAGTGTATACCACACAGTAAAAGACATCATATTTAAGAAAGAACACATTTGTTTATAGTAAATATTTCCAGACACCGTAAGAAAGTTCATACATTATCTCCACATTATCCTACACAAAACACTTTAGGTGCAGTCATCTATGTAAAAACAGTCATTTACATCAAACATTGGTGAACAACTTATATAAGGAAGATAGAGCAAGGGTCTAAAAGAATCCACAGGCTGATGCCTTAGTGGCTTTGATTAGTAACATATGGAATAAAATAGTGAGAGAGGAGAAAGGAGGGAGTTCAGATTTTGATACGAGTGTTCCATGGATAGGTGGTTTTATCCAGTGTGCTGTGGGACATGAATCTCACAGTTGGCCATCAGCATAGTAGGTGACCATGGCAACCTCCATGCAGGAAGATAGGCCACTGGACCAGAAAAGGAGAAATTTAGTGGCCATGCTGCACCTAAGTTCTGTAGTCAATTCTTTTATTGTATTTTTTTTATATTTTAGTATTGTTGGTGTGAGTATATGAATGGTTTCTGTACTTGAATGCAATCACAGAAGTGACACAGCACACTTGTAGGGATAGCAGGACAAGTGTCAAGAGTCTGTTCTCTCTTTTCATCCTAAGATTTGTTGAGACTGGATTCAGGTCCTCAGGCTCAGTGAGTAGAGCTTTTACCCACTGAGTCATCTTACTAACACCAAACCTTTCAGTGTCACACAATTTCTTATTTTCCTGGCTCATTTAACTGACTGTTTCTCTCATGTCTTCATAAATATTAGCAGAACTAGGTATTGCCAGTCCTCTAATGATTTCTTCCTTCTCTGAGAAGGAAGAAAGCACAGAGAACACTTACTATCTCTTATGCAAATTAGCTATGTTATGGTCCTGCATTCAGCAGATGACCAATAAATGTTCATCTCTATTAACTCTGTCATACAAATATATTTGTAGAAGTCTACTCCTTTTTCTTGTTAAGAAACTTATGCTTTGTCTTTTTTAATTTACCTTTATTTTACATGCATTGGTGTTTTGCTTCCATGGACATCTATGTGTAGTTACATCTCTATATGTTTATTTGGAGTTACAAATAGTTGTAACTGCCCTGTGGATGCTGGACTTCAAACCTGGGTCCCCTGAAAGAACAGCCAGTGCCCTCAACTGCTGAGCCGTCTTTCCAGTACCCCAAACTGTTTTTTTTTTTTAATTCAACATCTAACAAACTTCAGACTATACCAGACCTGAATTTGGAGTATTAGGTGGCAGCAATCGAGGAAGGACTATTGCCCATTGGATACAGTGTCACACACTACTGCCTCCAATCATTAAAGAAAATGGAAACACCTATACACTTCTCACTTCAGGTAAAGCCATGAGGTTTATGGAGGGGAGATTCCTTAGAGGATTAGGTTGACAGTATTCCAGCATGATGTAACTGACTCCAGTTTGTGTTGAAGATTGAATTTCATGTCTTATTGTATGAAGAAAGCTATGTTCAAGAGAATGACTAAGAATAAGACCAACTAGACACTTACTGTTGGGTATCCTAGCAATTTTCTATAACAAGATGCCTTAGTACACCAAATATTTCAGTTAATTCTGCTCAGCATGGATGAATGATGTTCTACTTAATATAATTTATATTCTGGGACCTCTCTAGAATAACCACATTTGTAGAGTGCAGGGAATATTGAAGGAAAAACACATTTTCTTAAACACTCAGGACATGCCCTGATGTTCTCTAAGTGCTACTCTGTTCTGTTTTCTAGACTTCCACAATTACATTCTATAATGAAATTTTATTATCATAATATAAAGTCTGGAGTCTTATTGATAGATACACCTCTTTTACCTATGTCTATAATGAAGCCCTTGTTCCCATTCCAGAGCCTTCTCCTTTTGTGCATATTTGCAGCATGGAAACACCAATGTGCTTTCTAAATACTGTTGAAAAATGTACCTGCCATTTGGTGTTCCATTCTGAGTGAAAAAAAAGTTATCTGCCTGAAACTCCATTAAGATGTGCATTTAGGTTTTATAATATTGTCCTTTCTTAATCTTTGGATTTCTGGACATGTGTTTGTGTTTGTGTGTGTATGTGTGTGTCTGTGTGTGTGTCTGTGTGTTTGAGTAGGTATGGGTACAAAGAACAGGAATGAATAGTTCTCTCCTACCACCATGTGTGTTTAGGGATCTGATTCATGACTTAAGGCTTGGCAGCAACTGACTTTTACCTAATGAGACATCTCAGAGAACCCATTCTGTTTTTAAATATTGTCCCTGTGACTAGGTGATTATCTGTAGTTTTCTTGGATACAAGCAGTGTCTCACTCTTTTCTTGGAAATGAGGTTATTATTGACCATTTAAAGAGAATATTATGGGGGTGGAGAGATGGTTTACTGGTTAAGAGCACACATCAGGAGGCTCAGACCCATTTGTAATTCCAGCTGCAGGAGATCCAATACCTTCTTCTAGCGTCCTTTAGCACCAACAAACATGTGACAGACACACATATACACATAAGTGAAGTTCTTAACAAAAATTACTATGAATGTCAGCTTTTCATAATACTTTTCAATACAAATATGAATGAAATCCCTTTGTGAAAAGTTTCTCATTCCACAGATTTAGTGAGGAACTATAGGAGTGGTATGCTGCCTTTCCAAAGGCTCTAATACATGATGTCTATTTGTCCTAGTATTGGTAAGGTGAGCTTTGATTTCATGGTCCATGTGGATCTTTCAATTATTAGTATCAAGATATTAACTTCTTATTTGTCAGATAAGTCATTTGTGTTCAGATCTATAGGCCACAGAGTTTCTAATGGTTATTCACTGGATGTAGCTTCCAGTGAAATTTTCAACTCATTTATTTATGTTACATGCAGCAGATGGATTTGGGATCCTCTTATCTCCCAATGTAGACTAATTTAAGACTATATGAACTTTCATATTTTTATTCTACTCAATTTGTTACAGTCTACTTCCTTGATCACTGCACTAATTTCTTTTCCCATTTCTGAGACAAAATATCTGACAGAAGCAATATCAGGCAGAAATTATTTGTCTCAGTCCTTGAGGGTGTAGTCCATCATGGCAGGGAAGTTGTAAGAAGACTGAGAAGTAGCTGTCTCATTGCATCCAGTCAGAAAGCAGACAGTGATGAAGACTAGTGCTCAGCTCACGTTGTCCTGTTTACTCAGACTCGGAACCCCTATCCCATGGAGTGTCATCACTCACATCCTTCACACCTCAGTTAAACTTTCAGGATAAGCTCCACAGTTAAGTATTTTCATGATGTTTCTAAATCTATTCAAGTTGATAATGAAAATTAAGCACTGCTATATCAGAGTAATATGCAAATTTTAGTAGATATTCTTTCAATTTAACTTATGAAAATGTTACATCTCTGAGAGGAAAGCCTTCTCCAATGGTAGAGTTACAGCTCTGCTCCAGGGGAAGATTTCACCAGAGTGTTACAGCTTTGATGGGAAAGATATCCTCACAGACAGAAGTTGAGTAATAGAGAGAAAGAGATGTTCATACACAGAAAGGAAATGTGTATGGTCTAACAGTGGTCCCTCTTTCTGTACTTCTAGACTTTGCTTACATACAGAAAAAATAGCTTTCTATTATCCTTATTTCATTTGTTTATTTGCCTAGGTCTAGTATACACAGGCAATAATTTTCAGAATTGTTTGTACATCTTGAATAGCCAATCTACTAATAGGAAAACATTTGTTTATAGTTTATCACACAGTGGAACAAACATTTTTAATTGTAGGATCCAGGCAAATACCTCTGGGTAGATCCCAGTCCACGAAAGGTATTCATCTCCCAACAGAGAGGTTTCTCATAGGCAACCAGCATTTGAATTGCAATATCTTTTGTCCTCCTAGTGCAAATTTTATATAATATGTAAGAGTGAATTATTTTAGCACTTAAAAAAAAACAAAACAATAGTTAATAATGACAGACTATCAAGTTGTGATCTGAGATTGATCTCAAGAACGTACATGAAGGTGACAGGAGAGAATTTTCTCACTCTCTGGCTCTATTTCTGTCACTGTGTCTCTGTCTCTCCATCTCTCTGTTTGTCTCACACACACACACACACACACACACACGCACACACACACATACACTAGATAGAAGAAACATTTTAAACAATCTGGTAACAAACTACAAACTATACATTCGATTAGTTACAACAAGATTAAAAGAAGACTAATATATTAATTCTCCAGAAAACAATAAAATATACAAGGAAGAACTAAGTACTTAACCAGAATGTCTAATCATATGTCTTTTCCTTGATCCTCATGGACCATGACTCTTAGTTTGTTTCACCTATCTATTCTGCAACTCACCAATCTGCATTTAAATAAACTTTTTCTCATTACAAAAAAAAATAATAATTTTCACCTTATCAAATTTGGGTAACTGTTTACATCTTAGCTTCTTTTTTTAAGATTTGGCTTTTCTCTAACATATTTGACTGAAATCCAAAACAGTACTAGACTATTTTTCACATTTATCTACCAATAAGTTTGTTGGCCTTTCTTACTTCACTGAAGTAAAACTGAACTTCCAAAAGAAATTTACCAGATTTAAAAATAATTAGTCAAGGACAGTAGTCATCTCTATTTGTGATTACTTTGGAGTTTGTCTCCTCTGAACACTCTGTGCTCTGGCTGCTTGCCTCTGTGTTCAATAGTCTATAGCAAATGGGAAATACCATATCAACTTCATTCTTGATGCTGTTTTGTTTGGATCTAGTCATGTTTTCCTATTTATTTTTGGCCTGAATTTGAGTTAGACTGAATTCAATAACACATTGTCCTTTAATGTAGTGGAAACTGGAGACTCTTATATCTTCCTTGAGATGTTAAACACCCTTTCTGGGAACATATATGGATACTTTGTTGTTTAATTCTCTCACCTCTTTATAAGATAGAGTATAAAAATACAGTTATTTATATGTTTGTATGCATAATCCTTGCATAAAGAGAGATAGTGGTTGGATTCTGTCAAAGAAAGGAAAGCTGGGGGATGGAGAGGACACATGTTCAATCCCAACATGATTGCTCCTAATCACTCTAACTCCAGTTCAAGGTGATTCAATACTCTCTCCTTACCTCTGAGATCACCATACACAGGGCACATAGATATACATGCAGGAAATGCATACACACACACACAAACACACACACACACAGTAATTTTTAAAATTTATTCTCATATATGACATGCTGACCAATGTTTCCTCTCCTTTCCTCTGCCCCTATCTCCTATACGTCTCCTCTCACTCCTGCTCCATTTCCCTTCAGAAAAGAATTGGCCTCTTAGGAATATCATTCAAACATGGCATACCAAGTTGCAATAAGATTAGGCACATCTTCTCATATTAAGGCTGGATGAGGCAACTGAGTGGGAGGTCAGGGGTCTCAAAGGAGGCAAAGGGATCTGAAATAGCTCAGCTACCTCAATTAGGAGTCCTACAAAAACCATCAACTTACAAAACTCTCAGGATAATAACTAGGAGATGATCTTCCTGAGATGATTCTGCTTTGGATTAATAAATAATCCATGACAGATTTGCTTCCATAATCAAGGCCCAGGAGAAAATCATTGTAGGAAAGATTCCTGCTATTAATATGCTTTTTCTATTATAGTAAACATATATAGCAATCACTAGGTATTAGCCCACCCTTTTTTAAAATTTATTTATTTATTTATTTATTTATTTATTTATTTATTTAAATCACATCGTAATAATTTACTTATTCACACAGGGTTATAAACACAAAAAGGCAGGATGTGGGGAAGGGAATGACACCGGAGCATAGGTGTTCAGGGGGAGTACAGATATCATTCAGAACCGGGTATCAGCTGTAGCCCATCCTTTTAAGCAGATCTTTGCAAAACTACAAAAATTTACTGTCTTGAAATGATGCTATAAAGACAAAAAGATGACTTCTTAATTCTTAATGATTAACCTATAAGAATTCCTAAAATTATATAAGTATTTATTAAGATTTTATACTGGGACTGTTATTCGATCCTTTCTGATAGTCAAAACTGCAATGAGAATTCTGTTAGTCTCTGTCACCAATTAATTGTTTCTATTACTCAGAGCACATTCCAACATGTTGGAAACCCATTTACCAAAGCTCGTAAAAAGGCAACTATGATTTATTATAGTTGCTAGGGTAGAAGATAAAATATTGACTTCGTTTACCTATACAAAACTTCACTAATGACTTAGTTATGGTTTTTAACTCTCCATGCATCTGCAGAGCTGAGACAGGTGATGAATATTTATCCAGATAATTACTCATAATGTATACTCATGTAAACATTCTCTGTTGTAAACTTATTTGATTTATGAATTGAATTTATGTGTAAACTTGTGATGAACTTTTTACTATGTGATCATGTATTCTGAAAGATGTATAACTGCTTAGGATAAGGAGAGGGGAGGTAATTTTCCCTTATCCTATTTAGGATCTTTCCAAATTTCCCATTTTTCTTAGAGAGCTTTCATAGGAAACCTTTACAACTTAGAAATAAATGCTAAATTCAATTTTCTAAGTCTTCTTCTTCTTCTTCTTCTTCTTCTTCTTCTTCTTCTTCTTCTTCTTCTTCTTCTTCTTCTTCTTTTTTATTTTTCCTGTAAGTAGCAGGCTGAAAGTTAGAGCAGCCCATTTCCTGCTGAGATAGAACAAAGTTTACTTTACTTAATCCCTTGTTGTTTTAGGATGAAGTGCTAAGTGCCAGAGAATGCAGTTTTCCTCCTCAGAGGAACACAGAAGACAGGTCAGCTACAGCAACAAAGTAACTCAAACTTAGCTAAGTAACCCTTTTATTATTATACAGTAACACTAAGTATCTTGTAAGACAAAACTCTTACCCTCTGCAGAGGATTTTCCCCCTTCTCTACCTCAAGAAGAACCAGGAACAACAACAAAAAGACCACACTGGGGTTGTCCCCAGGCACACAACTATAACATAAACATAGGACCTAGTTTAGAACCATGTAGCCTCCCTGATTATCAGTTCTCAATGAACCCCTATGAGTCCAGATTTGTTGATTCTGGGGAATTTTTTGTGGTATTCTTAACCCCTCTGGCTTCTAGAATCCTTCCTTACCATGGTCGGTAGGATCCCCAAACTCCACCTAATGACTGGCTGTGGGTCTCTGCATCTGTTTCCATCAGTTGCTCGCTGAAACATTTCTGATGAGAATTGAGTTAGGCTCCAATCTATGAGTATAGCAGTATATCGTTAGCATAATTTCACTCACTTTTTTTGGTGCAAGTTATGTTTGGTTCTATTCTAGGTCTCTGGTGTACCCAACCTCTAGCTTTGCATCCACCAGACATTGTCATGTCTAGGCTCCCTCTTGTGGCACGGGTCTCAAACTGGACCAGTCACTGGTTAGTCACTCTCACAGTTTCTGTGCCACCTTTACCTCAGTACATCATACTGGCAGGACAAATTGTAGGTCAAAGGTTTTGTGGCTGGGTTGATGTCCCAATCCCTCCATTGGAAATCTGTATCTCCTATTACTAGGGGCTGTTGCTGTACCCAATTAACAGTACTTATATCAATCCTGGCAGCACATTCCTTGCTATCCACCCCAATGTTCTGTGTTCATGAATGAAATACATAGACACACACACAGACACAGACACACACACACACACAGAGCCTTTATATTTTGATATGCCTTAAACAGCTTAATGGCTGGGACACTTCCTAACCTCAAAGTGGCTGATTCACCAATCCCTGATATTCCCAAGTTATTACTTACTAATCCAATATTCTAACTTTGCTGTCCTAGACCCAGTCAGGGGAGCCTCCTGGGGCCTCTTTTCTCCCCTCCTACATGGTGACTATGCACTCTATCAAGTTGCATCTTTCTTCTCCTTCACCTTCCCAGGCATGGTAGATTTCTTTTTTCCTACTCCTTCCTCAGACCTTTGCCCCAGAATCCTAAAAGTCCTGCCTCTGTCTCCTTGACCAGTCATTGGCTGCCAACGACTTTATTTACCAATCAAAACAAATTGTTGGCAGGGTCCCTCAGTGTCTTACCTTTTGAGCACTACAAGTGGGTTTGGAAGGAACATTATTAGCATAAGAATACAATCAGCTACAAGAAGTCTTAACTACAGTCACCCTAATAAATTCCAAGTAGTTTCAATTACACTTGTTTTCTACCTTGCTCGTGAATAATTACCCCCCCTGCCCGCCCCCCAGTTCCCAGTTCCAGTTGTCTTTCCCAGTAATCCCTCCCTCTATACACTCCCCATCTGGTCCCATTTCTACATGTCTCCAGTTCACCCACAATATTTATTATATTTCCCTTTCCTAGAGAGATCCATTCATCTTTTCACACACACACACACACCCTACCCCTTCAGCCCTTGTTGCTACTTAACCTCTCTGGATCTGTAGACTGTAGCTTGGTTATTCTTTACTTCACAGTTAATATTCACTTTATAAGTGAGTACACACCATGTCAGTCTTTCTCAATCTGGGTTACCACACTCAGGATGGTAGTTTATAATTCCATCGATTTGTCTGTAATTTCATGATGTCATTGTTTGTAACAACGGGTTAATACTCCTCGGTATAAATGTACCAAATTTTCTTTATCCATTTGTTGGTTGAGGGACATCTAAGTAGTTTATGAATTTATGTCTGTTATGTATAAATATACTATGAACATACTTCAGCAAGTGTTTGTGGTAGGATGGAGTGACTTTTGGGTATATGCTAATGGGTGTTATAGCTGGGATTTCTAGCAGATCAGGTCCCAATTTTCTGAGAAACACCCATATTGATTTCCAAACAGCTCCACAAGTTCCCACCAACCCCCACCAGAAATGGAGAAGTGTTCCCCTTTCTCCATACCCTCACATAAGCTGTCACCAAAATTATATATATTTGATCTTAGTCATTCTGACAGCTTTAAGATGGAATCTCAGAGTCATTTTAATATTAATTTCCCTGATGGCTAAAGATATTGAACATTTCCTCATGTACTATTAAGAAGTCTCTATTTACATATAACCACATTTTTATTTGGATTATTTGTTCTGTTGATGTCTACTTTCTTGAATTTATTTTATATTTTGGAAATTAGTCCTCTGTCAGATATAAGTCATATTTTTGGAAAGAACAATAAGGAGGAAACTGACAGAATTCTAAGGCAAAGGAGTATAAGTGCTATGAATATAGCAGAATATCATTAGGTATCATTTCACTAACTCTTTTATTTTTTCCAGTTATGTTTGGTTCAATCCTAGGTCTCTGAACTACCCAGCCTTTAGTTTTGTATCCACCAGACATTGTTAAGGCTAGGCTCCCTCTTGTGGCAGGGTCTCAAACTGGGCCAGTCACTGGTTAGTCACTCCCACAATTTCTGTGCCACCTTTACCCCAGCAATCATGCTGGCAGGACAAATTATAGGTCAAAGTTTTTGTGGCTCAGTTGATATCCCATTGGAAGTCTTTCCTAGTTACATCACAAGAACACATGCCCCACTATGTTCATAGCAGCCTTACTCAAAATAGGCAGAAACTTCAATCCACCCAAATTCCCTCAACCGAAGAGTGGATGCAGAAAATGTGGTTCATTTACACAGTGGAATATTATTCAGCTAAGAAAAACAAGGACATCATGAATTTTGTAAGCAAAATTAAGTTCTTTTGATTTCTCTTAAGGTCCTCAGGAGGTCTCCCTCTATCAAATCAACTCCTTATTAGTTTGGATAATCCAAAGCATTTTCTCTTTTTCTGAGGACACAAACACAAAGACTCTCTCCCAACATAATATATCTTTTGTCCAGCAGTTTGAATTCATTAGAAGTATAGACTGATCCAATTTAGCAGCCCATTTTTTAAACCAGATCTGTTCTGTTTTTATTTCTTTCAAACAACATGTGCTATATACCACCATTACCATTGAACATTCCTCTATTTTCATGATAACTCAAAACAAGACTGGATGGAGTCCAAATATCCTCATGAACAGTGATTTATATTTATTTGTTGGCACAAGGTTTTTCTGTGTAGACCACCAGACTGTCTTGGATTTATTCTGTAGATCAGGTTTGCCTGGAACTCACAAAGAACCTATCTGTCTCTAATTTTGTTTTTTCTAACTTGTTCAAGTATATTTTTAAGTATATGGTACATGTTTAGAAGTATGGGTTTGTATTTTGTATTTTTTGCTAGACTGAGCTGCCACCAATTCTCCCATGGGAGCCCCATGTTTCAAGAATACTGATTGGCTGCTCAGAGTATCATGATTAATTCTCAATAATTACTGTACCTGTTTAGAGGTTTGGGTTCTATATTTCATGATAGGTGGGGTAGCATTAGTTCTCTTGTGGAAGGTCCATGCTCCAAGGAGACTGGTTGACTGCTCCAAGCAGCATGAAACACTACTTCATCTGAGCTTTCATGAGTTTTTGGCTGTGGAGGCCATGTAGCTTTCATGTTTGATTCCCAGCCTTTCATATGGAGTTCTGTTGCCATTTGTCAACCCAGAGCATGCTGGTCTAAATCTGCAGTCTCTGTCTCCTGTGTGCTGGGTTTAAGGGTATACGCTACCATTGTCCTGCTCAATTATTTCATCTCAATTTCAAATCATTGTAGCTTTTTAACTAAGAAAAGAACAAATTTGAAGTGGAGTGATATTTTGAAATCATTTAAAATCTTTTAAAATCTCTTATGTTTAAACAATGTCAAATAATGAAAATATCCTTTCTACTTCTTGCTACTGGGAAAATACAAAACATTCAACAAAAATCAAAGAAAGAAAGAAAGAAACAAACACGCACAAAAAAAAAAAAAAAACATTTAACTTTTGTGGCCAGATGGGTTATCTCATGCTATGAAAACAAATCCATTTCTAATAGTCTTTGGAATTTAGATGTTGCAGCCCTGTATTGTTGGGCCATTTAGCAGAAAGAGCTAACAAACATCTCACAGGCAGGGATCTCTGAGTTTTAGCAAAGATCAATTTCCTCTTTTCTATTAGAAAGACACTTTTTTTCCTCTATTCTTATTGCCTGTACTTTAGTATTCTTTCTCTCAGTTCTCCACTGACTTAAGTCTGTTTTATTCTGAAATTTCTAAGTGAGGGCACAGAAAACTGTGATCATTACTCAACATACTGTAACTAACTGCATGACACCAGCAAATAATAGGAAACTATATAAGATCCTACTGCTGCTCCATTTTTTAACATAGAAAATATTTTCTCTTTAATGTCTGAGTTTTTCCTAAATGATTTCAATTTACCAGTTTTAAACTTAATATCTGATCAGTTCAGATGCATGGGGCTTTATAATTTGTACCTTGTGTTAGCTCTGCCCTAGCTATTCAAATAGCTCAGGGCTCCTAGGTTTGCCTTCTCCTGGCCCTGGCCAGGCCTTGCCAACATAGTGTGTTTATGCAGAGCTTTAGACCAAGTTCTCTCTAGCATACTCTTCACTGAACACAACTGGGAGAAGCCACAGCTCTTGTGTCCATGGGATTTCACCTGCTTTCTTTCACTTTTTAAATAGACCAGGTGTCTTGTTCTGCTATGCCAACTTTTCACCCACCTTTCAATGAGTTCTTTGGAGGCTGCAAACTTGGGTTCTAATTGCCATAAGTTGGGCATCATTTGAAAATTATTATAAAATTAGTACATCAGCAGTTGTTCCCTGTTGTGGATAGCCTCAGCCTTGTATTTTGATCATAGTTCCCAGTGGATAGCCTCAGCCTTGTATTTTGATCCTAGTTCCACCCTTCTGGGAGGGGCTGCAGAGGATGATTGAATCTGTACACAGGTGACATCTTGTAAACCTTCTGTCCAATTAAAACCTGTAAAATAAAAGCTAGAGCCAGAGACTGGACAGTAGAAGGGGGGGGTGGAGAAAAAGGTTTAGGGGAGGAGAGAGTGAGAGGAATTCGATATAAAAGGAGGTAGAAATAGAAGTCAGAGCAGAAGCAGAAAGAGAAGCAGAGGTAGAAGCAGGAGGAAGTAGAAGCAGAAGGAAGCTGGCAGTAGAAGGAATCCAAGGAATGAGGAGCCAGAGCTAGAAGGACAAGCATGGATAAACCGCAAGTTATAAGGGATCTCATAGCTGGGGATTAGAGTAGTATAGTGGTAAATCTGCCCAATCTAGGCATGCAATTTGTACCATAATTATTGAGTTGTGTTTTACTTTTACTGGTCTCCTTCGGGTAGGAGACTTACAGCAACAAATTTGGGGTTTAAATAATTATCTCTACTACAATTTGGCACCCAATGTGGGGCTCAAACCCATGACCCTGAGATTAAGAGTTTCATGCTCTACCAACTGAGTTAGCCGGGCTAGCTAATTCCTCAATAACAACACAGAGAGACTAAGATTTATTAAAATTGCCTTGAGCCAAATACTGAGCAATCATTACTCCATTCTAAAGCTCCAAGCTAGTCAGGCTTCCTCCCAGACTATATTCCCATTTTATTTGCATTTGTTCCGCTTTCTTGATCCAGCTGATCATCTCCTGATGTTTGTCTGAACCTCTCCTCCTGGCTTCCGCCTTCACTTCCCATCTCTTTCTCTACTCCTTCTAGAATCAGAAGTCCCACCTTATTCTCTATTTAAAGCTCTATATTGACTCATTTGCTTTTATTGGCAAGGCAGAGAATGAATGAGAAAAATTGATTACCTCAACTGGAAATACACCTGAGAATAATCATAGCCAAACCATGTCCAGATTGAGAAAAGATATGATGACAGAAAAATCAGCATTTGACTAACAGGATTATTTTCCCACAGTGCATAAAAACATGCCTATAAAAAAAAAGAAGTTATTTAAAAATTACAGGGAAGGTCACATTTTGAGTGATATGAAACATATGAGAAGCTGATTAATTAAGAATACTAAAACTACTTTGGGAACAAATCTGGTGGTTACTCAGAATATTGGAAATAGTTCTACCTGGAGACCCAGCTACACCACTCCTGGACATATACCAAAAGATGCTCTGACATATAACAAGGACACATGCTCCAATATGTTTACAGCAGCCTTATTTGTAATAGCCAGAAGCTAGAAACAATCCAGATGTCCCTCGATAAAAGAATGAATACAGAAAATGTGGTACATTTACACAATGGAGTGTTACTCAGCTATTAAAAACAATGACTTCATGAAATTCACAGACAAATGGATGTAACTAGAAAATATTGTCCTGAGTGAGGTAACCCAGTCACAGAAAAACAGACATGGTATGTACTCAGTGATAAGTGGATATTAACCTAAAAGCTTGGAATATTCATGATACAACCCACAAAACCCATATGGAGTTTAAGAAGATCAAAGTGTGGATGCTTCAGTCCTACATAGAAGAGGGAACAAAACAATCATAGGAGGTAGAGGGAGGGAGGAACCTGGGAGGGAGAAGGGAGGGAAAAGAAAGGGTGGCAGGATCAGTTATTGGAAGGGAAAGGAGAGAAGTATGGAAGATCAGGAAATCAAATAGAATTATATAGCAGTAGGGGATGGGGAACTTGGGGTAGTCTTGGTGTCAGAAAGTCCCAGACACTGGGAATGCGAGAGGCTCCCAGGACCCAATGGGGGCTGACTTTAGCTGAAATACCCAACAAGGGGGAGATAGAACCTGTAGAGATTACCTCTAGTAGATAGGCACAGCCCCCAGTTAAGTGATGAGGCCATCTCAAAATTGTTAACACAGAAATGTTCCTGTCCTAAGTAAAGACAGGAGAAAATGGACAGAAATTGAAGGAAAGGCCATGCAGAGATTGTCCCACCTAGGGATTCATCTAATCTGCAGACACCAAACCCCTTCACTATTGCTGATGCCAAGAAGCACTTTCTAACAGTAGCCTGGTATGACTGTTCCCTGAGAGGTCCTACCAGCACCTGATCAGTACAGATACAGATACTTACACCCAACCATCAGACTGAGCTCAGGGACCCCAATAGAAGAGCTAGGGGAAGAACTGAAGGAGCTGAAATAGATTGCAGCCCCATAGGAAGAACAATATCAACTTACTGGACCACCCAGAGCTCCCAGAAATTAAACCATCAACCAAAGAGTATACTCAGAGGGATCCATGGCTTCAGATAGATATCTATCAGAGGATAGTCTTATCTGACATCAGTGGAAGGGGAGGGCCTTTGTTCTTTTGGAGTCCAGGACTAGCCATTCACTAAC
This sequence comes from Mastomys natalensis, assembly GCA_021653895.1. Classification (NCBI taxonomy): domain Eukaryota; kingdom Metazoa; phylum Chordata; class Mammalia; order Rodentia; family Muridae; genus Mastomys; species Mastomys natalensis. The sequence goes on from JAJTUV010001035.1 coordinate 181,825, forward strand.
CACTCTGATACCAGTCTCAGATATAAATAGAGTTTATTGCTGAACACTGGATTCAGTCTGATTTACCAAAGCCACAAAAAGGACTCAGGAGCCTAAATGTGGTAATAGTCTGTTCTATAGGATGTACTTTTTATAAGAAAACCAAGTTCAAAGGTTTAAAAGGCATATAGGGAGTATATACGGGAGCAGTACATAAATTTAGCTTGCTAGACAGAGTATTATCTGCTGACCTTTAAGCTGACTGGTTCCAAGTGAAGCAAGAAGGGTGGTGGATAGGGGATTTTTGGTACGTTGGAATAGAACGTGGGTTATACAACCATAGCCTTTTGTCCTATTAATAGCATTCTTTGGTATCAGCTTAATAGTGGATGAACTTGTTTTCAGCCTTGTTCACAACCTGGAAGCTATAAAGTAATGGTTACAATAAAGAAATGGCTACAGTTATATTAGACCATATCATTCACACCCACCCACCCTTGAGTTTGTACCTGAGTCAAATCATTGACTCTGAATTTTCCTGTGTCTAAAGGTGAATATTAGGTTACTTTCCCAGGATCTAGGAAGTTGAAATAAGCCTCCTCCCTCGCATCTATAGGCTCATAGCGGGGTTTTTAGGACCATGAGTTTAATGGCAGAGATCCTTTTATTGACAAAGGACATAAGAACATTGACAAGACAACTCACAGGGGAGAATTAGTAACAGTATACATGGAGGGGGAGCACTAGAGCAGTAATCAGGGATGTTAGCCAAGAGGATCAATTAAATAATTTTCAAACTAGTTTGTATCTTGTTTTCTCCCTCGTTCCCTGTAGTAGAAGGAATTATTTAACCTGCCAAATTTGTTCACTGTAAGATCTCCTGCCTGATGGAGACCAGTCAAAGAAAAACACAACTCAATAATTATGGTACAAATTGCATGCCTAGATTGGGCAGATTTACCACTACACTACTCTAATCCCCAGCTATGAGATCCCTTATAACCTGCGGTTCATCCAGGGCTTGTCCTTGTCCTCTGAGCTCCGGCTCCTCTGTCATTGGCTTCCTTCTACTGCCAGCTTCCTTCTGCTTCTACTTCCTCCTGCTTCTACCTCTGCTTCTCTTTCCGCTTCTGCACTACCTTTTATATCGAATTCCTCTCACTCTCTCCTCCCCTAAGACTTTTTCTCCGCCTCCCCTTCTACTGCCCAATCTCTGGCTATAGCCTTTATTTTACAGGTTTTAATTGGACAGAAGGTTTACAAGATGTCACCTGTGTACAGATTCAATCATCCTCTGCTGCACCTCCCAGGAGGGTGGAACTAGGACCAAAATACAAGGCTGAGGCTATCCACTGGGAAGTAGGATCAGAATACTAGGCTGAGGCTATCCACAACAATTCCCCCTTTTTGTCCAATTAAAAGACTCTTTTCTCTCAGATATATTGAGCACAAACTATATTACCATGTTGTAATTGTTAAAGTGCAAGACAGACCTAATACCTAGTCTATCATTTTTGTTAACTAAATAGAACCTCTGCTATCTCTCTTAACTAAAAGGCTTAGTTCTGAACCTGGCTTATGTCCTGTCTTTAAAATGAATGCAATCTGATAACTATCCTCTCAAAGTAAATAGCCTGCATTGGCTGCAAGTCTATAAGTCTTCAACCCCATCAGAAATCCAGAATGACCAAATTAACTGAAGATATGGGAAGCACAAAGCATGGCTTCCAAAACTTAGCCAATTTATATAGACCGCTGAACACCTGGACAGTTCCTTACTTCAAAACGTTGGGGCATCTGGTCTTTAGCCTTCTGGCCCAGGATCATCTGACAGACCTAGTAATGCAGAATTTTTAAGGGCTGATGACTCTGTCTTGGCAGATATAATCAATTGATTTTTCTGCAAGTGTGTCCTTTTCTGGACACTATTTTGTCTGTAGATGAAAAGAGGCAATTCTTGCCTAGTGGCTGTCTCACCACAACTGGAGTAACTCCAAAGATGCTCAATTTCTTCTTGGAATCCAAGACAGGGAAGCTGTCAGGAGCAGACAGGTCTCTAGTAAAATGAACATTAATACAGAAATACTAGTGATATCACTTCTGTGGATTTCTGACGTTTTTGAAAACTAACTATCTATGTAAAGCAATCTGGACTGTTGTCTATTAACTCCTTTCTGCTATTTCTAATTAAAATCTAGAAATCATCCTAACAATAAACTCAGAACCATACAATTGCTACAGGCCCTTAACTCACAGGCTAACTCTCAAATCAGTTAAAAAAGTTAAAGAAGGACTGAGTCTAAGCCTTGTATTCCTAAATGTGTTATATAGGCACAATGCCTAAGAGAGTAACAATATTAATCTCACTTTTATATCAATAAGAAACATATCAATGAAAACTTTAAATTTGTACAAATAAATTCTATACCAATGAAAGAGATTATAACCTCAATTTTGTATCAATTATGGAGATCTCTACCAATGTAGAAATAATCGATTCTTACTATTCCTCCCTGTTCCAATAAAACCATTACTTTTCCCTAATATTAGCCTAAGAATAGCCTAATATTAACCACCTCAGTCCCCAAGGCCAAGGAATAGGGGCACCGACACTTCATTAACTTATTCAAGCTGAATTTGGGTGAAGAATTCCCATCTGGGGGCCCAAAGGGAAATAGGAAAATTGGCTTAGTCAAAGGAGAGCTAGTGGGCATCATTTGCCTTGCAGTCACTATGCGCTGAGAGATTTCATTGCTTAGCTAACATCGTGACTGTGATAGTCAGAAAGGCTACACAGACAAGCCAGCTGTTCTGGCAAAGTTCTGGAAGCAAGTATTTGACATAGTTGCAGCTTCGACGAAGAAGTAGCTTCAACGTGGTTGCAGTAGAATCAAGGACGAAGCTGGAATAGTAGGTCTCAGCATCCCCCGAGTATGAATCTTTTTCGGGCTGTCTTTCTCTTCTTTCATCCTTCAAAATATAAAACTTAAAAGCAGCAGTTAGTTCTGCAGGGTACACAGCTTTGTCAATGAAGATCAATAAAGAAAGACTACTGCCTTTCTTCAGGTAAGTTTGATCACTTAAATTGTAATATAACTTTGTATACATGCCCTCAAAAAGGATGGCATGTAGTAACAAGTCATTAGAAATTAGTACTCAATAATATTCTTGGCTTTGAAAAGACATTTTAGTCCCAGACAGTTCCAGAGCTGTCTCCATATAAGAGTCATAAACATCATCATAATATATCACCCATCTTGAAAATAAAATCAAGTTAATAAGTAAATATACTGTATGTGCCTATTCTTTAGGCCTTTTCTATTTTGTCCAAGCAGGAAAAGAACCCAGAATTCCCGTGGAGCCCACGTTAAACAGAACCCAAGTCTCCTGTGAGGCAGTATAACTTTATATCATCTGAATACACCTAATTTACACTATCTTTCTGTTTGGCTCTCTGCCAGAACAGTCTCTATTTATACACTGTACTCTCTACTCTGAAGTCAGTGACAATTTTCCCTGTCTTAACTAAAGTACTGTATGTGACTATTCTTAGGCTTTCCCTATTTGGCTGAGCAGGAAAAGAATCCAGAATTCCAGTGGGCCCACGTTAGACAGAACCAAGTCTCCTGTGAGGCAATATAACTTTATATCATCTGAATACATCTGATTCACACTATCTTTCTGTTCGGCCCTCTGCCTAGAACAGTTTTTTATTTATACACTGTACTCTCTACTCTGGAGTCAGTGACAATTTTCCCTATTTAAGTTCCAAACTGCCCTTTGGCCTGCGGCAGGCCCCTTGCCGGTCTGCTCCCGTGGAAACACAGGATCCTGAGTCATCCTAGGGGAACCCACTGCACACAGAGCGGAGGGTAAGTCACCTTGCCCACTAGCCCAAGGCCCGGAGTTACAACCGGAGCCAGGTGGGTTTAAGGAACTAGCAGGCACCCAAAGCCCGCCCCTCCGGACTATAACTTCCGTGCGCCCGGACCCTGGTCCTTTGGCCTGCGGCGGGCCCCTTGCTGGTCTGCTCCTGTGGAAACACAGGATCCTGATCATCCTAGGGGACCCACTGCACACAGAGCGGAGGGTAAGTCACCTTGCCCACTAGTCCAAGGCCTGGAGTTACAGCCGGGAGCCAGGTGGGGTTTAGGGAACTAGCAGGCACCCAAAGCCCGCCCCTCCGGACTATAACTTCCCGTGTGCCCGGACCCTGGTCCTTGGACCTGGGCGGGCCCGTTGCTGGTCTGCTCCTGTGGAAACACAGGATCCTGAGATATCCTAGAGGGACCCACTGCACACAGAGCAGAGGGTAAGTCACCTTGCCCACTAGCCAAAACCCAGAGTTATAACCGGAGCCAGGTGGGGTTAAACGAAATAGCAGGCACCCAAAGCCAGCCCCTCCGGACTATAACTTCCCGTGCGCCCGGACCCTGGTCCTTTGGCCTGGGGCGGGCCCGTTGCTGGTCTGCTCCTGTGGAAACACAGGATCCTGAGACATCCTAGGGGGACCCACTGCACACAGAGCACAGGTCCCTCAGCTGGTCTGCTCTGGTGGAAACACCTGATCCTGAGACAACCTAGAGGACATACTGCATCCAGTGCAGAGGACACTTAGTTGGTCTGCGCCTGTGGAAACATGGAATCCTGAGACATCCTAGAAGATCTATTGCATCCAGAGCAGAAGGAGCTTAGGATCACAGGAAAACAGAGACATCTGGAATCCGAGGAGATCTGACACAAGCAAGATAACTGGAAAGACAGACTCCAGTCAGACACAGCAAGCACAGGTAACACTAGAGTCAACCAAATGGCGAAAGGCAAGCGAAAGAACACAAGCAACAGAAACCAAAGTTACCTGACATAATCAGAACCCAGTTCTCCCACCATAGCAAGCCCTGGATACTCCATCACACAGGAAAAACAGGACTCAGAATTAAAATCACTTCTCATGATGATGATGGAGGATTTTAAGAAGGACATAAGTAACTCCCTTAGAGTAATACAGGAGAACACAGGTAAACAGGTAGAAGCCCTCAAAGAGGAAACACAAAAATCCTTTAAAGAATTGAAAGAGAACACGAGTAAACAGGTAGAAGCCCTTAAAGAGGAAACACGAAAGGCCTTTAAAGAATTTCAAGAAAACACAACAAAACAGGTGAAGGAATTGAACAAAACCATCCAGGATCTAAAACTGGAAATAGAAACAATAAAGAAATCTCAAAGGGAGACTACTGTGGAGATAGAAAACATAGGAAAGAGATCAGGAGTCATAGATGCAAGCATCACCAACAGAATACAAGAGATAGAAGAGAGAATCTCATGCACGGAAGATACCATGGAAAACCTGACACAACAGTCAAAGAAAATGCAAAATGCAAAAAGCTCCTAACACAGAACATTCAGGAAATCCAAGATGCAATGAGAAGACCAAACCTAAGGATAATAGGTATAGATGAGAGTGAAGATTCACAATCTAAAGGGCCAGTAAATATCTTCAACAAAATTATAGAGGAAAATTTCCCCAACCTAAAGTACAAGACACCCATAAACATACAAGAAGCCTACAGAACACCAAACAGACTAGACCAGAAAAGAAATACCTCCCGTCACATAATAATCAAACACCAAATGCACAAAACAAAGAAAAAATACTAAAAGCAGTAAGGGAAAAAGGTCAAGTAACATATAAAGGCAGACCTATAAGAATTACACCAGACTTTTCACCAGAGACTATAAAAGCCAGAAGATCCTGGTCTGATATCATACAGACCCTAAGGGAACACAAATGCCAGCCCAGACTGCTATACCCAGCAAAACTCTCAATCACTATAGATGGAGAAACCAAGATATTCCATGACAAAACCAAATTTGCACAATATCTTCCCACAAACCCAGCACTTCAAAGGATAATTGATGGAAAACGCCAACACAAGGAAGGAAACTACAACCTAGAAGAAACATGGAAGTAATCATCCAACAACCTCCCAAAAAAAAAAAAAAAAAAAAAAAAAGGTAGCTACACAAACATAATTCCACCTCTAATAACAAAAATAACAGGAAGCAACAATCATTTTTCCTTAATATCCCTTAACATCAATGGACTCAATTCTCCAATAAAAAGACGTAGACTATCAGACTGGATACATAAACAGGACCCAGAATTTTGTTGCATACAAGAAACGCACCTCAGTGACAAAGACAGACATTACCTCAGAGTAAAAGGCTGGAAAACAATTTTCCAAGCAAATGGTCCCAAGAAACAAGCTGGAGTAGCCATTCTAATATCAAATAAAATCGACTTTCAACCAAAAGTAATCAAAAAAGATAAGGAAGGACACTTCATACTCATCAAAGGAAAAATCTACCAAGATGAACTCTCAATTCTGAACATTTACGCTCCAAATGCAAGGGCACCTACATACATAAAAGAAACTTTACTAAAGCTCAAAGCACACATGCACCTCACACAATAATAGTGGGGATTTTAACACCCCGCTCTCTCCAATGGACAGATCGTGGAAACAGAAACTAAACAAAGACACACTGAAATTAACAGAAGTTATGGACCAAATGGATTTAACAGATATCTATAGAACATTTCATCCTAAAGTTAAAGAATACACCTTTTTCTCAGCACCTCATGGTACCTTCTCCAAAATAGACCATATAATTGGTCACAAAACAGTCCTCAACAGATACAAAAAGATTGAAATAATCCCCTGCATCCTATCAGATCACCACGGACTAAGGCTGGTCTTTAATAATGACAGAACCAAGGAAAACCCACACCCATGTGGAAACAGAACAATGTTCTACTCAATGATGACTTTGTCAAGGAAGAAATAAAGAAAGAAATTAAAGACTTTCTAGAATTTAATGAAAATGAGGAAACATCATACCAGAACTTGTGGGACTCCATGAAAGCAGTGCTAAGAGGAAAACTCATAGCTCTAAATGCCTACAAAAAGAAATTGGAGAGAGCACACATTAACAACTTGACAGCACACCTGAAAGCTCTAGAACAAAAAGAAGCAAATATACCCAAGAGGAGTAGGCGTCAGGAAATAATCAAACTCAGGGCTGAAATCAACCAAGTAGAAACAGAAAGAACTATACAAAATATTAACAAAACCAAGAGTTGGTTTTTTGAGAAAATCAACAAGATCGATAAACCCTTAGCCAGATTAACCAGAGGGCACAGAGACAGTACCCAAATTAATAAAATCAGATCTGAAAAGGGAGACATAACAACAGAAACTGAGGAAATCCAAAAAATTATCAGATCCTACTACAAAGGCCTATACTCAACAAAACTGGAAAATCTGGATGAAATGGACAACTTTCTAGACAGATACCAGGTACCAAAGTTAAATGAGGAGCAAATAAACCATCTAAACAGTCCCATAACCCCTAAAGAAATAGCAGCAGTCATTAAAAGTCTCCCCACCAAAAAAAGCCCAGGACCAGATGGTTTTAGTGGAGAATTCTATCTGACCTTCAAGGAAGACCTAATACCAATTCTCTTCAAACTATTCCACAAAATAGAAACGGAAGGAACACTACCCAATTCGTTCTATGAAGCTACAATCACACTCATACCTAAACCTCACAAAGACCCAACAAAGAAAGAGAACTTCAGACCAATCTCTCTTATGAATATTGATGCAAAAATACTCAATAAAATTCTAGCAAACCGAATCCAAGAACACATCAAAACAATCATTCATCATGATCAAGTGGGCTTTATCCCAGGAATGCAGGGATGGTTCAATATTCGGAAATCCATCAATGTAATCCACTATATAAACAAACTCAAAGAAAAAAACCACATGATCATCTCATTAGATGCTGAGAAAGCATTTGACAAAATCCAACATCCCTTCATGGTAAAAGTCTTGGAAAAATCAGGAATTCAAGGCCCATACCTAAACATAGTAAAAGCAATATACAGCAAACCAGTAGCCAACATCAAACTAAATGGAGAGAAACTTGAAGCATTCCCACTAAGATCAGGACTAGACAAGGCTGCCCACTCTCTCCCTACCTATTCAATATAGTACTGGAAGTCCTAGCCAGAGCAATTAGACAACAAAAAGAAGTCAAAGGAATACAAATAGGAAAGGAAGAAGTCAAAATATCACTATTTGCAGATGATATGATAGTATACTTAAGTGACCCCAAAAACTCCACCAGAGAACTCCTAAACCTGATAAACGACTTCAGCAAGGTGGCAGGTTATAAAATCAACTCGAACAAATCAGTAGCCTTCCTCTACATGAAAGATAAACAGGCTGAAAAAGAAATTAGGGAAATGACACCCTTCACAATAGTCACAAATAATATAAAATACCTCGGGGTGAATCTAACCAAGCAAGTGAAAGATCTGTATGACAAGAACTTCAAGTCTCTGAAGAAAGAAATTGAAGAAGATCTCAGGAAATGGAAAGATCTCCCATGCTCATGGATTGGCAGGATCAATATAGTAAAAATGGCCATCTTGCCAAAAGCAATCTACAGATTCAATGCAATCCCCATTAAAATACCAACTCAATTCTTTACAGAACTTGAAAGAGAAATTCTGAAATTTATTGGAACAACAAAAAACCCAGGAAAGCGAAAACCATCCTCAATAATAAAAGAACTTCTGGAGGAATCGCCATCCCTGACATCAAGCTGTACTACAAAGCAATAGCGATAAAAACGGCCTGGTATTGCTACAGAGATAGGCAGGAAGATCAGTGGAATAGAGTTGAAGACCCAGAAATGAACCCACAGAACTATGGTCATTTAATCTTTGACAAAGGAGCTAAAACTATCCAGTGGAACAAGGACAGCATTTTCAACAAATGGTGCTGGTTCAACTGGAGGACAACATGCAGAAGAATGCAAATCGATCCTTTCCTATCTTCTCGTACAAAGCTCAAGTCCAAGTGGATAAAGGACCTTCACATAAAACCAGACACACTGAAACTAATAGAAGAGAAAGTGGGGAAGACCCTCGAATACCTAGGCACAGGGGAAAAGTTCCTGAATAGAACACCAATGGCCTATGCTCTAAGATCAAGAATTGACAAATGGGACTTCATAAAATTGCAAAGTTTCTGTAAGGCAAAGGACACTGTCAATAGGACAAAATGGCAACCAACAGATTGTGAAAAGATCTTTACCAATCCCACATCCGATAGAGGACTAATATCCAATATATACAAAGAACTCAAGAAATTAGACTCTAGACAACCAAATAACCCTATTAAAAAATGGAGTAAGGAGCTAAACAAAGAATTCTCAATTGAGGAAATCCGAATGGCCGAGAAGCACCTAAAGAAATGTTCAGCATCCTTGGTCATCAGGGAAATGCAAATCAAAACAACCCTGAGATTCCACTTCACACCAGTCAGAATGGCTAAAATAAAAAACTCAGGTGATAGCAGATGCTGGCGAGGATGTGGAGAAAGAGGAACACTCCTCCATTGTTGGTGGATTGCAAGATGGTGCAACCACTATGGAAAACAGTCTGGCGGTTCCTCAGAAAATTGGACATATCACTACCTGAGGACCCAGCTATACCACTCCTGGGTATATATCCAGAAGATGCTCTAACACATAACAAGGAAATATGCTCCACTATGTTTATAGCAGCTTTATTTATAATAGCCAGAAACTGGAAAGAACCCAGATGCCCTTCAACAGAGGAATGGATACAAAAAATGTGGTACATTTATACAATGGAATATTACTCAGCTATTAAAAACAATGAATTTGATAAATTCATATATAAATGGATGGAACTAGAAAATATCATCCTGAGTGAAGTAACCCAATCACAAAAGAACATACATGGTATTCACTCACTGATTATTGGATTTTAGCCCAGAAGCCTGAAATACCCAAGATTCAACTCACAGACCACATAAAGCTCATGAAGAATGATGACCAAATAGGGGAACCTTCAGTCCTTCTTAGAAGGAGTAACAAAATACTCAAGGGTGCAAATATGGAGACACAGTGCAGGACAGAAACTGAAGGAGGGACCGTCTACAGACTATTCCACCTAGATATCCATCCTATGTGCAGTCACCAAAGGTAGAGGTTGATGTGGATGGCAGGATGTACACGCTGACAGGAGCCTGATATAGCTGTCTCCTTAGAGGTCTGCAAGAGTCTGACATACTCAGAGGCAGATGCTCACAGCTAACCATTAAACTGAGCATGGAGTTCCCAATGGAGAAGATAGAGTGAAGGCTGAAGGAGTTGAGAGGATTCGCGACACCATGAGGAAAGCAACAATCCCAACCAACCAGAGCCCCCAGGGTCTAAGCCACCAGCCTGGGAGAGCTTAGGGAGGGACTCAAGGCTCCAGCTATATAGGCAAGGGAGCTATATATAAGTGGGAGAAGAGATCCTTTGACCCATGAAGGCTGGACGTCGTGGGGGGGGATACTCGAGGGGGGGAGGTGAGGTACAGGGGGGTGGGTGGGGGTACACCAACATGGAGGCGGGAAGAGGGGGTAAGGGATAGTGAGTTCCTGGGAGGGAGGGGGGAAATGGGGTAAGGAGAGAACATCTGAAATGTAAAAAATAAAAAATTTTTCAATAAAAAAAAAAAAATTTACAAAAAAAAAAAAAATTTACAAAAAAAAAAAAAAAAGGAGAGGATACAACAGTGTGGGGGTGGGGTGAGTGCTTGAAGTGGTTCTATAGGCCTGTCTATACAGCCTTTACCTACTGCTGTTATCCTGCCCTGCCCCTAGCTGGGTGATATCCATAGTATTATTTCTGGAGGCCATCTGGCTTCCCTGGACCTCACCTCTCAGGCAGTAGAGTAAGATAACCTCTGTACCTATCTTTTTATAGGTATTCAAGTGGATAAATAATGTGTGTGAACATGCTTAGTAGATGGGGTTGTACCCCACCCACTTTGGGGAAGTTGAAGAGCGTTTTGTCAAGATATGGTTGATCCTGGTTGTAAGGAATAGAAGTCTTACCCCAGTTCTAGGGCTAGATTTCTCCTGCCAAAATTTGCTGCGTTCCTCTCCCTGCCCTGGAAGATGCCCAGCATTTGTTTCTCTGTATTAGCCTGTGGTGCCTGAAGCATGGGTTGGTTTTTATACTTTTATCCTCAGTCAGGGTGTCTTAAGTGGACATGAGCCTTAGTTTGTATGACAGCAGGAGAACAGGTAGCAGGGTGGAGGCAGTTCTTATGTGGGGGCAGGGCACACAGGCTTGGCTGTAAGCACACTTCTAATGCCCTCTTAGAGCCCCTTTCCTTCTCTGGGAAGTGACCTCAGCGTTTGCTGGTAGCTGGTGGGCTCATGTTAGTTCTCCTCTCAGGCGGTGCAGTATGATAACCACTACACCAAGTATTGCTTGTGCCAAATGCTGCGGGAACAGTTGGAGTCGCCCCAGGGAAGGCTGCTTCATGCTGCCCAGTCTTCCCAGGAAATTTGTGAGGCCTTTGGCCTCGGCACCTTCTATGAGGAAACCATTCGGGAGCTCAGCCTCGGCGAGCTGACCTCTTGGCCAAGACTCCAGAGGCACTTGAGGAGCCAGCTGAAGATACCTCTGGCATCATTAAAATGGCTATCAGGTTTGACCGGAGAGCGTACCCACCCCAGATTACCCCCAAGATGTGCCTATTGGAATGGTGTCGGAGAGAGAAGTTGCCACAGCCTGTGTATGAAACAGCTCAGCGACCTATAGATCGCATGTTCTGCTCTGTTGTCACTGTTGGGGAACAAAGGTACCAGTCCACCTTGTGGGACAAGTCCAAGAAACTGGCAGAGCAGACTGCAGCAATCGTGTGTCTGAGGAGCCAGGGCCTTCCTGAGGGTCGGCTGGGTGAGGAGAGCCCCTCCTTGAACAAGCGCAAGCGAGAGGCCCCTGACCAAGACCCTGGGGGCCCAAGAGTTGAGGAGCCAGCACTACCTGGGGACATATGCAAGAAGCCGTTTGTCATCTTGGACAGCAGTGAGGAGAAGCTGCTGGAAGGCTGCTGACCCCTGTCCTGGTGGACAGTGTGTGGATAGTGTTACCGGGTTAGGGGTGCCGGTACCTAAACCCGGTGCCCTTGGACAGTGTGCTGGCCCTTGACATGTGAAGTTACAGGTTGTGGCCCAGGCCATCAGTCTGAAACAAGTGCCAGGAAATGTCCAAGGGTAATACTATCTCTCGTATGTCTGATGGCTAAGCCAAGTTCCCAGTGATTTGAATGTTTCTTTGAAAATGAGGTTTTTAAGCCTTACTTCCAACTTGACATTGGTATCGTGCAATAAAGACAACTTTGACTCTCAAAAAAAAAAAAAAAAAAAGTTCCAAACTGCAGGCGATAATCCCCACTTGATTTGGACAAATCTGTTTATAAATCTTTCCTTAAAACAAATAATCTCAATTTTAATTCACAGACACTGTACTCTCTACTCTAGAGTCAGCTACTTTCTTCTTTTCCTAACAAAAAGCAACTTGATTTGTTTTGTTTTGTTTTTCAAGACAGGGTTTCTCTGTATAGTTCAGGATGTCCTGGAACTCACTCTGTAAACCAGGCTGGCCTTGAACTCAGAAATCCACCTGCCTCTGCCTCCCAAATGCTGGGATTAAAGGCGTGTGCATTCCAAAATTAGTAACACTTTCCTTAAATTTTCTCAGATCTAACACATCCACGGATTGCCATTCAAATTCCTCATAACCCTGTGGATTATCAACATCTGGAGGTCTTTGTTGTATATTAACTGGATAGACTAAACTTTGTTTTCTAATAACCGTTGATTTATTTTCTCTAGTTTCTTCTGTCTCTACCTGAGTATTTTCCTTAACTGAAATTTTAAATTTCTCCATTAAGGTCTGTGTCTACTCTTCATATCTCTCCTTTTGTCACTCTCCCTGTTCCTTGAGTTCCTGTAGTCTCTGAGACTCTGCCTCAATATTTTGAATTTTTCCTCATATTGTAACTCTGACAGTTTGGAATCCATTTTATTTTGATTGATTAATTTTAAAAGTTATTCTCTAAGTCTTGCTTCCATTCCTCATTATTTTCTTTCTGCTGCTCAGTCTGATCAGTGAGCTGTTGCATCCTCTGTTCTATCATCTTTTCAAGCTCCTGTCTCTCACATTCATTTTCATCTTTCTGTCTCTTATTCTTATCTATAATTTCTTGTGTCTTCAATTCTACTCTTTCCTCTAAGCCCTGTTGCCAAGATGTAAGTTTCTCTTTCTGATGTTCATGCTGCTCTATAATTTTCTGTATCTTCTGTTCTAAGCTCTGCTTCCATAATCTTAGCTTCTCTTTATGTTGTATTTGAAATATTACAGCATCTGTTTTGATTTGCTAGCTTTAGTAAATTATCTTCTAGTCCTTGTCTCCAAATGTTATCTCTATCTCCTTGCTATTGCTTATTTTGACTAATTAAATCCTGAACCTTTAGTTCTAGTGTTACTTGTAATCTTTTTTCTTTTTCTTTCCTTTTTTTTTTTTTTGGTTTTTCGAGACAGGGTTTCTCTGTATAGCCCTGGCTATCCTGGAACTCACTCTGTAGACCAGGCTGGCCTCGTTGTAATCTTTTTTTCTAAGGCAAGGAATTTTTTATCTACGACCCTTTCTAAGACATAGTAAATCAAGAGAATAAATATTGCAATACTGATAAATGATAAAGTGTCTATTTTCCCTAATTTGATTCCTGTCAAACCATTCCAAATATCATCCCATAAAGCCCAAAAAATATTGATCATGTTTCTCATCTTTAAGTATCAAAAGGTTATATATCTTTTTTATATCAAAGAATTACCTGATCCAAAGCCTTCAGTTCACTGTTACTGCATGAAAATTACCTCCCAGGCAGTTGTGTTCTAGGATCACCTGTCCCTCCTTGCAGTTTTTACAGCTTGCTGATCAAGCTGAGCTGCAGGCTCAGGTGTTGCTCCTGACCCTGGCCTTAGCTCTCTCTCTGGGGCTCTTTGTAGGCCTCTCAGATCCACTCAGCTGTCAGTACATGCTTGTGTAGCCTAGAAGATTGCCCGTACCCTATTCGGGGGTTGAGGGGCAATGAACATTTATCTCAGGTTAGTTGAGTTCTAAGCAATAAGTTGGGTGCCAATTTATAGTAGAAGAGATTATTTAAATGCCAACTTTGCTGCTGTAAGTTCTCCTACCCGAAGGAGACCAGTCAAGGAAGACACAACTCAATAATTATGGTATAAATAGCATGGCTAGATTGGGCAGATTTACCACTACCCTACTCTAATCCCCGGCTATGAGATCCTTTATAACTTGTGGTTCATCCAGGCCGCATGGTTGTCTTCCATCGTTGGCTTCCTTCCACTGTCAGCGTCCTTCTGCTTCAGCTTCTCTGCTTCCTCCTCTGCTTCCTTCTCCTTCTGCCTCTGCTTCTCTTTCTGCTTCTGCTTCTGCTCTACCTTTTATATCGAATTCCTCTCACTCTCTCCTCCCCTAAGACTTTTTCTCCGCCTCCCCTTCTACTGCCCAATCTCTGGCTCTAGCCTTTATTTTACAGGTTTTAATTAGACAGAAGGTTTACAAGATGTCACCTGTGTACAGATTCAATCATCCTCTGCAGCCCCTCCCAGGAGGGTGGAACTAGGATCAAAATACAAGGCTGAGGCTATCCACAACAGTTCCCTATTGAGGAGGTTAGTTTAACTTCAGGCAAAGTGTTTTTAATCAACCCAGAATGATTGGCATAGAAGCAGCACCTTTCCCCTAGAGCCATACATAATCTTCCTTCCTTGAAGTAAAACAAGTTTAATACCTGTCCATTTTGCAAGACCACTTCAGCTAAGGAGTCTGTTTGTTGTTCTAAAACTGAGGTGTTGGAATGCAATTGGACCAGATCCTAATCCACTTGTTTAATCAGAAAGTTTTTGCCCTGTGATCCCAACCTACTGTCCCTCCATAAGATGTGACTTTTCCAGTTTTATACAATTCCATTGTGGTAGTCCATGAACAAGCACATATAATTTGGGCTTTTGTTTCTTTGTGAAATGAGCCATGGATAGGCAAGGGGAAGGGCCTATGGTACCTGCAAGCCAGGTGCCTTTAGGTGCTGCCAGAAGGATTATCTTTTTCATTCCTGGGGAATTAGACAATTTTATCACAAGAATATTAAGAGCATGACATACATCTGAATAAAGTGATGTAGGTAATGAGTATTTTTGAAACTTAAAACAAGTTTCACTTTCTCATATGTCCCCCAGGGAGATCAAAGTCTTCCATACACAGGAAACAGTGTCATTGGGGTAACTAGTTTGAGGAGTTAGAAATATTCAGGGTTAAATGGTAGCTGTTGTATATAATAAGGAGGTCTGGGATCTAAACAGATCCAGCAATCATTGCTCATGTTTGGCCTTGAAACATTAAGAAACTTATAGGTTGCTTCTATGGCATTGACTAAGGGAAACCCATGTAAAAAGGGGACTCAGGGATTTCTTAAGGAGGAAGCAGAGTCTGAGGAGGTAGTGTAGTCTGAGGAAATGACTAGTTATTGTTAATGTTTCTCCCTGGATTTGCCCCTGTGGGACTGTGTAAGGGTATCCTGGTTCTTGGCTGGGCATGGGCCTAGAACCCCGAGACTCCAAGGGAGAAACGGCAGGAGTTCGGCTACGCCCCCAGAACTCAGGGTCCTGAAAAGCAGTCTAATCTCCATAGACCTACATTGTTCAGTCACATAGGCTATTACAGCCCATCCCAAAGTGCACAGGTAGAGGGTGTAACTACAGGCCTCAGGCCCTAGAGATTTACATACTAATGAAGGTCAGAGGGTGGAGCCAATTAACCATACCTCCCCAGAACCTCCCCCTTTCTCCCTCCGTACTTAACTCAGGTCTGCCCTGAGTTTGGGGGGTTACATCCAGTTCCAGCCACCATCCGCCATGACAATAAAGCCTTATGGAACCAAGGACTTCCTCGTGTCATTGGGGCCTGCCGGGCCTGCCGCCACCGAAGCCTCCAGCCACTGGAACCTGGGACCTTCCTCTGGTAGGAGACACAGGCTGCCTGGAGGCCTCCAGGCAGCCTCCACCTCGCAGGTCCTGGGCGCTGCCACCTGGGTCTGGGCCTGCTACTGCCTCGGGCCCACCAGTTTTTCCCACATGCCCCTGGGACTTGAGTGTATTGTAAGCTTTATTTTTGTCAAAGGACTGTGTTTTGCAACATGTGCTAGAGGTTCCATTGGGTGTAGGATCTACGGTTTTGCTAATCATTGGATTTTAAAGGATATTCCAGGATCTGGTCCTGTCAGAGAAGCTCTGAATACCCAGGTGTGTACAACCTTTCAGTCAAGAAATGAAAGAGTCCCAAGATTTGAGAGTTACAACCAAGGGATTACAAGTCTTAGGAATTTTACAATCTCAATTGCAAGTGAGTTTTATTTCAATAAAAGGGGAACATTCCATTTTCCATCCTGGAGGCCAGGTTTTATATCTCCAATGATGGCAATTCTAATCAGCAGGACACTGAGTGCCTATGGACCCTGTTTATTCTGGACATGCATAAAACTAATCCTGTACTAAGTATTCTTCTACCACATTGTTAGCCCTATACCTAGAACCTTTATGTCCAGGATTATGTGATCAGGCCACAAAATCATAAGACAAAGGCTGGTAAATATGAGCTTCTTGAGGCTTGTTGCCTCCTTCTGGCCATAAGTAACAAAGGTATGTAACAATTCTTCGAGATTGAGAGGAATTATCATGATATAGGTCAATTATAACTCTGCCTGTCTTAGTATTAGACAGTTTCATAGCCAAGTTATTAGCTTATAATTATTAGGTCTGATTAGCCCTAGGATTGGACAAGAGTTATCATAAGAATGAAACAAAAGGTAATGGTCCATTTGGAATAAGTCTTCTCTTTAGAGGGAACTCTGGATATTGTCATATAGTTCCTCATCACTCTGGACCTTGATGTTGCCTTTTTGACCACAATTCTTAATTTAGTGGATCCTGTTGATGAGGCTGGATGGTCCATAGTTGTTTTGGGTCCTGATATTCTTGAGGAGTAGGCTTCAGATGGGAATGGTGAACCCAAGTATGGATCTAGTCTATCATGACTGCTATGGGTATCATCAGGATTACAGTGTAAGGTCCCTTTCAGGGAGGGGCCAGGGAACCTTTGTGATATCTTTTAACCAGAACCAAATCTCCAGCCTGGAGCTAATGAGAGGTGGTTAGTGGGCCTGGTTCTGTAAGTGTCAAACATAGGAATATAGGCTAGTTTGGACCCTCTAGAGTGCCTAGATTGACTTAAGGACAGCATGATTAGAAATTTCAGCTAAATAAGTCTTCCCTACATTAGGGTTATTAATTCTTCCCTATGGGCTGTAGTCCTGCTACAGAAGAGGAGATGCCCATAATGTCTTTTCCAAATCTACCACTGCTGCCACTATGTACTGGTGCCATCTTCCATGAAGCTGCTTCTATCTATGTACATGACGAGGTCAGCATTAGGTCAGGGATGGTCAAATAAGTCTGGCTGGGTCCCATTTATATATTACAGGGTTTCTAATAGTAATTTATCAGTCAGCTTTTCAAGTCCAGATCAGGTACCAGTGTAGCAGGTTTCAGCGAGGTGCATGGGGCAGGAGAAATAGAAACTCCAGAGTGGTTAATCAAGGTTGGATGTACTTTTGAGGAATCCTTTTATAGCATGAGGGATTCTGTATGGGTTATTGTCAGAGGCTGTTTTAAAGTTAGTTTGTCTACATCTTAGTGAGCAGAGTGGTAGCCACTATAATTCTCAGGGAGTTGGGCCATCCTGTTGCCATTGGGTTGAATTTCTTGGACAGGTAGGCCACTGGTCATCACCAGGGACCCAAGTTTTGGGCCAGTACCCCTTTGGCAGTACCTTGCTTTTCATCCACAAACAGATGAAAAGGCTTTGTCATGTCAGACAGAGTCAGGGCTGGGGCAGATTTTAAGCTTTGGAAAACTTTGCCATTTTCCTCAGTCTTTATGAAAGTTCCTCCTGCCCCCTAGTGGCCTCATAGAATGTTTTGACTATGTCAACAAATATCAGTATCTAGAGTCTGCAGAAACCAGCTGATTCCAGAAATTCCCATACGTAGTGATTGGTCTTAGGCATCAGGATGACTAAGATGGTCTTAAGCCTAATAGACTTAAGAATGGCTTTTGTGACCTCCCTTGGGCTAGAAACCCAAGTCTAGCTACACAGATCTGAGCTTCATGGGTGTGACCCTATATCCTAGTCTTTGCAATGTTTCTAGAAGAGACCTGGTTGCTTTCATGCAAATGTCAACTTTCATGACAGCCAACAGTAAATCATCCACATACTGGAGCACTGAAACACGTACCATTGTATACCTGTATTCATGTAAGCACTGGTGGAGGGTTTCATCAATAATAGTGGGTGATCTTTTAAATCACTGTGAAGTCTTGTCCAGGTTAGCTGTCCACGGAATCCATTCCCTGGGTCTTGCTATTCAAAGGCAAAAGGTAGCTAGCTGCTCTTATCTAGGGGAATGCTAAAGAAAGCATCTTTTATTAAGTCCAAGGCTGTATAAATTTCCCTGCCAGGTGGTAGGGAACTCAAATGTGTATATGGGCCCAAATAAAAAAATAAATCAGAAGGAAAAGGGAAAGATAACAACAGACAACTAAGAAATTCAATCATTAGGTCTTACTTCAAAAGCATGTACTCCAAAAAACTGGAAAATATTAATGAAATGAATGGTTTTCTAGAGAGATACCATCTTTCAAAGTTAAATCAAGATTAGGTAAACTAATAAACAGCCCTACAATTCCTAAGGAATTGGAAGACACCAATAAACCTCTCTCAACCAAACCAACCAACCAAACAAACAAACAGACAAAGAAAAAAACAAAAATTTTAAAAGCCCAGGGCCAGATGATTTTAGTACAAAATTCTTTCAAAGAATAAATAATATCAAGATTCCTCAAACTATTCCACAAAAATAGAAACAGAAGGAACACTGCCAAACTCATTCTATGAATTCACAGGTACCTGATACTTAAACCACACAAAGACTCAACAAAGAAAATTTCTCTTATGAATATTGATGCAAAAATAGTCAATAAAAAATTCACAAACTGAATGCAGGAACACATCAAAAACATCCATCATGATCAAGTAGGCTTCATCCCAGGGATTTCAATGATGGTTCAATATATAACAATCCCTTAATATAATACACTATATAAACAAACTGAAAGAAAAAAAGTTACTTGATTATATCATTAGATGCTGAAAAAGCCTTTGACAGAATCCAACATCCATTCATGTTAAAAGTATTATAGAGATCAGGGACACAAGGCATATACCTAAACATAATCAAAGTAACATACAGTAAGGCAATAGACAAAATCAAATTAAATTGAGAGATAATTAAATCACTTCCACTAAAATCAGGGAAAAGACAAGGCTACTCACTCTCTCCCTATCTGTTCTATATAGTATTGAAGTTTTAGCTAGAGCAAGGAGACAACTAAAGGAGATCAAGAGGATACAATTTAGAAAGAAAGAAGTCAAATTATTGCTATTTGTGGATGATAGTATAGTACAATATGGAACCCCAAAAATTCCACCAGAGAACTCTTATTGCTGAATAACACCTTCAGCAATGTGACTGGACACAAAATTAACTCAAAGAATCAGTAGCCCTTCTTTATAGAAATGATACAAAGGCCATAAAAAAGTATGGGATTCACCCTTCCTAATAGCCACAAATAACATAAAATATTTTGAGGTAACTCTAACCAAGCAAGTCAAAGACTTACATGAAAGGAACTTCAAGTCTATGAAGAAAGAATTGAGCAAGATATCAGAGGATGAAAAGATCTCCCATGCTCATGGATCTATAGAATTAAAACAGAGAAAATCCTCATCTTACTAAAAGCAATCTACAGATTCAAGGTAATTCCCATCAAAATCCCACACAATTCTTGATAGACCTTGAAAAGCAGTTCTAAACTTCACATGGAAAAACAAAAAACCTAGGATAGCAAAATGATTACAATAAAAGGACCTCTAGAGGTATCATCATCCATGATTTGAACCTGAACTACAGAGCAATAGCAATAAGTAACTACATGATATTGGAACAGACAGGTTGATCAATGGAATTGATCACTGATATAAACTCACACACCTAATGGACACTTGATTTTTTTAAAAGAAGACAAATCCATACAGTGGAAAGAAAAAAGCATCTTGAAATAAGGGTGGTGGTCTATCTGGATGTCAGCATGTAGAAGAAAGCAAATAGATCCATAGTTGTCATTCTGCAAAAATAGTATGTTCAAGAGGATCAAACACTCCAACATAAAACTGGATTTATTAATCTAATAGATTAGATAGTGGGGAATAGTTGTCTCCTTTGTACAGGAGACATCCTCCTGAACAGAATGCCAATGGCTGAGGCTCTAAGATCAACAATTGATAAATGGGACCTCATGAAACTCCAAAGCTTCTGTAAGACCAAAGACACTATCAATAGGACAAAATGGCAGCCTACAAATTGGAAAATGATCTTCATCAATTCTACATACAACAAAGGGCTAATATCAAAAATTTACAAAGAACTCAAGAAATTAGAATCCAACATTCCAAATAACCCAATTTTTAAAATGGCATACAGAGCTAAACAGAGAATTCTCAACAGAGGAATCCTGAATGGCTGAGAAGCACTGAAAGAAATGTTCAATGTCCTTACTCACCAGGAAATGCAAATATAAATGACCCTGAGATTCTATCTTATGCACATCAGAATGACTAGGATCAAAACTTTAAGTGAAAACACATGCTGGTGAGGATGCAGAGCATGGGAGTACTCTTCTATTGCTGGTGAGAGTGCAAATGTGTACAACCAATTTGGAAATCAATTTGGCATTTCCTCAGAAAACTAGTACTAGTTCTACCTCAAGATCCAATTATACCACTCCTGGGCATAAACCCAAAAGATACTCGATAATTCCACATGAACATTTGCTTAGCTATGTTCATAGCAGCTTTATTCATGATACCTAGAATATGGAAACAACCTAGATGTCCTTCAACTGACGAATTGGTAAAGAAAAAATAGTACATCTATACAAGGGTTACTATTCAGCAATTGAAAACAAAGGCATCATAGATTTTGCACACAAATGGGTAAAACTTGAGAATATCATACTGATTAGGGTAACCCAAAGACAGAAATACACATATGGTATGTATGCACTTATACGTGGGCATTAGCCAAAAAATGTAATACAACCACGCTAAAATCCACAGACCAAAGAAACTGTGTAGTAAGGAGGTCCCAAGAGAGGATGTATGAATCTTACTCAGAAAGGGGAAGCAAATAGTAATTTGAGGTAGAGAAAGAGGAGGCATTGTGTAGCAGAGGATGTGAGAAAAGAAATGGAGAAGGCCATCAGGTGTGGGGAGAAGTGGAGCAGGAGAGGTCTGGGATTACTAATGGAAATGGGGGGTGAGCATCTCTGGTGATTAACTAGAAGCCTGGGATGCGAGAGGATATGGGGAGTCTACAGGGTGACTCTACCTTATATCACTGCCAGAGGTGGATATAGAGACTGAAATGTCTAAGTCCTGTAGCCAGGTAGAATTTCCAGAGGAAAGTGGGGACATCAATCCATTCCTAAAACCCTCAACCCAAAATTTTGTCTTGACTACAAAATGTGCAGTGATAAAATGAAATAGATACAGAGGGAACAACCTACCAGTGACTTGCTCAACTTGAGACCCATTCCAAGTGAGAGAGCCAACCTCTGACACTTTTAATGATAGGCTGCTATGCATATCTGTCTCCCAAGAGGCTTTCTCTAGCAGCATATGGATGCAGATGCAGAAACACACACACACACACATAAACATCAGAGGGAGCCAAAGTAATCTTGTGGAAGAGTAAGGGATAGAAGTGAGGAACAGTCAAGAACACCACAAGAAGTTCCCCAGATTCAACTAACCTGGGCCACCTAAATTATTGTAGGGGTGATTCTGATGCTAAGGCCCTGTTCCCAAATTAGTTTGTGTTCTGTCAGTAAAGAATCCATGGGCTAATTGCTGGGCAAAAGGAATAGGCAAGATTTTCAGATCCTGGATCCATGGGGACAAGAGAAAAGTGCAAGGAGAGGAGAGGAGAGTTTGCCAAGCTTCAGAAAGAGAAAAGCCAAGTAGCATGTGAGATCTCAGGCAGAGCGGCAGCCTGTAGCCACTCCTACAGTCAGGAGGTCAGAAGTACTTAGCTGGTATGAGATTTAACTGAACAACTAAAGTTGAGGGCAGGTAGGTAGGTATGGAGCTAAGAATATTGATAAGGGCACGGTTTGGTTTTCCAGGCAGGAGATAATAGTGCCCAGCAAATGTGTGAAAAGCCAAGTTGAAATTGAACAACTGTGTGTCTGTGTCTTTTATCCGTAGATTCAAGAGAATCTGGGTGGGGGCTGGTAGTGTGGCCTGTTCCCAAAATATAGGCCCATTCCCAGAGCTTAGGCAGGGTAGTGAAAGCTCCATGCAACAGATTGTATGCAGGGAGCATGTAGGAGCTGGACCTAGACCCCTACACATTTGTAGCAAATGTGCTGCTTGGTGTTTATGTGGTTCGCCTAACAAGTGGAACTGGGATTGTCTTGGTCTCTGCTCCATACTATTGGATCCCTTTCTATCATACTTGGACTGCTTGGTTAGTCTCCAGTCCAGACAGTATGCTCAAAGCTGCTGGGAATAGATTCCCCAGGGTAAGATGGTACCCAGTGGGCGGTGGGGGCACATCTTCTGTAGGCTTAGATTTTTCACATTTATAATTTATAAATTTATAATTTTTCCTATTTATAATAAGGACTCTTCAAAGGTTCAACTTCCCTTCTGGTTCACCACCCACCAAAGGTAGTGGAAAGGGATAGTTAATAAAGCAAAGGAGGATGTGGATCTGTTAGAAATAATTCTTTGGAGCAAATCCAATCTGCTCAGGATATCAGCAGCTCAGTTCACATGAATCGGCAGTGGCAGCTTTATCCACTTACAAACACCATTCAGGAATTTGCAGGTCAATTCAGAAGAAACCAATTGACTCTCCCAATTGTCTGTGTTCTAGGTAGTGGCAAGAAGCTGCCAGAGTACCACCAGAAGTTTTTGGTAGTGTTTCTCTCTACGAAGTCAAGACAAACAATGACCCACAATGAATGACAAGGTGAACAAATATCATAAAGTCATATCTTCAGCAATGAAGACCAGGGTCAGCAAAAGGCAATGGTGACCAGCAAAAACTGCTAAGGCATACCAATACCACACAGCACAGTCCACTGTCTGTTGGGTTATACTTATATCCTTTTCAAACATCACATGTTCTCTCAAGTGTACACAGTTGCTAAATATCATATACCTTTTCTTCAAGGCTGCTTTCCAAAAAACAACACAAGTCTGTTCTCAACAAAGCATCCTCTCATAAGAGAGTTTCCAGAAAAACATCACATGACACAAATGAGTCTCCAGAGAAATAAGAAATTTCCACTTCACCTTTCTCTGAGAAGGGTGTGTGTTATGAGCCCATAAAAGAAATTAAATTGAAAGACCAATGTAGAGGCCTTTGTTCTTCCTGTCTTCTTTCACAATGACCCAGAGACAACCACCTATAAGCTTGTAAACTTCTCTTTGATTCCTTTTGTAGTGAACTGAACTATGATAAACAACCTGTGCAATAGAATATAACTTATCAAATTTAATTCCATGAATGGCAAACAAGACACAATTATTACTTCTCCTTCCCTTTCCATTTTTTTCCAGCTTCTGGGTTTTATGAAGTTGACTTTTTAACTTCTTGCAGTGTTGATTACACTGGGATTACAGTTCAACCAGTAACAAACTGTTAGATAGTGTGTTCAGTTTATACACATAACATTGCTAAATGGAAAACTGATCACCAGCAGGTCTCTATGCCTCTTCCCTCTTCCTCTCCTTTACATCTGTCTATTGAGGTATGAGACCCAAATAAGCTCAGAATAATAACCTACCTCACAAGAATCAGGGATACCAGGAGAAAACCCTCGTGCACTCCAGTGCCTATGTTTTTCTCCTGCTTTCCCCACGATGAAGTGTAAAGGAAGGACCTATGCTCTTAAACTGAAAGATGACCTCCTTCATAAGGTTAAGTCCCAGGCACTGAGCATGTGCATGTGAGCAGACGTACCTGGGAGGACAGACGCATCAGATTACC
Organism: Mastomys natalensis; assembly: GCA_021653895.1. Lineage (NCBI taxonomy): Eukaryota > Metazoa > Chordata > Mammalia > Rodentia > Muridae > Mastomys > Mastomys natalensis. The sequence goes on from JAJTUV010001035.1 coordinate 206,004, forward strand.
CAGAGCTGGGGTCACAGGTGGTTGTGAGACTCTTTATCTGATACTCAGAACCTGAGCAAGAGCAGCAGATGCTCATAACTGCTAAGCCATCTCTCCATCCCCATGAAGCTTTCCATTTATAATACACATTACCTACTTCAGGAAATCATAACAATCTTGAGGATAATTGCAGAAAGTCTTTCAGTTATGTTGTCTACCTTCTTTTTGCTGTTGTTTAGATTTAGACTATCTCCAATGGCTCCTGTGTTAAAATATTTGTCTTCAGCAAGGTGCCATTGAAAGGTGGTAGAAGCACTAAAATATGGGGCCTACAGGGGGAGTATAGGTCCATGACAATAAGCCCTTGGGAGAAATATTAGTCTGCTGGCCCCTCCAATATCTTTCTCTTTGTTCTCCACTACTGTGACATCGGCAGCTTCCTTCCTATGAGTTTCTTCACCAAAGTGCTACATAGACACAGGTGTCAAGCAGTAGGGATAAACAATCGTGGCCTGAGAACTCTGGAAGCATGAATGAAATATTAACTTCCTTCTTGAAAGGCTGTTGGTCTCAGTTCAAGAAACAGAAAGCTGTCAACCTAGCTCTCCCACAACTATTCTGCCTCCCACAAATAGCTGTTGAGGTTGTACTTGCCTTTATTCTGCTCTAGCTCTGGCCTGTAGATATTCTCACTTTACTATGCATCATATATATGTATATGTATGTATATATATAGTAGTATATATAAAGAGTAGTATGGAGACATATATATATATATATATATATATACATATACATATATTGTAGTAGAAGAAATTATTTAAACTGCCAAATTTGTTGCTGTCAGATCTCCTACCCGAATGAGACCAGTAAAGAAAAACACAACTCAATAATTATGGTATAAATAGCACGCCTAGATTGGGCAGATTTACCACTACACTACTCTAATCCCTGGCTATGAGATCCCTTATAACTTTCGGTTCATCCAGGCTGTGTGCTTGTCCTCCCAGCTCTGGCTCTTCCGTCGTCAGCTTCCTACTCCTTCCTCTGTCGACTTCCTTCTGCTTCAACTTCCTCCCTCAGCTTCTCCCTTTTATATCAAATTCCACTCACTCTCTCCTCCCCTAAGCCTTTTTTTCTGCCTCCCCTTCTACTGCCCAATCACTTTATTTTACAAGTTTTAATTGGACAGAAGGTTTACAAGATGTCACCTGTGTACAGATTCAATCATCCTCTGCAGCCCCTTCCAGGAGGGTGGAACTAGGATCAAAATACAAGGCTGAGGCTATCCACAACGTATATCTTGAGCCACAGCTCTAAAACAACAGAAAATCTTGTTTTTCCTTTAGAAATTTTTGTATTATCAGCCACAAAATAAGATGACTTCTGAATCAGTTACTTTTCACTGCTGCAATAAAACACCACAAAGTAACACATATAAAAAGGCATTTATTTCGACTTATGAAACCAAATGGATTGAAGTCCCTCATGGTAAGGAGGGATGACAGCAAGCATCTGGCAAGGTGACTGGAGCAGGAAGCTGAGATGTCACATCATCATCTATACATTCTATATGGAATGCTATATATTCCAGTATAGCAGAGACTATACTGGAAGTAGGGCGAGGCTTTAAACTCTCCTGTATTAAAGATGAATGTCCAATCTTCTGTAAGCAGAGTCATTAAGTAGAAACCAAATATCCATATGTCTCTGCCTAGGAAGTACATTTATCATTCAAACAAGCATAGCTAGATTTTGTTTTTAATGTGAATTTAATGAGAATTAGACTTTTCAGATTTTCTGATACTACATCTAAACTTCAATTATTTTTATTACTTTATCAGTTTACACTACCTTGTGGTTGAACCCAGGGCCTCAAATATATTAGGCAATCACTATTCCACTGAGATACAGTCCATCTCTACAAGGAGCCTTAGAAAGGACAAGTTTTCTTCCATTCTTGATTTTAAGGAAGCATTTTATGACCAGCTTTGAATTTCTAGGGAAAAGAATTCCAATGATCTTTGCTATGTGATTTTTAACAACCTGATTAAAGTTTTCAGTGATGTAAACAAAATGACCAACTGTGTGATAGGAGTAATGATAGAAGGGACTGAAAACAGGAGATAGCACACTATGGACAATCTAAACTAGAAAGTCTTGACTAGAGTAAAACAGAGAGAGTTAGCACTCCTACGTACATAATAAGAAATGCAGAGATCTTGCACACACAGAGGATAAATCAAACCAAATTATTTCATTGTGGTTTAACCAAAATGCATATTTTGAGCTCTAAATACCTCCAGCATCAAGATAGAACTAAAAACATTCAAATAGTATTTCTTTTTTTTTTTTTTTTTTTTGGTTTTTCGAGACAGGGTTTCTCTGTGTAGCCTTGGCTGTCCTGGAACTCACTCTGTAGACCAGACTGGCCTCGAACTCAGAAATCCACCTGCCTCTGCCTCCCAAGTGCTGGGATTAAAGGCGTGTGCCACCACCGCCCAGCCTCAAATAGTATTTCTGCAATAGAAAAGTTTCAAAGATATTTGAAGATATGTAGGAAATACTCATTTCCCTTGATTGAGGTGAAAGAGAACATGCTGTTTAAAAATGAAAGCAGCTTTAAGGTTAAGAGTAAGAGTCACTATAGAAGTTTTCCCTTGGGAATATCTTAAGAGCTATACCAACCTTCTGAAAATGCTATCAGTATATATTTTTATCATAAGTAAAGTAATTCTTCAGGCCTTAAGCATAAGATAAGAGTTCCTATTCTACTTCTCATGATTCAAAACTATTGAAATGTACACTCTGTCCATGGCCTTGCACAGGCCAGTAGAAAACTCATTACAGCTTAGCTTTCAGTTCTCCATCACTCTCCAACTTAGGACTTCTGTGCACATCTGTGCACTCACTTTCCTTCGCAGTGAGCTTCATCTCTGCAAGTTCAGTTTCTGAAGAGTCCATGTCCCCAGGGAACTGGAATTTCCTCATAAGTATTAGAATGAAGATGGCAGGGAGAAAGCCTGATCCTCTCAGTGCTGCAGGCAATCCAAGGTAAATGCGCCTATTGAAAAGAACTAATCTGTATTAAATTTTAATGTGTGAAGTGAAAGTCAATTTCATATATTCTTACATATCATCATTTATTCTTCAAAGAAAAACATGAGGGGATTATTTTTCCCATATACTTTATATAATTGCTGATTTATTAATCCTGTTAAAATGTTGAAAACATTTCTTTTTAAATTATTTCTTTTATTTTATTTCTTTTATATGTATATAGATGTTGTTGTTTAAGATTTTATTTATTTTATGTTATTTGAGTACATTATCATTGTCTTCAGATATATCAGAAGAGGGCATCAGATTCCATTACAGATAGTTGTGAGCCACCATGTGGTTGCAAGAAATTGCACCCATGCCTTCTGGAAGAGCAATCAGTGCTCTTAACTGCCAAGCCGTCTCTCCAGCCCAAAAACATTCTTATCATAGAAGTTTAAAGGTATTTTCTTCTTTTGGGTAGTGGCTGGTATTGTTGTCAACTTGAATGGATTTAGGACCATTATAGAAATACATTTCTGGGTGTGCCTATGAGGATATTTTCAGAAAGTTTTAGCTGACAATGAATTGCTACCATAAATATGAGCACCATTCTCTGAACTTCTAATACTTGGAGATTCCTGACATGACCAGCCTCCTCCCACTCCACCACGATGCCTCCTCTGACATTATTTTCTGTTCTCTTATATACTGAGTCAATAAAACCCTATATCAGGTTAAGGAAACTCTTCTGTTTTATTTGCTCAAAGTTTGATCACACTGGCATAAAATATTGCAGAGTCACTTCTCAAGTTTTATTTTTTCTTCAGCATTTGTATGCTGTGTTAATTAATAGATTTTTGTGCTATTGAAAACCTTGTATGTCTAAAATTAATATATGTTAATCATTTTTTTACATATTAGTAGATTTAATTTATTGATTTTCATGCTTAGTTTTGGATGTATAGTGGTCAACTTACCTTATATTTTTTATTATTTTTATCTATGTATGTGTGGTGGGTCTCAGTGTAGGTATGTGTTAATGAGTCCTGGATATCTGTGAACTTGGAGTAAAGGAAGATGGAGTAAAGTTGTGATTTTACTTATTTGGGTTATGGGAAATGAATTCATGCCCTACTCAGGAGCAATATGTACTCTTAACCCCTGAGCTATCTCTTTAGCCTCACATTCTTTTCCTTTGCTGATTTTGTTCAGTTAAACTATGAAGACTGCAAAGCTTCCAGAAATAGATTAGCTGATTTTCCCTTTCACACTTCTTAGAATAACTTGTAAAATAACTTGTAAACAGTTATAAGTACATTTTCTTTGTAAATTGGATAAAATATACTTTAAAGTTTCTGTACTTACTATGTTTGGGGTAATAGATATTTTTGACATAAATATATTTATTCCAAATTCCAAAGTATTCCAAAATCACTCTACTAAGCCAATATTGGGTTCATGAGGCAACTAACCATTAAGTAAAGTGGGAGGACTGGCAGTCAAATTTAGCAGGTCCCTTCTGGCTACAGCACTCAGGATGATTTTTTTTTTTTTTTAACTGAAAGAGTGCTACAAATATTTGAGTTTTTATATCTATTCAGGCTGCAAGCAGGAGAGAGCTGTGAAGTTTCCAGGAGGTAGAATGACAGATACCATGCTGCCCAATTGTGTTGGGAGTCTGTCATCCCAACCACTATGTAAAGAAGAAGTTCCTCCTTTCTGTCCATAGGTATTTGTTGTAGGAGCTGAGAGGTTTGTTCCTGCTTACAGTATCATTGTCCCATGTTTCAGTACCTTGCTGTCATTTTTTTTTCATCTCTGGTATTCTGCCATATTAGTTCAGCTCAAGATGCAGGTCTCCATGACTGCTCTGCTCTTGAGCCTCTATTCAGAGACTCTGATTTCACTATGGTTCTTTTTAAATAATGTAAAATATTAAAATATATAAATAAGAAAGTTGTATCATCCATGCCCTTTCTGAAAATCACTCAAGAACATGGTAGAAATCAATGAAGATATTTTATGCACTACAAGATTAGGTTTCAAAAATTATCTTTACCTGAATCTGTTTATATCATACATCCTGCAGGCCCCTGGCTCACCACATTTCAGAGTTCCCCAATGTAAACAGGTTCTGTCTATCAAAGCACCAAAGTAAATAGGTGCAGGAATGCCAGCTGCAATGAAGAGAGAAAGAAAATCATCTCATTGGCAGGAAGAAAGAAAAGAGATATTATTATTTTATTTGGAATTACTTTAATTTTTCCATTTTTTAAAAACATGAAAAATTATGAATCAAATGCTCTAAATATACCTTTATAAATTATAAGTTAATGCAAAGTTTCTAGATTTAGAAACAGGAAATTTTATGTATGAGGTGAATGCACTCATTGAGTTCATAATCAGGAACCTCATGAGTTTTCCTAAATGTCTTGTGATGGTTTTCTATATGTCCACCTAATGTAACCATTTCCTTCTTATTTTGTTCTTGAATCTACTAAAAGATGAAAAGTGTAATTAAGTTCAGGAAAGTTCAGGAAACGGGAAACATTTTTCATTTCTGTAGTTACTTCATTCCCAAACTAATTACAAGGGGCAAGTTCCAAATGTAATGGCTTGTAAACAAAAGTTCAGGTAAAGTCTGTAGAACACACCTATGTTAATGATGCTACTAGGTCATGGGACTTCCTGGATGTGGACAGTTGGGACATTGCAGATCCACAGAGAAACTATCTTTATTTCTCTCATTGATCATTCCTTGCTTGACCATCCATGTATCTGAGTTATATCCATTTGACTATCACATGAAGCTGTTGGGACGAATTGACCTAACAGGTCACTAGCTTCTACACACACAAACTCTAAGAATGCTATGAGATATGTGATATCTGAGCCTACAGCACAGAACTCCATGCTCCACTATAAGCCACCTACCAGATGCTTTCAAAGATATATTTGAGAAGTATCTTATTCATGACTTTCTTTGTTCTTTAACTACAAACATCAACATCTGTTACTGTGTTGGAACTTAAATTTGGATTACCTAAAACAGTTCTCATGTCATGTTGGTTCATATTTGATTTAAGAATAAACCCACTTATTCTCTTTAATAAGAGCTGTGTTTTGGTTGATAATATAGATTTTATCCTTTTATTCAAAGAAAATTAATTGATTTACTAAGCATTTAATATTGGTCTGATATGTTGGGGAAATTTTCATACCGAATACTCTCATGCAAAATGCATGTAATCCAACTCCAAGTGACTTCTCTTCAGACTTCATACACCTGAGAAATAAATAAATATATACATATAAAAAGTTCATCATGCCAGTTCATATCTGTCCTAGTATCCTTCCATTGACAGTGGTAGTTCATGATTCTAATAGTTAAAATTTTCATCCTGAAGTAAGAATGATACAGTTCTACCTTTGTAAAGTCTACACTGAAATAGGACAGTAAAGGTGTCCCTGACCTCCACATATCTAAAGCAGGGCTGAGTCCTTTAACAGCTAGTCATTGTCTGCTAACCTAGGTGAATCATTTTTCTGGTTACCATGGCAACTGCCATGCTTTACCCACTTTAAAGGATCCGAAACTGTGAAACTATAAACAAAGTAAAGTTTTATATTCTTAAGTTCTTTGCCAGGCATTTTCATGCTGATAAAAAGTGTTAATACATGTTATACAAAAATTCAAAATATTTTAGAGGTGATTTCATAGATAAACAGAGTAAGAAATCATCATGGAGGCTATGACAATCAGAAAAAGACTTCTTCGTTATATAGAGCTAACAACTTTAGATAATTGTCTATCCCAAACTATCTATAGAAAAAGACTTGAGATAATTTTGGTAATTACATATGAAGGAGAGGCCTATAATGCAGTCAGGAAAAGATGAAAAATATTCTTATGAATTAGGAATATACAAGCTCTTTTAAAATACCTTCTTTTCCCAACAAATACACCTTTGGTTTTAAAAACAAAAAACATAAATATTGGGATTTCATTTTTGGAAACAATTCCATGAAAGGGTCTAAGAAAACAAAATAGACTAGAAGAGTAATGATAGCACGCAAATAGTAGCATTACATCATTCATTATTTACATCACAATCATCAAATTCAGCAAAAAAATAACAAATAAAACACTCAATTTCAATAGACCAACAAGAACTTACATTAGGACCTACGAGATGGCTCAGTGGGTAAAGTTGCTTGCCATCAAGCTTGAAAAACTGAGTTCAATACCTGGAACCCACATAGTAGAAATAAAACCAACTCAAGGTGGAAAGGGAATATGGGCAAGAAAATGGAAAAACACAGGGAAAGGAAATGAGAAGTGAGAAGCTTAGTCTAATCTACAAGGATAAACTTACGAATTATACATCCAGATTAACTCAACTTCGCTTCTGAATTCCAATGAGACAAGAAAAGGGGAATTAACACACACACACACACATGCATATGCACATACTATGAAGAACAGAGAGAAATATAAATGAGTTATTTGTTACCTCAAAAGAACCATGTACCCAGGTATAGCTCCCAGCGAGAAGATGAAACAGCCAATTATTGATACGATTAAAAAGTACTGCAGCTTGTTAGCACACTCAGGACCCTTGTTACACAGCCCCAGAACTGCAGATGCGTTTCCTGATGACCGAATGCAGCTGCAATTTTGAAACACCTGTCATAAAAATAAATAATAAAATAAAATAAACCAGTGTCTTGCTAAGAAGAAAATATTGAACTTAAACCTGTATTTTCTACAAAGCTCATTGGGTCAAAAAGGAGACTGTTAGGGTAAATGATATGACTCAGAGAAGAGAACACACCTAGTCTCAACATGTTCACAAGCTTGAACACAAACACCGTTAAATAAAAAGTACTAACTAAATAAAATAGTAAATCCTTCTCCCTTGTTGTTCCGTCTTTTGATATCTTAGAATTCTATAATATGTAATTTTACAGGAATTCCATATAAAGGTGTGGACTTTAAAATTTGTTATTTTTTTTCCCAGTACAAGAGTAAATCTGCAAAAATTCAGTTATCCAGAATTAACACTTTATTTTATTTGTTTATATTTATTTGCTTGTTTAGTTTTCTTTGTGTGTGTGCATATGTGTATTTGTACACATGCATGTGTGTGTATATATGTGGACATATGCATGCCATGGCATGCATGTAGAAGTCAGAAGTTGTTATGACAGTTTGTACTTCCTACTATGTGGGTCCTAATTTTTAATTTGGTGGTAAGGGTTGGTGACATATGCCTTTACCCACTGAGCCAAATTTCTAGCCTACACATAGTTTTTTTTTTAAATAAATAAGTATGACTTTGTTTTGTTTTTACCTAGTACTATGTACTAAAGCAATATATATCTCAGAATGTTGATGATATAGCTAAGTGCTTATGATTAAATAGAGTTGTGTCCCCAAGGACACAAGTTTATTTAAACAAAAAAGCCAATATTTTTGAATTGTTATATTATCAGGTCTGATTAAGAATCAACATTCATATTTTATTTTGATTATCAACCTGTCGCCTCCCAATCTGACCAGCAGACAGAAGACAACTAACGCGGGAACTTCTTCACAGCACAGTTTATTCAGGAAACCTTAACGTTCAAAAAGCCCCCGAACCCTCGTTCCCAGCCCTTAAATCTCTGCATCTCCTCCAACCAGAATCTGCCACGAAGTCATTCCGGATTGGTGCTGAGCCCATACGTCACATGGCCTGATCTTATGTAACGATGAACAAGCAATATACATGCGCAGTAACGCCAGATCTACGTGCAGCCAAGACTTCCTGATCATGCCGCAGCAATGCCCAAGCTAGGGCTGGCAGATTGCCAGCTGCCGTCTTGTGACACCAGCTCTCCACATCAACCAACTCTCATTATTATAACATGTTTGAGGCAAGGAAAAATGCTTGACCCTTTATCTAGCTAAACTACTATGTTGTAGGCTGGGAAAATAGGACAGTCAGTAAAATCCTGCACAGTCATGAAGACTTGAGTTCTCATCCCAACACACATGTGAAAAACGTATGCACAGGGGATGTGCTTGCAACACTAATTCTCTGAAGGTCAGGCAGCTTACAAGAACTAGATCTAAAAATTATTGATATCCTGTCCCAGAAGCACAAAGTGGATGGGACCTGAGAGTCAACAGCTAGGGTTACCTTCTGGCCTCCATGTGCACACACACCTGCATAATACAGACATACACACACCCATTAATTAATTAATTAATTAAGTAATTAATTAATTAAAAAATGTAAAGGCTTGGGACATGAAAAGATAAATTTCTGTCCACTTTAACAGCATAACAAGTTGGAGGCCAGCCTGGGCTTCATGAGACCCTATTAAAATAAAAGGCAGGTTCTGCACAGAGTAATTTAAATCTATCATTTCTATGTTGTTTTATGCATATGCTTCTATATCTGTGTATATACAAACACATCCATGTGGGTGCCTGAGGAAGGCAGAAGAGGGTGTCAGATGGCCTGGAGCTGAAGTTGTGAGCTGCACCTTGTATGTTCAGGAAACTAAACATGCCCTCTGAAAGAGCAGCAAGTGCTCTTTATAGCTGAGTTATCCTTCCAAACTGTCTAGAGCATTGTAACTCAGATATTGAACAATGATCTCAAGTGTTTGAAATCATGAAATAATACTCAGACTGTGTCACAGTTTTACATAACATCCTGAAAGTTTAAGGTCTAATATGTGTATAATGGGTAAATTGATTTGTTGACAAAAAATACTGATCTATTTTAAACAAGGACTACATTTTTTTTTTTTTTTTTTTTTTAGCAGATGGAGACTCAGGTCACAGCATATATCAATTCAGTACACAAAACACCAGCCCAAACACTGAAAGAATCTTTACCATGTGGGTTCCAGTTCCAACAGACTTCTCACAGCCCGCGAGGCAGGCTGACATGTATGCTAGGCCATTGTCTCCACACACTGGATCCCAGGTGTTTGTTACACAGTTACACCTTGTGTTGCAGTCAGCAAGGACCTTGTTCTCCACATATAGAGAGTGCTGAACTCTGAAATGATTTGAAATAATGCTATAGATACTAAAAAAAAACTACTCAAACACTTTAATTTTTCTTTTCATCTCAGCATTTGCATGTGTGTGTGTGCACACGCACACACACTCAGACAGACACACATACACGGAGAGAGACAGAGAGACAGAGACAGAGAGACAGAAAGACAGAGACAGAAAGAAAAAACATATCATTACAGTTCATCTTCTCCCCAGAACAGAAACAAAAATCATCCATATATCAACATGTGGTCTCTATATTATGTTTTTAGCACAAAAGTTATCTGTTCCAGTGTTTACATGACTGATTTTACAATTACTTTCAAAACAAGCATTAAGTGCCTATCCTATGAGAAAATACAGTGCTGTTAGAGCTAAATTGAAGAGAGCTAATCTCTCATTGATCTGTAGGATGGAAAATAATGGAAAAGGACTAGCTTGAACGAAACCTGCAACTTTCATTTATAGATAGATGCTATACTTAGCTCCCGAAGCAGATTCATATATATATTAAGTCATAATAAAATGATCTGGTTATATTCAATCCATGAAGAAAATTTACTAGCAATTGTGAAAATATGATCTTCATTAGGAAACAACATACCCTTCATAAGAGGTAGTTAAGCCAGCAACCGGGAAATTATCACATGTCATCAAATAGCTAACAAAAGACAGAAGGTACTCTGACAGGACTAGGCAGAATGCTATGTATGCAGCTTTCTTGACAGTAATCTTGAACTTCTTCATAATCAAACCACCAATTAAATATCCAAGACATATTGGAGGTAACATATAAAGACCTAAAATTGCAAGTAAAATAGTATTGATAAAAGAGATCAGATAAAAATACATTATGAATTTATCTAATACATCTTACTTAAGAATAAATTTAGCTCTAATATACAGTGATCCTAACCCCTATTCACTCACGTTATATAAAAAGAGGTTTTTGTATGTGTATCAAGTCACTTTTAAAATAGTGCTAGTGTTTATTTAATAATTTGGAGCAGGTTATAAGTATCTTATAAACATTGCACACACATACTCACTCACAAATACACATACATTCATTTATGGTATAAGATGTTTCATGTATTTCTTTTGAATTTGCATATTGGGAATTTCACCCAGCTCTGTGTGATTTGAGTTTGCTGCTGAGTCCCTGCTTATCAAATTCAGAACAGTTTTTGCATTGTTTATGTTGTCCAGCATTTTTACTCCGTGTCTCTCTTTCCCTATATAAAAATCAAAGGTAAGAGAAAGAAAGAAAAAGACTGAATGAAAAAGAAAGGAGGAGAGACAAACCTGAGTAGGGTGGATTCACACAATACCAGTGCCAGGCTTAAAATAATTTAACCATCCTTTGTAGCTCCACACCACTGCACTGAATTTTATATATCTGGAAGTGAGGACTGAGATTTGCTCTTTCAGAGAACCCTAGATAATATGGACGGTGGCAGCCTGCAATCCTCAGTTTTCAAGAGTAAATTATGATCCTTGGGTTCAGTGGACTAACAAGAAAAGCAGAGTGTGGCTGCACAGACTCATCAGACCAACAGGGGTCTGAGTCACTGAATTAGGAGTAATGTGGAGAGCAAGAACCGAAACTGGGATGCAAATTGTTGGAGTAAGAAACAGAATCCCAGTGAGTTAGTACTCCTCTTTGAATTAATATATTGGTGTATGAAAATTGACTGATCTGAGCTTTTCCCAAGATGTCCATAATTATGTTAATATTTCATTCTGATTAGAGAGAGATCACAGAGCATATTTATGGCTGCTGTCTTTCCTATTCTTTCTTGATTTCCCTGGAGACTGGAAAGAAGACATTTATAAAAATATCCTAACAGATTTCATTTCATTGTTGTCTCCTGGTGGTATTATCTTACTCTTTATCATGCTCTTGAGGGTAGATACTGTTTATCATGTCTGTGGGTGCTTTGAATATACTTGGCCTATATGAAGTAGCACTATTAGTAAATGTGGTCTTGTTGGAGTAAGAGTGGCCTTGTTGGATGAAGTGCATCATAGTGGGGGTGGAATTTAAAGCTCTGTCCAGAAGAAAGAGTCAGTTTCTCCTGGCTGCAGTCAGATCAACATGCAGAACTCTCAGCTTCTTCTCAATCATCATATCTGCTGCAATGCTACCATGTTTCCTGCCATGATGAAAATGAATTAAGAATCTGAAATTGTAAACCAACTCCAATTAAATGTTTGCCTTGTAAGATTTCCTTAGGTCACAGTGTCTCTTCACAGCAGTAAAACTAAGACAATGTCCTTGTGGGAAAGAGGAAGCTACTAATGAAATAAAGAAACCACATACCCATGAGGAAGACTATCTCGGCAGTAGATTTTCCATATTGCTGTTCCAGATACTTAGGCATGAAGGTAAATGAATTGATAAATGCATTGATCTTAATCACACTTACAAGGATGAAAAGCATATAAATTGGATTGCAGGAGAGGCTCTTCATGAACAGAAAGAAATCTGAAACAAGAAAGTGTCTAGTTACCAAGCTAACTTAGCCTGGTATTTTGTATTCAGTGTTCTCCTAAAATCTTCTCACAGATCCTGTGCTGTTACAAAAATGCATTTGATCAGTCTTTACCCCTATAGGGCTAACCATTGTTTGAATCACATCTGGAAGTTAGTGAAACAACTGGCTATACAAGAACAAGATCACAATTGTACCATCAAACAAAACTATAAGGAGATGTGATTGTTTCTGTGGCCATACTCTTTTATTTCTTTTTCTGTAACTTCCTTCTACTAATATCCTGTATTTGCTAGAGTTGACTAGTCTGTTCTTTGAAATCTGCCTGAGTTCAATTTGATGAAGTTTTAGTTCATAATACTATCAGTACTTTAGGCAAAAATGTATAAACTAAAAGCTTAGAAAAATTCCAGAAATTATACTGCAGCCCAGACAACATCTTCATCTCTGAAGCACTTCACAGCAGTATATGCACTGGAAGCTTTATCATCTCACAGAACCTTTCTCCAAACTGATCATATACTTTATCACAAAGAAAGCCCTAACAGATACAAAAAAATTAAAATAAATCATTGCATATTATCAGATCACCATGCATTAAACCTGGGTATTAACAAAAATAGAAACAACAGAAAAGCTACAAACTCATGGTAACTGAACAACTCTATACTCAATGACCACTGGGTAAGGAAAGAAATAGAGAAAGAAATTAGAGGCTTTCTATAATTCAATGAAAATGAAAGCGCAATATATCCAAACTTATGAGACACTATGAAAGCAGTGCTAAAAGAAAAGTTTATAAACACTACGTGTTTTCATTAAGAAATTGGAGAACTCTCATTCTAGCAAATTAACAGCATGCCTGAAAGCTGTAGAACAAAAAGAAGTAAACACACACAAGAGGATTAAACAGCAAAATAAAATAAAATAAAATAAAATAAAATAAAATAAAATAAATAAAAATTCAAGGCTGAAATCAATAAAATAGAAACAAAGAAAACAATTCAAAGATTCATCAAAACCAAGAGCTGGTCCCTTGAGAAAATCAACACAATAAGATAAACCCTTAGCCAAACTGACTAAGAGGCAGAGAGACAGTATTCAAATTAATAAAATCAGAAATGAAAAGGGGACATAGAGACATAAAGGAAATTCAAGAGATTATTAGGTCTTACTTAAGATTATATTCCACAAAATTGGAAAATGTAAATGAAGCAGATGATTTTCCTGATAGATTCCACTTACCAAAGTTACATAAAGATCAACTAAACTATTTAAACAGTTCTATGTACTCTAAGGAAATAGAAATAGCCATTAGCAGTCTCCCAACCAAAAGAAGACCAGGGCCTGATGGTTTTAACACAGAATTCTAGTAGACAATAAAAGAATTACAGAAGGCAATACTATTCCTGACTTCCAGCTGTATAACAGAGAATTAGTAGTAAAACCTGCATGGTATTAGTATAGAAAGAGATAGGCTGATCAATGAAATTAAAACAAACACCCAGCAATGAACCCAAACACTTAGAGACACTTGATATTTAACAAAGAAGCCAAAATCATACAATGGGGGAAAAGGGTGAAAGAAAGAAAGAAAGAAAGAAAGAAAGAAAGAAAGAAAGAGAAAGAAAGAAAGAAAGAAGAAAGAAAGAAAGAAAGAAAGAATCTTTAACAAATAGTCCTGTTTTAACTAGATGTCTGCATGTAGAAGAATGCAAATAGATCTGTATTTATCACAATGCACAAAACTTAAGTTTAAGTAGTTCAAGGGCATCAATGTAAAAGCATAGTCCATAAATCTAATGGAAAAGAAAAGTTAGGAATAGCCTTTAATGCATTTGTACAGAAGACAACTTCCTGACCAGAACACCAATAGCTCAGGCAATAAGATCAACAGTTAATAAATGGGACCTCCTAAAACTGAAACGATTCTGTAAGGCAAAGGACACTATCCATAGGACAAAATGGCAACTTGGAGATTAGGAAAAGACTTGCATCAACCCTACATCCTACTGAGGGCTAATATCCAAAATATATAAAGAACTCAAGAAATTAGATACCAATAAACCACATAATCCAATTAAACATGAGATGCAGTTAAATAGATAATTCTCAACAGAGGAATCTTGAATGGCTAAGAAGCATTTAACACCATTAGTCATAAGAAAAATACAAATTAATACAACTCTAAGATTCTACCTTACACTCATCAGAATGGCTAAGACTGAAAACTCAAGCAAAACTGCTAGAGAGATGGACCAGAGGTTAAGAGCACTGACTGGTCTTCCAGAGTTTCTGAGTTCAGTTCCCAACAATCACAAGGTGGCTCACAACCATGTATAATGGGATCCGATGACTGCTTCTGGTGTGTCTGAAGACAATGACAGTGTATTCATATACATTAAATAAATGACTAAATAAATAAATAAATACCTCAAGTGCCAGCACAAGCTGGAGAGGATGTGGAGCAAGAGGAACAATGCAAACTTGTACAAACTCTTCTAGTTTTACCTGAAGACACAGCTATATCACTCCTGACCATATATTCAAAAGATGCCACACCATACCACAAGTACACTATCTCCTCTATGTTCATAGCAGTTTTATTAGTAATAGCCAGAAACTGGAACAAATTCAGATGCCCTGCCTGTGAACCCTGTTCCCTTAACTGGGTTGTCTTGTCTCACCTCAGTGGTAGAGGATATATATCTAGTCCTGTAATGACATGAGGTGTCTCCCCATTCTCAGAGGTGAAAGGAAAGGGGGATAGGGACAAGGATCATGTGAGAAAGTCCAGGAGGAGGGGCTGTAATTGGGATGTAAAATGAATAAACATATATATTAATGAAAACAAAAGAATTTTAAACATTTCAAAAGGAAGGTCTTGCTGTAAGGAATGCTGATCAGTTGGGGTATACCAAGCACTTTCCAAATGACTTAGCCTAAACTGTTACCTGTTTAAGAAGTGAGAGTCAAATTTGTAGCCTGTCGCTAGGAAATGGATTGGATCTCACAAGAGACAATTTGACTGAAATCCAGTTATCAGTCTCTTTCCTTTTCATGTGTTCATGTCTCTGTTTAGATTTTCTAATTTTACACTACCCTTCATAAATACCCTAGATTTTTTTTTTTTGAGAGAAATGCATCAAGAAGATACCATTTAGAAGCAGAGGCAGAGGGGTTTAATGAAAAGCAATGGACTCTAAGTGCCAAATGAATCTTTATGAGTGAAATGGTTGCAGTCAGTATTACTAGGAGCTTTAGAACTCACCCATGTTTGTTGACATCCCTGTCCTTGTAAACTAGCCTCCACGGTTCACAGTTTCTGTATGTCTTATTCTCTGCTAAGCTCTTTCCTAGTTTTGAAAATTAGATTGATCTGACAGACCACAAAGTGCACAAAGAACAGTCAGTATTTGCTCTTTCTGGAGAATCTTTAACATGCCTATGATCCTAAGAAGGTTCAAGCCTCTGCACTGGCTCCAAGTGTCACTGGCTCCTCAGCTGACATGTGACTGACTATTCAGAGCACAACAGTGTTGGATGTTATAAGTAATGGGAGAAATAGCAATATTATCAATAAGGTGCTTACCATAGTAGTCTGTGCCAGAATAAAACAGAAACCCAGGAATATAATGCACTTGTATCCTCATTTGACAGGTAAAGCACCGGCCCTTCCCATCTTCCAACTATATACTTTCAGAATTCCAGAGCCCAAACCACGCACCTTATACATGAACTCTGATCTCTTGAGAACACCACACAGGTCCCAACACACACAGCTGTGATATAGAGTTAGAACACTCCACTGTCCCATTGTAGCTTCTCACAGAAGCATCTCTACTCTGCATTGTTGCTTAGTAACATTCCTGCTTGTCTTAAAACAGTCAGTTTTAATGGAGCAATTGTCCTGTAAACTATGACATACCTTCAGATGTAGAGGATATGTCACCTATCATGTTTTCTCTTTAAGCCTTGACTTCAAGAATGTTCAAAGCTAAACTAAAATTTTCCTTATCAAACAGATTTCTTTTACCACTATCTAGAGCTTGAATTTCTGCTTACTCCTGTTTTCTTTTCTTCTTAACTTAGTCTTCTAGTATTTTCTGCAAAATAAGATTTTCAAAATAGATGACAAAATATGTTTTCTCTGAGTATTCAGAGTATTCAGACTGTCTTGAATTTTTCATAAAGTCTAATATAAGTCATGTAAATCAGGTTCCATCTCATGTCAGTTATTTCTACATGGTGACTATGGAAGACATTTAACATGACTGAGGAGTGATGATTAGACACAAACTGTCTTGACTCAGCACAAGTGAAAAGTACCCACTGACCACAGACCCATCTAAACCAAACAGAGTTTAAAGTTTCCATGTTTGCCTTTAGTCATCCCTCGGTTTTCCTCGTTGGCCTTTTTTCTCTGCTTCTCCTCTTTGCCATTTTCAGTTCTATCCCCATTTTCCTGAAATCCTTCCTTTGGAAGTCTTTTTGGAAAGAAGAAGAAGGGGATGCTGGTCAGGATATTCACTCCTGCACAGACCAAAAAGCCAATCCACCAAGCACCGACCCAGCGTGTATCTGTGGGAGTTATGGTCAGGTCATCTGTAAAGAAATATAGATATTGTATTAGCTTGCATCATTCATTCCTGTGTAGACTGTAGAAAATTATTAATCATTATACTTCTATCTAAACATAAACTTTGTATATAATTTATAATCAGTTCACCATGTAATAAGATAAAATACATGATATCTAATTATTTTTATAGTTTATGTATTTATTAAGAAAATTAATTTTATCAAGCAGTACATGGTGATATATTTTAGCAGCAGTAAATAAGTATTTCTGCCATGTGGAACCTTTGTAAATTGGTGCTTACCACATAGCAGAAAGATCTGTTCCTTTATGTACTGTGATAGCCTCATTGAGAAAAACCTGTATGAGTAATTCTCTGAAACAAAACACGTGGCTGAAACATTGAAGAATGGTGGATTTGGAATCAGAAGGTGACATTTTATCTTTTCCTGTTCCCTTAGGTCTATCATCTCTAATGTGACAATTTACCAACAGGAACAAAGGAGGCAGTGATAAAGCATTCCTGAGCATTCTCCCACACTCTGGGACTGGGCTGTATAAATAGAATGCATTGTGTTACCTGTATTCACTGACCCAGTGTCTACATAAATGTTTGCACAGGAAGATCCCAACAGAAGTCCAATCAAAGGGCCAATGGTCATTCCTGTTTCTAAAATCCCTGGAAGTAAACAAAGATAAAAAGTTATATAAATACACAAAGAATGTGTTTTTAAAAAAAAATAAATGGCTTCAGACGGAATTATTTTGAATCTTAGATTTCTTTTCCTTACTTTGCAGAGCTGGGTATAAATATAGTAGTCTAGGAAAAAAAATTATTGTTGAGCTACACATCTCATTACCTCACTTCTTTTAGATATTCAACATATATCTATGTTACCTATACATAAATAATATGTGTATGTATGCAGAGTATCTGTACATGAGTTAGTTTTCTATAACTGTTGAAAAAGAAGCTCCATTGCTTTAATATTGGATGTTTCCCAGAACCTCCACTTGCAGAATTGTTTCTGGGGGTGTGGGCACTGGAATCTGATGGATCCCTTCCTATACAGGCCATGACTATGGGTCTTCAGGTTGTCTGGAGTACAGCCATAACACCTTCCTGATTTTGTGTTATTTCCCAGTCACAAGATGAATGGTTTGACTTCACCAATCCTTCCACCATAATGAGGTCCTTCATGACATGACACCAAACCACACTGTCCAGTGTCATAGATGAAAACTTCCAAAGTTGTGAGACAAATGAAGTTTTCCTCTTTATAAAACATTCACTTTGAGATTTATTAAAGTGAATGAAAGTTTATTGACACAGAAGCCTCATTACTTAAAACCACTTATCAAATCCTCTTCTACACTGATATAACAGCAAAGATGTACTATTACTGGCAGTCCCATCAAAGCCATGATATGAATTAAGCACTTTGATTTTTTCTTCCATAGCCATGTTTTCAGAGAGTCTCTGTGTTGGCTAGCTTTCATTGTCAATTTGACACAACACAGAATTACTTGGGAGGAGCGTCTTAATAAAGTAATGTCTACGCTGTGTTTACCTGTGGACATGGCAGTAGGAGATTGCCTTAATTAAGTTAATATGGGAAGACCCAGTCCACTGTGGGCAGTATCATTCCCCGTGGAAGTTCTGAACTTTGTAAGAGTGAAAAAACAGTTGAACACAACCATGTAAGCAAAAAAATAAAATGTGTACATTCACTCTCTCTGACCTTGTGGGTGTGACCAGCTGTTTCAATCTCCTGCTACTGTGATTTGCCTGTTGTAATTGAATTCCAAGCTAAATTTACCCCTTTTCTCCAAATGAAATCTTTTATCTCCAAAGTTGCATTTTCTCACAGAGACAGAAATGAAACAAGCACTGTTTCTAAAGTAGTGTTTTTTGTACTGAACTTCTTGTACTGCAGCTTCATCAAAGCTCTATTCTTGAAACTTCCTTCCACAAAAAGAATGTGTCCTCATAACAGAACTTCTCTTTGATGTTATTCTGATCACCTTTCTTATCTTATCATTATTTTCACTTCCTTGTTCCTTTCCAACCACACCTGGCTTCTTTGAAACTACTTCTAGAATCTTCCAATGTATCTGTAGTTCAGAATCCCTCTTAAACCATCACTACACACAGAAAATCCAGATATGAATGTCAACTTCCTTACTTCTCTTCATCTTATATTCTGTTTTTCTTTTCCTCCTCTGTGGTTTTATGGACTAGTCTTCCTGTGGGTGTCTGACTTCTCAATACCAAATACTTCTATTTGCCTTCTTTTCTCAAGCACTTCCTTCTGTTTGATGCCCTCTCTGCAAAGATTCCTACAAGATCTCCAACCTTCACTGAGTTCTTTCCTGCCCTACACTGTCTGCCTCTAGTTATGCTCATCTGCTTCCTAATTCTAAGATTCTCTCTTGGTGCCACAAATGACCTCCACATGGATCACTTCAATATTGTTCATTTTTTATTGATTATTTGAGAGTTTCACCTAACGAACCTTGATAACGTTCATTTCTCGGTCTTCTCAGGTCCATCTCCCTCTCATGACCTCCCCAAAATTGAGGGGAAAAAAGAAAAATCCAAATCCAATCCATTTTCTCACTGGAGCATGAGCAAACTCTCAGTGGCCAGCACTCTAAATAAAAGAGTCCTTCCCTACCCACATCACTGCTAGAAACCACCAAATCTGAAGAGTTATACTTCAGAATCCCTATCACAATATTTAAGAGTTCTCACTGGATTCCTGTCAAGACTGTTTCATTTTGTGGAGTTGAGAGGAGGATAGTGATATGGGACAAAGGTTTCGAAGCATCTTCCCACCAGACCTGATTTTTATTTTGTTTTGTTTTTATTTCTGGAAATACTGCAAACTCTGCAGATTGCAGACTCCTTCTTGTAGCACAGCAGAACTCTGGCTTGGGCTTGAAATCCAATATAGAGGCTCATTCATGGAGGCTACAGGGCTGACATTGAAGTGGAGAGAGGGTATGTGCTTGTTGGTGGCATCTCTCATCCATGCACTGAGTCCCTCCTAACCACTGCAGCTATGAGCTGTGACTTTGTGCTGGCTACAATAGCCAGGGATTTCTGGGAAGACTTGCCTTGATTTTGCTTCTAGCCTCTTGCAGAAGCTGTTTATACCTCAGTCATCTTGGCTTCTGTACACTTTTGACTTTTACTCTCTTAACTCACTTGATATTGTTGGCCAACTCCTCTTCTGTCTGCTTCCTCCTAACACTGTCACCAAACTCTGTATTTATCGTTTATTTTGCTCCCATGGATAATCCTTGTTGAAATTTCCTCCTCTCACTCCACACACTAAGTAGAACGATCTCCAAGTGTGTGGATGTAGGGATTCTGAGTACATATGTGCCATCCCACTGCAAACTGGTCTCTCCCTGTGTAACTTATTGTCTACATCAAAACTTTCAGATTTTATATTTGGTTTCAATATCTCTTCAGCTACAGAGCCATACATAAAACTATCTTTCTAATTTGCATTTTATAGTTATTTGATTATATATACATATATAATACTTATATGATTATATAGCTATTTTTAGGAAATTTAGCAATTTATGTACTAAACATAGATATACAAATTATATTATTATGCTTTATGTATATTTGTATATAATTTGTCTCTGGAGTTTTGATAAAGAGATCCATATTATAACAACTTATTGTAGAAAGGTGCTGGTATTTTATTCTTTAGATGTCTGTGAGGGATATGAAGAAAATGGCTAGATTAACACTAAAAATTTTATTGTCAAATAAATAAGTCTCTAAAATGTGACAAAAAGTTATTTTTAATTTGATTCAGCTTGATTAAAACTCAGCCTATTTCTGTCATCTCTTCCACTCTTTCTTTTCTAAGTGGTATGTCTACATTAATTAAGAACTCTGTATACAAAGCCCTGGGTTTATAATCAAGTACAGATGGATTTACTCAAGAACATAAGCAAATTATTCATAGTAAACTCAAATCAGTTAGAACACAACATAATGAGGTAGACAGCAAATTGGCTATTGCCTGAGAGATGCACAGAGGTATTTTTTTTTAAAGATAAATTAAGCTGGGCAGTTGTGGCGCACACCTTTAATCCCAGCTCCTGGGAGGCAGAGGCAGGTGGATTTCTCTGAGTTCAAGGCCAGCCTGGTCTCCAGAGTGAGTTCCAGGACAGCCAAAACTATTCAGAGAAACCAAAAAAAAAAAAAAAAAAAAAAAGGAATACAACCAAAAAATAAACATGGATATTTAATAATTCAAAGAAGAAACCTGTCTAGGCTGAGGATTTATAAGAAGGAAACTGTATCATTAACATTATAAAAGATCAGAGTATAGAGCCTAGAGTAGTAAAGAGAGCAGCTGATAAGAAGCCAGTTGGTTTGGTGAACATGATAGACAAGGCATGATTAAAACAGTGTTTGGTAAGGCTTACTCTGCAAGAGAACATGACAAGAGAAAACACATCAGAGACAGTCAGATGGCTCAGCAGATAAAAGCACTTATCCACTGAACCTGAATCCAAACCAACAGTTCAATCTTCAAGCTAACTCCTAAAAAAAAAAAAAAAAAAAAAAAAAAAAAAAAAAAAAAAAAAACTGGTTTCTGACTACCACACTGACATGTACGTGCACAACACACACACACACACACACATGCACACATGCACATACAAAAAGAAAGTGACTAAAAAAAAAGTAAAAGTAAAACTATATTTTAAAATATAACAGACACAAAATGGGCAATGATGAAATTGCAATAACTTATATATAAAGACCTAAAAGCAGCAAAAATAGGAAAAACAATTGAATCTAAAAACATTTTCCAGGAAATATTGGAGAATCTATTAATAGTTTAGAGAGTGTGGTGGCATCAGAGGATCTGAGGCTCTTCAGCAGTGAGAAGCAGATGGTTGAAGGCCTTGTCTGGAGCTACTAGTCAGTCTCCCATTGAACAATCTCATGACCTACAGAATCGTAGCATTCTACCTATCCTCTGGACAAAGCATCCAAATCAATAATTGATTTCTACACTCCAAGTACTTACTATCCTAAAAGTGATGCTAAGAATGATTTTCAAACTTACCAATGTACAAAGGAGAGTTTTCAGATTTGGCAAAATCTTCTATGTAGGAAATACCCAAGGGCATGATGGGAGTTTCACCCATTCCACGTATAATGTTTCCTACCAGTACATATATCCACATTAATGATTTCATTTCTTTCACACACTCTGCATTAAAACGAGAGAAAACTGTATGAGTATTTGACAGTCAAGAGTTATTGAAAGTTACTGAAAGTATTACAAAATATTCAAAATTTTCCATAAGGCTTTATTAAGTCATAAGCTCATGATAACCATTCAAGGAGTTACATTACTAGAATGGTTCTGAATAAGTGAGTCACCTCTACTGTGTACTCTGAAAGAATACTCAGCAATGAAGTATAAGTGCTATACCGGAGTCAATTCCCACTTGGATGAGAGAGATGACTACAGGTCAATATCTCTTCCCAACTCAGATTTTGGAGACAACACATAGTGAGAATATATACCATAGAAATAAAAAAATACTAAAAGCTATGAATTTCCCTCATCTACAGGGTCTCAGTTTTACATCAATCAGAGGACTAACTAACCTAGTTAGTTAGTGGGTGTGTTACATTGTTCAATTCTTCTACAGCTTTGAGGAAGGGAAAACAAGCATGTGTGTGTCTATGTCTCTGAAAATTCATGCTGTACATACATAACAGACAGAAGTTTGGTGGAAGTTTGAATTCTCTACAGTATAAATTACTTTTTAGAAACTAAATTTTTAAGTGAATAATAAATGTATATTTTTTTCTATAAATTTCATCACTTATTATCAAAAAGTACTCTAATAGTTGCTGTATCAGGAAATCAACTGAATATCAAAAACTAGGCTAAAGGGAACTGGAAGGCAGATGGGAAAATCATTGAAGATTTGCATGCAGACTCCAAGTTTATTCTACGTTAAATGAACTGCCACTCGAGAGGCAAACCATGACATTATGTTTTAAGGGAACTGAAGAACAACGTACTCTCTCCTGTGGACTGGCCAGTGGCTGTCCGTCGTATATGTCCTAAGCACAACTAGGCCATGAGGTATAACTGTTATCAATTCCTAGTTCAATAAAATCAATTTATATATCTAGGAATTCAGATTCTTCTCTTTAAGAAACATCACAATTTCTGTCTAGAGATCACTGGGAGATGCTTAACCCTCTGCTAAGACAAGTGTCAGACACTAGAAGCATCAAGTGCTTTTCTGGGGCTCTGCACATGGGGAGATACTAATTTTCACTACAATGCAAAAGGAACAAAGGGAAGACTTTTCAAAGTCAGTTCAGGAAGTGAGAATGGCAGTATGGAGGTTACCCTCTTACATTGTAGGTACAATGTTTATATACCCTGTGTGAAGATACATCACTGTCCATTCTTGCCTGTCTAAGGCAGTCTGTGACTGGGTAAAATAAAAACTATGATGACTATAGCAAAGAGAGAAAGTAGAAGGTGGGAATTCTAGAAGGAGGTAGGAATGCTAAGAAGGAGGATTCCCCACTCAGATTCAGAGGAAGTCAGATGTATGAAACTGAGGAGAGGTAACTAATCAGCCATCTGGCAGACATATAATAGAATAAATGGTTTAAAATATCTTAAAAATTAGTTGGGGAACAAACCAAACGAAGGCCAAAATCATTGTTAATAAAAATAATCCTCTGTGTCCTTAGGAACTGGGGCAGACTTAGAAAAGCACACACAGTTACATCACATGGCTGTGCTTATAAGGTTTCTGTGGATGGGAGCTTCAGACATGGCTGCTCTTTGATTCTCAAGATAGTTTGATCTCCATAGATTCCCTGAAGGCAGTGACAATCCAAGCCTTAGAGACTACTTCAATTTCTATGGCATGAAAATCCAGCATGAAATGGAGATGTTCTGTCCTGAGGTGAAACTGCTGAGTCACCTCCAGACTAAATATTCAGGAAATGTGTTGGGTCTTTTACAATATGTAACTTTAAAAAGACTTTCTAAAATGGATATGTAAATATGTACACTTTCATGAGTATATGTGCACATGTGTGCAGGTGCCCAAGAGGGCCAGAAGTGAGTACCCAATTCCACAGAACTGGACTTACAGGTGCTTGTGAGCACCCTGATGTCAGTGCTAGAACCAAAGCAGGCCCTCTGTGTGAATACTGTGGAGGTTTAAGTGGAAATGCCTCCAGGGGCTCTGGTATTAAATTCTTAGTCTCCAGTTGGTGGTGCTGTTTAGAGAGGTTTCGGAAGAATTCCAGGCTTCAAGAGCTTAAAGCCTCACTTTACTTCCAGATTGCCCTCTCTATCTCTGTCCTATGCTAATAGCTGAGATGTGAGCTCTGAGCTTCCTGTTCTTCCTACCATGCCTCCCTGCCATGATTGCTTCTCATGCCTCTAAGTCACCTAAGTGGATGACCTAAGACCATCAGGTATTCACACTATGATTCCCAACAGTAGCAAACTAATCATTATAAAGTAGCAAGAAAATATTTTTATAATTGGGGTCAACACAACATAAGGGACTATATTAAAGGGCTGCAACATTGGGAATGCTGAGAACCTCTGATATGTAACTATAAACAGGAATGAACTCCTCCGTGTATAAGTTCTTTTCATCATGGTGTGTATCAGAGTAAAATAGAAGCCATAATACCTGCAGAAGCAACTAATACATGCAGTACATTTACACAAAATTTCACTGTGTCTATGAGGTCTTATCCAGAGACAGGCCATCGTGGCACTGACAAAATCAATGCACTAATTTGTTGATGTCATAAGACTTAGATCATTGAACAGTACTGAAAGGTAAGAGGTGGGCTTATTTGAAGGAAGTTGGTCATAGGGGTTGCATCGTCACAAAAATTATCTCACAACTTCCTGTATCCTGTTCTCTATTCTTCCTGCCCACCAAGAAGTGAAGACCAGTATCAGCTAACACTCATGTCACTGTGATATTTTGTCCATAAACATGGGGCCAAGTGACCCTCTAAAACTGTGAGAGAAAACAAAGATTTCCTCCTTAAGTTTTTCCCTTGGATTTTAATCCCAGTGTACATAACTAATAGAGCATATGAATAGACTTGAGCCAGTATCAGAGGCCTGGGCCAAGAGGAAATAAAGGAAGCACACTGTTCAGTTGAACTGCATAGTAATGTCTCTGAGAATGAGGGAAAAGGAGACTAAAAGGCAAGTTCTGGGTGAAAAAGAAACTTGGTACACAGCACATATCCAGGTAAGCTTCTTTCTGGCTGTATTTTCTATTTGTATAATCGCTGTGATGGATAGTTTTTCTCAACTTGATACAAATTTAGACATACTGGAGAAGAAGGAATCTCAGTTGAGAAATTGACTCCAGCATATTGGCCTGTATGCATGTTTATAATGCACTCTATTTCTTGGCTAAGTGATGTGAGATGACATAAACTACTGTGAGTGGTACCACCCCTGGAAGGTGGGCCTAAGTTGTATAATAGACATAGATGAGCAAGCCAGAGATGCCAACTAGGATGCAGCATTCACCAGTGGTCTCTGCTTTGGTCTGTACCTGCAGATTCCTGCCTTGGCTTCCCTCATGGTAGACTGTATTTGGTAAACTAGATAAACTCTTTTCTCTCCAAGTTGCTATTAGTCAGTGTCTTATTATAACAGAAAAACAAACTAGACCACACAGATGACATAGTGTGTCTAAATCCATTCTTCTAAATTATTTTCTCTTGTGGGACTAACTCTACAATGTTGCCTAAGAAACAAAGCATTCTTAATAAGTATATTCAAACTTAGGAGGGAAAGTATTCTAGAATATTAGACATCTCCCTTCCATGAAGAGCAAAATAAATTTTGTTCATTTGTCTTACATGTCTACTAAATCCAGTGCCATATTAAAGCCCTTCAGAAAAGAGCATTCTGTTTTCATGTCTCTAGCCCACAAGAATTAGAAGCACAAGCTAACCTGCTGGGTCTTGCGTTGGCTTTAAGGTCTGGGATCTGTTTTCCATACACAAGAAGCTGTTTGAGGACAAGTTGCTTGTAGGTGAAATCGTTGTTTCATATTCGTATCTGTGTGGACACAGGAAACATTCACTGTGAGGAGCTGAGTGCAAGGAGAGCATCTGCAGTTTACTGATTCCTGATTTTCTGAAAACAGGGTGTCGAGAGCCAGTAAAGACATTTCCACAGCTGTCAATGTAATAATTATGAATCTGATGATGGGATGAGAAAGATGATACAGCAGATAAAGTACTTGGTACAAAAGCCTAATAATCTCAGATCACTAGTTGGAACCCACAGGAGTGTGTGTGTGCACACACACACATTTACATAAATGCAGGTATACAAATAAGCAAGTAAGCAAATAAATAATTAAAAAAAAAAAAAAAAACCACTAAACTTGTCAGGTAGCTCTAGATGTAAATTCCAGAGCTACATAAAATTGGTGTGGTGGCTCATGCCTGCCACCAAAGCACTTGAAAGGTGAACACATCAGAACCAGAAACACAAAGCCACCTTCAGCTATATATCAAGTTTGAGGCCAGCCTGGGATGTATTTTAACTTTTCTGAAAAAATAAATAAAACAAACAAACAAAAACAAATGAATAAAAGTAAGTAGGCAATATCATCAAAAGAGGTTGATAATAAAAAAAGTGTGAAACTTATTTATAGTTAGCATTCAAGTCCCTCCATGTAGATGACATAGCTTTCAGATTTTCTAATGTCAACTCTCTGTGATTTCTAAATGACTCTTTCCTAGAAATAATTGGTGTGAGATAAAAGAACAAAAGCAAGAAAAAATGAGACACAATTAAGTAGAATGAAGAAGACAAAATCTTTAGAGTGACACAAACAATACAAAACAAGACATGTGGTCTGGGTTCTCTGAGCTGTGTCCCTATCCTTCCTTTCTGAGAATTCAAACAATTGTTCTTTCACATGTTCAATAACTCCAACAGAAGAAAAGTCTATATATTATAACTAAGTGTTACAGAATTCATCACCTGACAACAGTGTCATGGGACAAAAAGTGCCAATAAAATGTAGACATTTAACTTGAGCACATCACCAAGGATCATTGTCCTAGAAAGAAAATAACAGAATGTAAAGATAGAGGAAAATGTGTTCATCCAAGTCTCTCTCCATTAGAGAGTATGCTGGATTTCTTAGTTGAAAAAAACCCAGAGGAAAACATGGGCCAATGATTTCAACATTAGTATGGAGCTATACTTGACAACATGATATAGCACAGAAGTCAGAATAACTTTTCCTTAGAACAACTGCCTGGACATTCCAACAGAGCTTGTCAGTGAATTTGTGGAGTCAGCCTCAAATGAATATCACCTTTAGCAGAGGTGAGAAAACACAATAATAGCCAAATATTTCTTGACATTGATTTGGATAGAATAGAAAGTAAAAAATAATAATAATAATTTTTTAATTCTATTTGCAAACTTTCACTTCCCTTCAAAATCACCCAAGAAGATCAAATAATCTCCATTTGGTTCGTTGTCCACTTAAAATTAAGTCATTTATTCAAGGGCCAGTTATTACCCTAATTGGTAATAAAAGGGCAGGCAGTAAAGGGTTTCAAAATGAAATGGCAGAAGTCTGTTTCCTCAAAGATAAAGTGATAGAGATATGGAGATGTAGTTCAACTGGTCACTGGGGTCTGGCAAGCACGAATCCAGGATTTGATCCTGAGCAGTCAATAAAATTAGGCATAGTGGGAAATGCCTGAAATCCCAACACTCAGGGGATGAAGGCCAGAGGATCAGAGGTTAATGATTAGTCTTAACCACAGAGAAATTTTAAGATAGCCCTGAACTACACAAGATTCTGTTTCAAAGAAAGGAAAACAAATAAAAATTAGGCTTTGTGAGATATCAGTTGCCTTCATGATAGCACCAAGTTGTGTGTAAGTCTGACCACCTAGATTCCACCTCAGATCCCAGAGGGTAAACAGACAAAACAGGGTCATCAGAGTTGTTTCACTTGAAATCACACACATACTGCCACTGTTACCACAACATATGCAAACAAAAGAGCTAGAAATTAAATAAAAAATAAAAACAGTAAATGAGAGACTGCACATGTAGTCAACTTAATCACATTACAATTTTGAGATTGGGATGTGGATATGCAAATGGCCACTGAATCAGGTCAGGGAAACAAGACCAACATGCTACACAAAGCAATCTGATACATCCCAGGCCTCCATAAAAGGCTGCAAAAAGAGACTCCCTATGAAGGACCCAGATGGGCACACAAGGCAAAGTCTAATGTGACAGTTAAGGTGCACATAAGGAATAGATAGATCTTCATTCAGACTTGTTCTCCAACTCTCCATGTTGAAATGCTCACAGGTGCAGGAGGATTCACACAGGTGCACTGAGGACACAGACACCAAAAGGAGGGTCCTTATGTTTTCAAAACCTGTGGAAAAAATGATCTTTCCCTTCCCCTCTGCCTGGTAACCAAGTTTCTAACCCTCTGACAAGAGCAGAGAATTCCTTTCTAGATATGAAAGCTATACAGGTTTTCAGAGAAAACTGCAAAATCATCCAGTAATGTTTAATCACCTATTGAGTTATCCTTCTGAAAAAGACAAAAGATCCCCATTAACCCAGTTTATACATGTATAAAGAATTTCCAGTTATCATACTGTTGTTATTTTCTCTTAGATATGAACTGATAGCCAAGGGCATCATGGGAATTCTTTATTACAGTAAAAGTCAAAAACAAACAAAAGCTACACTTGAAGGAGCCAGAGACAACAGTGACAAAAGACAAGAGCCATACAGGAACAGTCACTGAATTCTTGACAAAATAATAAGATGTTCCTCCAGAAGAGATACACAAGGTAGAGAGGTATCCTTGACAGCAAAATTTCATAGATATGACATGCCGATTTAAGAGACTGGATGACAAAGTTAAATCTCCCAGGAAGCACCAAGGAGATGAGGTGACATGATGTTAGAAAATGAAGATGGCAAAATATGAATAAAACATAGGTTGCCGTTGCTCAAATAGCAGCTGCAGAAGGAGGAGGGGAGTGGGGGAAGAATATAGTATGAAGAAGAAAAGAGGATAAGAAACTTCACAAAATGTCCTGAGTGAAGGCACCTGATAGAGCTGGCAAAAGACAGCTACTATACCAGTAGCTATCAATTTCGGACTGTGGAGCTAAAAGCTAAAAAAAGAAAACAGGTTCAGGAATTAGAATACTAATTCTGATTCCAAAATCTACAAACTTCGCAACAAAATCCTTAACTTGTGTAAGGAATTTTTTTCCTCTACAGAATGAAGTGTGGGAGAGTAGACAGCCAACACGGGTTAAGATGTTCCTCCAGTGAATAATGAAGAGCAAGAAAGAGGCAAAGCAGGGTAGCAGGGACAACTCATCCTTGGAATAGCAACACTTGGAATTAGGAAGCAAAGGGTTCAGCAAGAGTTGGTGGTAAACCTGAGCTACAAAATAAATTTCAGGCAAGCCTGAAGGCTACACAGTAAGACCATGGTTTTTTGTTTTTGTTTTTAAAGATAATCAAAGTGGGACTAGAGAGATGGCTCAGTGGTTAAGGGCTCTTAAAGAAAACTGGGGTTCATTTTCCAGCACCCAGATGGTAGTCAACAACCATCTGTAACTCACATTCCAGGGGTCCACCATCTTCTTCTCATCTTTATATGTACCAGACACATACATGGTACACACACACACATCACACACACACACACACACACACACACACATATATATATTGATAGAGAGAAGTGTAGTTAAAACACATAAAATAGATAAAAGATCCTAAAAGGAAAGAAATAAGAAAGAATTAATGAAGAAAGGGAGGCAGGGGAAAGAAATAGACTGGGTAAGAAGAAAAACAAATTCATGACAAAAATCAGATGGAGAATTCCATGGAGCTGGCACTAAGCTGACCTATAAGTTTGCAGTTCACAAGCAGGAGGGTTATAGGAGACAAAAGCAAGAGACATTCCCATGACAACAATGTATGTTTGAGAGATGTTCACTATGCCAGCTGTTGAGGGACTTGTCTAATATTCAGAGAAACAAACAAAGTCAATCAAATAGAAAAAAAAAAGTGAGCTAAGAACTAAATCCAAGTTTTAAAAAATTAGTTCTAGCCAGGCGGTGGTGGTGCACGCCTTTGATCCCAGAACTTGGGAGGTAGAGGCAGGTGGATTTCTGAGTTTGAGGCCAGCCTGGTCTACAGAGTGAGTTCCAGGACAGCCAGGGCTACACAGAGAAACCCTGTCTCGAAAAACCAAAAAAAAAAAAAAAAAAAGGAAAGAAAAAGAGTTCTATAAACAAAAATAGCATGGTCCTACGGGAGGAAATATTTTTAGAGATGTCAACATAAAAATTTTTATATCATTTTACAAAAAGTATTAAAAATTAACAAGACTCTCAGACAAACGAAAGAAAACAGAAATCAGGAAATGAGGCAAAAAATAACATAGCTCCAATTTGATAATTTTCCATGTAAATTACTTTAGTAAACATGAAAAAATTATTATATAATTGTTATATTTTATGGTGACCCATGATTATGTCATACGGTAGACATCTTGTAACCAGTGTACCTAAATAGTCCTTAGGAGTGACTCAGTACATGCATTAGCAGATTCTGAGACTGTGCTCATGTGTTTCAACTTCATGAAAAAGTTGCCTCAAGTCCCCACTTCACAAATAGACTAGTTGGGATGTTAAATAGACCTGAGGCCACAAGATTCATAAATGATACTGGCAGAACAAAGACTTTAATCTCCATATTAGACTTGTGTATTTTGGGGTAGCATTGTTCCTCCCAGAGAGGAAATTCTGAGCCTCATTTCCTGTAGGTGAAAGTTGAACTGAAAATAACATCAAGGAGTGGAATACTCACCTGCCCATGAGGAAATGAGGTAGCGATATTAAGAAACACCCTAGGCCCATAACTGCACATCCTACACCAATCATGATAGGTCTGTGCAGTTTTGTTCCAAAATAACTCACGAATATAATCAACAAAAGGTTTCCTGGGAGAGGGAAATGAGAACGCATGTTTTAGTAGAGCATAGGCAACTTTTAGTCAACAGAATCTCTAGCTTTTAGACTCAAGGGTTCATTGTTTCACAACCACATTAAGAATACAGGAATGGGCCGGGCAGTAGTGGCACACACCTTTAATCCCAGCACTTGGGAGGCAGAGACAGGCGGATTTCTGAGTTCGAGGTCAGCCTGGTCTACAGAGTGAGTTCCAGGACAGCCAGGGCTACACAGAGAAACCCTGTCTCAGGAAAAAAAAAAAAAAAAAAAAAAAAAAAAAAAAAAAAGGGAGAGAATATAGGGATTATAGGGGTGGATGGTTAGGATATTTTATGTATTTTTTAATATGTAAAAAAAATGTATCCTAACAGAAGTATATCTATCATTCTGGTGTATAAGTTTCTATAAACTCTTATCTTGTCCTTGTAAATGGATACAAAATCAAGTGTAGACCTGCGTGTCACCTCTAAAATCTCCTCTCAGGCCTGCTCAACTCAGAATCAAATGGGTTCATGTCTTTAAACATACTATTTAAAAACACCTTTATTGTTCAACATGGCCAAGATGGATGCCTGCTTCTATTTTCACTTCTTTTCTTAGACCAGATAATACTGTTCAGAGTCCTAATGCTCCAATACGACTTATTATCCAATGTATGCCTACATCACAGGAGTCGAAAGTCAAAACAAAAATTCATCTTTTTGGTTTATGAGAAAGCTTGGTTTAAAAAAAAATCGGGATGCCCTGTACTGACAAAGAGTCTTTTAATTAACGTGTGTGGAAGTTGAGAGAACAAATTGGACCTGGAAGCACAGACCCTTCATTCCAGCTTCTGGAAGGCCAGAAGAGGAAGACTGAAAGATCAAAGTCAGTCTACACTACAGAGTGAGTTCAGGACTAGCCTGGGCAACTTAGTGAGAACTTTCGTGGCTATTTTGAATTAAATACATTAACAACAATTTCACCAGGAAAAAGGTAAAATCTATGAATAAACTCAAGACAAGATGCACCACGGGTTCCATGTCACTTAGTTTATAGAGGAAATCTTTCCCTCTTTCACATCTTGTATTCTGGTATCCCAGTTTATCACACCAAGTCAGGAGTTCATCCACTCTTCTTAAGAATTGTGCCTGACAAAACTCAAACACAGGAAAGATTCCCTACCTTCCCTAGTGACTAGGAGTGGAGAGCCATGAACCTCACAGACACAGATGTGGAAGAGACAGTTGCTCTCTCCTTGGGAACATAAATTTCCCCAGGTTCCCACAGCCACCTTCTAAATTGGCCACAAAAATTCCTTACCTTCTCTTTGAATTTTCAAATGACAGAATTAGATATTAATACTCTAAATCTGCAGAATCCCTCAGGGGAAAAGAAAGATAAAGACTGTCCAAGTGTATGGCAATCATTAGTGGACACCATGAGCATACTTAAATAGTGGCTTCTTCACAGCAACCAAGACTACCAATCAATTTCAGAAAGCATGGATCTCAGTCAGATTAAATGATCTAATATAGGAAATAAGGAAAAATACCAATATATAACAATAAGTAAACATAAAAATAACTCACCTATCTCAAAGCTCCCATTGATAAGCCCAACTATAGATGTGGGGATACCAAACTGTCTCTCTATTTGTGTGAGCATGGAATTCATGTAAGTTCCAGATAGTGATTTGGATACATACGCACATGTTAATGCCAACAGAAACATCTAGGAAAAAATTTTAAGAACAAATGAGAAACTTTTTTTCTGATTATGATAAAAAAGCCTCTACATGAGACTGATGATTGTATTTAACATAGGCAGCTGCTGAACATGCAAGAAACTCTAAAATGTAATCTCTCCTGTGCTATGCTGTTCTCACTCTGGACATGCGGTTAGAATAGTCAGTTAGCAGCTGTGTTGTTGATCGGTATGGCTTTGCTCATTTATCAGTGTACCTCATTGATACAGGAAGATACAGAGTTGTTCTACGTAAGACTCAGGTAAAAACGGGACTTCAACACTATACTGTTATCTGTAAGACAAGTGTTATCCTGTTACGGAAAGAAAGGAAGAGAGCATAGAACTACACCAAGGCATTATGTCTGCAGCAAGCCTACTGTGTTTCTTCCTTAAAACAATATTCTTTGTAACATATTATCGCTGCAGTCCAAGTCATGTTCATTGCATATCAATTCAGGGCAGAACATTTTTAGGGTCCCTTGAGTGCAGGATAAAGGGTAGCTATATTTTCAATTTGTAATTTGCAAGATAAGTATTTCCTGTCAATGAATTTATTATTACAATCACCAATTAATTTGGATAATCCTTAGCAGGAACACATGCAGAAAAAAAAAGAAAAGAATTGGAGAATGGGAACAAGTTCAGCATAGTTCAAAAGTATAAACGATTGTCTTCTAATTCCTATTGTCAGAGATGTTCTCTGTCTCCAGTGTAAATCTTTCAGAGGATGTGACTGAAGCTTGATCATGTTTTTATGAGTTTTGTATTTCAGATCCTATATTTAAAAGTGAGATCTACCAAATTTAAAAAGAAAAGAAAACAGAATTGAGAAGATTTATTCTTTCTTATGTTTTGATGAAAAAAACTAACTAGTTAGTGAGTCCACTGGTATTTCTCAAAAGTATTTGGTTCTGTGCAGAAAGAAAATAAGCCTGTAGACAAGCACATTCAGGTCTACGATTACATAACAGCCATATTTATGAAGGTAATAAGTAATGATTTTAAACTCAGCATTATAGAGTCTGAAGCAAAGTCTTTTAGAGCAGTCTTTTCCTGCTTTCTAAGAGCATTTTATTTTAAATTCTCTTTTTTCCCCATCATTTCTTTATGTGTATTTGTATATATGTATATGTTTGTGTGGAATTGGTTCATGTATGTATATGTACATGGGGAGACTAGAAGACAACTTCAAGTGTAATTCCTCAAGAATTATACTTTTTCTCTTTTTAAATAAGGACTCTCATTTGCCTGTAACTCACCCAGGAGGCAAGGCTGGCTCATCTGTGAGCCTTAAGTATCTACCTCCCTCCATCTTTCCATGCTGAAATTATATTCATTGTCACCATGTCTAGTTTACATGTAGGCTTTGAGGACTGAAGTCTCTTGCTCCTAAGTAAGTACTTTGTTGGTCAAAGAATCTTCCTAGTCTCCTTGAGAAATCATTCTTCATTTTCTTTAATACTATATAGTGATTAAATTTACTTTATGGTGATTTCATTCATACATGATATATTTGGATTATTATTTTCTTCCTCTCTTTTCCTCCTATCTTCCCTATTAATACCCAAATTGCTAGTAGTGCTTTTGTAACCTTCATGAGTTTTGGTTTGGTTTTTATGAGGTAGTTTATTCTGGGCTATCTGTGTAGCCACTAGATTAGAAGTAAGCATTGGTACTTGGTGAGGTCACCAGTGTGTGCATGACTAAAGGACTTAAAGGCCACGATTTCGATTTCCCCTGTCTAGGAAAACTAACTTTTTCTTTTCCTTCCTTCCTTCCTTCCTTCCTTCCTTCCTTCCTTCCTTCTTCCTTTCTTTCTTTCTTTCTTTCTTTCTTTCTTTCTTTCTTTCTTTCTTTCTTTCCTTCCCTCCTTTGTTTTCCCCCCATTAACTATTTATTCATGTTACATCCAGATCCCAGTGTGTCCCTCTCTTCCCAGTCCTCCATTCACATAGCCCCTCTCCCCTTCCTGCTGAGTTCTAATAATTTGTACATCATTAGAGGTAATCAATTTCCAGGGACTGAGCCTGAAGCCTCTTTTACATTAATACATGGATTCCACTACATGTGAATAAAGGAGCATTTGACAGGATGACTTAGAAGGCAGAAGCTTAGAGAAGAATGAGGAGGGACTCTGCAGAAACCCACCAGTGCTCAAATTTCCTGGGTTAATGTAAGTTCACATTTGGTGATGTAAAGATGCTTTTGGAACTATAAGAACAATAGTTGTATCTAAAATACTGAAAAGCACTAAAGCAGCTAACCAAATGATCTGTTTTCTTTATGTCAGGAACCCTGGAAGGCTGAGCACTAGATTGACCTCTGACCTCATGCTAAATTCGACCACAACATAATATACATCTAACACATTTTAAACCCCACCCTCCTTTAAGACCCTCTAAATCAGTGGTTCTCAACCTTCTTAATGCTTGTAACTTTTTAAATTCAGTTCTTCATGTTGTGTTAGACCCCAACCATAAAATTATTTTTGTTACTACTTCATAATTGTAATTTTGATGTTGTTAAAAACTGTAATATAAATATCTGTGGGTTTTGATAGCTTTAAGTGACCCCTTTGAAAGGGTCACTTGACACCTCCAAAGAGTTATGAACCACATGTTGGGAACCACTGCACTAAATCATTATGGTAAATTTTCCTGGATAAATAATCATAATTTAAAAATCTGTAATTAGAAAACTAACTTCTTTAAGGGAAGAAAATAATAACATATTTGATAAATGGCTTTTGTGTTGGAAAACTTCATGCAAACTGAGTAATATTATAAGTACTTTTAATGATTGTCTGAAAAGACTTCTATGAGTATATACATACATACATAGAAACAATCCATACCTTGATCTTGGAAAAGCATCTGACCCTATGGGTTGCAACCCTTTTCTCAGATTTTTCCATGTTGTTCTTCTGATTATTTCCAGATGTCTATTCTTTAAATAGTTTTATTGCTGTCTTTCCTAAAAAGCAGACAGTTATTATTTAAATTACTTATTAAACTGTAATAAGTCATTCTTAAAAACAAAACAAAAAAATAAAACAATGATAAACAACCCAAACCCTCTTAGGGATAGGGTGTTTTATTCAGAGTTTCTGTTGTTATGATAAAATACCAGGACTAAAAGCAAATAAGAAAGAAGAGGGTTTATGGTAGTTTACAGTTCTGTATCTCAGTTCATCACTGAGGGAGGTCAAGGCAGGAACTCAAAGCCATAACCTGGATGTAACAGCCAATGTGGAGGCCATGGAGGAACCCTGCTTCCTGCTTTGATCCTTAAGACAATCTCAGCCTGTTTACTTATACAGCCTAGAGCTTCCTGCCCAGGGTAATCTAGGCCCTCCCACATCAAACATCAATCAGGTTAATGCACCACAGGGTAGAGCATTAGTCAGTTCCATTGGAATACTTTCTCAATTGAGGTTTCCTCTTCCCACAAGACTCTAGCCTGTGTATAGAACTATCCAGCACAGGTGCATCAGTGGGTAAAATGTGACTGAGTATCTTATTTCTAATTTTAACCAAGCACAAAAGTTGGGCTTCTCTGCAATGGCCTGTAACCTCAGTACTGGGAGGACTCAGACATCGGGAACATAGCAGTGTGTGTGCCAACCTCCTATGGTCTTGCCTTCAGGCCTCCATAATATGCACATATATGGGGCCAGAAAGCCACTTGACTTGCAGAGCCAATCCCTTAGCAGGAGGTAGTTTGGTTGTCAAGGACCACCATTGATACCTAGGTACTGTAGTAGGATATAGAGTTGGTAGGACCAAACACTGATGGCTTTTGGCAATTAACTCTATCTTGCTACCCTGTGGCCAGAGGTGATAGCTTCTGACAATTAATACTCTTTTATTGTTCTGGGAGCCAGAACTGGTGGCTTCTGGCAATTGACTCCTGCTGATACCAGCAGTGGATTAGGAAAATAAATTTAGTTACTTGGGCTCTTTACTTTAAGTCAGGGACTGATTTCTGGTCAAGTAACAGGCAAGCTTGGAGCACATCAATTCTTCATGAACCAGAGAGAAAGGAGAAGAGAGAAAGTCAGGCACACACACGCACACTGGATGAAGCAGAAAAGGGCTTTTTCACATTTTATGTTTGCTATTAGTTTTTGTACCCTGTCAGACAGAAGTTCTCTATCTAAATAAATTACCTCACAGCTATGAAAGTGATTATCTTAAAGACAGGTAAAATCATTACAGCAGAGTAATTGAATACATGCTTTTCAAAGCAATTTTACATTCCACAATTTCACAGTAAGTTTAAAGCAATGGTGTATGTCATAAGTCAATAATGCTCAAGCAGTTCCAATAGAATTGTTTACATGTCTGTTAAGAGTCATATCTGACTAAATATACCTTATCTATTTTCTAGATTCACAAGTTCATTTTAAGTTTAGAGCAATAGTTTTTAATGTCACAAGTTAGTGAGGTTTTGTCAAGAGACAGGTCATCTGCCTGGTATCTATTTTTTTTTCTTTGAAGTCTTATATAGATAAACTAGTCAATCATTTATTTTCTGTCCTTGTGCCAATAATAAATTGCCCATTCCCAGTTTATGACTTTCAGTTACTGAGATTAGTAGCCTCATTCCTAACCTAGAAGGACTATTGTCCTTGATCATAAATTTGTTCTAAGCCTATTTTCTTAAAATTATCTCATAACATGGAAGTCTATTTGAAGGTTCTTTTTTTTTTTTTCAGGAGGCTTAAAATTACTTGAATGAAGTCAGAAGTTCTATAAGATCATTATCAAGAATGACAAAGTCGACAATTTGTCTAAACAGCATTATGAAATGCTCATCTTCTTACTGATTCTGCAGGAAACCTGCCCGACAGAGTTGGTATAGACCCAGAAAACAAACTAAGCCATGTAATATATTTGAGGGAACACATCACTGAGGAGCATGGAAAACATAACAGCAAGGAGCTATCCTGGGATGAAGTCCCTGGAGTCCTTGCCTCAAAGACCACACCCATCATAGCCATACAAAATGTCAGGCCATCTTCAGGAAGCTCAATTGCTTGCCACAGCCTACCCTGCATGACTTCTGCCAGCTGAGATATGTCTAAACCTAAATATTACCCTGAGACTAGCAGGAGTTGGGACTGTTTCCTCCTTGCTCTGGGCCTGCATCTCCAGGCACATGTAGCCTATAAAACCCCCACCTCTGTACCCTTGATACAGTCACATAGTCTAGTGGCCAAATTATAGGTTTAACTTCCTGTCTCCTGTAAGGACATTTCCACCAAGAACCTGGAATTCCTATTCATACAAGAAAAACATGCCCAGCACCTCAGCACCAGCCAATAATGTATATTTATCCCATCCCTAACTACTCCTCAAGGTTTATATAGCTCTTCTAACCCCCCAGTAAAGATGATCTGTTTCTCTGAAAACCATCTCTGAGAAGGCTATTCCCCTTACCCTCTGGCACTCATGCCAGCTGAGATCCTGTGGGACCTACCCACCCAACCATGCTTCATTCCTTCAGTTACAGACTGCCTACTCTGAGGCCAGAAGCAGAATCCTCCACAGCAGCTGCTGTCTCCAATGGATTCAACAGGACCTATGGTTTGAGCAGGGAAGGGTAAATGACATTGCCTTCCCCCTCGCCCCCCACCCCCCTCACCCCACCTTTGGCATCAGCTCAAAATCCCAAGTATCCTTGAGGATTGGTAGTCTATCTTTTCCTCCTTTGTTTTTGGTTTACACTATCACATTTGGTTCAGAAACATTGAAAAGTCAACAGAAGATTTCTGACCAGGGCATTCTCTAGTATTAGTGAAGGTCCCTAAATCTCTGGCCAAAACCCTGACATCAAAAACTTCCTATATTTTTTTTCTCCAAAACAAAACAAACAAACAAAGCAAAAACAAAGAAAAAAAACAAACAAACCAAAGGAAACAAAACCAAAAATGGCAACACAGTGCCCAGTAAATACCACACAGGGTAGTAGCTGGAATTCTTAAAACTTGCAAGAAGACTGATGTCTTAGGGTTGTTGGTGAATTCCCTGACAGGCTGTAGAAATGTTCTTCTTTGGAACAGAGATTTACTTTCAATTTCTACCATGAAGATCAAATTAATTAATTAATTAATCCAACTAATAAAAGAACAAAGCAAAATTCTCTCAGATTAAGAAAATATGAGCCTTCTTAATATCCCCTAAAATGAAACTCACCAAAAAGCTCCATGGTCCCTTAGCTCTATCAGCTTCCCCTCCCCCCAGCTAACAACCCTGAACTCTGAAGGACACCATTACAATGGTAGAAGAACCACATCCCCACATTGTTGCTTTCCCCTTTCCTTTCTCCACTGGCCAGCAAAGCTTCACTTTTCACAGCGCTGGAAAAAAAAAAAAAAAAAAAAAAAAAAAAGGAGGAAATGCTACATAAAACCCTTGGCTTCCCTACCCTATCCCAAAGCAGAGAAAATTCCAATTAATCTCCCAGTTAGCGCCACCACTTCCTCTATTCATGGTTCTGCCAAGGGTCCCGAATTTCAGACATTCTCCATTAATGCCCACCCCACCAGGGTGGCCTTAATCTGATCCCTCAAAGTCAGATCATTAATTTAAACAGGCAGTTTTTTCCACAGTTCAGCCTGCAGGGTGTTGCAGCTGAGTGCCCCTCAGCCAGTTTCAAGACTGAGACAGTCTTCCTAATCTCTGGCTCACAAGACCACACTCCAGGCCCCACCCACACCCTCTCCCTGCTCCTTTCTTCTTTTCTTGGTCTACTTTCCTCCAGGATCCCCTCCCCAAGGCCAGGCATGAATGGTGGAGGAATGGAAAGGATCTTCCCATATTGTACCATGTGCTCACTGCCAAGTTAAACTCTCTGGGCAGACTGAGCAAGCTTGTTGCTTAGCAGCTTTTCAGCTAAGGGCAACAGAGCTGCAAATCCTGAATTATAAGAATGATGGGTGGAGTTTTGCTGCTAAAGCTGCAGCTTGTGGTGACTTAGCTTGGAACAATGCCACTTGACCAAAACTTAGAATTTTTCTGTGGCTTCCTTTAAATCCCCACCCTCCCTCCACCTATAACAGAAATAACTGATTGTCAGTTTTCTGTTCATGGGACATATTGACTGGCTAGCTACAACCCACTATCAGATTGACCACTCAAAAACTAAGTTATGTATCTCAAAACTTACAAGATGATTTGGACTTAAGTAGTTGAAGAAATTATCACCTGAGGTTAAAAGAGAATTGACTCTTAAATAAAAATAAATTACAGGAGACAGATGGATTGACTCAATTGTATTTCAGCTATTTTGTCTTCTGACATAACTTATGGTTATACTCTATATCTTTACACTTAAAAGCTACTTTATTTTAATATTACAAACCCGCAATTGGGGGATTTTAAATTTCTTTAACATTTTTAAAAGATTTACAGCATTAGAAAGATTAAAAATCAATGGGTTAAATGATATTGTATCTCCTCTCTAAGATAGCAACACATCTCAACATATTACTTGGTATGGATTTTTGGGTCATGATGATAAGAATTCAGAGGTATTTGCTACAACATACTATATAGAGTCTGATGTCTTTACATTGGTCAGTGGAGTTTTGATAATTTCATGGTCACAAGCTCAGTGTAAGTTATTAAACTTGTATTTTTAAGTTTCTTTGGCTGTCTTTTAAGTATAGACTCAAAAAATGTTAAATTTATATACACCCAATCTTCTGGATAGAGAAAAGAAGCCCCTCATTGATGTATTTCAGTTAAACTAAAGAATGTTCATGCTTTAAATGCAAAACCATTTCCCAAGTTTCTAGTGGAACACAAAGGTTTGAATCTATTGCCTTCTCTACAATGTAGCTTTCAATATACTTAAAAAACCTAGTAAACCACAGAAAATCATCTTGGATCCACATCTCCCAGGTAAAGGGGACTATAGATTATTGATCTGTAGAAATTTTATATATCAACCATTACAGATTTAGATCTGTCTTTAAGGAAAGATTGAACACACCTTTAATCCCATCACTTGGGAGGCAGAGGCAGGCGGATTTCTGAGTTCGAGGCCAGCCTGGTCTACAGAGTGAGTTCCAGGATAGCCAGGACTACACAGAGAAACCCTGTCTCGAAAAACAAAAACCAAAAAAAAAAAAAAAAAAAAAAAAAAAAGATTGAACAGTACTCATGTTAATTTGATCAATATACTTGGTTAATATAAAAATAACAGTTTACCATTTAGAACTAAAATTACTAAGGTCCATGTAAAATGAACCAACTAGTTCATATTTTACCATTTTTTCAAATTCAATCTATAATTACTAAATTAATAAAAACATAGAATTATGATTGATAAATGCTGCCAACATAATACTCTATTTTATATTGCTCTTAAGAAATCCCCTATAGGCATGCTGTCATAGATAGGATTGCTTCTGAATCAATCAATCTAATTAAAGTCTATGATCTTTTTTGTTGTCGTTGTTGTTTTCAAGACAGGGTTTCTCTGTGTAGTCCTGGCTGTCCTGGAACTCACTCTGTAGACCAGGCTGGCCTTGAACTCAGAAATCCTCCTGCCTCTGCCTCCCAAGTGCTGGGATTAAAGGTGTGTGCCACCACAGCCTGGAAAAGTCTATGATCTTAAAAGGTACCATTTAATAAAAATAAAACGTAAACTATATATAATTTTATATCTTCCAGTAACCACATTAAAAGCTAACAAAATAGGCAAAAGTTACTTAAATACATTTCTTTTTTATTTAACAATATATCTAACATGTACAACAACTAATACAGAGATATTTTTGCCTTCTTTTATTTTGTTTCTATTATTTAGTCTTTAATTAATGTAATAGAATTAAGACTATTCATTTGGACCAGTTTATTTTATACAGACAAGCTGTTATTATGACAAAATTATTGTATATTGGCATAATGTCATCTCTTGTAATGTATGGAATTTTCTAATAACTAATGCTGCCTATAATACATCCTAGTGGTTAGCAATCTCCAAATTGATTTATTTTCCTCATGGAAGTGAAGTTAATTCCAGCTACTGAATTTCTAAAGTTTCGGAGGTTTTTTTGCAATAAATTTTTAAGGGTCACCAAGAAACATCACCATTCTTCAAAAGTATTGCCTCTTTAATAGTCCTTCCCAATCTTCTCTATACAGGTCACATGGGCTAGCATAGGTTTCCTTTCTCAGCTGCACTAAGCAGATGGGATACATGATGCTTTATTAAATTCAAATTTTCTTGAATATTAATGAGTAAGATAGCAACAGCTACTAAAAAGTACTGGATTTTGGAAAGGACTGATAAATTAAGTCTGCTTATATACCTTAAGGACATGTTAAGGAATGTGTGGAAGAAGTTTTCTCTTGTTTTAAAAGGAAGCAAAAGGCTGTGACCCTTTTAACTCACTGGAAAGCTTCTGCCTTTAAGAATGCAAAGACATTGATTTTTGTTTTCCTTTGCAGTTGTAGTACTGAGTCTGTGGCTTTCATAGTGACTCACTTATACTTCTTAGTTCTAAGAGAACCTTAGACCTGGCCATGT
The DNA here is from genome assembly GCA_021653895.1 of Mastomys natalensis. Taxonomy (NCBI): domain Eukaryota; kingdom Metazoa; phylum Chordata; class Mammalia; order Rodentia; family Muridae; genus Mastomys; species Mastomys natalensis. The sequence goes on from JAJTUV010001035.1 coordinate 248,549, forward strand.
GACCCTCTCACAAATCTTCCTTACAGTTAAAGCAGTTTATTTCTTCCAATCCCAAGTCCTTGTAAGGACTTGGAATGATGAGAATACCTATCCCACTACTGCGCAGTGTAACATAGCCTAACAATACAATGTCTTCCCATCACATTCTCCATTTGTTACTGGATCCACAGTCACAGAAGGATGCAGGCCACTTATAATAACACTGAGGCTTCATGGTATCATGAGTAGAAGTCCCAAGAAAACATACTCAGCTTCTGATTCATGGAAACCCCGAACAAATTCATGCTATGTTGAGATATTAATGTGATTAAATACAACAAAAACATGCAAAGACATCCATTGTGTTTGTAGTAAATCTCTGCTTCACTGAGCCAACAAAGTCTGTGTGACCAGGCTTTACTTCCTGAGTTCTTTGCATTCCAAGACTTCCCTGGAGTCTCAGAAAGAGAAACACTCTGTGATACTGTTGTTTCAAAGAAACCTGGGGAGACACTGAATTTTAATCATTAAAAACAAGCTAAGTAAAAACAACAAATAAGTCTACAATCTGTGGATGAATCCAACAATGCTGTTTAAAGATGTAGAGTTTAAGAAAAGGCCAGACACCTAAAAAGAGAACTAGATGTGTTATTTATGATCTACATATTATGTATAGGTGAATATGTCAATCTTTGTACAGGCATGTGTAAGTATTTATATGCAGTGCAGAAAGGTAACTTGACCCCTATTCAACTATTTCAACCTCATGAAATTTTATATATTTTGTGTCTTTAAAAAGGAATATTTTTATCATCATCATCAAAGTATTTTAATGTCATAATTAATCTACAAAATTTATTTCAACATATCCATATGATTTCTCAGCAATATCCACACTACTAATGTATGAAAATGCTCTGAACAATGTCTATTCTACAATTAATACAGAATGGCTCTAAGTTTATAAATCCTTTTAAACATCTGATAAAACATTTATCAGAGCTCTGAGCCATTCTCTATGACTCTAGTTCTCTTTACTGCCTTTCAACTACAACAAATACTTATTGAACACCTAGTATGTGCCATTCACTTCATGAAACACAAATATTCAACAACAAGACAAGCTTGCTGTTCTATAGAAGGCTAAATCGTTCAAGACTACTCAAACACCAGAGAAAGTTGCTTGGACCCAGATCCCCAGGAACCTATTATTCTGAAAAAGTTAAAATCTGTTATAAATAAATGAATGAACAAACAAATAAATAAACATACACTGTAATTGAATCAGGCCATTTAGGCTAAGGTTCAAGTTGCTTCTTGTATAAACAGGATTGAAAATTCATAATATTTGGATGAAAATTACAGAGACTATCTCAGCAGTCCTGAGCAGACACTTGAATGAAACCTCCAGACTCAAGCTCTCACATAAAACGTCAAGTCCACTTAATTTCCTGAGAGGAGCTGATACTGATTTTGGAAAGAATGGTAGAAAGGGGAGTTTCTATTAGATGGGAAACTGAGATTCAAATCTACTTCGAATATAGCTGAAATATTACATTCTCAACTCTCCTCACCTGCCTTGTTTTCTCATACGTAGACAATTTCTCATTAGCCTTTCTTCTGTTCCTCCTCGGCCATGACTGAGCCCAGGCTGGTCACCGTACTCATCAGTAAGAGAGAACTTACTCCTCTACCATTTTAAAGCTATCTTTACTTTCTTTAGTGGCTTAAAATATAACCATTCTAAACATTCATTTTTAATTTTTTTGGCCAAGAGAAAGTAGGTCTAGTCCCTAGAAGATCACTGGATTTTTTTTTTTCATGAACATGAAATAATCACCTGGGTAGTGTCTATCACCACCTTGAAGCTTCCTTTCAAAACAATTGTGCTATCTCAGAGAAGTCTTACAAACAAGAGTCTTGACTGTAAGTAAATCATACAAAACAAGGCACTTGAAAAGAGATTTAATGTTAGTAAATTAACCTCCACTTTCTTCTACTGTACCAACCTTTCTCTGAAGAGTAATATATATTTTAGATGGATTTTAAACATGTCTATAGAGAAAGAGAGGCAAACCCCTGCTTCTTTGACTCAGCAAAGCCTCTGTAACCCAATACTGAATCATGTCACATTCCCCTGTAGAGCTCTTTGATCCTAAGTGAGAAATGTGAACAGAGTAAGTGAAAGCCACGTAAATGGTGTCCTTGGTTAGCACAGGGTTATTTAAACAATGGCTCCTGCACCCAGGGTCACACAGTTTCAGATAAATCCAAATCAATCTTGAATGCTAATGAAAGCAGGACACTGCACTTTTAACTAACCAGTCAGCAATGCAATGTATTCCCCTCTTTACCATCTACATGAGAAATAGGAGTGCATCACACCCATTCTTAAGCAAAACTGGCCAGAAATATGAAACATTTTGCATTGTTTGTTTTATTTTAAAGATATATGATGGAACATCTGTCTGCTTTTTTATTTGAGAACACAGTGTACAGTTTCTCAGTAGGTAGGTGAGCATCCTAGAAAAAAGCAGATATCGAGAACTATGACTACATTGCAGTATTGAAACTCTACACTCACTAAGCAGAAACCCTCAGGAGTGGGTGCCCTTTGGTTTGTTGTCCTTAATAATATCTCCATCACAGGAGAATACAACTTTGTCGAAAGAGAATAAACACGCTCACACTCACACACACTCAGTATCCACACACTCAGTATCAGAAAATGCATGCTATTCGTTTCATCTACTCTGCACTACTGAATTAAGGAAACAAAGGCTTTGCTTTACCATGGCCAAGTGAGAAGTACATACATGAAGATGCTTTAGAAGATGGTCCTCTCCATGCTGAGACTAAAAGAAAGTCAGAGCAGCAAAAGTCCTATGAAAAGCACTTATTTTCAGAATCTTCAAATTGCGTATAACTGTGAGAGACAGCCCCTTGGGTGCCTTCCAGCTAAAACTCTTTCAACCAATACTAAGCCAAGGAAAGACTTGCCAAGAAAGAACTTGTGGAAATACAATGAATTGTTTGATTCCTAGCAAGTGATTTTATTTTGATCAGCTCCTTCCAACCAGAAGCCAAAGGAGACAATGCTAATTTCCACTTGCTAAGTATGATATATACAGGTACATTTTATTTTCTACATTCTAGATACCTGGGAAGCCTTATCTGATATCAAGAAAATTGCCCATTCATATGTTTATATCATGCAAAATAATACTGGAACATAGACCAATCAGCAATCTAGTCAGTTTGTCAGTTTAGACATGTTCTAAATCTAAATTGAGAAACAGAAGAGGAAATTCAAAATATGAGTTCTGCCTATAGTAGATGTTAGTATTCTGTCTAAACTCCACCTCCATAGTTACCTGGCAACAGCCAGGTAGGCCTGCCCACTATTAAGGGGGCTGCTTGCCTCCTCCTCTCTCTCTTGTTCTCTAACTCTCTTGTTCTCTCTCTCTCTCTTGCCTCTAGCTCCTCTCTGTCCCTTCACCCCTCCCTCCTTCCCTTCCCTGTCTCTCCACATGGTCATGGCTGGCCTCCACTTCTCTCCTCTCTCTCTGCCATCTCCTCCCGTTTCTCTCCCCACCTTTGCCCTCTGCCCTGAATAACTCCCCCCTCCCCCTTTGAACCGTTTGGTCTGATGTTGTCTGTTCTAGCTGCGCCAAAGTCTAACAGTAGAGCCAGCTGTTAATGGCATCTCTGCCACTTCCTGTACCAATCTTATGCAGAGAGTGAGGAGATAGTTGCAGGAGAAGCAAGTTTTCCACACTTGAGACACTAAGCCTTACAGGGCAGCTTTAGGCTTTCTAATGTACAGTCCTGTTGGCATGGATTAACATTCATTCATTACACAAATATGTATTAAGGGTCTACTAAACTCTAAACACAGGAGTAGGTGTTAGGGAACTGAAGATGAATAATACTTGCACTCAAGAGGTCTAGAAACTGTTGAGGGAACTGGATTAGTAAGTGGTGATGGATAGCAATTTCCATGATTCAGTCAATTTCAGAGAGAAAAAGAGATTGATGAAAACCGTTCTCATCTTTCATTTGGTTTACAATAAAATGGTTTAACCACACATGCTTAAAATTAGCACAAATTTGAAGATCTGCTTGCAACCTATCTGTGTACATTTAGTGACCAATTCAGCTCAGTCAGCAGGTTCTCCAGTGCAGGAGTGAGGAGTAAAAAGAAAAAAGATGATTAGACAACATTGTAGCATGACCCAGCCAGTTCTGAGGCTGAAGGAGGGTTTATTTTTTCCCAATTGGCTTTTAAACCATTTTAATTACATGCAAGTATTTAGGTCAGTTCTAGGGTGACAAACTAGCAATACAATAGATGCAAATAGATGCAAATAATCAAGGAATAAGCAAGGCAATAAGCAAAGTCTCCTGAACACTCCCATTATCACTGTTTCTAAGGGCTTGTCAGGATGACCAAAATATCTGAGCCCACTTCCCTGTCCTAGCGCACATGATAAATAGTAGAAATATTTAATGTTGGAAAACAGTCACAAAGGCTTAGAAGAGTTAGAAAGTAGGTTAAAGGCTGTATCAGAAAGAGAAAGAGATGATGCTAGATTTTTTTTTTTACTAAATTTTCACAATCCCAATGTCACACAAATATTTCCCAGCATCAATCTAACAAAGCCTGATGAACAGGGAACATAACAAGTTTAAGCTTTATATGTCAGTCTCTGAGCTAGAGAATGAAGAGAGCATGGGTGAATATTGATGGAAGACGAGATGAACACTGACCAAGGTAGCCATAATCCTCACTGCAGCATTAATATGCTCAATGCACATTATAAAATGGGTGCACAAGCAACACTGAGCCAACGGTACCTATTTGCTGCTACATAATAAACTTAAGTCCTCAGTGCTCTGAATCACTTGCATAGTATTTCTGGAGCTCTCCATTCCTACACTCGAATCTCTGAGTGACACTAAACACAAGGACAGCTGGGCAGTGATGGTGCATTCCTTTAATCCCAGTACTTGGAGGCAGAGGCAGGTGGATATCTGAGTTCGAGGCCAGCCTGGTCTACAGAGTGATTCCAGGACAGCCAGGGCTATACAGAGAAACCCAGTCTCGAAAAAAATAACAAAACAAAAACACACAAAAAAACCCAAAAAACAAATCAAAACAAACAAAAAAACTAAACACAAGGGCTTACCATCATGTCAACTGGTTTCTTTACTGAGTGGGATGCATAAACTCATCCCTTCAGCATCACTGTAAAAAGCCCACAGTCACAGATCTTCACAGAGCACAGTCTGTTCACAAGGAAAAGACCAAATGTTTGGAGGCTTACTGCCAGGAAATCTACTTGCCAAAAGAGATAAGCCACCACATTCCAAATCACAGTTTAGTTGCTGCTCAAAGTGATACTTTGGACTCCAGCGATGAAGTGTGTTTCTCAGTTGAGTAACACACAAGAAATGTCTAGAAGAGTCTTTGTTCCGGCAGGACTGCTGCTACATTGGAAAGATAGCTCTGATCTCATTTAGAGAACATATTATGTTGATACAGTTAGACAACATAGGAGATTATAGCTAATAAATAATAGACATCAACTCGAGGTGCTTTGCATATTTTATGCATTATTCTGGAAACTTTTGTCACATCAGTGCATGCAATTCTCTCAAAGCCTTGTGGCCTGAGTATTGTCACCTATTTTTAAGGATACAGGATTTAAACCACAGAGAGGTTGAAACACTGTCCAATGTCACATAGGTTATAAAGGCCAAAGGCAATATTTACCCTGAAGACTCTGACTAACTGTAGTAATTAATCTGGCCCTTGTCATGTGTCTGTGTGTAAGTGGTAAGCCAGAATCTTCTGAATGAGTTTACAGTCATATTGGTTTTAATTCTTCCTTGATAATTTCTATGCTGTTATCTATAAGTATCATTGGAGATTTTATTTTAATTATAGTACAGGAGATAGAGAACTACTACTTAACAACTCTTGTTCCTTGGCCAGAAGACAGAAAATTGGAACCTAGCACTGATCAGGGACCCTGCACACAAGACCCTAGCACCCACATCAGGTTGCACTCAAACCCTGGGAACTCCAGGAAGGAATGCCAAAATCCTTCTTCTGGCTTCCATGTGTATCTGCACACAAGTCCACAGGCACATAAATGAAATAAATATTTTTTAAAGCACTGATAAAAGGAGCATAAGCGTATAACCCTAGTTTTTATACTTCATAGGAAGAGGCAGAAGGATGCTTGTAAGTTCAAAGTAAGCCTGGTCTTCATGGTAGACTCTATGGTAACCAAGGTAAAGAAGGTGAGCCTGTCTCAAAAAGAAAAAAAATTTTAAACAGTTGTAAAATTAATCAGTATTTCTGGAATTAAATCTTTAATATTAAAAGAGATATTAGCTAAGCCAGAATAATGTTGAATCTTAATTCTTTTCATAAATTATTATCTAATTATGTTTACTTCACTTAGGGCATCTGTCAACTCTCCTCATTTGCTCTGTTATTTTGCTTTACATAGATTTGAGGTCAATGAGTGAGTCCAAATCCATCTTAAGTTTCTACTCAGAGCCACTAAATGACCAACAGATGTCTCGAGTCACTTCTTAGAATGTCTTCTGCCTACATACCTTTAATGTCAGAACAGTATTGTTCAGATTTTTATGTTGGAGATGAAAAACAAAGCACTTGTGTACATTATACAAAGAGAACAGTGTGGGGCTCTGAAACAATATCAGGGATAATCAGGGACTGATTTCATCAAAGGTATGTGTATATATAACTCACCATTTGTCAGGCACTAGCTCTAGATCATTAGACAATTTCCAGTGTTCATTTGTGACCAGATGCCCTTGTGTGTGTTTATTAGATAAAGAAGATATGGATGAGGAACACCAATGTGTTATTTTTGCAACTGCATCAGGCAACCATGTATAGAAACTATCCATTATACATCACCTATTTTTGGTCTCATACAGGCTTGCTAGATCCATTAACACAAGAAAATAGTGAAATTAATGGATTAGGAAATACATTAGAAGCCAAAATTCCATGAAAAATACCATGTTAATGGAAAATATTTAAAGAAATTTTTTCTATGACTTGGCAAGAAGTCAAAGAACTTATAAGAACATGTCTTACCTGTTCTTTGTATAACTAAACGCCATCAACTGCTGGAAGTAACCCTATGTACTGGCAGGTTTTGTGTGTCAACTTGACACAAGCTGGAGTTATCACAGAGAAAGGAAACTCTCTTGGGGAAATGCCTCTATGATATCCAACTGTAAGGCATTTTCTCAATTAGTGATCAAGGGGGGCGGGCCCATTATGGGTGGGGACATCCCTGCACTGGTAGTCCTGGGTTCTATAAGAAAGCAAGCTGAGAAAGCCAGGGGAAGCAAGCCAGTAAGTAACCTCCCTTCATGGCCTCTGCATCAGCTCCTGCTTCCTGATCTGCTTGAGTTTCAGTTCTGACTTCCTTTGGTGATGAACAGCAGTGTGGAAGTGTAAGCTGAATAAACCCTTTTCTCCTCAACTTGCTTCTTGGTCATGATGTTTGTGAAGGTATAGAAACCCTGACTAAGATACCCTAGGATTATCAAAAGAAATCAAATCTGGCAGACGGATGTTTCCTTTTTGTAGAACTTGGAAAACTAAAGTTTATACACCATACCATTGATAAATATTTGGAATTTCAATGGGTAATTGCTTTGAGTTCCCAAAGGCTGATTCTGTAATTACATACTTACTGACATTAAGAGTTATCATGGCTATATCACCTGTATAAATTAAGACACAATGCCCCATCAATGTCTCCAATAAGCTGAAGCAATTCTTTGCATACTATAATATAAAACACATTACATGTATAAAACACAATCCTACAAGACAAGTTGTCTAATTCTACCTTAAAGGAAATGCTTATAAAAACAAAAAAGAAGAAAAAAGACCCCAGGGATAGACTAAACTGTGCTCTGTCACTTTAACTTTCTAAATGGCAATGAGAAAGGAACAACAGCAGCCAAGAGGCACTGGGTTATAGAAAATGCTGTGGAATTGAATAAGTAAGCCTATAAACTATAAAGATGTATTAACATCAGAATGGAAATCTGCAAACATTTTGCATTGAGAATTTGAATTTGTTTATATTTCCACAGGAAATATAAAGCTGTAGATACCATCGAAGTTGATAAAGATTAGAATTGATTAGAAATCTCCTGAAAACTTTGGTCATTGACCCAAAAATTGGATATTTCACTAAAAATGTCTATATTTATAATTTCCCTCTATACACAGTAGAGTTGATGAGTTCAAACAGACAGCAGGGAAGGGAGATGAAGTGAGAATTTTGGAACTTTGATTTCTTTAAAAAAAAAAAAACACAGAACTATTACAAGAATGTGCTTTTGTTTTAGTCCCAGGTGTGGGATGTGGGGCTGCTTCAGAGAGACCGCAGCAGCTGACTGTTATTTGCCTTGTGCTCTAGCTGAGAAACAGTTTTGCCAGCTGCAAATGGTTTCTATGATTGTGTGGCATTTCGAATTCTGCAACCTTTTCAGAGGGTATAAAAATACTAGGGCCCAGAGAGGTGAGTTTAGTGGTTGTTAGTCGTTCAGGGGTGCTGGTTGTGGTATGTTAGTAGTCATGCTCAAGGAAGAAACAATGTTTGTGAAGGTATAGAAACCCTGACTAAGACATCCTAGGATTATCAAAAGAAATCAAATCTGGCAGATGGATGTTTCCTTTTTGTAGAACTTGGAAAACTAAAGTTTATACACCATACCATTGATAAATATTTGGAATTTCAATGGGTAATTGCTTTGAGTTCCCAAAGGCTGATTCTGTAATTACATACTTACCAACATTAAAAGCTATCATGGCTATATCACCTATATAAATTAAGATTCACAATGCCCCCATCAATGTCTCCAGTAAGCTGAAGCAATTCTTTGCATGCTATAATATAAAACACATATTTTCCTGGCTCAGGTTTCTCTCATATCTCCTTAAAATATTTTCAACACTAATTATTTCCAATCCTGTGATAATTTCTTCCTAGTATGAGAACTAGCCACACAGAGTACTTGCTATCTCCTACCCACTGTAAGTATGTCATAGTCCTGTATTCAGCAAGTGATCAATAAATGTTCATCTCTATTGCCTATTTCATATAAATATCTGTAAAAATTTACTTCTTTTGTTGTTAAGAACCTTCTGTTTCTTAATTTCAACATCTAACAAATTTCAGACTACGTCATGACTGACTTTGAAATATAAGTGGACTCTCCTGATCAGGGACTTTCTCCTATTGGACACATTGCACATCACTATCTCCCACTCACTGAAGAAAATGAAAAAAACCTAGTTCCTTCTCATTTCAGGGAAGACCACGAGATTTATGACAATTAGGGTAACAGTATTCCAGCATGGTGTAACTGATTCCAGTTGGTGTTGGAGGTTGAATTTTACATTTGCTCTTACTAAGAAAAAATATATATTCAAGAGAGCAACTAAGAATAAGAACCAACTACCCACTTACTCAGGTATTTTGGCAATTTTCTGTAACAAGAAGCTTTAGGTAGGACACAGAAGATTTCAGTTCAGTTTGCTCAGAATGGATGAGCGATATTCTTAATGTCATTTTTAGTCTGGGATCTCTCTAGAATCAAGTGTGGGATATGTTCAAAGACAAACACATTTTCTTGAAGATCCTTGACATTTCCTTAGGTTCTCTAATGGCAGATGATTCTCTTGGTGCACTTCCATAATTACACTGGATAATGGATTTTCATTATCATAATATAAAGTCATGAGCCTTACTGATAGACGTCATTGTTTTATGTGTCTCTAATGAAGTCTTGTTACCATTCCAGAGGTTTCCCCTTATGTGTATATTTGCAACATTGCAACAACAATGAGCTTTACAAATACTGGAGTCAAATGTAGCTGGTATTCCATTTGGTGTTCCATTTTGTGTAAATACCAAGTATCTGGCTGTAACTCCATCAGGGTATTTACTTGGCTTTTATACTATTTTCCTTTCTTCATCTGTGAATTTCTGTACGTTTGGGTTAGCATGTGGGTGCCTGTGTGTGCATGTGTATACATATGTCTCTGTGTGTTTGCACACAGACATACCCACAAACAAATGCACACACAGACAAACTGTGGGAAACACCCCACATTAAGCTCCAGATGCCTGGGACCCAGATGACAAGGAAGAAACACCTGCCAGGAGTACCGTATTTCAAAGCATGAGGCTATAGCCTCTTGTGGGCCACAGCATGAGTGCTAAGAGGCTCCAAGGCCTGCTTCTTTGGTACAAGCAGGTACCTCATGATGTCATTTCTGCAACTATTCTTAGTACTTATAATTCTCCTTATCTATTTACTATTCCTTCTCTTTCCTCCTTTCCTATTTAAACTGGTATTTGGTGATGTGGCAAGACCTAGCAGGAGCCCTCTCAATATTCAGAAAATAGATGCTACCAATAATATTAAAGTGAAGGCTGTTCATGAATTTAAAACATTCATGTTACGATCACTCACTCAATGTGGAAATGAAAGTAACCTAGAGCCTCGGGCAGCGATTAGTGAACCTGCAGCTGTTCCCCCCACTCTTAGTCTCAATTCTGTATAATAAAAATCAGATATTTTTATCATAAAACTGAGGGTAGAATAACATAGAGATTTTTTCCAGAAAGTCAGCAATGGGTTCCTTGGATTCAGGGATGATGGTGGCAGCCCCCTTGGAATTTTCCATACAGGTTGAGAGAGGATGTTTCTGTAGACAAGCAGATGGGGTTCAAAATTTACAAAGACTGTAGGGTCAGCAGTACGACCTCATGTTTGCCCTTTTATGAAACCATACTGTCTCACTCATGTCTGAAAGATACTGACTTTGGAATCACAACCCTGCTGCCCCAGACCTCACCAGAGACCAGTGGTCAGGAGATAAAAAAATGTATGCTTTTATGTTTGAGATTTTATAGTTTCCTTTTTCTGTTATAAATCTGTTCTAGTCTGTGTCATAAAAAAATGTTGGCATAGGAAAATAGAGAAGCATTTTCTCACCCCCCTAAGAACTCTGTAACCCAATTTTCTTGTATGATTTTAATTAAAGACTAAGGCTGAGTCCAGTCTATATGAGCACCCTGACTCCTGAGTTCATGGGCTCTCATGGATTTACCCACTTCCCCCTATGAACTTTGTAACCCAACTTCCTTGTATGATTTCAATAAAAGACTGAGGCAGATTCAAGTCTATATGAGCACCTTGACTCCCAAGTTCAGGAGTTCTCATGGAAGGAACAGCCTGTCAATATTGTATCTCAATTGTGAGTTTTCTTATTCGCCTACCAGGTATCCCTAGTCCTTGACGACCCCTGACTGGTGTTGAGGCTGGACTCCGGTAACAAACATGTACAAGTACACATATGGAGGTCAGCAGATAACTTCAGGTATTGGTCAGTGCCTTCCACTTGGTTGAGACAGGGTCCTTTTGCTGCTTCATACCCAGGATAGCTGCCCTGTGAACTTCCTATGATCCTTCTGTCTCTGCCTCCTATTTCTTTGTAGTAGAACTAAAACTACAGACAGATCTACCTATACTTAGTTTCCTTGGATTTGATCTCAGATCCTTATGTTTTCACAGCAAGATCTTGACCAACAAAACAGTTGCCCCACCTCCTATCTTAGAGTTTCCTGAAGCATGGGCTCATGTTCAATACTGACAACCACACCATCAGAGCTTCTGTTGCTATGGAAAATACTGTGTCTGTTGCTAGAACACAATTTCCAAAGGGTAGCAATCCTCCAAATCTCCATTATGGATCACAGAGGGGACAAATGCTTTTGACAGTCTCCATTCCTCAACTACCAAAGTTTTGAGATTTTCTAACACATTACTAACTTTAGGACATTTTTACTTAAGTATTTGTGATGATGATTTTTCTCTGTTGTTAATATAATAAGTATTTTTTGTAATCCATCCCAGTTCATATAATATATGTATTTCATATCATTAAAGCATGTTGTGTGTGTAATGTTGACTAATTTTTTGATTTTGGAATATTTCTTCATGTTTGATTACAAGGCATTCAAACAGCTGAAGCAATAGTCTCATCTCAGTGTGTAATTGCCAAATATTTGAATTCCAGAAGCCAAACTCTGGGATCCTTTGGAAGTCACCTCAAAACAAGAACTCACATGCTCCTTGATTAACCACAGAGGCACAAAGTTGAAAGGAAAAAAATTAATCAGTGCACTCAGTGCACCCATCTCTTTTGAAATGGTAAGCATTCTGAAGAGCATAAAGGTCAAAAGGGATTGACATTATTAGTTCAATCACACCCTCCTTTAGCAACCATGGAAACAGCAATGTTATAGCAGTCCATGAACTTGGAGGCCTGCTACAGCACCCAACACACAGATTAAAATCTAAAATTCCCATTGCTTTTATCAGGTACATATATTCACTATTTCTATCTGCTGCTTTCTATCCTCTCCACCTGTTCACATAGGGTGCTTTGTCACAGATGATTTTCCAGTATGTATGAAAGTATGTCTGTGTGTCTTGCATGTGTATATATGATGGCATGTGTGTGTAGGTTTGAAGAGAACTCTCAGGAGTCAATTCTCTACTTCTACATGTGGATTTAGGGATTCAATTAATGTTCTCACAGTTGGCAGCAAGTGACTTTTAGTTACTGAGGCATCTCATAAACTCTTTTATAGGTTTTAAAAAATATTTTCCCAAGAATCAATTCAATATCAACACTGTGTTTAGGTAATTATTTGTAGGTTTTTTTTTTTTTTTTTTTTTTTGATAGAAACAGTCTCTCAGCATTTTCTTGGAAAGAGGGGGATTCTTGCCGTTTACACAGAACATCAGGGGATGGCTCATCGATTAAGAGCTCTTGCTGCTCCTCCAAGAATATAAATCAGATGGTTCAGACTCATTTCTAACCAGCTCCAAGAGAACTAATCCATCCTTCTAGCCTCCTTTGGCACCAACACACATGTGACAGACACAGATACACACACAAAAAAAGTTTTTAATTAAATTCTCTAAAAATGTCAGGTTTTCAAAACACCTGTCAATGCAAATCTGTCTAAAGCTCCTTCCTGAAAAAGTTCTCATTACACAGTGTGAGAACCTACAGGAATGATATGATGCCTTTCCAAAGTCTCAAGTACATGATCTCCATTTATTTCAGTATTGGTAATGTGAACTTTACTCTATTTGCATTCATCTACCAATAAGTTTGTGGCCTCTCCTACTTCACTGAAGTAAAACTGAACTTCCAAAAGAATTTTGCCACAGTTTTACAATTATTAACCAAGGATAGCAGTCATCTCTATTTGTGATTCCCTTGGGTTTGCCCATTTGTCTCCTCTTAGCACTGTGTCCTCTGACTGCTTGCTTTTGTGTTTACTAGACTATAGCAAAGGAGAAATAATGTTTGAACTTCTTTCTTGATGCTGTTTTGTTTGGATTTGGTTATGTTTTCCTATTTGCTTTTGTCCAGAACTTTACCTAGATTGGTTTCATAGTACATTGCCATCCCATTTAGTAGAAACATGAGACTCTGACATTTTACTCCAGCTATTAAACACCTTTTCTGGGAACATAAATGGATAACTTGTTTAAGTTTTTTTAATCCCTTACTAAGATATTCTATACAAATCCAGCTCTTTATATGCTTGCAGGCATAATCCTTGTATAACGAGAGGGAGCTGATGGGCTGTCTCAGGGAAAGGAAAGCTGGGACTGGAGAGATGAATAGACGGTTAAGAGCATAGCCGCACTTGCAGAGGACACATTCAATTCCCAATATAGTAGCACATAACCACCTATAACTCCAGTTCAAGGGGATCCAACATCCTCTTCTCATCTCTGAGGTCACTATATACACATGGCACACAGAAAAATATGCAAGCGAAAACATGCACATACATTATTTAAAAAAAAATATTCTTATACCTTCCATCCAAACCAAAATTTCTACACTCTTCCTCTGCCCTCCACCTCCTACATCTCCCCCTCCCTCCCCTTTCACTTCTCAGCCATTTTGCTCTGAAAAGGACAGGCCTCCCAGGGATATCAACCAAACATGACATATTAATTTGCAATAAGATTAGGCACTTCCCCTCATATTATGGACGGATGAGACAACCCAGTTGGAGGACAAGTGTCCCAAAGCAGGCAAAGGCATCAGAAACAGCCCCTGTTTCCTCTGTCCCACAAAATCACCAAGCTATACAACTATAACATGTATAAAAGGGGCCTAAGTTAGACCAACACAGGCTCCCTGTTTGTTGGTTTAATCTAAGTGAGCCCCTATGAATCCAGGTTTGTACAGCCTGTGAGTTTTCTTGTGGTGCCCTTGTCTCCTCTGGCTCCTACAATACTTGTCTGCCCTCTACAGTAGGATTCCTCAAACTCTACCTAATGGTTGTCTGTGAGTCTTTGCATCTGTTTCCATTAGTAACCAGATCAAAGCCACTCTCATGACAATTGGTTTACGCACCAATCCATGAGTATAGCAGAACATTATTAGACATCATTTCATTGATTTGTGTGTGTGTGTGTGTGTGTGTGTGTGCCAGTTTTGTTTCGTTCTATCCCAGGTCTCTGTACTATCAAGCCTCTAGTTTCCTCATCTACAAGACAATGATGGGTAGGCTCACTCTTGTGACATGGTCTCAAGGGAGACCAGTCACTGATCAGCCACTCCTACAGTTTCAGTGCCACCCTTACTCTAGCATATCATGATGCCAGGACAAATTATATGTCAAAGGTTTTGTGGCTAGGTTGGTGTTCCAATCACTCCACTGGAAGTCTTGTTTGGTTATAGGAGATGGCTGGTTTAGACTTGGTATCCCCCATTACTTGGAGTCTTAGTTATGGTCACCCTAATAGATTCTGGCAGTTTCCACTATGCTTGGTTTCTACCTTGCCCATGTTCCAGTTGTCTCTTCCAGTACTCTTTCCCTCTATACTTTCCCCACCTGATCCCTCCTGATTCCATACCTCTAGTCCACCTACAATATTTATTCTATTAACCTTTCCCAGGGAAATCCATGCCATCCTCCGCTCTCCTCCTCCCCAATCCTTCTTGTTGCTTAGCCTCTCTGGGTCTGTAGATTACAGTATGGTTATTCTTTACATTTTGTTAATATTCACTTTGTAAATAAGTACATACCATGTTTGTATTTTATAGTCTGGGGTACCTCACTCACTCAGGATGATATTTTTGGCCCCATCCATTTGCCTAAAAATTTCATGATGTCACTGTTTTTAATAGCTGAGTAATACTCAATTGCATAAATGTACCATTGCTTTAAATCCAATCTTTGTTTGAAGGATATCTAAGTCATTTTAAATTTCTGACTACTATATATAGATCTGCTATGAACATAGTTGATCAAGTGTCTTTATAACATCTTTTGGGTATATGCTCAGATATAGCTTGGTCTTGTTTATCAAGTCCCAATTTCCTGAAAACAGACATTGATTTTCAAAGTGTCCATACAAATTTGTACTACCACCAGCATTGGAGGAGTGTTCTTGCTCCACATCTTCATGAGCATGAGCTGTTACTTATGGGTTTGATCTTAGCCATTCTGACAGGTATAAAATGAATTCTCAGTGTCATTTTGGTTTAAGTTGCCCTGATGGCTAAAAATGTTGAACAGTTCTTCAAGTATTTCTTAGAAATCCATGATTCTTCTCTTGAGAAGTCTCTGTTTATATATGTACCCTCATTTTAATTGGTTTATTTGGTTTCTTGATGTCTAGTTTCTTGAGTTCATTATATATATTTAGAAATCCTGACTATGTCAGATATAAATAATAATTTTCAAATGAACGATAAAGGAAGCTGAAGGAATTTTGAGGTATAAGAATGTACGAAAGCATGTATATGTCCATGATTCTCTTACTGATGGGAACAAAGTCACCTACAGAACTCAAAGTGATCAAAATATCATGGGCCACTCAAGTAGAATGGAAAAACTAAACACAGACACCATGAAGATTAGAATCAAAATTAAAATAGAAGTGAGTGAGGAGTCAGTGAGTCCACCTGATTTTCAAGTGTGAAAATGCGGATGAGATGTGTTTTCAAAGAAGTTAATCAAGAACACAAGATGTGTGCAGTGTATATTCTCTTAACTTGAAAGGAAGACAAACATATATGCAAGTGTCCACCTCAAACTGACAAACTGACAATTTTGTTTAACATGGATGCACACATGAAAGAATCTATGCATGCACCCAGTAAGTAAAATTTTAGAACATTGACTGTGAAGACAACTTCATAGTCCTTATTCCCGTTAATGCAAGAATAAAAGAAGAAACAAAGAATCTGTTTAAAAATGCAAAGGAACAACATGATTCATATGAGAAGCTGATTACTTAAGGATATCAAAGATATTAAAAATATAAAGGATATTAATACAATGGTATCTTATGAAAAATATTTAGAAGGGATTTCTGGTAGGAGGTATGAAAAGTAAATAAATTCTGCATGTGAGTGTGTGTGTGTGTGTGTGTCTGAGAGAGACAGAGAAAAGAGAGAGAAAGAGAGAGAGAGAGAGAGAGAGAGAGAGAGAGAGAGAGAGAGAGGGATTATGTATGAGTATACATGTGTGGCATGTGCATATTGAGGACTGTTGATGTTGAGAATTTTCCTTGATCATTCGCTACCTTCTTTATTGAGGAAGTCTCTCAAAAGCAAATCCTACTTCTAGTCTAGCTAACCAGTTTCCCCAGAGAATCATCTATATCCAGGGATTATCTGCCACCACACGGGTCCTGGTTTGACCAAGGCTTTGTGGATCATACTCCAAGTCTTCATGCTTGCTTTGCAAGCACTTTAACTACTTTAATGAGTTGTCTTCCCAACCCACAAATAGTAATTGCTTAAGATAAAAAGTAGGGCTAATATAAATGTAAACATGTGAGTTGTTTTATTAAAAGCATCAGTGATAAGTCACTGAAGTGGAAAACTTCAAAATTGCTAGTGAACAAACACTTGTTTCACAAGGTGTGAAATCTTTTCAGGCAAAGCAAAACAATTTTCAAACAGGCTTTCTAGAAACTTTTAGATTATAAAGTCAGCATTTCATAAATATGCTTAGTACTTGACAAGCTGTGTACTCATCTCTCATTTACAGAGTCAACATTTTAAACTGTCTTCATATTTCTTCTTTCCCTTGCCTCCATGCTTGCATACAAGAGTCAATGAAAACTTAATATTTAGCCACGGTGAAGCTGGGATTCTTCTGGAATAACTGCTGAGACTTCAGAAAAGTGATAGTTCACACGAAGTAAAATAAAAACAGTCAGAATTCCCAAGAGAGATAACAGAATTGAATTTTGTAAAAACTCAAAGAAATAAGTCTGCTCCAAAGGACATAGAAATGAGGTCTACAACCATGCCCTCCATCAGTTTATCACTGAAGAATTCCAAACACACCTGTTACAGTAGATACTCTGAGAACCTCTGTGACTCTGGCTCTTGGTGGCCACAGATGGCTCTGAGAGGTTTTATCCTAGGAGATGAAGTGATGGCTCAACAGTTAAGTGCACCTGCTGCTCTTGCATGAGCCTGGGATTTGGGTCCTAGCACCTATACGGTGGCTCATAATGGCTACTAACTCCCATTTCTGAGGATCCAGTTCCCTCTTTAGCCATCCACAGGTACAGCATGCGCATAAATTCAGGCAAATCACATATACATAAATAGAAATATATCTTCGAACAAAAAGGAAAGCGTATTTTATTACAAGGCTCTTTGAGAATCAAGTGGAGATTTAACTCTGTAAAACAACTGAGGATAGTAGATAGCTGGTAGCATTTGAGTAGCACGTGTAACTTGGTAGAACTAGTCAACACTAATAACAAGCATCAAGGTTAGCATATTGGTCCATATTTTGTTGGCAATGAAACCATGCTAAAGACTGCTCAGGTTAATATTTTAAAGAGGTTTATTTGAGCTCAGTATTTTGTCTAAAAATGACATATTTCACATAGGACAAGGCCTTGGATTTGTGGAGTGTTGAGAGCACAAGGAATCATATAGTAAGGAAACTTGAGGCATAATAGACCTAGGCTTTTATAACACAGTCACTCAAAATAACTTTCATTAATTAGATGGGTGAATTGATCCATTCACAGGGCAGGATCCCATGTCATGACTTCTCCTCGATCCGACTTGCTAGCTCATGATCTCTCATATCAGCTCATGATGGAGATTAAGTTTCCATATCAGATGTGAAAGGGCTAACCCCTGTTCAAACACTATCTGTCAGTGTATTCACCAGTGCTCCTATCTAAAAAGTCTGCTTAAAGCTAAACTGAAGAGATTTGGATTAACTGCATTGGCAGAAATTCTCAAAATAGCCTAGTATTGAGTCTGTAGTATGGTTATTAGTGTTCACTCTATATGCAGATTTATAATGAAAAGGAACAAACTGAGTAAAGAAAAACACAAAATGTACAGTTTAAGAGAAAGGGCCATCAGAAAGAATATAGTTAAGTCCGGAGTTCAAGGAGATAAACAGATTAAAGAAAAGTCTGATATCAAATGGTATAAAGGAAGTGGTGAGCCCAGGGCAAGATCCCACCTGTTAAGCTCCCAATTTCTGAAATGAAAGAACAGATCAGGTCCAAGAATGATATTACATGCTTTTAGTACCAGCGCTCTGGAGACAGAGGAAAGCAGATCTCTGATTTAGAGGCCAGTTTGGTCTAAAGATTGAGTTTCAGGACAACCAAGCTTTAGCAGTGAAGGACATTGAACACAGAAAACCAATGAATATGTAATTGAACAAGGGGGCCAGGTTTCAGCCACAGAAATCATTGGAATGTGGCATCTCTGGATAAGAGGTTTTGGCTTTAGATCCAAGGAGAGAGAAAAGGGTTATGGAATCTCCCTCTGCAACTAAGCAACTCCACTGCTAAGGACAATTGTGTGGCAGGGCTGTCCCTCTATAGAGACCTAGAAGGCCATTGTGTCATGCTGTAGAGGTAAAGCCTGAATTACCTTGGAAGCACCAAGATGTTGGAGATGACAGACCCATAAGATACCTGCCAAGTAAAGCTGCTTACAGGGAGTGAAAACAGCTGGAAGAGGTAGAGGTATGTTGAGGTCAACAAAGCAGAAAGGGGTTGGAGATTTGAACTGCATTTTGACATCAGACAAGGAGTGACAGAGTTTAGAGTTTCCTGGCTGGTTTTTTGATCTTGCTTTGGTTTAGGCTCTCCTCACTATGCTCCCTTTCCTCCATTTTGGAACAGTAATATATCCTTTGCAATTTTATATTAGAATTATATGATCTGCTTTTCAGGTTGATTTTATAGGGAATTATAATTAAGAGATTGCATGAGTCTTGGAAGAAACATTAGACTTCTAAATAAGCTTAAGACTATCATAGACTATGGGGACTTTTTGAAGTTGGTCAGAATGCAATTTTACATTATCATATGACTACAAGCCTATGGGGACTAGGAAGTGAAATGTGGTGGTTTGAATAAGAATAGCATCCATAGACTCAAGTGTTTGAATGTTGGTCCAAAGGTAGTGGCACTTTTAGGAGGTGTTGTCTTAGAGGAGATGTGGCTTTGGAGGAATTGTGACTTTGTTGGAGGAAGTATGTTACTTTGGGGATGGATTTTTTAGGTCTGATAAGCTCAAGCTATGCTTAGTGTGACATTCACTTCTGCTGCTTACAGATCAAGATGAAGAACTCTCAGCTACCACTCTAGAATCACTTTGGCTGCATACCAGCATGCTTCCCACCATGAAGATAATAGATTAAACTTCTCTAAGTATAAGCCAGCCTTAATTAATTGTTTTTCTTTATAAGGGTTTCTGTGCTCATGTTGCCTCTTCACAACAATAGAAATCACAGGAAGACACTGATACATAGAGGATATCTTGAATTATTGCTGTCATTACTCCCACCAAAATCTTTATCTCCATTTTGTAAATTACTTTGACCTCTGCAACCTCAGACAGATGCTGGTAGTCTGTCAAAAGCTCAAGAATTTGATAATTCAAGAGCTGATATTTTTCTAAGGGAAATCAGTACAATTATGACTATATGTTATATAACTTTCATGTGGATTTTCTATTACTTTCTAACATAATCAGAAAAATATAAAATTAATTCACCTTAATGTCTAGGATGGAAAATTAAATACATTTACAAAGAAATGAATGATGGAGAAAGACAATGCATATAGTTTGTGAGAAACTTCAATGTTATGGTTGGTATATGCTCTTCCCAGGGAGTAGCACTATTACAAGGTGTAGACCTGTTTGAGTAGGTATGGCCTGTTTGGAGTAGGCATGGCACTGTGGGTGTGAGCTTTAAGACCCTCATGCTAGCTGCGTGGAAGTCAGTATTCTGCCAGTAGTCTTCAGATGAAGATGTAGAACTCTCAGCTCCTCCTGTACCATGCTTCCTGGATGCTGCCATGTTCTTGTCATGGTGGTAATGGGCTGAACATCTGAACCTGTAAGCCAACCCCAATTAAATGTTGTTCTAATAAGAGTTGCCTTGCTCATAGTGTCTGTTCACAGCAGTAAAACACTAAGACATTCAATATAAGAATCATAATGAAGGACACTGGAATTCTAAGGAACATATTATCTACAAATACCAGGACTCACAAATGATGGAGGTACAAAGCAGCAACATTGAGTGATCATGTGGCAAGAGCCATCCACTAGGAAATGGATTCTGTCACATTCACCAAGTGAAGTAGACCCTGCAGTGATCAGTCATAGGACAGAATTGTAATCTCAGTTGTGTTTCTTAAACAAAAATAAAGACTGATCATTATTAGTAGACAAATGAGTTCTACCTTTGAGTGGAATCAAAAATGACTGAATACTACTGCCTTTCAGTTCCACTCAGTGGTGTTCTTGATGTTAGAGGTGACAAACAGTCTTCCATGTCATCTTGAGGTCACCTGGTCATCTGCTTGGGATAGATATACCAGTGGCCCAATGTGGTTCAATATCAGGACAATGTTAATGTTGAAGATTTGTAAGCAGCAATGGAAGACATCAAGGGCTGCACCATCATTCTGGCCCTATATCTATTTTTATCATCACTAGTGTATCTTTCCCTATGCTCTTCCATCCCACTGAAATATTCCCCCGTCTCTCATATACTATCCCACTGAATCATCAATGTGAAATATGTCTAATTGCTCATAATGGTTTCTTATGATCTTTTGTATTCCTGTGAGATCCACTGTAATTATGTTTGGAAATCAGGAGCTCAAGGAAGCAGATTACATTACTCCCTAAGAACAGGAAAAGATAAAGGTTGGTACTTTCTTCTATTCTGTTCAGGACTACAGTCAGTGGGATGAGCTGCCCACATTCATGGTGTGTCTTTTCTCAGTTAACAGCTGAGGAGACTCATGTCTGTATAATCACACCTGAATTTCTACATGATTACAAGAAAGAAAACATGAATTATAATGGGAACACCATGAGGTAATGGTCCAATTTTCATCAATTCTAAGCTATCCTCCGTGAATCAATGGTTTCTGGAAATCTACAAGAAGGTGACCTTGTAGCCTCTCATTAGGAGCATTTATTAGAGTTAGCAGAACCATAAAGAATTCTCTCTTCCAATCCAGTTGAGGATAACACTATCATGTATGGAGAAAAATGTCAAGAAGCTCACACCTGAAAATAAGGCAAATAAGTTTATCACAAATGACAGTGCTTTACTAGTGAAGACACCAAATACAAATTCAATTCACAACTACATTCCTTTGAATCATTAAAATGATCAGTGTCTTGTAATAATTTGTAGATAGCTACCAACTTCCTTTAACTTTGAAACTGCATAGAATTAATGTCAGTATACCAGTAGTTAAAGTATCCTCAAGCTCATGAAGTTAACTTAATGCAACTCCTTAAAAGAATATTATTTTTAAGAGTTTAATTTCAGCCAGATATTAATAGTACATAATCCTAGCCCTTTGGAGGCAAAGACTGACTGAGCTCTGTGAGTTTCAGGCCTGGGTTACAAATTGAGTTTGAGGACAGCCAGAGAAATCCTATCCTGACAAACAACACAAAAAAATAATTTATTTTTATTATTTTAATTATGTATATATGTGTATCATCATGACAGTAGTACATGGGAGTACAGGTGCCCACAGGGGCAAATGTGTCAAATATACTGGAGCTGTATTTACAGGTAGGTTTTTTTTTGTTTGTTTGTTTGTTTTATTTTTGGTTTTTCGAGACAGGGTTTCTCTGTGTAGCCCTGGCTGTTCTGGAACTTACAGATAGACCAGGCTGGCCTTGAACTCAGAAATCTGCCTGCCTCTCCCTCCCAAGTGCTGGGATTAAAGGCGTGTGCCACCACTGCCCGGCTATTACAGGTAGTTTTAAATTTCCCAACATAGGACTGGGAACTAAACTAGGATACTCTAAGAAAACAGTAAGTGCTTTCCAACACTGGAGCCATCTCTTTTCACACCTTGAAAGATACTATCATGTAAGGTAGATAAACATGTTAAAATACAAAATACAACCTTTATGAGTTCATCTAATCTTGGAATTGACAGCACAATAGCTGTGGCACAGAAAGTCTCTTGATATACAAAAGCAAATATCCATGGTGCTAATTGGCTATGGTCAAAGGCTTCATCCCCCACCCCCAAGTTTTTGCAAAAGATGAATTATGATTCATCAGTACAGGTTAATATAATTACATGACATTCCACATTATTTACCAACCTGGCCATAATTATGCATTTGTGAAAATGTGTCTGTTTTCAGTTTCATCTCCACAATACCTGAAATGGTTTTGGTTATGCAATGTAGCAAATAGATGAAATATGTTCAGATTTCTTTTCTTTGAAATCCCATTGGTTCTATCAGGATGCAGGAAAGCAGTTACTGCTTTCCTTTCCTCTGGATGACAGTGTCTGTCTACCTGATGCAATGATAAGAAAATCAGTACCAACCAACTATTATTAGGTTGCTGAAAATTC
The DNA here is from genome assembly GCA_021653895.1 of Mastomys natalensis. Classification (NCBI taxonomy): domain Eukaryota; kingdom Metazoa; phylum Chordata; class Mammalia; order Rodentia; family Muridae; genus Mastomys; species Mastomys natalensis. The sequence continues at coordinate 271,565 of JAJTUV010001035.1, forward strand.
CCATGCTTCTCTATGAGGAAGCATTGAGGGCTTAATATTTAACATGTACTTTAGGATGTGAGGATGATCTGGATGTGAAATCTGCCATGCGAGGTCACCAGGGTTAATCCATCTAATCTGGCTGACTTCATATATATACTTTTCCACTCATTCAGTGCAAGAATCCTGTCTAGGAATAGTGGTATGTACAATGAACTGACTTTTCTACCATCTAGTAAGTAAAACAATTCTAAAGACATACCTGCCAATTTCTTGTTGAGACTCTTCTCCAGCTGAGTCAACATTGTGTCAGGGTGACAATTAAATCTAGCCATTGGCACCAGTATAAGCTATATGGGTAGGTCATCCTGGATACATAGTAAGACCCTGTCACAAACAACCAAAAGAAAAAAAGAAAATGAAAAAGAAATGAGAAGACAAAGAAAAAGGAATGAGATGGGTCAAACTTATCCTTTCCCAAAATAACACCCTTTGACTCTGATGAAATTACACCTGAATATTGAGAATTGGTACTTTTATAAATAACTTCATGTATTTTCAAAATTTAGATAAATCTAATTCACCAAATGACTGATAAGCTAAAATATTATATGAACTGCCTTTGAGGAACTTATACACACCAACAAGAGGGAAATGAACATAAGGTCAAAGCTTTGCCCACCACTCCACAGACCTCAGTAGATCTGAGCAACACAGCAACCTGAGACACAGTGCCCTCCACCTGACCTACTGTCCACAGCCTTCCCTGCCAATCTCGAGTCTAACTGCCAGCAAAGTCACTTAATTAGTAAATTCTTACAAATATATTATTACCACCAACTTTTTACTTTTGTGTTTCTTACAAGCAGATACGTATTTGAAAAGGGGTCCCTTTTTATTTTTCTTTTTTATCTATAAAGGACTATTCACCTCTGTTCAGAATTTTAGCATACTCAAAGCCAAGGAGGTAAGTACAGTAAGTAAGTCCAGAGGATTTTTTGAGATCTTTAATAAAATATTATAACTTGTTATTAAAGTAAATACCACAGAAAAATTTTAATAAGCAAAATGTACAGGTTAATCATAGACTCATTCCATGGAAAACTCATAATGGATTCATGTCATTAACTTTTTGCTCATATATACAAGACAGCCTACTGTATACTCATATAACCCTAAAGAAACTGTTTATTTCTGGAATGTTCTTAGGAGGGATACTTCCCACAGTTCTTTACCCTCTGGCCTGTAGAGAGGTTTTCTTTTGGACTGCTGGGCTACACTGGCTTCCTAGTTTGGCTGGCATTGGTATCCTTTATCTGCATGCCGCCCTTGGCTCGAGATTTTTTTTTTTTTATCACTCTCTTCATTTCTGTCTGCTGAAGTCTCTACACCAGCTAGACCTGAAGCTGCAACAGCAGGAAGTTAATCTTACTTCTAAGTCACTTCAATACCCCTTATTCACTTCAGCATCCGGAACAAAAGAGATGCTGTGGGCTTGGACTATCATTCAGTGCTTAAGTGCTACCCCATGCACAAGGAGCCTGCCATTCTATCCAAAAATGGGAGGGTGCAAGTTTATGCATATGTATGTAATTTTTTTAAGACAGGATTATTTGGTGTGATTTGGTTGTCCTGGAACGTGCTCTGTAGACCCTGGTGGCCTCGTACTCATAGAGATCTACCTGTTTCTGCTTCCTGAAAGCTGAGCTTAAAGGTGTACAGCACCACTGCTTTGTTGCAGGATATTTGATTACACTGTAAATCTGGAGATTATGTGATTTACTAGAAAAGAAAATGTTTCTAGCTGTGGTCTGGCTCAGTGATTAGCACACACCTTTACTTCCTCTGTCTAGGATACAGACATATCCTTAGTATATACTGTTAATCCCAAACAATGAAGGCAAAGTGAATTTGTAGAAGGAAGCACTTGTGTTTGAAAGTGATGTCTAATTGAATGGCAGACAAAGTAACTAATAAGACAAAGATTTGACAGAATAGGATATGCCCAACTCTCAGGAGAAGAGAGAGGAATGGGAAGCTACTTAAGAGACCAGTGCAAAAAGAGAATGGGAAGAGGAGGCAGTTTTACCAGGAGAGTTTTACAGAGACAAGTAGAAGAGAGAATAAGCAAGACACAGGTAAAGATAGAATGAGCTAGAGAATGAAAAAGAGCCAGAAGATTAGAACAGATTGATAGAGTTAGTTTGAGTTCAAACAGAGTGATTCAATTTGAGACTTCAAGACAGAAGCCAGATTGAGCTAGTCACCTTGGAGAGGATTTTGAGCCAGAATATATCAGTTGAACCAGATGGACAGAGTTCAGAGACAGAAAGATTGAGCTTGTTCAGTATTAAGACTCAGAGAGTAAAAACACTCTAGGTCTAAATAAGATTGTACAGAGGCTAGAAGCTTTGAGGACTAAGCCCAGGTTAGCAAATGCAGACAGTAAGCCTTGGGGATGACAATTACATCAGGCAAATTAAACATACTTTTACACTGCTTGGAGAAATAATATGGATTGTTCAATATTTTGATGAAAAATATAGCCCAAAATAAACTATGAAGAACTGGAAATTAAGAATAAGGCTCTTTGCTCTACACAGTATAAAAGAATTTTTGAAATTTTATATTTTGAGTTTTAAATCTTGAGATTTAAGAATCTCAAGGGTGTGGTGGCGGTGGGATAGGTGGGTAAGTATGCTCATAGAAGCAGGGGGAGGAGGGATGTAATAGGGGTGTTCTGGAAGGGAAACCAGGAAAGGGGATACACTTGAAATGTAAGTACATAAAATATCCAATTAAAAAAAGAATCTCAACTGGAAAAAGCTTTAAAAATGAAATTTAACAAACTTTAATATTTACAACATTGAAAGATTAGTATATATTTTTCCTTCCAAAATTTCAATGATTTGAATGATTGAATGATACCTCTCTCTCTCTCTCTCTCTGTATGTGTGTGTGTATGTGTGTGTGCGTGTATGTGTTTGTGTGTGTATGTGTTTATGTAAACTTTGGAGTTGTATGAATGTGAGAACGTGTGCTGTGTACATGTATGGTGGCCAAAGGACAGTGCTGCATGTCAGTCCTCCCATTCATTTGAGGCTGGGTCTCTTGTTTGCTGATTCCCTAGCTATAGATGCCAGGCTTCCAGGGTTTCTCCCCATCTCCCCATAGGAAATCTGGGATTAAAGAAGCTGCTGTCCATCTTCACATGGGTGCTACTTTCGTGGTAAGCGCTTTACACACTGAGCCCTCTCTCCAGTGCAGTTTACATCTTCCTAGTGAAACTGCTATTTCTGAATTTGGTATAAAACTGGAAAAAAACTTTCTTGATTCAATAAGAATTTGGTGGGAGCATAAGAAGCCCCACACAGTGAATTCTTCAATGATTTTCTTATGAATTTTCAGGGAAAGATTCAAATACCAATAAGACATTGAAAATAATAATAGACCCATGGCATGCTGAGCAACTGCCATGGGAGGAAGTGCTAGCTTTGGGAACTAGGTAGGGCTCTCTGAGCATCCTGTTTTCAAACTCTGGGTACATTCCTAACAGTTTAACTTCAGGTTATTCCTTTGTATATGAAATAGAGATGTGCACACATTCACATAAAAAAAATGGGAAGATAGGACAGGACACGGCAGAGGACTTCCGTAATTAACAACACTTGACAGGATAACAATAGGTTTTGTATCCTAGAATATTATGACACGGTTCAAAGCATGGAATGTTGAAATAGATCAATCAACAGATTTCACACTTGGTCCCACCTTAATTCCAAGCCTTTTGAGCAGATAGTAAGAAAGAAAACTCATGGGTCAAGATGTTTAGGAGATTCTGGTAGCTACATCTGATAAAATGCTGCAGGGCTAAGATTCTGGAATATATCTGGGTTCAGAGACAACCGTGATGTACCTTACCACTATAAAGCACACACTGCAGTCCAACAACTGCTCGGGGTGACTGCTTTGAGACATAGTGTGCAGTGCTTCCTTAAAGTGTAAGATAGTGCTTATCACTAATACAGGTTGCCATGTGGGTACAGTTAACTTCAGGGGTTGGATCATCCAAGATGGATAATACACTGTTACCTCCAACAAAGAGCCTGTTCACTTTGACCAGTAACCTGAAGTAAATCATTTTTCTATCTGTAAGACGTGAAGATAACAGGATATAAAGTTGATTAATTTAAAAATCTGTCCTCATTATTCTGGTTACCCTGTGCTTAGGTGGATGTTGCCCCAGGAAAGCTTTAGAGCTTTGCCCCCATTTTTTATAACCATGCATACACTTTTCTTTCTAGTGGCTTCTAGGAATATATTAGAAATGACCAATAGCCGGGCAGTGGTGGTGCACGCCTTTAATCCCAGCACTTGGGAGGCAGAGGCAGGCGGATTTCTGAGTTCGAGGCCAGCCTGGTCTACAGAGTTCCAGGACAGTCAGGGCTATACAGAGAAACCCTGTCTCGAAAAACCAAAAAAAAAAAAAAAAAAAAAAAAAAAAAAAAAAAAAAAAAGAAAAAAGAAAAAAAAGAAATGACCAATAATTAAAAACAAACAAATGAACAAATACCTAAAAACAGGGTATTTCATTGGCCGGAACTCACAAGTAGGCAGGGATGCATGGATAGCCCCATGATCCACACAGCTCCAACTTTCCACCACTGATATGACAACTCCATGTCACCACACTTGACTTCTTTTTACATGAACTTCAAGGAACAAACTCAGGTCCTCCTGTTTGCAAGGTGAGTACACTTCCAGCTGAGCAGTCGCCACAGACTGGAAGAGGTCTTAGTAAACTCAGTGAGCAGTCAGTGTTCTGACTAGAAAATGATAACATCTAACATCTGAGTTGTTGCTGCTGCTGCTGCTGGTGATGGTGGTGGTGGTGGTGTGTGTGTATGTTATACTCTTATGGAAATACAGGAAAAAGTTATGATAACAGTATCAAAGCTATATTCATGAAAGTGGATATTTCTAAAACTATAATCTGTATTGAATTCAAATATTGAGTAGCTATATAAGTTACCTTCATTTAACACCAAGGGTTTTCAAATTAGAGACAAGAATCACACACACAGAAATGAAACATCACTAGGACATTTTAAAATGATATCCCACAGAGATGAAAGACTTCCTTTGTCCTTTTCATAGCATTACCTAAGATGTTGTTTAAATTTTTCATAGAATTTTTTAATCACATAAATAAACCTTTCAGGTCAAGGAGTGTACAGTGATCACGCACACATATACATACATGCATACATACATATATATAATATATACATATATACACAGATATATACACACATACATACACACATACATACACACATACATACACACATACATAAAATAACATAAGTATATACATATGTTTCCAGTGAGCAAGCTATTGTTACTTCATTTTATTTTATGCATACACATACACAAACATTCAATTAAGTCTATACTATCAAAAAAGAAAGAGGAGGACAAGGAGGAGGGGAGGGGGAATGGAGAGGAAGGGGAAGAAAAAGAAGAGGAGGAGGAAGAGGAGGAAGGAGAAGAGGGAGGGGAAGACAGGGGAAGAGAAGGGAAGGGAAGAAAAAAGAAGAAGGAAGGAAGGAAGGAAGGAAGGAAGGAAGGAAGGAAGGAAGGAAGGAAGGAAGGACAACAGAGTTTCACTTTTCTTCTCTAGCTTACATTTTCATTGCTTCCAATCTTATATCACAGCATCTTACCTGTCACTAATATGAGCAGCCACAAAATCCTGCCACTGAAGATCAAGCTGTGCTTCCCATAATGGTGTGCTGTACCTCTAAATCCAGAGCCAGAAAAAACAAACAAACAAACAAAAAAACAAAACAAAACAACAACAACAAAAAACCACTCCTTCCATTAAGTTGCTACTGTCAGGTGTTTGGTCATCTCAATGAAAAAAATAATTAACACATCAAAATATTATAGTTTCCAAGGCAAGATACCTGGAAACTCATTAACCCCAGTACTGCCTTGTCCCATGCCACCCCTAACCTCTTATACACAGTAGTTTCTAACTCCATCATTGTCTTGTCCCATGCCACCCTAGCCTCTTATACTCAGTAGTTCCTAAGACACTTCTATTTTATCTGTCCTCATTTCAAATGTGTGTCATGTAATCCTGTTTCCCATCTTTTGAGAAATATATAACATTTGAAAGAATGAAAATGCTATTTAATGGCCCAGAGTGGTGGATCAGCAGTTAAGAGCACTGATGCTTTAAGAAGACTCAGGTTTGGTTCCCAACTTCATCTGCAACTCCAATAACAGAGGATCTAACACACTTTTCTGGCCTCAACAGGATCTTCCTCATACATTGTTCACACAAACTTCTTAAAACAAATGAAAATATACATACATACACACACACACACACACACACACACACACACACGAAAATAAGATAAATTTTAAAAGTTGAAATTCAGATTTTTATTTTTCTCCATCCAGTTTGCTCTTATCATCTAATACTCATTTTCTTCCCTAGATAAACAAAGTGACTCAATCAACTCTGGTTACATCTTGCAAGGAATGGTTTGATGAAATAACATGTTGTCTCTGCCTGTCTGGTCTATTTTTAAATCTGGTGTATATTTAAATCTGACTTTCTCTTTATGGTAGCATTAGTGGGATCTTTGAAAAACCTCAGCCCTCTTGCATTATCTGTAGGGTCAATGCAACTCCATTGGTTGCTACACACAATTTCTCCTGCAGTTATAGCAATAAAACTTGAACTTTTTCTCAACCTAGTGTACAGTCCAGGCCTTCTCCAAAATAGCCTCAAACTCCTAACAGTTAGGCCCTGGTCTCAATTGGATAAGTGTTCCTTTTAAACTATGAACCCTATTCATGAGACTGGAGAGATGGCCCAGCAGTGAAGAGCACTGGTTGCTCTTACAGAGGACCCAGGTTTGATTCTCAGCTCCAACACGGTAACTCACAATTATCTGCAACTCCAGTCCTAGAAGATCCAACACCCTTGTCTAGCCTCTACATGCACTGCACACACATGGTACAGAGACCTGCATGTTGGATAAAATATCTATTGACATGAAAGAAATGAATGAATAAAATCTTAAAAAAAGTAAGCATAGTTCCTCTTTATTTCAGATAATTGCTACATCAGACATACCCATTTTTAAAGATTTGTATCTCAGGATGACCTCAAATTCACTAGACTTGGAACTTCTTTTGTTAAGATTAATTTTTTCATTTTGTGCATATCTGTGTACCATGTGCATGCAGTGTCCATAGAGGCCGAAAGAGAACCTTGGTCCCTGGCAACTGGAGTTACAGATGAGGATAAACCACCATGGATGCTAGAAACCAAACGTGGAAAGTTGTCTACGGAAAAGCCAATGCTCTTAACTGATGATCCACCTCTTCAGCCTTGACCTTGACTGTCTGATGTTTCTTCCTCCACCTCTTGAGTGCTGAGATGACAGCTATGCACAAACATGTACGATTTTACCTTGTGCTGGAGTTTAAATCCAAGGCTTCTTGCATCCTAGGCAAGAACTCTACCAACTGAAATACTACAAACTCCAATCTTTTGTCAGGATTCCTTAAACACAAATTTGACATCTATCCCCAGAATCCTTAAAACTTCTGGAAACACACATAGGCAATTAGAATAAATGTCTTAAAGTCATGCTTACTGAACTTGAGTTCAGGAGAAGGAACATTGTCGCTGCCTCATGGAACTGAAATCAGAACACACAGCCCAACACTATCACTAAAATTTCCCTTCTCTTTAAACACAAGGATCTTTTATATTTCATTCATTCATTCATTAATATGTGTATGTTTATAGGTCCAAGAGGTCCAAAGGGAACTTGTAAGAATTAGCTCTTTCCTTATACTGTTGGTTCCAGGAACTGAACGCAGATCCTCAAGCTTGTCAACAAATGCCTTTTCCAGTGATCTATCTTCTCAGTCCCATAAAACCTAGTCTTTTCCACTTGTTTTCTAAGCTCGCTGATAGTCTAGAACTCCATGATCTAACTAAGACATATGAATATTTAACACTTATATCATTTTTGACATAGGTTTTATAAGTATAAGGACGTTCATTGTCAGTTTTCTCTAAACAAAAACCAATGTAAAATGTGCCCATAGTTTAGACATCATATAGTGGGTTGACCTGATGCTGCTTGTATTCTATGCTAATATATGTCTCGAAAGACTAGTTGCTCCAGAAAAGAGAGAGTTCGCACAGAGATGCTAGCAAAGTGATCCTGCCCTAAGTTACTTCTGATTGATAAATAAAGATGCCAACATCCAATGGCTAAGCAGAAGAGACACAGGTGCAGTTTAGGTTTCTTGGGACTGGGGTCAGAGGAGAACTATGAGGAGAAGATGGTGTAGGAGGAGGAAGGAGAAGCCACCATGGATTAGGAGTCAAGGAAAAAGGGCCCTGAGGGCTGACCAATTGGAGTTAAGAGTAGCTCAGTTGAAACACAATAAGTGATAACTCCAGGTTATGAATACAAAAGTAGAATCTAAAAGCATAGAGGGTTGGTAGCTGCCCACTTCTTGTGTGTTTTAAGGCTTATTGTGAATATAAGGGTTGTGCATGTCTTTTATCCAGGAGCTAAATGGTCAAAGGCAGGGTAGAAACCCTGGGTCGAGATTAAAAATTGCAACATCATATAGTAATTTTCCAATCGCCTCTTACATAATCTCTCCTCCCCACATTTCATATAAAAGGCTTACCTCTCATCTCCCATAAATGTTCATTCTCTCCTTCCCCTTCTTCAAAGAATTCATTTTGCTACTTCCCCAGGGAACATCCCATGAGGCCAGGCTTCCTGCAAGTGTTCTATGTAGTAGCCGCCAAATATTTTGGCTTTGTAGTTAGTTTTCTACAAGGGGAAATTGCAGTCTTAAAATCATAATATCTATGTTTATGCAAGGAAGGAAACACGTTTTAAAAGTCATTGAAGTAGCAACACCCTAAACCTTAGAAAAGCTGTTTCCTTTGTTTAAGACTGATTACTCCTGCTCTGAAACTGATAAGCTCTCTAATGTTATTAAGCACTGTTGGATCACTAAGGAAATTTCTAATCAATCTAGATACAAAATTCTACAAAAGATATTTTTCAATCTGTCTTAAATCTGTGTTGAAGCATCTCAGAGACGTCTATATTTAAAGAAAATGCATGTTGTCAAAGGTAAACATACCTTTCCTTGACTTATTATTGGCTGAGGAAGTCCCACACTAGACAGTTTCCAACTAATTATTTATTTAGTGTTGTTTTTATCTAAGTAGAAGAAGTGCAGCTGGTAAACCTTTTGCAATCTAAATATATTTCAAATATTTCTCAAAAACCAACAAAGGAGTGAATCTCACAATCAAATAACACATTTCTTTAAAGGAGATTGGTTCCCTGGAATCCGTAGAAAAGATACCCAGACAACAAATTCTTAGCACAGGGGAGATTTATCTCTCCAGAGGGTCAAGTAGGAGATAGGGGGAGTAGATGCTGCAAGGGCAGCATCAGCAGCAACAAGAAAAGCAAGCAATCAAGAGCAGGTGAGAGTGTCAAAGGGGGAAGTCTGTGCTAGAGTAAGTTGATACCTAATTGTACATATTAACAAAATAAGAAACTTTGATTGTTGGACCTTGGTGTTTTCTCTTTGGAATAAGTCAGTGGAAAAAAAAGGGGGAGGGGGATAGATCTTGGTGGCTAGTTTTAGAAATTGAATGGTTTTTTTTTTTTTTTTTTTTTTTTCTTTTTAGCAAGGGAAAGAAAAATGAGTAAAAGGGTAATATCAGTCTGCAATGTTTGCCATGCTTGTCTGTGTTCCACATGCTCATGCCTATGTTTGCCATGCTAGACTTTGTTGGAGCCCCATCATCCCCATTTTTGTTTTACTATTGGGCTGTTGGATATAGGGTAAGGGACATCATTCTGGATGGTTTCTGATGATATTGCATGCATTCTTATGAAGTACCTGTGAATGCTGGCAACTTGCTCAAGGTTGAAAAAGACAAGCTGTGTCATTTGATTTCCAGGCTCTGTTAGACAAGACAGAGATCAGAAGAAACAGTTGGATTTGGTGCTGGAGTTACTGGATCAGTCTACAACTGATTTGAAATCTGTGAGGAGATAGACTAGGAACAGAGGTAAAATTAAAGAGTTGAGAGAAATAACTTTTTCTTGGGTGTACATTAGAAGCTTTTAGGTTCATGGCCCTGAAAGTTGAAAGAGAGGAGTCTCTAGACCAGGGGAAAGTGGGAGAGATCCTACACTTAGGAATAGACACATTGGAAACTTAGGCTATTGGTTTTAGGAATACTCATCTGGAGTTTGATTTAAATTGATTTTCTGAAGCTTTCAAGAATTTTTAGGTTTATAAAGGAGATAAATGTTTTAGATATATTAACATTACCATTGCTAGTAATTTATATTATAGAAAGTGTAGTAGGTTTATGTTTTTGAGTCATAGTACAAGTTTGGGAACCCAAACAAGGCATAGAGAAGAGGATCGAAATTTGAAACAACCTCCATGTGTTTTTCAAAATAAATTAATTTATTTAAATCCCAAATACTGCTCCCCTTCCTAGTCTCTTCCTCACAGAATCCTTCCCCACCGCAGCCCCTTCTCCTCTGAGAGGGTGGTGCCCCTCCAGATATCCCCACACTTTGGTACATCAAGCATCTGCCAGATTAGGCATATCCTCCCCCTCTGAGGCAGACAACTCAGCCATAAAGACTGAGCTGTCTATTTGCTACATATGTGCTGTGGGTCTTGTTGCAGCTCTTGTATGTTCTTTGGTTGGTGGCTCTGAGAGATCCCAGGGATGCAGGTTTGTTGGCTCTGTTAGTCTACCTGTGGGGTTCCATCCCATTAAGGGCCTTCAATCCTTCTCCCAACTCTTCCATAAGTATCCCTGACCACTGTTGACTGTAGGTGTCTGCATCTGTTTCAGTCTTCTACTGGGTAGAACCTTTCAGAGGACAGTTATGCTAGGCTCCTGTCTGCAACCATAACAAACTATCATTAATAATGTCAGGGATTGGTGCTTGCCAATGGTATGTGTTTCGAGTTGGGCTGGTTATGACTTGGCCTTTCCCCTTGGTATCTGCTCCATCCCTGCATTTCTTTTAGACAGGGCAAATTTTGGGTTGAACATTTTGTGGGCAGGTTGGTGTACTTATTGTTAGCATTCTGTTAAACTCCACCTCCAGAGTTAACCTGGCAACAGCTAGGTATGCTCCTCCCTGAAGCTACCTGGCAACGGCCAGGTAGCCCTGCCCACTATTATAAGAGGGGCTGTCTGGCCCCTCCTCTCTCTCTTGCTCTCTTGCTCCTGTGATCCCGCGCATGCAGGTCGTATCTGACCCTTTCCCTCTCCCCTCTCCCCTCTACGTGGTCATGGCCGGCTACCTCCATCTCTCTCTGCTCTCCCTCTGCCCTAAATAAACTTCTCCTCGTGGAACCCTCTGCCACTGTTTTTTCTTTTTTTAAACAACAATGGTGCCGTGACTCAAATATGAAGACTTCGGGGACTTCAAGACCCGTGCAGCCGCTGGCTTGGGCTGCCCGATGCCATGTGGCCTGCCACAACTGCAACTCCACCACCGTTGCTCCCACTGCTACCAGCTGTCACCGGGCAAGCAGCGGCTCCTCAGCCACAGCCATAAAAGTTCCATTCCTGCCGCTGCCAGACACCACCTGAACCACTGTCAGTCCCCCGCCGTTCCTGCTGCTGCTGACTGCGTGAACCTCCACTGATGCTGCAAACCTCCACCACGTGAGCTTTGCCCCTAACACAGTGCTCAACCACCGGCTGCCGCGTGGGCTGGGTATCCCACACAAAGACCCTGCCTGTTCCCCCATTCCCCACTGGTCCCCAAGAAAGATCTCTTGAGCTCAGAGCTAACCCTGTAACCCTGCTCCTCCTAAACCTCGCTCTAGGATGGCTCCCATGGGCGAGACACTTCCCCCCCCTCTTGAGACAGTTTCTCATGGCTAAATACTCCAGGCCAGGCCTGGACCTACTGTTCCCTCTGCCTCAGGAGCACCGGCTCCAAACTGTAGTCCCCAGTGTGTCTCTTCCATGGGTCAGCCTTTCATATGCTCCTCTCCCTCCTCCCTGTCATCTGTGGCCACCTGGACCCACTTAGTCCCATTGGTTTGCCTGGAAAGCAGCAGGTCTGTAACCGTGCTTGCTCCCTTCCCTTCTGTGGTTATTAGCTCTGCTCTGAGTCTTCTTCAGTCCTGCCAGGGACTCTCTCTGAGACTTGCTTCCCCACGTGCACAATCAACCGTACAAAGGGCTTGACTGCCCGATCATGCGAGGGAGGTGCTCTCTCTCTCTCCCTCGCTGCCCAGGATTTATAAAGTGAGTGTTGGCGGTCCCTTCTGCCACAAAAACCATTAACTTGAAAGTTGCTGTGATTATGGGACATGCTTGCTTTTTTTTAACTGCAGCAGAAGCTCTGGGCAGCAACTTCAGCAGCTAGCAGGAAGTCCCAGTATGTCAGAAAGTTGGTCTTCAGCCTTCTGGCCCAGAATCCTCTGACAGACCTTGTAAAACAGGAATTATTAAGGACTAGCCTATTCTGTCTCAGCAGAACTAAGCTGTCCTAACCTGTAACTTGTGTCCTCTCAAGAACCAAGAACGGTACAGGTCTGTAGGAGAGAAAGGCACTTTCTGCTCAGTGACTGCCTAGCCACAGTGTACAGCCTCACCTGGAGGGAGAGATGCTCAGCTCTTTCTTTGAATCCACAAATGGAGAGCTGGTAGGAGCAGATATGGCTCAATAAAAAGTAAATAAATAATATTAAATGCCACATTCTATGGATATTGGATGTTTTTGAAAACCGTCTATCTATGTAAAGTAATCTGGACTGTTGTGCATTAACGACTCTCAGCTATTTCTAAACATATATATTTATCCATATATTTATTCATATATACATATATACATAGATCCAAATACATATATATTGCAAGCAATTAACTCAGAGTCAAGATTTTGCTATCTGGCCCTAAACTCAAAGGCTTAATCATATCAGATCAGTTTATAAGAACAACTATAGAAGGACTGCGTCTAAGCCTTGTATTCTAAAGTGTGTTGTATAGGGACAATGCCTATATGAGAGTAAGAATATTAATCCCAAGTTTATATCAATAAGACATTTGTAGCAATGAAAACTTTAAATCTGTATCAAAATAAATTCTGTACCAAAGAAATTATGACTTCTACTTAATAACTCTTATAAAGATTTCTACCAAATGAGATTATGACTAAACAATCAATTCTAGCTATTTTCTCCCTGTTCAAATTCTGACCGTTTATAAATTCAAAGATAACTTAGAATAATCATCTCCAGACCCACACTTAAGTCTAGGGAACTGGGGCAATGACTCTTCATAACTACTTCTAGCTGAATATGGGTATTGAGATATATTCGAATGGGGGAAGGGTAGGGAAAATGAGGAACTTGGTTTGCCTTAACAAGGCCCCACAAACAATTAGTTTAGTCCTGTGTCCTATTTGGATCTGGTTGAAAGTCCCTGAGTTCAGAAGTTTAAGCAGTTCAGTTCAGCATGTCTGATGATGAGACTCAACAAGGCTGTCTGTAGTATACAAATCTCAAAACAAAATTTTAGTATCATCAAGATAAATTTTTTTGTTTGACCTTCTGGAATCTAGTCTTAATGGGCTCTCCCTTTGTCATACCTGATCCACATAACTCTGGAAGATGTATAGACATTAATCACCTTTTCTAAAAAATACAAAGACAAAATCTTTCTCCCAAATAGCATATCTTTCAGTTGGCAACCAGGAAATCTTGTATCCTGCCTTCTCTTCCAGAGGAATAATAAAACAGCCAAAAACTACTCATTTTGAAAATCTATATTCTCTCCTTCTAACCATAAAAACAATTTAATCACACTTCTATTAATATCTGCTAATAAGATGCAAGCAGCTAGTCAAACCAGGATTTTAACCCAAAATTCTCATGGAGCCCATGTTTAAAGAATATGAGTTTCTTGTAGACTTCTATTTATTAGAATTTTTTGTAATATCTATCTGTTGTACTCTCTTTCTGGAGGTATAGACCTCTACTAATTAATACCTGTTTATAACATGCAATTATCACTGCTCTCTACTGGACTGGAGCCAGTGACTTATTTTCCCTATCCTAGTTCCAAACCACAGATAAAATTCCCCACATGATCCAGACAAAATCTGTATATAAATCTATCCTAAAAGCAAATAATCTGCCGGGCGGTGGTGGCGCACGCCTTTAATCCCAGCACTTGGGAGGCAGAGGCAGGCGGATTTCTGAGTTCGAGGCCAGCCTGGTCTACAGAGTGAGCTCCAGGACAGCCAGGGCTACAAAGAGAAACCCTGTCTCGAAAAATCAAAAAAAAAAAAAAAAGCAAATAATCTGCTTTCCCCAGCAAATGAATTATAGCTCTGCTCAGAAAGGTAATCTGGCAATCAAAAGCTGAAGAATACCACCACAAAGTCACACAGAACAACAAAGGAGGGAAAATCCAGGAATGATGGCTTTCTCTGGTAGAGTGAGAATCAGCAGAGAATTGAAAAGTAGGCAGTGCTTATTTAGGATTTCTCAGGGGGTGGAGCTTTCCAGGGCAGAGATTTCCAGGGTAAGGTTTGGTGGGATTTCAAGTCCTGAGCTCAAGGAGCTCAGATATTGGTGGGCTTCTATATCAATCTCAGGGATTATTGGGCTTTTTTTCCTACATTAGAACCATCGGTGAAGATGGGAAGATCATCCTGACCGCTGGTAGCTATAGTAGAGGTACCATCCTTACAGATATGTCCATGATGAATGGAGAGAATATGTTGCTACCATGGCAACTCCTGCAGCAATCCTACAAAACAGCCTTAGGCTCACTGCTGCCCTGGACTGGCGCAGGGATTAGGGGTAGGAGCAATGGCCTTCCCCATGGCCTGAAGCTTAGGAACTACAAGTATATCTCCTTGATTCAGTCATTGTGCTCATGAAATTATAAAGGATGCCATTTTGTTTGGTTCTTTAGGGTGTATTAGGTCTATTTTTGAATGTTAGATGTACTAGTAATGGTTGGCTATATGTTGAAGTTTTCAGCTAAGATGGAGAAAAGTTTTCCTTTGCTACTGGTGACAGGAAACTGGGGTCTATAGCCCAGGGCCTCTCCTGGATTTTGAGCAGCTGATAAGGAGGCCTCTGTGCAGGAGGGGTTCATCACCGAAGTTCTATCATCAAGAGCTGGACACAGTGATTCCAAAGAGAAATCTGGCACCTGTCCACAGGATTTTCAGACTTTTAGGGCTACACACTGGTTCCTAGAGGAGACTACCAAAAGCAGACAGAAAACTGCCAACCAAACTGAGCTGAACAGAATGTGCTTAATGGTCATCCAAATGAGTACATCATGGCATCTGAAGTCCACAGTGGTGTATTTTCTCCTCTTCCCCACAAGAAAGTGTGGGTATGCTGAACAATCAATTGTCATCATATGGTATCTCATGGGAACGCTAGGATGGTTTGTGAGGCAAAACACCAATTAGCCTCTGTTGGATGAAGTGAATAGGCAATTGCTGGTGTACAAAGTGCAAGAACTGGTTAGGAGTTCCTGTAAAACTGTCTGAGTCATTGTCCAAGCCACAATAACACTGAAATGTAGATTTCCCTGCTTAGATGTCCAGAGATAGGATACCCACACACCAAGTTCTCAACACAAAGATTTATTATCCTAGGGGACAAGAGGAAGGGAGCTACAAAGGCAGACAGCAAATAGTAACAGCACCAGCAAGAAAGCAAGTGTTTTGTTTGTCTGCTTGGTTTTGTTTGTGTTTTGCATAAATGGGTTTTTAAGAAGGAAAAGAGGTAGTCTATAATAGTGTGAGTTGGTAAATCCTCATTGGACATATTAAATAAATAATCAAATTTGATTGTTACAACTTGGATTTTGTCTCAAGAATGAATCAGTAGCCAAATAATAGAATAGACCTTGGTGGCTAGCTTTATGAATGTAATATAATGTTTTATAGCAAGGGGGAGAAGGGTAAGAAGCAAAATTTATTGATGCCATATTTGCTATGCTCAGATCTGTGTTTGCTATACATGGGCCTGTTAGAGAGCTCTTCAGGGTAGAGGGAGGTAGTATTTCCCTAATTGGTTCTTAACTATGTCAATAAAAAAGACAGAAGCCTTTCTTTTGATTGGCAAAAGAAAAAAGATGGAACTTCTAGATCCCAGGAGGCAAAAAAGAAGGGACTCAGGGAGAGAAGGGAGGATATCGATATCGGAGCAGGTATTGGAGCCAGTAGGAAGCTGCAGACATGTAGGTCTTGGGGCACCTAGAGTTCATAGCATCTGCCAGGAGCAGGGTCCAAGGAGGTCAGAGGGAGCTAGCTGATAGGATTAGGACAGGAAATTCTTCGCCCAGCCATTGAGTTATCTGGCTAGTTTTAAAATGATAAAACTGTTTTCTATCCATGGAGCTAAGGTGGGCAGGAGGAGAAAGCGGGCAGCTAGGGCAAATGTTGGCAGCTTGGTATAGCTAGATGAAAGGGGCTGGCAGGAGTGTGATCTCAGAGCTAAGCTGATAGAGTAGCTCTGGGAAGGCCATAGTGCATTTTATAAAACTTCATGTTACACGTCAGCACTATTTTTATCATAGTCAAAGTTTCAAATGTTTAAATTTTCTTTTGTTTTCTTCTAAATAGAAACACAAAGGCACTGCTTATTGTTAAAGTGACCCATATATATCTAGCCCTCTGGAGAGAGGATAAAAATGTTCATGTCTTAAACCAAAATCATTTGTACAGTTTCCCAAGCTGTTGATATGACTCAAAGGCATGTGTCTAGTGTCTACTCCAGCTGTTTACAGACACTTGCTAACTTTGTTTTTCCACAGTGAGGGTTTCTGTATGAATTACAAACAATGGTAATGTAGATAGATAGATAGATAGATAGATAGATAGATAGATAGATAGATAGATAGATTTGTAAACTTAAATAATGAATGTAAGCTCCGTGTAGTCCTATGTTAGATTTACATGTAACAGGTCCAAAGTAAACCAGATAAGTATCCTGTTATGTAGGTCAACTGCCTGAGCTTCCTTGTCTACTACCTGTTCCTATTGATGTGTTCTCTCCTTTCCCTGATCTTGAGACTTTCCACTGTCCTACCTATCATGACCACAGACCTAGAAATGTCAAGTATATACCCAAGATAACTATTTCCCTCTAAGTTCCTTAGCTTTATCTTCTGTCCCTAGTCTGTATCAGCCCCAGGAATTTCCAATCAACTAAACACTGCAAGCCACTCAAAAATGCCAGCCTCAGGTGGTCCTTTAAAATTAGCAAGCTCTGGATTTACGAAAAAGCTGACCAAACCTGACATGCAATTTTGTGTCAACTTGAATCTGAGCTTCAGACCAGCATTCTTCACTGCCCAAAGCTACTTGTACTTTGCTAGTTGCAGGTGGTACAACAGGACCTGGAATGCAAACTATATTACCCTGCTCCCTCCTGACCATTGACTGGCATCCCAGCCACCCTTGGCCTTGACAAGCACATTCTAATTAAAGCTGAAAAGCAGTCATAGAAGAGAGTATGTCACCTCTTAAAGTTGACAAATGGCTGCAATGTTAGGTCCATAGGAAACTTGTTTCTCTATACCAAAGGAGCCATTTTTCTGTCACTGTCAAAAGGGAAAAATGGGTATTTATGGTGCCTATTAGAATACAAAACTCATGCTGGCCCTCAGGCTGCTTCAGTATTAGAAATACTGAATATATATACGTTTATATATACTGAATAAATACTGAATAAATATACGTGTATATATACACGTATATATACATACATACATATATACATTCATATGTGTGCATATCAATACTATTAAGATATCAACCTTTCTCATTACATAAATGTGAATCAATGATTTGATTCTTCTGATCTAGAGCCAGTAATGAATACAATGCCTAAAAATAGAAAGAAATGAAGAAATAAAGAAGTGAAAAAAGAAAGAAAGAAAGAAAGAGGGAGAGAGGGAGGGAGGGAGGGAGGGAGGGAGGAGGGAGGAAGGAAGAAAGAAAGAAAGAAAGAAAGAAAGAAAGAAACTACACATCTGTCTTGGTACCTACTAGTCATTTGTCTCTGACTCCAGACTCTGGAGACAAATTCCCAGTAACTCTAGCTGAATGATCCATCCTCAACTGAGAAATACACACTGAAAGACCCCTGACGGGAGACCCTCACTCAAGTCCCAGGACAGCGCACACCCAAGAACACACGAGAGACCATCTTGATGCAAACACACAAGGCAGTTTAATGGCGGAGCTCCGGGTTGACACTTATCTCATGAAGGAGACAGAGGGGTCGACCCAGAAGCTCAAAGCCTTGGGGTATATATAGGCAAGGGCTGGGGAAAGCAGGAAGCTTTGGCAGGTTGCACATGATTGGCTACTTTAAACATTTGAACAACAGCCACTTGAGCCAGCAGATCCAGGGTATGGTCGGACTAATCTCACGGGAACAGCTCTTTGTTCCTGTCTTTCCTGGAATTCGTGGGCAGATGTTTATCTGGGTTAGCAGACCATCTGGTTAATTTTAAACTACAAGTCCTTGAAACTTCATATGTGGGGCCCCCGGGGAATGAAGCAAACAGATTAGGCAAACATCCCGAGACAGGATGAGGGGGGGTGGTCTTGGCCCATTATGTACTTACTCATTCAATCCTGTCCCGCACATGTTCTTCTCAGGAATTTGTCCTTGTCTTTCCTCCCTATCTTTATGGCCAGCTGGTTCCCGGAATGCTCAGTAGTTCTTTGTCTTTTTGGCCTTGCATTCTTTGTAACTATCATGGGGACCTGGGCTAGCAAACCCATGGTCCTGCGTTTTTAACTACTTGTGTCTATGAATCAGAGAGCCCTGCTGCTCTTGTCATTCTGGGCTAACTAAAAATCTTCTCTCAACACCCATGATCATGTATTTGTTATGCTATGACTTGTTATGTTTCTGTAACCTGCTTATAAAGACATTCAGATCAGCCTACCTACATAATCTTGGCAGACCAAAACAGCTCTTAGCTTGCTTGTGCAGATCCTCAAGGTATTCTTGTAATTTTTACCTTTAAAAATCCTTCCCTCACCATCACCCGTCCTCTTGGAAAAATCAAGATTTGCTCAGAGACTGATATCCAGCTAGAAGTAATCAATACATCTTTGAATTGTAATCAGATTGATTCTATGGTCTTTTCTCATGAGTCAAGAAATATATAACAATGATTCTCATTTATCTAACTTGACTCACTAGCCAGTCACGGTAATTTGATTACAAATGGTCCTTGTAGGCTCATAAGAAGTGGCACTATTTGGAAATGTGACCTTATTGAATAAAGTATGTCACTATGGGTGGGCTTTGAGGTTTCACATGCTCAAGCCAGGCTCAGGGACTCTCTTTCTAGTACTTGCCAATCCAGATGAAGAAATTTCAGCTTCTTCTCCAGCTCCATATCTTCCTGCATGCCTCTATTTTTCCCATCTTGATGATAATAGACTCAGCCTCTTAACTTGTTTAGATACTGATGATGACTGATAACTATCCACTAAAAATAACCATTCTAGGAGTCAGCACACTGTGTGTCTTCACTAAGGGGACAGACTCCCCACCTTGGCAATCATTTAGATATCAAAAACCAATAAATGAGGGACTCAGTTTCTTCCTCTTCTATAAAAGTCACTACTTATTATTAATTTGCTTTTAATTACACATACTTCTTGGTGAAAATTTTTTCTAATCATGTATATTTGTACTAAGGAGAAAACCAAAGACATAAATTAGAATAAAAGACCAATGTATAGGCCTTTGTTCTTCCTGCTTTCTCTCACTATGGCAAGGACACAACCACTTGGGATCTTCTAAACATCTGTTTGGTTCCTTTTTTAGTGAACTGAACTATGCTAATCAACCCATAAGATAGTGTGGCAGAAATTTCCCTGCCCAATATATTTTAAATATTAGTGCAGCAGGAGGCCTGTGATTAGACAGGGAAAAGGGAGGTGACACTAAGAGTGGGAGGGAGTGAGAGAGACTCAGGAAGGAGAAAAGAGAGTGCAAAAATGGAAGCAGACTTAAACTAGCATGGCTTTATCCAGATATGGGTAGATATGAAACTGAAAGGTTAGGATAAATGGGATAAATTGTCTAATCTGTGTTGGCATCTTACCATTATCAATTGGCCTTAAAATTATTGTGAAGGTATCCTGGGATTTGAGTATTTGATGACATATCAATCTGATTGGTTACCTATAAGCATTAAGAATTTTGATTTAGCCGGGCAGTGGTGGCACACGCCTTTAATCCCAGCACTTGGGAGGCAGAGACAGGTGGATTTCTGAGTTTGAGGCCAGCCTGGTCTATAGAGTGAGTTTCAGGACAGCCAGGGCTACACAGAGAACCTGTCTTGAAAAACCAAAAAAAAAAAAAAAAAAATAGAGTTTTGATTTACCGGGTTACTGGACATTGTGATATCTAACCACTAACCACGAGGATAGCGGTTATAGCATGGAGCTAAGACCAGTGCCGTGGAGGTGGCAAATTGGCCTAGGGGCCAGGCCTAGAACCTTGGAGGCTAAGGGTGGCTGCAGGTGGAGGCAATGACCATGCCAACGTCTAAGGGCTCTGGGCTGAAGAGCTTGCAGATATGAGAACACCCAGCTGTGGCCAGGTAGTCTGCAGGTGTTGGGCATAGTGCGGGAACTTGGCAGTTCTATTTAGTTGCTGGAATGTGGGAGCGAGTTAGCAGCCAGGAGCAAGCTGGACGCCACTTTTTCAATACTTCCCACTACATGATAGAGCATAACTTATCAAGCTCAATTCCACACCAAGGCAAACAAGATACAATTATGACTTCTCCTTTCCTTTCTGTTTCTTTTTCCAGCTTCAATGATTTTGAAGTTATTATATATATTTATTTTTAACTTCTGCAGTGTTAGTTACATTGAATTATAGCTCATCCAGTGATAAATTATTATGAATTATGTTGAGTTTAGACATATAATAATGCTAAATGGAAAACTGATTCACTGACAGGACACCCTGCCTCTTCCTTTGCTTCCCTCATCATCTGTCTGCTATGCCCTGATCACACACTGCTGAGAATAAAGCTCAAAATAATAACCCACTTCCTCAGACTTCAGGGACATCACAAGGAAATCACCAAGCACTCCATTGCCTATATTTTTGGACTCTTTTCCCCACTAAGAAGTGTAAGATGACCACTGTTAAAAGAGTAAGTCCCAGTCACTGGGTATGTACATGTGAGCACAGGTACTTGGGAGGACAGAGGCATCAGATCAACCAGAGCTGGGGTCACAGGTGGTTGAGAGACTCTTGATGTGGGTGATGGAACCAAACTCAGAACCTGAGCAAGGGCAGCACATGCTCATATCTGTTGAGGCATCTCTCTATCCCCATGAAACTTTTCTTTTTTACACACTAATTAATTCAGGAAATTATAACAACTGGAAGATAACTCTAGAAATCACTGTAATTAGGTTGTCTGTATTCTCTTTGCTGTGGTTTTGGGATTGGATCACCCTTAATGGCCCATGTGTGAAAATCTCAGTCTTCAGCAAGGTGGTATTGAATGATGGTAGAAGCATTAGAAAATGGGGCCTAGGGGGGAATTTGTGACCATAATAATAACTCTTTGGAAGAGATACTCAGTCTATGGCCCCTTCCATCTCTCCTTCCTGCTTTCCAGCCAGTCTGAAGTCAGCAGCTTACTTCCTATGAGTTTCTTCCCCAATGTGCTGCACAGGCATAGTCCCAAAGCAGCAGGGCCATGTAACTGGAGACTTTTCACCTGTGTACCAGTTACCAAATAACAACTCTATGAATTAATTATTTATGAATAAATGTCATGGATATAAGCTTGGACTTCTTCCTTGACCGGCTTATAACTTATATTAACCCATTTAAACTATTCTATATGTACTATTCTTTTAGTTATCTCTCTTCAGTTTCATGCTTCTAACTCCTCCAAGTCTGAATAGGGAATCTTCCTTCTCCTGACTCTCTCTCACGCTCTGCTGGATGTCCCATCTCCTAATCCTGCCTCAGCTCATTGGCCATCAAAATTTTATTGACAGGTTATACCTCTACACAGTAAATGAGAGATTCTCTCTACAGGGCCAACTGATTATGGTCTAAGACCTCTGTACACAAGAACGAAATAAACTTTTTCCTTCTTGGAAATAGATTGGTTATAGTTCAAGTAGCAGAAAGCTGTCAACAGGAACATTTTGGCTTCCACAAGGAGCTGCTGAGATTGTACCTGCGTTCATCCTGTCCTAATCTGTAGAAATCCTCACTTTACTGTGCATAAATAGCTATAGTATACTGACCTCCACCACTCATCTTCCTTACTTCATCCTCTCCATCTTTAGGGATTCATTCCATTTTCATATTATTCACTTTCATTACAAATGGAAGGATGGTAAGGAAAAGCAGAGAATAGTTCTGACAATGATACTATCTTGAGCCACAACTCTAGATCGCTAACAAGGCTCTTTGTTCCTTAAAATCGCTTCATTCTTTGTCAGACTCAATATAAGGTGACTTCTGTATCAGCCACTTTTCACTGCTGTGATAAAACACCACAAAGCAACCTTTAAAAATAAACAAGAGTTTATTTTGGCTTAGGATCCCAGAAGGATTGTCGTCCCTCATGGCATGAGGCATGACACCATGCAGCAGGTATAGTGACTGAAGTAGGAAGCTAAGATTTCATAGCCTCAAAGAACAATCCAAAGTGTGAACTGGAAGTAGGGTGAGACTTTTAAATCTTAAAGCTCATCCCAGTGATGTATTTCCTCCTTCAAGGATGCACCCATCCAATCCTCCCAAAACAGCATTATCAACAGGAAACCAAATATCCTATTGCCCCATTGCCCTAGCTGAGAAGGGGCACTTTGTATTCCAACCACTACAAACTGACTTTGGTTTTTGTTTATTTGTTTGTTTTTACAAATACTTTGAATTTTATTAAACCAAATTTCCTTTCAGCAACAGTCCCTGATTAAAACTCTCTCTCTCTCCCTCTCTCCCTCTCTCTCTTTCCCAAAATGTGTATATAGAGTGGGTGGGGTATATACACCATAGTACAGGATTAGAAGACATAAAACAACTTCTAAGAGTTTGTTCCTTTCTTCTACCATGTTAGTCTCAATAATCAAAGCCACCTTGTCAAGCTTGATCGAAAATATCCCTTTCCATTGAACTATCTGCCTGGTCTCACTTTAAAGGTTTTACTCTGATTTTGAAAGTTAATAGCTGGGGCTGGAGAGATGACTCAGCAGTTAAGAGCACCAACTGCTCTTTCAGAGGTCCTGAGTTCAATTCCCAGCAACCACATGTTGGTTCACAACCATCTGTAATGGGGTCTGGTGCCCTCTTCTGGTGCTCTCTGAAGAGAGCAGTGGTGTTGTACTCATATGCATAAAATAAATAAATCTTTTAAAAACAAAGAAAGTTAATAGCCATGCTAATTTTTATTCATGTTATAGTTTAATTTTAATTATAAATTTATAATTTATTATAAAATTATAGTTATACCTTTAAACATGTTATTTTATTCATGTGTTCTGAGGACACATGAAAAAAAAAAAAAAAAAAAGATGACTGAGCCAAAGAGGCATTCTGAGGATAAGAAAGTAGCCTTTGAGAACATCTTATACTGCATCCAGCCCTGATTTATTTTATATTTTACTTTATTTTATCTTATATTGTCAGTACTTTATCTTTTGATTCAATGCAGGGCTTTACACATGCTAGGCAAGCATAGTACTTCTGAGATACAACTCCATCTTTACAAAGAACCATTGAAAGTACTGGCTTTCTCAAATAGTTACTTTAAAAAAAAATTCATTAACGGCTTTGAATTGCTAGGGAAAAATAGGTCAAAAAATCTTTGCAATGTGATTTTAATAACCTGATTAAGTCTGTCAGTGCTTTCAACAAAACGATCAACTGTGTGAGAGGAGTAAAAAAAGAAGGGACTAAAACCAGGAGATGACACATGAGGGAGAAGTCTAATCTTAGGAACATCATGACTAAAATAATAAAAATTTGACAACTCCTAGGTACAGACATATGCAGACATCTTGAACATAGAAAAGATAACTTTCTCAATCTGGTACAACCAGAAGGCATATTTTCAGCTCTAAATACCTCTAATGTTGAAGCATAAACTCAGTGGAACTAAATACTGTTTCGGGAGTAAGAAAGTTTCAAATCTATATGAAGATGTGTGGGAAGCATACACTTTCCTTGATTGAGTTAAAAGAGAAAATGCTATGTGAAAATGAAGGAAGCTTTAAAGTTCAGTATGTGCATCACCATAGACATCTTATCTGAGAAAATCTTAAGTGGTACCCTAATATTCTGAAAATACTATCAGTAATTATTTTTTATCATGAGTAAAAATAATTGTTGAGGTCCTTAAAGGTAAAAGTTCCTATAGTACCTTTCATGATTCAAAACTAGTGAAATTCATTCTGTTCATGGCCTTGCACAGGCCAGTAGAAAACTCATTACAGGTTGGTTTTCAGTTCTCCATCATTCTCCAACTTAGGACTTCTGTGCACATCTGTGCACTCGCTTTCCTTCTCAGTGAGCTTCATCTCCTCCGCAAGTTCAGTTTCCGAAGAGTCAAATTCCTCAGGGAATTGGAATTTCCTCATAAATATTAGAATGAAGACTGCAGGGAGAAAGCTTGATCCTCTCAGCACTGCAGGCAATCCAAGGTAAATGCGCCTATTGAAAAGAACTAATCTGTATTAAATCTTAAAGTGTTTAGTGAAAGCTAATTTTCTATATTCTTACAGATCCTTTATTCTTTAAAAAAAAAAAAAAACCACATCTAGGGATTAATTTGCTCATGTTCTTTATATAATCTACTTTGCTTAGTTATTAATTATGTTTGTTAAAATGTCAAATATTTTCCAATATAAAAGTTTAAACCTATTTTCTTCATTTGCATGATGGCTAGTTAGTTTTCATTGTCAACTTTATTAGATTTGGGGTCATTTTAGAAATGTATCTCTGGGTGTGTCTATAAAGATGTTGCTTTCAGACAATTTTAACTGATGATGAATATCTACTATGAATGTGAGCACCATGCTCTGGCATTCTAACACATGGTGCTTCGTGACATGTGGCATGTTTAAACCACTCAAACTCTTGTTTGGTAAACAAATCTCCTGTGCCATTACCTCACACTTGGCCACAATTTTTTCTCTCCCATTTTTGCCTATTCTCTAAAATACTGAGTCAAAAACCCCATATCATGTCAACAGAACTCTTCTTTTCTTTTTTGTTCACACACATATAAAATGACATGACGTCACTTTTCAAGTTTTCTCCCCTACTCAGCCTTGACATGCTGTGTTCCATCAATGCAGTTTCATGATATTTAAATCTTTTCATGTAAAGACTAAGGCGTATTAGCCTTTTTTAATATATTTATAAATTTAATTTGCTCATTTTCATGCATAATTTTGCATGTGTCAGCAAAAAGTCTGTACAAGTTTTGTGAGATGAATTGGGTAATTTTTACTTTCAGGATTTCTTACAATAACTTATATACTGTTATAAGTATCTAATCTTTGTCAATTTGTTAAATATGCCTTAAGGTTTCTGGAATTAATGTGTTGGGAAGTAATTATTTTTGTCATATACATCTTTCTAAACAACTATAAATTTCTTCCTTTGTGTTTTCAACATATTCATAGTAAAATCTGGAAGGAGGAATAGTGTTTTCAACTTCATACAATCTTGATTCTTCTGTAAAGAAAGTTTCAGTGAAGGCTTTTGTGGGTTATGTTGTCCTGTGAATACATCATGAGATATTGTTTTGATTACATTAATTGAGGTGAGAACACCAAGTCCAGAGTTGGTGACACAATTCCTTAGCTAGAAAATCCTGGACTCAACTACATTTGAAGAAAAAATGTTCACAGCTGTTTCTGCAGAGAAAAAGTGTAAGTATATATATGCGTAGATGCTCAAGACTTCTAACAGTTTAGAAATATAAACAATTTTTTTTCTAGATGAGAAATAGGTTAATAAACATGTTGTTTTCTGCCACTGTTATAAATGACTTTGACAGGAGATAAATTGTCTCACAATTCCAGGATACAGTCCACCATTGTGGGGATATCAAGGCATCTGGAACTTTAACAAACACACATACGTTGACAGTAGTTGAGTCCTTCGAGGAATGGAATTTCAGCTTTTTCCAGACATGCACACTTGGGACAAGACATTTTTTAGTATAATGCTCACCCATCTAGAAATAGAGCATGAGTGAGTAATACCTAGAGAGGTGTAAAATTCCTTTTGGTTGAAGAGGCTTTAGGAGCAAGGAAGAGTCTTTGCTACATTGAAGTCTGCAGCAAACAAAGTTCTTCTTTTCTATTTCATGGACCTGCTGCCCTAGAGAGCAAGTAAAAAGAGGGAGTCTGTTTCAAAGTCAGCCTAACATGATCCCTGGGGATGGGGAAGCGGTGAACCCACAGGTCTTTCACTGTAGTGTTAGTGACAGCTGCCCAAGTAGCACTCAGAGTGATGTGAAATAGATGAGTAACCACTTTAAGTCAAAGCAGCAGCATGAAATCACACAAAGCTGGGTATACCCTGATCTCATAGTATACCCTGGGCTCCCTGGTCCTATGGTTCTTAAGGGTAATGTCTCCAGTTCTTATATCATCTCAGCAGGCTTGTAGCATAATTACTTTACTGAGCCAAGTTGTGTTAATGAGGCTGCTAACCAATAAATACAGCAGTTTCTCAGAGATGTGACCAACAGTGAAATATAGATACCAGGTCCCTTTTTAAGATAGCTTCTGGCTACAGCATCTGGCACATTTTGTTAAACTACATGATACTATCCAGAATTGAGGTTCTCCTTGAGTCAGACTGAAAGCATAAGAGTGTTGTGAACTATCCAGGAGCTACAGTGCCAGAATTTATGCTGCCTGGATGTGCTGGGAATCTGTTATACCAACCCCTACATAAGGGAGAAGTTCTTCATCTCTGTACCTAGATATGGATTGATAGGAAATGAAAATATTTTGTTCCCCCTACAGCACCCTAGTCCTAGGTCTCTGAATCTTCCTTCATATCTCCCTCCATTATTCTGCCACACTAACTCAGCTCAAGACATAGCTTTCCCCTCCCAATCCAGGGACTCTAAGCAGATAAGTCCTCTCATTCTAAAATATTTTTGATGGGTCATGTTAAGAAACCCACTCATGCTTAAATAATTTAACCACTGTAGAATAAATGGGAAATTTTTCAAATATTAGAAGGAAACTATTCTACCCATGTGCATTATGAAAAGGAATCCAAATATAATCTTATCACACAAGAAAATTTAGATATGAATGAGGACATTTTATGCTACAAAAGTAAATCTTAAATGGTATAATTACCTGAGACTATTTATATCATACAGCCTGCAGGCCCTGGCTGACCACATTTCAGAGTTCCCAATGTAGACAGGTTCTGTCTAACAAAGCTCCAAAGTAAATAGGTGCAGGAATGCCAGCTGCAATGAAGAGAGAAAAAATTCAAAACAAAACAAACCCCAAACAAATCAACAACACTCCCCCCCCAAAAAAAAACAAAAACCCTTCCCATTGAAAGGAAGGCATGAGAGAGGGTGGGGGGGAAGATGTTATTTTACTTAGAGATACTTCAATTTTCCTATTTAGAATAAAACAACATGACAAATTATGAATCAAATGTTATAAACTTGCTTTTAGGAACTATAAGTTAGTATAAAGTTTCTAGATCACAACAAATGAAAACTATGTACAAGATGCTTAGAAATTCCTCCATGAGTTCATAATTATGAACATAATATATTTCCTGAAATGTCTGTGTTGTGCTTCTGTATATCCAACTAACAAAAACCATTTCCTACTGATTTTTTTTTATTGAATACACTAAAGATATAGGTTAATTAACTTCAGGTAAGTTCTTTAAAGATAAGAGATCACATTTTTATTTCTAAAACTACTTCATTCTCAGACTAATTACTAGTAGCAGTTGCAAACACAAGGGCTTGCAAACAGAAGTTCAGGGTAATGTAGGAGGAGCACAACTACATTAAAGATATTTCAAGATGGTGGGACTTCACGCAGGTGGATACTTGGACTTTTGCAGATTTGAAGACAAATTCTCTCTACCTCTTTTACTGATAATTTACTGCTCCATTCCTGTGTCTGTCCTTATGTCCCTGTGAGTATGGCATGAAGCCTTTGGGGATATCTTGACTTAAAAGGCAGTGCAGGAATGATGCCTTACAGTATCTAGCCTCCACCCAGCTAAACACTAAGAATGCCAACAGATAGCATCTGAGCCTACAGCAGAGAAATTTCTGCTTTTCTGCAACCAACCTATCTGACATTACTACAGATATCTTTGAGAAGTACCTTGTTCATGAATTTCTTTGTTCTTTAACTATAAACATCACAAAATAGTCCTCATATTGTAACATCATATTTGGATGACCCTAATTTTTGTTTTTATCATGGTAACTCATGATTGATTACAGACTAAAACCCTTATGCTCTTTAAGGCAAAGGTTGTGTTTGGAGTTGACAATGTGTAGTGGTTTGACTATGCTTAACTCTAGAAATAGCACTATTAGGAGATGTGGCCTTGTTGGCATATGTGTGGCCTTGTTGGAGGAAGTAGGTCACTGTGGGGTGGGCAATGAGACCCTCCTCCTAGCTGCCCATGAGATAGTCTTTCCTAGCTTAAGTCAGACCAACATACAGAACTCTCAGCTCCTCTAGCACCATGTCTGCCTGCATGCTGCCATGCTTCCTGCCATGATGATAAACGACTGAACCTCTAGAAGTGTAAGGCATCCCCAGTTAAATGTATTCCTTTATAAGAGTTGTCTTGGTCATGGTGTTTGTTCACAGCAATGGAAAACCTAAGATACAGGTAAAGGATATCTTCTTATCATAAAAAAATTAATTGGTTACTAAGCACTTAACATTGGTCAGATATGTTGGGGAAATTATTCATACCAAATATTCTTATGCAAAATGAATGTAGTCCAACTCCAAGTGACTTCTCTTCAGACTTGATACACCTGAAAAATACATACATAGATACATACATACATACATACATACATACATGCAAGTTCATCAGGCAAATCCATATCTGTCCTAGCATTTTCCCAATGACAGTGGTAATTCATGATTCTAATGCTTAAGATTTTCATCCTGAAGTGAGAATATTACAGCTCTACCTTTGCTAAGCCCATACAGAAGAAAGATGGTAAGGTCGTCTAGCCGCTGACCTCCACATATCTAAAGCAGGGTCGAGCCTTTTAAGAGTTAGACATTGTCTGCTAACCCAGATGCATAGTTCTTTGCTTACCATGGCATATACCATGCCATACCTATGATAATGGCCTCAAACCTTTGAAACAAGAAACCAAATAAATCATTATTCTCTTAAGGTTTTTTGCCATGCAGTTTGTTATGTTGATAAAGCAAACTCATGCCATATAAAATTGGAGATATGGTAAATGCAGTCCAACAAAACAGAGAAATAATCCATTATGTACATTATGACATTAAGAAAATGACTTCGTTAGATGGAATTATTGACCTTAGATTTTTTTTTCCCCTGTACTGCCTAAAAATAGACCTGAGGTGCTTTTGAGAACTAAATACAAAGTGGAGACCTATTAGGATACAAACTGAAAAATGTTATTGTAAATTAGGAATATGCAAGCCCTTTTAAAAATGTGTTCTTTTCCCACCAAATACACTCTTGGGTAAGAAAATCATAATATATCCAATTTGGTATTTCATTTAGGGAGTGACTCCTTGAAAGAGTTCAAGAAAACACAACAACGTAGATGAGTCATGATAGAATACAAATGGTAGTAGTTTATCCATCATTTACATTGCAATCATCAAATTCAGCAAGAAAAAGCAAAGCAATGAAAAAATAATAATTTTAATAGACCCTAACCTCATTCCTTCAAGAAATCATACATTTGGGCTAAAAGATTGCTCAGTGGGTAACGCTTCTTGCCAGCAAGCTTGACAAACTACTTCAATATGTGGAACCCACATGATGGAAGGAAAACCAACTCCTGTGAGATGTTCTCTTATTTCAACATGAATGCCATGGCATTCACAGACACAGACACACAACATTCAAGTACAACATAAAGTATTTTAAATAACCATACATTAAAATATGAGTTAACCTTGGTTTTTTTGTTTTTGTTCCTGTTTTTTGTTTTGTTTTGCTTTGTTTTGTTTTGTTGTTGTTGTTGTTCTTTTGTGTGTTTTGGGGTTTTTTTTTTGGTTTTGTTTTGTTTTTATTTTCGTACCCCCCCCCCCAGTGGAAGAGTCAACATCAAAATGAGAGATAACTTAAAAAGTGAATGAGGGATGGAAGTTAGAACAGGGATGCAGTAAAC
Source organism: Mastomys natalensis (assembly GCA_021653895.1). Taxonomy (NCBI): domain Eukaryota; kingdom Metazoa; phylum Chordata; class Mammalia; order Rodentia; family Muridae; genus Mastomys; species Mastomys natalensis. Next base: position 302,082 of record JAJTUV010001035.1, read on the forward strand.
ATGAAATCATCTTTTGAAAGTGTGTTTGCAGACTCTAGCAAAAGAATTCAGCTGCTCATCTGCCCTTCAACTAAGACTATCCTCCTCTAGGAGGAAAATTCGTCCTTATCAATTCATCCTGCAGCTTTGGAACTGAGGCACCTGGAGTAGTGAGGAAGAAAGGAGACACCACTTAACCACATCAGATAAACCTGCCTGTCAGGTGATGGAGTGACAGAAGTTACAGACAAACGACCCGCACTTTCAAGAATAAATCTTAAGTCTTATTCACTAGCAATACTCAATGCATTTATCTGTCCATGAATTTATGAACTGAAACAAGGTCATAAAGCACGTCTTGATTTGGTGAATATTAAAAATATAACATTTTACAATTGAAAATTAATAAAAGACATATCTATCCTATTCCAATGAATTTGTATAATGAATAGAAGTAGGTGAAAGGAAGAAAAAGGGGGAGGGAAAGGAAGGGTTAGACTAAGGAAGAGAAGAAAAGAGAAGAGAGAAGAGAAGAGAGAAGAGAAAAGCAGAGGAAGGAGAAAGGGTAGGAGAGTGTAGGTTACACTAAGTGAGGAGAGGGAAGAGAAGGAAAGGTAAAGTAAGGAAAGGAAAGGGAAGGAAGTGAAAGGGAAGGGAAAGGAAGGGAAGGAAAGGGAAGAGAATGTAAGAGAGGGGAGGGGAGGGGAGGGGAGGGGAGAGGAGGGGAGGGGAGAGATGTGAAGGGAGAAAAAGAAGAAAGCAATGAAGAAGAAAAGGATAAAGAGATTTGGATAAGGAGGACAAGGGGGGCTGGACACAAAGTGAATGTAGACAAAGAAATGGAAAAGCCCTAGGAAAAGAGGGAAAGAAGTGAGAGATGAGAACCTTGGTTCGCTCTAAAAGGATAAAGTGTTATGAGTCACACACCATGGTTAATTCAACTTTGCTTCTGAATCCCTATTAACAGGAAAGGTGGGGTTGAACTATTTCCCATTGCTAGTGGGTGTGAAGTTAGATAGACTGGAAAAAACCTGGTAGTAATACAAAATTTTGAAGTTGGCTGTACAACTTCCTCAGTTTATGTGATATTTGAATGTCTATCATTGCATTCATGTACCTCATCTATAATTGCATTCATGGTTTTTGTTAAAGACAGATTAGGCTGAGGATGTCAAGGAGAACTGGACCTTTTCACACAGAAAGTTTCACACTCTGTCAGTTAGCTGAGCCACAGAAAATGAGTGCTAGGCAACTACTCTCAATTGCTAAAACAAGAAGATTGTTCATTTAGGCTTAATAAGGGAAAAAGATAGGAAAGGACACGAGGGACAATTTCAGAAAACTTTAAATTACTGTTAAATTTAGCAATCCTTTCTGTAACAGTCTTGATAAAGGAATCTTGCTTAGAACACTGAGGTTCTCGGAACTATGATTCCAAGGGCCTTTCTTGAGAAAAATTTAATAAATGGCAAAAATAAACCTAGATGGCATCATTTGCATGGGACAGTGGGTAAACATGCTTGCCTCAAAGGCTTGATGACCCAGTCCAGTCTCTAGAGCCCGGGAATATATGTTAAAATAATATTAAAATAGAAAGCCCAATTCAGTGGTGTGCACCTCTAATTCCTTCAATGGAATAAGAGGAGATAATAGAATTGCTTACAACCCTGGACAGGTCAGCAGGAGTACACAAACAGTCCAGCAGCAGAAATACCAAGAGAGACCATGCCTCAAATAGAAGGTGAAAGGAGAGAACAGATTCCCCAACATTCTGACCTGCCTGCATTCTTGAAAGCACATAGGAGCCACAGCATGTATTCATGTGCACTCACATACCATACACTACTATGAACGAAAGAGAAAAAACTAAATGAAGGGTTACTTATTACCTCAGAAGAACCATGTACCCAGGTATGGCTGCAAGTGAGTAGAGGAAACTGCCAATGATTGTTAAGATTAAAACATACTGAAACTTTTTAGAACACTCAGGGCCTCTATTACACAGCCCCAGGACTGCAGATGAGTTTCCTGATGACAGAATGCAGCTGCAATTTTGAAACACCTGTCAAAAAAGAAGAAAGATATTGGGCTTAAACTTTCAGTATTGTCTGCACAGCTAGTTGGATCTGAATAGAGAGTCTTAGGTCAAGGATGTGACTCACAGGAAGAGCACTTACCTAGTTTGAATGAGGACCCAAGTTTGAGCACAAATACCATTAAATAAGAGACAGTAAATAATTAAAATGCAGACTAATTGTTCTCTTTACTTTCATCTCCTCTTTGGTATCTCAGATTATATCATTAAAATATAAAAGGTAGATTTTAAAATTTGGTATATTTTAAACACAGTGAGTAAATTTGCAAAAACTCACTTATTTTGAATTCACACATTATCTTTACCTAACTTTTGTTTGTTTGTTTGATTTACTTGTGTGTGTGTGTGTGTGCATACATGCACATATATGTGTCAATGTCTACATATTTTTGTGCCATGGCATTCATGTGAAAGTCAGGAAACAATGTATGGGATTTAGTTCTTTCTTCCTACCCTGTGAAACCCAGAATGTGATTCTGGTAGTAAGACTTGCTGACAAATGCCTTTACCTAGTTAGCCAATTTTCTAGCCTGTAAACTTTTTTTAATAATTAAATAAAAATGGCTTTGTTTGTTTTTACCTACTCCTAAGTGCTAAAATATCATGTGTCTCAGAATGTTGATGGAATAGTTAGATACTTAATAATAAACAAATTTATGTCCCCAAAGAAAAGTGTTTACTTAAAAAATGAAGCCAATATTTTTTTGAATTTTTATGTTTCCAAGTGTGATTATGAACCACCTCTAAATATTCTAGCATGTTTAAGGAAAAGAAAAATGCTTGATTTTTTATCATGCTAAACTATCATGATGGGGGGCTGGGGAGACGGAGTCAGTAATGTCCTGTACAAGCATGAGGATGTAAGATCACATGCCCAGCACACATGTGAAAACTGCAGGAATAGAGGATGTGTTTGTGACACTGATGCTCTGAAGGTATTAACAGGTGACTCTCAGCAGGGTGGTGGACTGTGAGAGCAAGTGTGGTAAGGTCGAGCTAAAGGCTAGAAGCCCGAGTCTCTGATGGGACAGTTGGAGCTTTGCCTGCTCTCAGCACCAGGCCCCTGTCATGTAGCCACAGCTGCCTATAGAGAGATTTGTGGCCATCAGTCATATAAGGGCAACACCCCCAAGCCCTTCAACATGTAAATGAGGCAACCCTAAAATCTCAGACCAAGACAATATAGGAAAAGAAATATGACCACACTCTAGGCTCAAAACAGAGTTCTCCATTCTAATGAGGTACCAGAAGCCTGGATGGTATTGCCAATAAACTTCCCTTCCCAGACATTCCTCCCTGCAAAAGATATTTAATCTCAGGCCCACCCTGAGAAGTGGGGTATAGTTTTATGCATTCACTTTCCACCATGACAATAAGCTGTTTGGAAACATGAACTGACTCTTTTCATCAAGATCTGCTGTTAGGAGCCATGGAGAAGGTCTTCGCCTACAGAGTCGCACCTTAGTCTCCTGTAGAAGGCCTCTCTGTGCTCCCAGCCACAACTGCCACCAAGCTAACAACAATCTCTCTGCTGGAACAAGCTAGACAGAGATCCCCTTTCCCCCACACTCACCCCATGTCCCCATCCTTGGGCGATGACTCCCATTCTCAGTTCTTCAGCTACTAGTAGCAGTGCTTGGATGTCCAAGAGCCTGAGAACCCCACCAAAGGCCCAGGGAACCCCAAGCCAGCTTCATCTTTTCCACATCTCAGACTGTGCTTTCCAATCCCTGGAGCAGCATCTTGGTGCTTTGCTCCAGCCCAATACCACTTCAGTGGAGGCCTAGGGTAAATGCAGTCAAACTCCCTGAGTTCCATCCCACCAAGTGGCTGTGCCCAATGGTAACATGGGCCAACAACCCTACAACTCCCTGGGTTAACTTACCAGGTAGCTTAATAGAACCAGTAAATTCAAGAACACTGAGATCCTATCTCAGAAGCACAAAGTACATGGAACTTGAGAGTCAAGAAGTACTTACATTCTGGCCTCCATATGCACATGCTCTTGTATACCAAATACATATACCCACAATAAGCAAATAAATAAATGATAGATAGATAGATAGATAGATAGATAGATAGATAGATAGATAGATGACAAAAAGTTCATGATATGAAAAGTTTTCTGCCAATCTCAATTACACAGCAAATCTGCAGACATTCTGGGATTCATGAAACCCTATGTCAACAAAGTAAAATTCTGTGCAGAGTAATTAATTAATTTTAATGTTGATTTTATGTATGCCTCTGTATATGTGTTAATACAAACAGGTTCATGCTGGTGCCTGAGAAAGTCAGAAGACTGTCAGATGCCCTGGAGCTGGAGTTTTGAGCTGTACCTTCTGTCTTCAGGGAACTAAATATGTCCTCTAAATGTCTCAAGTGCTCTTTATAACTGAGCTATCTCTCCAACCCATCCAGAGCATTTAAACTCAGATCATTTGAATAATGATATCCACTCTTTGTAATTACAAAATAATGCTCAGACTCTGTCAAGGTTTTATATAATCTCTAGGAATTGTAACATCAATATGTATATACAAAGTAAATTGAATTGCTCACAAAAAAATATTAATCTATTTTAAGCAAGGACTACTCTTTGCTTTTTAGCAGAGGAAGGCTTAAATCATAGCACATGTTAACTCAGGACACAAAACATTCAGCCCAAACACTGAAAGGATTTTTACCATGTTGGTTCAGTTCCAACGAACTTTTACAGCCCGCGAGGCAGGCTGACATGTATGCTAGGCCGTTGTCCCCACACACTGGATCCCATGTGTTTGTTACACAGTTACACCTTGTGTTGCAGTCAGCAAGGAACTTATTCTCCGCATATAGTTGGTGATGAACTCTAAAATGATTTGAAATAATGTCATGAATTCTGAGAAATCTACCCAAGCACTTTATTTTCTTCTTTTCATCTCAGCTTGTACAAATACATGAGGAGAGAGAGAGAGAGAGAGAGAGAGAGAGAGGAGAGAGAGAGAGAGAGAGAACTCTGTTCCTCCAGAACTGAAACAGAAATTATTCATATATCAATGTGTGGCCCCTATACTATGATTTTGGCACACAAGTAATACACTCCAATAGTCTTATGAATGCATTTTTAGTTATATCAAAACCAAACCTAAAGTACCTACCCTATGAGAAAATATTCTGCTGTCAGAGTTAAATTGAAGAGGGCTAATCTCTTTATTTATATGCATGATGAGAAATAATGATAATGATGGGAAGTAATAAAGAGGGCTGATTTGAACAAAATCTGCAATTTCCATTTATAAGATAGGTGGAGCATTTAGCTCCCAAAATGGAGTGTTTGACTGATCACACATGCTCTTCTGAGATAAAAAGTGCCCAGCACTGACAAGAAGATTTAAACAGGACAATGTGGGAGTCTAGAAGCTAAATACAAATCCTGTCCTTCAAGCACAATGTGGAGTCAGCATGACAGGAGATGGATTTAGTATGTACAATTCTATTCTGGTGGTGTTGGAGCCATTTTTTGTAAACACACTAATTGCCCCCGAGTTTCAATTTGTACATCTCTAAAGTGAATGGAAAATTTCCTAACTTAAAAAATAAATAAAATCAGATGAGATTTTATATATACATACATATACATAATTACCTATTTTATACTTGAAATCATTTAAATACTATAATTCTTAGTAATGTTGAATTTTAATTTTAATCTCTCTGTCTCTTTATCACTCTCCATCTCTGTCATGAGTGTGTGTGTGTGTGTGTGTGTGTATGTGTGTGTATGTGTGTGTGTGTGCAGTTTGTGTGTAGGAACATGTTTACAACAGTGTGTATGAAGTAATCAGTAGATAATCTTCCACCATGTTTGAGACAGAGTCCTCTGTTGTTCACTGCTGCAAAAGCCAGATTAGCAGATCCAGGAACTTTCAGGTTTCCTGCCTATGACACTCAGCTCACAGTGGGAGACCTGGGATTACAGATACCCTACAGTGTCTACTTTTAGATGGTTCTGGGGATCTGAACTCAGGTTCCTCTGCATGGATCTTTATTACTGTGTTCCCCACCATTCTAAAAGGAACCTCAAGTATATGGCCTACTTCAGTTTAACTGATTAGTTGATGTTATAACTATGCCCTAAACTAAGTTTTACATTTCTCAGGCTAATATATAATATGACCAGGAAACAGGTCAAATGCAAAATCAAAGATTACAGTGTACATGTGATCTACCTATACCAGTGACATTAATAAACATACACATTAATTGGCTTACCATGCATTAGATTCAATTATGATAGATTTGAGCCCATTGTAGATACTTATGAAGGCTTGTAACCTGTACAGTCAACCTTAAAGCTACCTGTTCAGAGGAGTATGAGATACTGAATAATCTAGGCTACAAAGCTCCAGGTTACCTTTTTTTTTATTACACTTTAAAACAGACTGGGATATCACCAACCACCTGTGTGCATGTGGAATAAATTTACACACTGATAGTCCTCAGACCTTTTTAACAAGCTCACACTTTGTATGAGATGGCATAAAATTGATGAATGGAAGAAAAACATAAAATAACCATGGATCACTGCCATTAAGTCATAATAAAATGATCTGGACCATGTACAATCTTTGAAGAAAGTGAACAGCAATTGTGAAAATATTTTGTTCTTCATTAGGAAACAACATACCCTTTATAAGAGGCAGTTAATCCAGCAACTGGGGAATTATCACAGGTCATCATAAAGTTAATGAAATAAAGAAGATATTCAGACAAGGATAGACAGAATGCTAGGTATGCAGCTTTCTTGACAGTGATCTTAAACTTCTTCATAATAAAGCCACCAATTAAATATCCAAGGCATATTGGAGGTAAGGAATAAACACCTATAAACACAAGAGAAATAGTATTCATAAGGACATCAGAAAAATAAATGTTACCATTCTGTCCAATAAATCTTACTTAACAAACAATTTATCTTAAATATACCGTGATTCTGCCCCTATTTAATCATATATTATATAAATGAGGTTTACAAATGCCCATAACACCACTTTAAAACACAATTAGCATTTACTTAATCATTTGCAGCACGTTTTAAACACCTTTATGACCATTATACAAACACACACACACACAAACACATACACAATATTAAATATTTCATTTGTTTCTTTCCACATGGTGTATTGGGAATTTGACTTTGCTTCAGGTGATCTTGAAGGTTGCTACTGAGTCTCTGTTTATCAAATGTAAAACATTTTGTGCATCATTGATGTCCAGCATTTTTCCTCCCTGACTCTCTTTCCCTGTACAAAAATAACTGGGGAAGAAGAGAGAGAGAGAGAGAGAGAGAGAGAGAGAGAGAGAGAGAGAGAGAGAGAGAGAGAGAGAATCCTGAATCCTGTGTAGGGAAGATCCACACAACACTACTCCCAGGGTTAGAAGAATTTAACCATCCTTTACAGCTCCACATCACTGCATTTTACATTTTAGGGTGAGGACTGGGATTTGCACTTTCAGGGAATTCTAGATAATGTGGCAGCCCATGATCCTCACTTTTCAAGGGATAAGTAGGGTCCCTGGATTTAGTGTAACTAACAAGAAAAGCAGAGTGTAGCTCACAGACTTGTCAGGCCAACAGGGGTCTGAGCAACTCAATTCCGAGGAATGTGGAGAGCAAGAACTGAAGCCCAGATGTAACAAGCGGTTGTAAGATACAGAAGCCCAGTGAGTTAACTCTGTATTCCTCTTTGAATTAACATATTGGTATTTGAAAACTGACAAATATGAGCTTCTCCTAAGATTCCTATAACTGTGATGATTTTCATTCAGTTTGGAGAGAAATCAGAGAGAGAATTTCAGACTTCTTTCTTCTTTTTTTTTTTTTTTCTTGATTTTCTTGGAGATTGGAAGGAAGACATTTACCAGACTATCCTAAGACATTTCATTTCTTTGTATTCTCCTAGTCACATTATCTTACTGTTAAACATGTTCTTGTGTACGAAGAAGGTGATACTAAGTAATGAATGTACGTACCTATGAGGAATACTATCTCTGCAGTAGATTTTCTGTATTGCTGTTCATAGTATTTGGGCAAAAAGGTAAACATATTGATAAATGCATTTATCTGGAGCACACTCATAAGGATGAAAAGCATGTAAATAGGATTGCAGAAGAGGCTCTTCATGAATGGCAAGAAATCTGAAACAAGAGAGCATACAGACCATGAAACTAACTTGGCCTTCCTTGCATTTTGTGTCCAGTGTTCTCCTAAAATATCATCGATTCTTTCCTATAACACAAATATATTTGATACATCTTTACTCCTTGGGACTAAAGTTCTATGTTACTGTTTAAGTCACGTTGAAGTTAATGACACACCAGGCTATATACAAATCAAACTGTGAGGACAAACTAAACTATAAAAAGATAGGATTTTGTCTCTGTCCACACTTTCATTTGCTTCTTTCTCGTTTCCTTCTATCATGCATTCACAAGAGAGTGACTAATCTGTTTTCTGGAATCAGCAAGAAACCAGCTTTGATGAAGTCTCCTTTCTGACTCTGAAGGTATTACCCCTTAATACAAGAATGGATAAGCTGACAGCTTATGAATGCTCCAGGAATCATACTGCAGCCCAAACAACTCCAACATCTTGCCAGCTCTTCACAGCAGGACACATATCAGAAGCACCTAGTGATAATCATAAACATCTCAACACAGAAGTCTCACTTTAAGTAATGCCATCAAGTTGGTGTACATCTGGAACCTTCCAAGTTTCCACTCTTTAAGAAGCTCAAAGTCAAGTTTGTAGCCTGTGTCTAGGAAATGGATTGGATCTCACTGAAGATAATTTGGCTGAAATCCACAGTTAACCATCTCTTTCCTTTTCATGTCTTCATGTCTTGATTTTCTAATTTTATACTATACTTCATAAATTGCCTCAAGGTTTATTTAGATAAGTGTACCAAGAATAAAACATTTAGAAGTAGAGACGGAGCAGTTTAATGGAAAGAAAGGTACTCTAGTGGCAAAACCCATCTTTGTGAGTAAGATGGTTGCATTCAGTATTCCCGGGAGCTTTTGAACTTACCATGTTTGTTGACATCCCTGTCCTCCTAAATGAGTCTCCAAGGTTCACAGTTATTTTCTGTATGTCTTATTCTCTGCTAAGCTCTTTCCTAGTTTTGAAGTTTTGATTGATCTAATAGATCACAAAGTTGCACACATGACAACATTTGCCCTTTCTGGAGAATCTGTAACATGGCTATGATTCTAAGAAGGTTCAAGTTTCTGCACCAGTGCCAAGTGTGGTTGGCTCTAATGTTTAGGGCAGATGTGACCATTCAGCACACATTGGTGTTGGGGGTTGTGTATGGTGGAGGAAACAGCAATATCATCAGTAAAATGCCCACCACAGTAGTTTGTGCCAGGACAACACAGAAACCCAGGATATAACTCAGTATTACCTTCATTTGACAGGTAAAGCACTGGCATCCCATCTTCCAACTATATACTTTCAAAATTCCAGAGCCCAAGCCACGTCCCTCATATACTAACTCTGACTTCTGGAGAACACTACACGACTTTGAAAATGATTCCATGTTTTAAGAATGAGCACTGCTGAACAACACCCCAGTGTCCCACCATAGTTTCTCACAGAAGCATCTCTACTTCGCATTATCAGTTAGTAACATTCCTGCTTATATTAGGACAGTTTGTTCTAAGGTAACAATTCTCCTATAAACTCCCACAAACGATCAAATATAGAATGTTATGTCATCTATCAGCCTTGACTTCAAGAATGCTCACAGCTAAACATTTTTCTTATCACACAGCTTTTTTATCTTTGTCTTTATCTTTGATTTCTGGTTTTTTTTTTTTTTTTTTTTTAACTTGGACTAATATTTTCTGTAAATTAGGACTGCCAAAACAGATGGGAAAATATATTTTCTCATTGAGGGTTCAGATTGACTTAAACTCTTCATTAATCTAACCTAAAATCAGCCAAGCTATCTATCATATCAGTTATTTTCAAGTGGTGACTGTGGAAGACATTTAACACCTCTGAGTAGGTACATTTGGTGACAAACTGTCTTAACTCAGCACAAGTGACAAGTGCCCACTACACACAGACCCATCTAAACCAAATAGAGTTTAAAGTTTTCATGTTTGCCTTTAGTGATTCCAAGATTTTCCTTTTTGGTTCTTTCTCTATATTTCTCAACTTTCTCATATTTAGTCATATCCACATTATCCTGTTGTCCTTTCCTTGGGAGTGCTTTTGGCAAAAAGAAAAAGGGGATGCTGGTCAGGATATTCACTGCTGCACAGACCAAAAAGCCAATCCACCAAGCACCGACCCAGCGTGTATCTGTGGGAGTTATGGTCAGGTCATCTGTAAAGAAATGTATATATTGTATTAGCTTGAATAATTTTTCCTTAGTAAACTGTAGAAAAATTTTACAATTCATAAATTCATCTAAACATAATCCTTGTATATCGTTGTTCACCATTCACACATTTGTTATCATTCTTCTTTGTGCCTTGAACTTGTGATCATCTTTATCTGCTTCCCACATGCTGTGATTACAGGCACCTACCCCTTTACTGGTGTAATTCAGACCTTTAGAAAAAATATTTGAGGTTGATCCATTTTGTGAAGTTAAATTATGTAAGAAGAAAAGAGTCTGGAGTTGTTCATGTAATACTAATTAAAAATTTATCTCAAAAGACAGAAAGAAAATTTGAGACATATTAAAGAAACTAGGTTTATCCTGATGTAGTCATGTCTTAAAACACCACAAAGGGTGAGGAAGGGTCCAGAGAGACAGTTCATTGGCCAAGAATTATTTATGCTTTTGCCTGCAACTTTGATTTCAGGAGGTCTGACATCTTCAGCAGGCAACCCCACAAACATACATAGACATACATATATACATAAAAATAATAAAACAAAATACATGGTAGCCAATTATTTTTTATGTTTTGTGTATTCACTAAAAATTAACTATTTTGGGAAGAAGTGGGGACCGGAAAAGAATGGATGAAGTCTGAGGAGGAAAGAGGGAGAGAGATCTAGTAGAGACACCTGGAATTGGGGATCATCTCTTGGGTGAGCTAGAAACCTAAAACAATAAAAATTTCCAGGAATCAATGAGGGTGACCTTAGCTAAAACTCTCAGCAATGTAGGATATGGAGTTTGAACTGGCCATCTCCTGTAATCAGGTGAGACTCCCAATGGAGGAGTTGGGACACCAACCCACTCACAAATGCTTAAACCCACAATTTGTTCTGCCTACAAGATATACATTGGTAACATATGGAGCAGAATTTGTGGGAAAAGCCAACTAATGACTGGCCCAGGTTGGAGCTCATGCCATGAGAGGGAGCCCACCCATGACACTATAAATGATAGTTTGCAACAGTAGCAGACAGGAAACTAACATATTTGTAATAGAAAGACATACCCAACAATTGATCAGAACAGATTCAGAGAGCCACAGCCAAACATTAAATGAAGCTTGGGTAATCCTGGGGAAGAGGGGGAAGAATGATTGAAAGAGTCAGAGAGGTTCAGACACACATACAAAAAACCTACAGAATAAACCAACCTGGGTCCATAGGTGCTCATAGATACTGAACTGCCGACCAGTGTGCATGCAGGAGACAAATCTAGGCCCTCTGCACATATGTTAACAGTTGTACAGGCTAGTCTTTATGTGGTCTCTTAAACAAGGAGCCAGGGCTGTCTCTGACTACATTGCCTGCTTTGGATCTCTTTCTTCTGAGCTCAATAGAAGAAGGCACACCTAGTCGTATTGCAATTTCCTGTGCCAAGGTATATCTGTGGGAGGCCATCCCTCTTTGGAGTGGATAGAGGGGGAAGTAGATGGGGGGAGGAAGGTAAGAGGGAGGAACTGCAAAGAGAGAAGGAAGGGAAACCAGTGATAGTGATGTAAAGTAAATAAATAACATAATTAATAAAAAGACTAGAAATAAGGAAAAATAATTAATTTTATCTAGCATTTTGTGGTGATATATTTTCCATCAGTAAATGAGCTTTTCTGTCTGTCATGTAAAAATTTAATAAATTGATGGTCATCACATAACTGAAATACTAGTTTTGTTATCCGTAGTAACTGCCTCATTTGAAAAAAAAAAAAAGAAAACTCTGTAGGTAAAAATTTTAAAACAAATATATGGCTGAAATGTGGTGAGAGATTGGTGGATTTTGAACCAGAATTTGAAATTTTATCCTTAGCTCTGTTCCCCTTAAGTCTGTAAGCAGTGTTTATGTAAATTATGATCAAGGGAGGCAGTGGTATAACATTCCTGAGCATTCTCACACACTTTAGGGACTGGACTTAATGGAAAAAAATATCTTATAGCACCTGTCAATAATAAATTTGATGGCCTATGGCCTTGGTAGAAAATAGGATTTAGAATATCTGGGATATAGGAAGGATTTTGGGATAATGTCAGGCATGGGATATTTGCGTGAGAAGATGTGACAAGATGGATACATGTACCTGAGCATAGGTAATCAGCCAAGTAGCAGAATGTAGATTAGAATGAATGGGCTAATTAAAGGTATGAGATTGTCAGAGAAGAGCCTATCTATATGGCCAAGATATTTGTAAATGTATTTTGACTCTGAGGTTTTTTTTTTCTGGAAGCATGGGGCTGTGAGGAAGAACCAGACTCAACTTCTACAAATGTCACATAACCACATTGTAGAACCAAACTAACTTGAGATAATTTTCTGAATAGAGGGATCAATTCTCCATAAAAACAAGACAGTTTTATAGTGCTGTCTTTTTAAGAAAAGAGGAAAAAAATAAGCAGTGCTTTAAAACTTTTCTAAAAGAATGACCCTACATTTAGAAAGGCAACAGCTAGGGGGAATGGAGGCCTATAAGCAGCAGGTAGTGAATGGGAATGCACACAGCCTTCCATGGGCCCAACAGCTCAGTTTGGATCACACAGCTAAGACCTAAAGATGTGCCCAAGCAACAACAAGAGTGCCCTTCAAGAGAGAAGCAGATGAGCAGTTGCTGAGCTCCAGGCAGAAGGTTGGGAAGGAATATAAAGGCTCCAGCCCTATTCTACCATGGGCCTACTACATTCATAGAATAGGCAGAGACCAGAGGCTCTGGCCCAGCCAAACATGGCAGAACATACAGATTTGAGATTAGCAGTGGACAGAACCCCAAGAGGGCAGTCCAGAACTGGTCAAAGGCAAGAGAACAGAATGGCTTTTAGAAAATAAAGAAGTCAAGATGGGGACCCCTGCTGATAGATAAAGCTGCTTGCGAATGACAGTCTAAAATCCAAACTGAAACATTTTTTCCTTAAAGGTAAGTTTTTACTTAATAGAAAGTAGGAATGTTCTTAGTAATCTAAAAAATAAATAAATATCAACCTTAAATTTATATACAGAAAGAGAAAATAGTCCTATTTACCCACATGAGGCATGTTTGATTTCAATTTGAAAGATAATGCTTTTTTTTTCTGTTGCCAAAAAGCATTTTGCCCTAGGAAAGACATATTCTACTAGTTAATGTAAGGACTGTAAGTTAGGGTTGGGGCAGAGTTTATTGCTTTTATCTTCCAGGAGAAGAAATCATCCAACATCTAAAGAAAAATGATGAATCATTAAGATCCGAGAAAAGGAGCAAACAAGTGGCATATAAAAATAATACTGTTATGCTTATTAATTGTACTTGTTACTTATCATCTTGGCAATGCAGAATAAAAATGGCTTTTGTTAGAGGAGATAAATAAATCAAATAAACAAGTGTCATAGAGATGATGTGATATTGTTTTACAATGTGTTTGAATGTATGCTTAAGTAATGAGATGGAAAGTTATTTAATAAAGTTGAATAGAGGGAAGAAAGTTAAAATAAGAGAAAAAAGAATGATAGCCATATCTACATAAAAAGTAGATATACAAGAAAGGGAGATAGAGATAAAAAATTGATACAAATGTTTTTAAGAGTACATAGATGCTAAATAAATAAACTCATGCCTTTGATCCCAATACTTGGGTGACAAATCAAAAACAGATAAGTTCCTTGTAAACTCAAGGTCAGCCTTATCTACAGAGAAAATCCAGATCAGCCTGGGCTACACAGAGGAGCTCTGTCTCAATAAATAATAATCCATATATTTTATTATAGAGGAGTATATTTGGACACCATAAGTTTGTTTTGATTTGACAATATGAGCATGGTTACATGGTCAGTGGTAATTGTGATACTCTTTGAGAGTAGTCAAAATGGAGCAGACCTGAATAGAAAAGAGACTGCTATTGGATCAGTTTATACTCATAATGACTTCAAATTCCTGGAAAAAAAAGCTACGTTATGCTGAGGAGATACTTTGTGTATGTATCAATGGGAAGGAAGAAATGATTTTAGATTTCACCCAAAGCAATAAGCATCAGATTTGATAGGGGAAGACCCCCTGAAGATCTTAGCTGCAAACAGGAAGAAAGAAAAAGAAGACCAAACAGAACAGGTAACATGATTTGCTGATCCCTGTATATGAAGAAGCCCTGAGACTAGCTAAGACATAAAAATGTCTCTAGCCAGAACTTCAGCTATACATAGTCAATGTATCTTATTGGCTGAAGAGTCTTCAAGATTCATCATGCCATCCTTTCATATGGCTTAGAAGGAGGTTTATATTGTAGTTTGGTTATATAGTCCAAACTAACTTAAGAAAAATGGATGTCTTTCACTTGCTCAAAAAGAAAACAAAGAATCTTCATTAACTGATCTGGGCACATTGGACATTCCATACATTGTGTTAATAGGAAAATATATGTTACCTCTGAAAGCTTTATGTTCACAGAAAAAAAAAAAAAAAAAAAAAAAAAAAAAAAAAGAGAGCCTTGACAAGATTTGCCTTTGGAATGTTGAGATGCTGAGGCTTAATGTTCCAGCATCCTGCCTGATCCTACCTCAGACTACGTCAATGCTATTATTCCTAAAGATTGTTTCAAGAAAAACTTCAGGACATCTAGATCATTTGGTCCAACCTTACAGACTGTTCCAATCAGGATTTCACTTAAGTCTGAACTTTCTCAGAACATAGATTGGACAACCAAAGCTACATCTAGGTTTCTTAAGAGTTAACCATTTTCCCATTTTTCTTGGGCCCCCAAAGAAAACTTAGCCCCATTCCCAAAAGGTTGGGTGGAGGATTTTTGATCATTCAGTGGGTGTTGGATGTTTGTTGTCATTTAATACGGGAAAGGTTATAATTAGTTATGGATTCAGACAGGGAGAAGACCAAATAGGGTGGTAGGATTCAGGGATTTCTTTTTTCTTCCCTTACTTTTCTCTATCCTTCTTTTTTTCTTTATTAGGTAAGAGAAATAGGTTAAAAAGAAAACCGGGATATACAAATATTACAAGACTAATAGACAAACAGGGATAGATTATTGAATCTACTCGGACATAACCAAACAAAAAATTATAGCCATAATCTTACATCAGTGGAGCTCTTTATTTCGAGGCAAAATTGAGGTTATGTTTTGTTACACTGGTATAAAATCTTCTATATTGATACACAAATAAGTTTATTTTAATAAATTTATATAAGTTATTGTATATTGATACAAATTTAAGCTTATTTTTATACACATAACATATATAGGTTTTCAATGTTTGTTTGAGGTATTATATAATTCTTAAAGACACAACATAAAGTTCTAGTCCTTTTAAAAGCTACTCTTACAAACTGTTAGGGATAAATAAATTACAAATTGGTACTTAGGTAGTCAAACTCATGATCATATTAGATCCTAGTTTAGTTAATTACAATAAGATGTTTTCAAAGTTATTCAGATAGTAAATAACTAAAAATAAACAATACTTCATAATTCATATATACTATTGATAGACAGTTTTGAAAACATCAGAGATTTACAAAATAAGGCATTTAACATTGTATCATTATTTAAAAACTCTTTTCAACTATCATACAGGTCTGCTCCTGACAGTACCACCATTTCACTTCAAAGATGATGATCATCAATAACAACCTCCATGAGTTGCTTCAATTGTGGCAAGCTATCCACTGGGCAAAGAAAGTGTCCATGCTTCAGCTATATCCACAACATTGGGAATTTGGAATTTGAATAGGCCACCTCCTGTAGCCAGGCCAGAACCCCAGTGGAGAGTTAGGGACACAAACCCACTCACAAAACTTTGAACCTAAAATGTTCCTGTCTAAAATAAATACAGGGATGGTGGATAGAACAGAGACTGAAAAAATGGCCAACCATAAACCACCCAATTTCAGACCCATCCCATGGGTAAGAACAAACCTCTGACACTATTAATGATACTCTGTTATGCTTGCAGACAGAAGCCTAGAATAACTGAACTCTGAGAGACTTCCCACAGCAGATCACTGAAAAAGATGCAGAGACCCACAAGCAAACATTGGACAGAGCTCAAGGAGGAGGATTGAGAGCCCAGAAAGGCATAGGAACTGCACAGGAAGACCAATAGAGTTGACTAACCTGGACCCTTGGGGCTCTTACAGATTCAATCACCAACTAAAGAGCATCTAAGGGTTGGGAATTGGTTATAATGCTTTGTCTTAATTTGGCTCTCAAAAGTCGCAGTTTCAGATATTGAGGGTCCTTGTCCCCAGCTGTCTTTGATTGGTAATAAAGAATGTCCATACTGCCAATGGCTGGGAAGGGAGGACTTTTAGATTTCACAAGCAAGGAATAAAAGGAGAGAAGGGGGAAAAGAGGAGAATCACCATGATGGAGGACAAAGGGAACAGATTAAAAGGCCCGCTTACATGTAAGAACAAGGGTAAGTGGCCACAGGGGTCACTCACCTGACTGGGCCTGGGGCAGCAGAAATAAAATATAGATTTAGCAAATATTAATTCAAGAATAGCAGACAGGAATGTGTGTTACCTGCAGGGAGGTTTAGAAGTGCCCAACCATTGAGCTAGTCAAGGAATATCAAAATTAGCTGGTGTGTGTGTGTGTGTCTTTCATTCATAAATCCAGAGTTCTTGAGTGGGTGCAATAACCTGCACTTGCCAGAAGCCAAAGCAGTTTAACTAACTCTCTGCTACATACATGGGCTGGATCTAGGCCTCCTCACACATATGTAACATATGTGCAGCTCAGACTTCATGTGAGTCCCAAACAACTAGAACTATTCCAAATGCTATCGCTAGTTCATAGGATATGCTCCTCTACCTGGACTGCCCTGTCTGGACTCAGCAGGAGAGGATGTGCCTTGACCTGCAGAGACTTGATATACTTGGATAGTCAGTGGGTCACCACCCAATCAGAGAAGAAGGGGAGAGTAAATGGGGAAGTGATTGTGGGAGGATGTAATGAGGATGTAAAGTGAATAAATATTTAAAAGAAAGAAAGAAAAACATGCTGTCCAGAAAGGACAAATGCATGCAGTGAAGTCAACTGCCAAACTCTGCCAAGACAGGGTAAGAAAGTCCTTCATAACTCTTGCTTTACAAATATGTCTGTCGGATAAACTTGGCCAGAAGGCTGAAGATGGAAGTTCCAATATTATAGAGACAACTCTGGGGATCTGATCAAGTAGACAACAATGTCTATCTTTTATATAATTGTAAATGTAAATGTTTCCTTATAGTTTTTTTTAATTGTTTAGTAATTATTGTATTTATATACAGGTTTTAGTTAAAAGAAGATCCTTTTATTAGACTCAACTGGGAAATTATGTAGAAAATATCTTTAGTATTTATGGATGTCACACCTGTCAATAATAAATTGATGGCCTATATCATAGATAGGAAGTAGGAGATGGAATATCTGGAATGCAGAATGGATTCTGTGATAGTGCCAGGCACAGGAAATTTATGTAACAAGATGAATTTATGGTACCTGAGTACAGAAAACCAGAAGTGACTGAATGTAGATTAGAATTACTGGGTTAATTTAAGTTATGAGCTAGTCAGAGAAGAGCCTAGCTATATGGCCATGGTACTTGTAAATGTATTTTAAATCTGACTCTTATTTCTGGGAGCATGGGGCTGGCAGGAAGAGCTAGATTTAATTTCTACAGGACTTTTATAAATAAAATGTATTGCTTTACCTGTTTTCACAGACCCAATGTCTACATACATGCGTGCGCAGAAAGATCCCAACACAAGTCCAATAATTGGGCCAACAACCTTCCCCATTTCCAAAATCCCTGGAAGTAAACAAAGATAGAAATACACATAACCAAAACATGAATTTTCTTGCACACAAAAATCTGTGAGATTGAGTTGTTTATAATCTTAATTTCTTTTCCTTCCTTTGCAGAGCTGCATATAAAATGCAATAGGGTAAATAAAAGCTCTACCACTGAGCTGCATGCTCTATAATTGAAGATACATCTTATATATTCAAGATATTAAGAAATTGTTCTTGTTATCTATGTTGCATCTACATAATATATTCATATAACATACATATGACTATCTATCATATGTATGTTACATGTACCTGTGTTGATGTTTATAAATATTGAAAAAGAATTTTTCATTGTTTCAATATTCAACATTCTCAGAAGATCATGTGTTAGAGAATTGTTTTCCAGGAGGGCATCACTGGAGTCTGATGGAACCCTTCCAATCCAGGGCATGGTGGTGAGACTTCAGGTCATCTGGAGTAGAACCATAATCTCCTTCCCATTTTGTTGTATTTTCCTATCATGAGATGAATGGCTTTACCACACTTATCCTTCTGCCATAATTAGCTTCTTTCATGCCAAAACCACAAGTCCAGCAACATAGACCAAAACATCCAAAGAAGTGATCCAAGTGAATTATTTGTTTTTATAAACATTATCTCAGTTATATATTAAAGTGGAAAGAAATTGACTGACACAGGAGCTTCATTACTTAAAGCAACCTTCCAAATTCTCTTTTATGTTAAGATAAAGGCAAGGGTGTCACTATCAGTCCCCTCAAAGACTGGATGTGAACAAGGTCCTCTGGTGTTTCCACAGCCTTGTTTTAAAAGGGCCTCTATAATGGTTACCTTTCATTGTCAACTTGGCACCACATAGAATTACCTAAGAGGAAAGCCTTAATGAAGTGCTGTCTACATTGGGTTTACCTTTGGACATGTCAGTAGTAAACTGTCTTAATTAAGTTAAATGATTTGAAAAGGCCAAGCCCTATGGGCAGGAGTTCTGAACTGCATAAGATTAGAGAAACAGCCTAGCACAACAATGTAAGCAAAGGCATAGAATGTATACATTCACTCTGCTTTTGTAGGTGTGACCAGTTGCTTTGACTCCAGCTACTGTGGCTTAGTTGTGCTGCAACTGTAAGTCAGATGAACCTCTTTCTTCAAATGAACCCCTTTTTCTTCAAAGTCTAATTTTCACACAGAAATAAAAAAGAAATTAGAACAGTTTCTAAATTAGTGTGTGTTGTAATGAACTTCTTATACTGCAGCTTCATCAAAGCTCCACTACGGAAACTTCCTTTCACAAAAAGAATGTGTCCTCACAACAGCATTTATCTTTGATGTTATCCTGGCTTACCTTTCTTATCTTACAGTTATTTTCACTTCCTTGGTCCTTTCTAACCACACCATGACTTCTTTGAAACTACCTCTAGCATCTCCCAATGTACCTGCAATTCAGAATCCCTCCTAAATCATCCCTACCCACAGAAAATTCAGATATGAACAAAGTCAACTTCCTTCCTTCTCTTTACTTTACATCCTGTCTTTTCCTCTTCCTCTGTGGTTCTATGGGTTAGTCTTCTTCTGTGTGCCTGACTTCTCAATACCAAACCCTTCTATCTTCCTTGTTCTCTCAAACACTTCCTTCTGTTTGATGTCCTCTATGCAAAGATTCCTACAAGATCTTCAACTTCTACTGAGTTCTTTCTGCCCTACACTCTCTGCCTGTCATTCTGCTCAGATGGCTTGTGATTCTAAGGTGCTCTCTTGGTACCAAAAGTCATCTCTACCATGGGTCACATTCTCCACTATTGTTCTTTATTCTCTTAACTTACTTGATATTATTGGGCAACTCCTCATTTGTCTGCTTCCTCTTAACACCTTCTTCAAATTGTAAATTTATTTTTCATGTTGTTCCCATGAATAGTCCCTGTTAACATTTTCTTTTCTCATTCTACCCACTAAGTAGAACAGTCCTGAGTGTGGATTCTTATGAATACTCAGTACATTTATGCATTCTCAAGGACATTTCATTTCTTTTTGATTTAACTTATAGATAATTATATCTATAGTTACATAGATAATTCCCAGTTTTCATCATTGGCTTCTATATCTGTGCATCTACAGATCCATATATCAAATTATATTCTTAATTTGTGTGTTTTGTATTTATTTGATTATATACATTTATATAATTATATACCTATTCATTTAAGAAAATAAGCTACTTATGCACTAAATATAAGACTCACAAATTATGTATCTTATTCAGTTAAATAGTTATTATTGTAGTTTTTGACATGTATTATTGTCATATAGTATTGTGTTATTGACATGTCCAAAGGTAAACCCAATGTAGACAGCACTTCATTAAGGCTTTTCTCTTAGGTAATTCTATGTAGTGCCAAGTTGACAATGAAAGGTAACCATTATAGAGCCCCTTTTATAACAAGGCTGTGGAAACACCAGAGGACCTTTATGTATGTAATTTGTCTCAAAATTTGATGAATAGATCTATTTTGTAAGATCTATTTATCATTGTAGGATATGCTTGTATTTTTTCTTAGATGGATGGGAAGGGATCTAAAGAGAATGACTAAATTAACATTAGAAAAGATTACTCTCAAATTAATAAGTCTCCATAAAGTGACAAAGGTTATTTTTATATTTAATTCATCTTCATTAATCCTACCTCTTTTCCTGTTATCTCTAACCCTATTTAGTTATTTTTGTTTGTTTGATTGATTTTATGTCTACATTAATTAAAAAAATATGTCTACATAGCAGTGGTTCTCAATCTCCCTAATGTTGTAATCCTTTAATATAGTTCTTCCATAAAATAATTTTTTGCTACTTAATAATGGTAATTTTGTTACTATTATGAATCACAATGTATATATCTGTTTTTTATGATGTGTTAGGTGACCACTTTGAAAGGGGCATTCCAGCTCCAGAGTGGTTGCCAACCACTTAATGAGAATCTGTTGGTATATACAAGGTTATGGGTTGGTTCATAAATCAACTACAGATACATTTACTCAAAAATATAGTCAAATTATTCATATTAAATTCAGATCATTTAGTAGATAACATAAGAAGATGGAAATCAAATTTGCTCTTGCGTGGGAGAGCATCCATTTTTAAAAAAGATAATTTCAAGGAATACAACAAAAAATGCATCCAGATATTTGTTAAAATGATAAAACAAAACAAAACAAAAACAAAAAAAAAAAACAAAAAACAAAAAAACCTCTCTAGGCTGAGGGATTATAAGGAATGTAGCTGTCCTATTTACTTCATAGAGAAGCAAAGTGTAGAATTCCCAGTAGTAAAAGAGAACAGATAGTAAGTAAGAAAATGGTTGGTATGTTACATAGGATAGGGAATACAAGTTTAAAACAGTGTCTGGTCCACTAACACTCCAATGTTTATGAGTGCATGACAAGAGAAAACATCACAGGGCTGGCTAGATGGCACACACACACACAGAGGGAGAGAGACACACACAGAGAGAAACAGAGACAGAGAGAGAGTAAAACTGTATTTTAAAATGCTATAGACACAAAATGGCCAACAATGGAATTGGAATAACTTATAAATAAAGGAATTAGAAGCTACAAAAATACAAAAGCAAAACAAAACAATTGAATCTAAGGAACATTTTCCAAGAATTGCCAGCAATTCTTTTAATGGATTACAGATACTGTGGCAGCATTGGAGGACAGTTCTCTGGCAGATATAAGGGCTCGCCAACAATGAGAAGCTGTTTGATGAATTGGTAGATCTGGAGCTTGTGATTCCCCCCATTTGAACAATCTTCTGACTAATGATACGATAGTATATTTCTCACTATGCTGAAAACTGCAAAGCATTGAAATCAATAATCACTTTCTACCTTTGTAAGCTGATTTTTAAACTTACCAATGTACAAAGGAGAGTTTTCTGATTTGGCAAAATCTTCAATGTAAGAAATACCCAAGGGCATGATGGGAGTTTCACCAATTCCACGCATAATATTTCCTACTAGTACATATATCCACATTAATGATTTCATTTCTTTCACACACTCTGAATTAAAACAAGAGAAAATCATATACGTAGTTCAGGACTAAATGTTACTAACAGTTAATTCAATGTTTTCTTTAAATGTTTCTCATGTCAGTGTTTTATTATAGCAACAGAAAGTAAACTAGACCAAACTCATAGATCACATTGTGGTCTAAATTCATCTTTCTAATTCATTTTCTCTTGTGAGACTATCTCTTCAATAGTGCTGGAGTAGAAAGCTATGGCTGGTTTTTTGTTTTGTTTGTTTTTAATATACACTTTAAAAAACAAAATCATCTTAACAAGTATTTCCAAACTGAGAGGGAGAGTATTCTAGGTTATTAGATATCTCCTGTCCCTGAAATGGAAATAATTTTTCTTTGTCTTACATGTTTAGTAAACCTAGTTTCATATTAAAGCCCTTCATAAAAAAGTATTCTGTGGCCAAGTGTTGAGCAGAAACAATGAGAAGCAGGAGTCAACCTGTTGGGTCTTGAGTTGGCTTTAAGGTTTGTGTTCTGTTTTCCATGCACATGAAGCTGTTTGAGGACAAGTTGCTTGCAGGTATAATCGTTGTTTCATATTCATATCTGTGTGGACACAGCAAACATTCACTATGAGAAGTTGAGTGTAAGGAGGGCTTCTGCAGATTATTGACTTCTGTTTTCCTGAAAACAGGGTGTCCAGACCCAGTAAATATTGAAGATGATTTGTAAACAATTTCCTCAATCTATTATTTACCATTGTATGGATGATATCCCATTGGCTGATTTAGATATAAATATCTTGGAAAGAATGTTTGAGGAAGTTAAAAAAAATGTCCCTTGCTGGAGATTGAAAATCACTCCTGAAGAAAATATACAGACAGGATTCTAGGAATTGTCTAGTGTATAGAATAACTCTACAAATGTTTAGGCCACAAAAGGTGCAATTCAGAAGAAACCAATTAAGGACTCTGATTTTCAGAAGCTACCAGGAGATATAACTGGCTGAGGCCTGCAATTAGCTTGGCTACTCAAAGGCTAAGCAATTTATTTCAATCTTAACAAGGTGGTAGATTTAAATAGCCTGAAGAAATTATCAGCTGAGGTTGAGAAAGAGTTAGCTTTGTTAGAATAGAAATTTCAGAATACACATCTAGATCATATTAGTCCAAAGATGGCCTGAATCTTAGTTTTCTTGCCTTATACTCATTCACCTTTAGGAATTCTTGTGCAGAAGGAAGGTTATATCTTATAATGGATACTTTTAGCACATAAACAGAGTAAGAACTTAAAAACCTACATAGAAGAGGTTTCTGAATTGATACTAGCAGGAAAAAATAGACCTTGACAATTAGCTGGAATGAATCCAGATGAAATTGTGGTGCCTTTTACTAATACTAAAATGGCCTGGTTATCCATATATAGAGACACAAAATTAACATTGGCAAAGAATGTACAGTAATTTCTTGGAAAAAATTAGCAACAAATACCCTAAAAACAATTGATTTTAGTTCATTAAAAAAAAAAACTAATTGGATTCTTCCATCTATAGTAAAAGAACTCCAATTTCTGGAGCCCCTACATATTACACTGTGATAATAAATCAGGAAAGGTGGAATATAAAGTAGAAAATGTAAATAAGTTATTTGAGAATCCCTATAAATCAGTTCAAAAATCAGAATTATATGCATTATTTATGGTATTATCAGATTTTCAACAGTCTCTTAATATAGTAACTGACTCTCAATATGCAGAAAGGGTTGTTTTATACATAGAGACTGCTGAACTTATTTAGGATGATTCTCAATTGACTTCACTGTTTATTCAGCTAAAACAAATAATCTGGAATAGGAGTCATCTACTGAATATAATACACACAAAATCCTGTACAGTTTTCCAGGATCTCTGACACAAGGTAATAATGAAATTGATTTGCTATTGATAAGAAGTTTATTAGAGGCTCCAGATTTCCATAAAACCACCATGTTAGCAACAAAGATATAAAGGAAAAATTCTCTATGACTTGGCAACAAGCTAAACAAATTGTGAGGCAATGTCTTATTTACTCATTATATAACCAAACTCCATTGCCTACAGGAAGTAACCCTAAAGGTATCCAAAGAAATGAAATCTGGTAAATGAATGCTTTCCATTTTACAGAGTGTGGTAAACTAAAATATGTGCATCATACAATAGACACATATTCAAGATTTTAGTGAGCCACTGCCTTAGCTTCAGAAAAAGCTGGTTCTGTAATATGCATTTGTTAGAAGTTATGGCCATTATGGGAATATTCATGCAAATAAAAATGGATAATGGTCCATCATGTCTCTCTAATAACATTAAGCAGGTTTTTATACATTATAATATAAAACATGTTACATGCATGCCACATAAACCTATAGGAAAAGTAATTGTGGAGAGATGTAATAGTACTTTTAAAACGATACTTAACAGACAAAAGAGGACAACAAAGACCCCCAGAAATAGATTACATAGTGTTTTATTAACCTTAGATTTTCAAAAATTCTAATGAACAAAAATCTATGGCTGCTGAAAGACATTGGATTGTGGGAAAAGTCTGCTGAACTAAATCAGCCTGTTTATTTTAAAGCTGTTCTAATATCAGAATGAAAACCAGGAAATGTGATATGCTGGGGGAAAGGTTATGCCTATATTTCCACAGAAAAAGAAAAGCTATGGGTTTCTTCTAAGCTGATAAACATAAGACATGACAAAGGGAGACCCCCTGAAGATCTTGGCTATGTACAAGAAAAAGAAAATTGACAAAATCAAGAAGACAAATTATTTTATGAATTATAGAAATCAACAAAAGTCTGAGGTCAGCCTGAGCTAGGTATTAAATTACATACCAGCCTGGGCTCCTTATCAACCACCTACTGTAAAAAGCAAAGTAAAGCAGGACTGGAAAGGTGTCTCAGTGGTTAAGAGCATTTGCTGCTCGTGGAGTGGATTTCGGTTCATTTTCCAGCACCCACATGGTAGATGACAACCATCTGTAACTCCAAATTCAAGGATTAGACACCCTCTTCTAATTTCTGTATGCACCAGACATGCAAGGGGCTTGCACACACACATACACACATACCCATACACACACACACACCTAAAATATATAAAATATGTTTTAAGAAAAGGAAAGAAACAATAACGAAATAATGGAAAAGAGAAGGTAGAGGCAGGAGGAAGATGAAGATGAAGGATGGAAGTAACATTCATAGGGAAAAGAATAATGAAGAATTCCAAGGAAATGCATTGAGTTGACCTAGAAGTTAGTAGTTTTTAAGCAGCAGTATAACAGATAGCAGCAAGAGACATCCTTAGGAAAGCCTTGAAGCCCCTGACCTGTGTTGATAGATGTTACGATGCCTCCAGTGAGGAACTTGTGATATAATGAAAGACACAAAGTATCTTTATAAAACAGAAAAATAAGCTTATTATTAAATCTATATGAAAAATGGAATCTATAACAAAGAATAACATGATCCTATGACAGAGAACATTCTTTATAGTACGCTAATATAAATAGTAAATTTTGTATGTATTTTATAACAAGACATTTGAAGACATTCAAGCAAACAAGCAAACATATAATCAAACAAAACCTGAAAACTGTCCCCAAAAATTAGAAAAGGGTAAGCAATAACTGAAAATAATTATACTTTTACAATTTTCTCTGTAAATTACTTTGGTTAACTTGGGAATAAAATCAGCCTTGACATTCTTCTATCCCTTGGTGACCCATGATTACGTCATACTGTTGGCCTCATGTAATCCAAGAATCTAAATAGTCTTGATGAACAAATCAGCACAAGAGTTAGCAGATTCAGAGAATCTGTTTATATGTCTCAACTTCATGAAAGAGATGTCTCAAATTCCCATGTCATAAGTGGACTGGATGGGATCTTAAATGGGCCTGAGGCCACAAGGTTCACGGATCATACTGGCAGATCAGAGATCACATCTTCTAATTTACATATTAGCATTCTGTACATTGGGGAACTTCCCCTTCCAGAGAGGAAATTCTAAGCCTTATTTCCTGTAAATAAAGGTTAAACCTAAAATATCATCAATGATTGGAATACTCACCTGCCCATGAGGAAATGAGGTAATGACATTAAGAAGCACCCCAGGCCCATAAGGACACATCCAACACCAATCATGATAGGTCTGTGCAGTTTCCTTCCAAAATAGCTCACGAATATAATCAACACAAGGTTTCCTGGTTGGAGAAACAAGAATACTTTCTTTCAACAAAGTATTAGCAACTCTTAGTGAACAGCCTCTAAAACATTTGGACTCTAGAGTTTGTTGTTTAACAACCACCTTAAGAACTCAGGAATTGGTGCTTATGAAGGTTTTCATGTGTAAAGCAATTATGACCTGGAAGGAAAGTTCTCTTCAATTTTGGAGAATATTAAATGTTCTACCCATGATGATCCTGCCTTTGGAATTGGATACAATAGCAAGTGTCAGCCTTCATGTCACCTCTGACTTTTTTCCTAGAGCCTACACTTGCAGAATCAAATGGAGTCATTTTTTTTGTAAACTTATTATTTTAAAACTCTTTTATTGCTCAACATGGCCAAATTGGATATCTGCTTCTATTTTCAATTATATTTTTAGACCAGTTAATACTGTTAAGCAGAGAAATGATACCTGGTCCTCCAAATGGGTCTTAGATCAAACCAAAAATTTTTCTTTGTAGTTTAGAAGAAAGCTTTGGGAAAAAAACAACCCTCATTGGGAAGCCCTGTTGTCAGGAGCAGCCTTGCTTCTACACTGAAGGCCTAAAATCAGCCATAGGCCTAAAATAAGCAATAGGCCTGACATAAATGCCTGCTAACACAAAGTCTTGGGTCTTTGTGGAAAAACACTGAAATAGATGACTAGAAGCTATTGTAAACAAGCAGCTTTGGTGGAAAATAGCCAGTCTGCAATAGTCATAGACCTTGTAGATAGGTAACCTTGGTGGATAGTACCAACTTAGATAAGGAGAAGTGAATCATAGGCGGAGTCATAGTGATCTGTACCCTGAACCTTCACCCAGCTGACACTCTGTTCTGGAAGATATCTGTACTCCCCCTGAACACCTACACTCCTGCATCATCCCCTTCCCTACATCCTGCCTTTTTGTGAATATAACCCGTGTGAGAAAAAGTAAAAATGGTGATTTGATCAGAATATAGACAGATCACCACTTCGTTGAGTCTTTGTCTGTTTTCCCCCTACACACACACACACACACACACACACACACACACACCTGCTCTCTTTCAGGTGACCTCCCCGAACTCCCGTTTAATGCCCTGCTGGACAGGACATCTTGTTCTAACAGAGACCTTTGTCAAATATGTTTGAGAGTTGAAAGAACTATTAACATCTGGTGGCACAGATCTGTTATCCCCAGCTACAGGGGTGCCAAGAGAGTACAATTACAAGGTACAAATTTGTCTGGGGTACAAAGTCAGCTCAAGACCACTCTAGGAAACTTAGTAAGACTTCTTTAAAAAAAAAAAAAACACTAAATAAAGGAGGGATTAAAGGGGAAAATGTACCTGAGGCCCTAGGTTCAATCACCAGTATTAGTTACACAGATAAAGAGTTGAAAAGAATCAAATACATAAAAAGTTCTCTATAAACCACATACTTTAGTTTGATGAGAATGTTTATTCTCTTCATATAATACATAAAAGAAAGATCAGAAAAATCAAACACTCTTCTTTGATGATTTAGTAAATCTTTAAGTGGTCTTAACTGTTTGAAAGATATTTGAAGACTTTGTTTTTCTTCCAATTTTATTTCACTCTAGTCTGCTTATCTAAGAAGAGATGTGGTATTGTTTTTGCATGGCTTGTTTCCCACTTCTATATTCTTATTTTCATTTTTCCAGCCTGTCTGTTTCCAAAGACCCTGTCAGTGAAGTCATCATGTTTCACGTAATGTCCCAAGATACCCAAGGTTTTGACTCTCTATGGTTCTTTCTAATATATAGCTATGCTCTTCTGAATGCACAGGCAACTGTCTGAAATCTTTATTGACTGAAAGGAAAAATATTTCTGCCTTACATTAGGCTGAACTCATCTTTTACATTGTCTTTTTGTAAGCAGTGTAACAAGCTGGGGAGAGAATTAAAGTGTTATGTAGGCTAGCAGGAGGTTGCTTCCAAAACTGCTGGGGAAATGCACACCAAATCCTGCTTTCACTGTCTAATGTAATCGCTTCTGCTAACAACAATTTCTAATTAATTCCCTTTAAGTCACATGCCACAACCATTGGTGGTAGAAAGACTTAATATTTTCAACTTTAAATGGAACTTTCTAACCTTTAGTCTAGAAGCTATGGAGATCAAGGAAATTAGAGTAATTTTTGTGAACTTGGGTGATAATTATTGAAAATAATTTTATTGACTATCACTAATTATTAAATAATAATTATCATTAACTGAGTTATTCAATTTTTACTTCCTTCAAGGCAATATTGTCGTTAGTGCATTTAATGAAAACATCAAAGCAGAATGAGATTAAGCAAAAGCTCACCAATACTGAACATACACCATTCTGTCTCCCAGGGTCAAGCTCCCTTGTGCTGCTCATTTCACTATTAAATAATGAAATTATTCAAATATTTCATTAACTGGTGTTACCTTTTCTATTCATCATAGAGTAGGAAGCAGTAGTGACATGGACAACAATGATTCCTCTAGTAATAGAAGTATAAATAGTGGTTTATGATATTGTGGTTGTTGTAAGTACTGCAAAATGTCCTAGAGTCAATAATTACTTGAAAATAAGATCTAGTTAATATTTACCTTCGCTGTTAAAAAGCACAAATATTTCTGCCTGGCAAACAGTTTAAATATTCTGGTAATTTTACTTCAGTGTAACTGATTTCCTCTTTGTCTATGTAGTTTAATTTTTTTGCAAGTAAAATATTATCATGAAATCAGATATCACTGGGTTTTGAATATGAGCATAGAAAAGTTAATATCTCCTTTTCTCGTATACTGGCACTCTGCTTCCTTGGAAATAAAAGACATACTTCAGAGTAAGCCACAGTCTCTACTTATTCTTCATTCCTGCACATCTCCCAGGCTCATGCTCTAACAACTTCCAACTTCCATTAAAATTAGGCTGACTCTTTCTCCTCACAAACAATTTGATGCTTGCACAAATCTCTTCTTCACATTAACCTCCCCATTTCTTTATGTGGAGAAACCTTTCCTCCTTCAGACTTTCTTCCATAAGACAAATGTGTCCTGTAAGATCTTGGTAACTGGCGAACTGTACTTGCTCCATCTAACAGATAGAACACTAGCAGAATCTGTAGGAGGCCTATGTAAGGCATTCATACTGAAACCACCAAAAGTGTAGGACATTCAGGAAATAGTAAGCACTAAGGAGCTAGACCCTGGGAGACAGAATGGTGCATCCTCAGTATTGGTGAGTTTCTGCTCAATCCCATTTTGCTTTGATGTTTTCATTATATGCATTAAAGACAATTTTACCTTGAAGGAAGTAAAACCTATGATTAAACTAGAAAAGAGAAGCACCAGTGCTTCCAGCTCACTTTGTTTCTAAAGGGAATCTTTTTGACTTTCAGCCTTGGTACTCTCATATCCCAGTTCACCAAAAATCAGGAGTTGAAGTTAATCCACTCTTCTTAGGAATTGTGTGTGACAGAGCTCAAACACAGGAAAAATTTCTAGTCTTCTCTAGTGAATAGGAGAGGGGACCACCAACTTTCCAGACATAATAGGTGAAGTGAAACAGTTTCTCTCTACTTTGGGACACAAGTTTCTCCTATATCAACCTTCTAAAATGCCAAGGAAAACCCACTTGTCTTAGAGTTGTCAAGAGATAGAATTAGAGGTTAATACTCTAAATCTTCTGCTACTTCTCATAGAAAAGTCAGTGTCAGGCTATATGGCAAGATTTGGACCCATCATGAGAATATTTAAATACATGGTTTGTTCACATCAAATTAGGCTTTTCAGTCAATATCAGGAAGTAACTCAGCCAGATTAAATAGGCTACTGCAAGAAATAAAGAGAAAATATCAATATATAAAGGTAAATAAATGTAAAAATAACTCACCAATTTCAAAGCTCCCATTGATAAGACCAACTATAGATGTGGGTATATCAAATTGTCTCTCTATTTGTGTGAGCATGGAATTCATATAAACTCCTGATAGTGATTTGGATACATATGAACATGTTAATGCCAAAAGAAACATCTAAGAAAAAAAATATATAAGAAAAAAATGTAAACTTTTGGTTTTCATATGTATCTAATCAACAGCTTCCACCATGAGGTAAATGATTATCCCCATCATAAATAGTCCTTGAACACACAACAAATTTTAAAGTGTATTCTCTTCTGTATGTCACTGTGTCCTCATTCTGGAAAAACAGAGTTAGAACAGTTGGTTAGCAGTGGTAAATTTTGTAGATATTTATGGATTTCCTCTCTTATCAGTGTACCTGAATAAGCGGTGTACCTTAACAGTTAATAAGTTCATACAGAAAGACATGGAGATGTTCTATATAACACACAGCTATTGATGGGTCATCAGCACTATACTTTTACCTGCAGGTCACACATTGTCCACTTTATGGAAGAGAAAGAAGAGAACACAGAACTATAACAAGGCACTGTGTCTGCAGCAAGCCTACTGTGCTCTCTCTGCAGGAATGACAGGTCTCTGGATTTCCTTGTCCAATTCAACACTTTGTTCTATTTTTCTGCATTCTTGGGCACAATAAGCTACATTCTCACTGTTGGTGCCAATGGCCACAGAAAAGATACCTAATTTTTATTCTTTCATGGTGTGCAATCTTCTTTGTAACACTTTATCTTATTAGTCCAAGTGATGTTCATAGAAAACCAGAGCAAAACATTTCAGGGGTCCCTTGGGGACAGGGTAAAGGGTGGCTATGTAGATAATGTTTCTCACTACCTGTCTGTGACTAATTAACTCACTTTGAGTAATGTAGTGAATGAATTTCCTGTTTCCTCCAGCTTATCTTCTAGCAGTTGATTGGTGGCAAAAGTCACTGTACTGTCTTCTCTGAAGTACTATGCAAATTTATCGTGTTAGATTAGGGTTTAGTGCTTTTAAAATCATTGTCTCAAGTGCCAACCAATTTGAATAAAACAGAGCAGAACAATATCACAAGAAAAAAAGAAGAAAAGAAGAAAGAAAGAAAGAAAGAAAGAAAGAAAAAGAAAGAAAGAAAGAAAGAAAGAAAGAAAGAAGAGAGAAAAAGAAAATAAAGAATTGAGAGTGAAATGTGAACACCTAGTTCACTATAGGTCAAAAGTGTAGATGTTTGTTTTCTAATTCCAAATGCAATTTGCATAGATGTCCTTTATCTCACTGTAACTCTTTCAGGGTATGTGATTGAGACTTGATAATTTTCACATAAGTTTTATATTTCAGATCCTATAATTATAGTCAAGGTCTACTAAATTTCAAAAAAAGTCAGATTTGGAAGATTGTTTATTCTATTTATGTTTTGAAGCAAAAAGCTAAATATTTTCTTCCTTTGTGCTTCCTCTAAAGTACATTTTTTTTTTTCTGTGCAGAAGATAGAAGACCTGTGGCTAGGCTCATTCTGGTCGATTGCTACATAGCATCTATATTTAAAAATCTAATCCTACTAACTCTTACCTCAGTACTCTATAGTCTGCACGCCTTTAGAGCACACTTTTCCTACTTTCTAGTGGAGTTTTATTTTTCTCTCTTTTTCTTTCATCTTATGTTTCTGTGTATGTGTACATGCATTTATGTGTGATGAGTTAATGTGTGAATATGTGCATGAGGAGATCAGTAGACAACCTCAGGAAAATTCCTCAATATTTGTACATTGTTTAAAAAAGAACACTTGGAATTCACCTAGGAGGCAAGGCTGCCTCATCAGTGAGTCCCAGCTATCTGCCTGACATCATCTTTCCATGCTGGATTACAGTTATATATTACCATACCTAATTTTTATATAAACTTTGGGGACCAAACTCAAGCCCTCTGCCTTAAAAGCAAGTACTTTACTGATCAAGGTATCTGTCCCATCCCCTTGATAAATGTTCCTATCCTTTCTTTAGTAATTTTTATTGACTAAATTTGCTGTTTGTTATTTTCATACATACATGTATGTTCACTTTCTCTTTCTCTCTCTCTCTTGCCCATCAAAATCTTTTTGTTAATATCAGTCTTTTTCCAAGCTTCATGAGTTTTTATTTTGTTTTGTTGACTCAATGGTGGTTTTAAACCACCATGTGGTGTGGAGCCTTTTTCCTTATTCACTAGTGGTTTGAATATTTTCCCATAGCATTTATCCAAATATCTACAGTTGTTAATCTCCAAAGTAACTGTAGTGGTTTGAATAGGCATGGACCTTCATAAATCATACATATATTTGAATGCTTGGCCACCAGGAACTGGCATTATTGGAGTGATGTGGCCTTGTTGGATGAAGTCTGTCAGTAGGGATGGAATTTGAGGTTTTAGAAGCTCCACGAAGCCCAGTGTCATAATTTTCTTGCTGCCTGTCAATCTTGATGTAGAATTCTTAACTTGTTTTCTAGCACCACACCTAGTGGTTATCATGGTGTTTCTTCACAGCCATAAAAGCCCTAAATAAAACAGTTAACAAAAACAAATATTGGGACTACTGCTTATAATGATACTTGATGACTTTTCTCTACAAATACGGTCTAGTAATCATACTATCCTAATATCCTAAGATACTGAAGCTAGAAATGTGACTTACTGGTTAAAAGCACTGGCTGTTCTTGTTGAAAACTTGTGTTATGTTCTAAGCACCAACATGGTTGCTCAAAGCCACTGTAACTCCAGTTTCAGGTAACCCAATACTTTCTATCCTCCAAAGATACAAGACACAAAAATGGTATACCAACATAAATGGGAGCAAAACATCCACATGCATAAAATAAAATGTAAATGTAAGAAATTAAAGCATCTTAAGAGTGTTTTAAACCATTCTAAGATACTTTCAACATCTAAAAGGAGGTACAGCTCAGGAAAAGAGAAGTTGCCTAGTGTGTGTGAGTACTTGGGTTTAATCATTACACCAGCAGTGTAGGATAATGTTGAAAGTTGAGCAGACACATATACAGTGACAGAGATAGACACAAAGAAGCAGACACATACACAGAAAAGGCGTTTTAAATCTTAAAATGTAGGACTGCCATTATCCATTTCAAATGAGCAACACTAACATATAAGCAGATTGCATAAATTGTTCAAAATGGCACATCCAGTAAGCATCTGGCAAGGATTAGGAGCCAAGGGATCTTGGCTCCTAAGAAGTTTGTAAGAACTTGAGGGTGGTTGGCTTGCAATAATTCATACATCATTACAAGTAAAAATATTTTCCAGGGCTGAGTCTGAAGCCTCTTTTACATTAATATGCAGATTCAACTATATGTGAATAAAGACAAAATGAACTTTTCATAGGATGACTTAAGAGACAGCATCTTAGAAAGGAACATCTTAAGGAACTCTGCAGAAACTAAGCCAATACTTGAATTTCATGGGTTAATATACGTTCACATGCTTTGATGTAAAAATGCCTCTGGAGCTATGAGAACAATAATTATTTCTAAAATACTAAACTCCAACAAAGCAGCTCACAGAATGGACTATTTTCTTACAAACAATATTATGCTGCCAAAGCTTGAAGAAAATATTTTTCTAGCCAGGTCATAAAGTTATCTTTGCATATTAATGAACAAAGTACTTCTGCTGTGGAGCTGATTTCTAGCTATAACCCCTCACCTTCTGTCAGGACCTAAAGTTGAACACTGGATTAACCTCTGACTTCAGACTAAATTCTACCACAATATAATACACATCTAAAACATTTTAAACCCCATTCTTCTTTACGAACCTCTAGAGTAGTGGTTCTCAAGATTCCTAATGCTGTGACCATGAAATACAGTTCTTCCCGTTGTCTTGACTCCCACCATAAATTTATTTCATTTCTACTTTGTAACTTTCATTTTACTACTGTTATGAGTTGTAATTTAAATATCTGATATACAGGATAACTGATATGTAACCTCTGTGAAAAGGTCTCTGACCCATATGTTGAGAACTCACCAGTTGAGAACCACTGCCCTAAACTATTTTGTTTCCTGAATGAATAATACTGGTTAGACATCCCTCATTATAAAACCAACAGATTCTAAGGTAAGGAATTACCAACACATTGGGTAAAAGAGCATTTGTGTTCAAGCTTTTTATATGACTGAGCAACAATACATGCACTTTCAAAGTTTGTTTTAAAGACTCTCATGAGTATGTACATGCATACATAGAAACAATCCATACCTTCATCTTGGTAAAGAATCTGCCCTCTTGTGTAGCAATCTTTTTCTCTGTTTCTTCCATGGTGTTCTTCTGGTTGTTTCTAGTGTCTTTGCTTTAAAAGTCCTACTGCTGTCTTTCTAAGAAAAGAGAAAGTTGTTAAATAAGTTATTTTCTGAACTGTAACAAGTCACTCAAAAAAACTCTCTTAGGTATAGGATATCTTAGTGAGATTTCTATTGCTGTGACAAAATTCCAGGACAAAAGGTAATTAAAAGGAAAGGGCTTATTTTAGCTCACAGTTGTATATTACAGTTCTTCACTGAGGGAAGTCAGGACAGGAGTTCAAAACATCAACCTAGATGCTAGAGTCAATGCAAAAGCCATGGATGAATGATGCTTCCTGCTTTGCTCCTCATGACTTCTTTGGGCTGCTTATACAACCCAGGACTAACTACCAGACAGAGCCCCACCTACAGTGACATGGGTACTCTCATATCAATTATAAATCAAGAAAATGCACTACATGGTAGACCATAGGTCAATCTCATTGGGACATTTTCTCAACTGAGGTTCCCTCTTCCCAAATTACTCTAGTGAATGTCAAGTTCTTATAAAGCTGTCCAGCACAGCTAGGGAGTGGTTCAGTGATAAACTCTTTGATTCTTAAGCTTGAGACCATAAGTTTTGTACTTCTTAGAAGGCAAGTACAAAAGCTAAGTTTCTCTAAATGCCTATAAGCCCTTCACTGGAAGCACCCAAAGAACAGGATCACAGCAGTGTGAAAAATCTGACACTCTAATCACATTAACCACCAAGAAGTTGAATAAAGAGACCTCCATCATAAATCATAAGGTAGAACATTCTACAGGAAGACATTCAGCATTGACTTCTGGCTTCTGTAATATGCACATGTATACATGAACACCTGCACACATACTTATGAACAGACAAACCCATATACACAAACACATAAATTCATTGAACACACACACACACACAGAGAGAGAGAGAGAGGAGAGAGAGAGAGAGAGAGAGAGAGAGAAAGAGAGAGGAATAATTTAACCAGTACCTGAAATGTTATAAAAACACCTAGGAAATTTTTTTCTTTGATTGGTTTTTGCTTTTGCTTTTTCTGTTTTTATTTACTCTGACTAACCTGATAAATAACTGCATAGGGTAGAATTGGATTTGTTTGATTTCTACTAAAAAAAAAAAAGCAAACACAAAAATTTATCCTGATTATTTGGTGATATTAAAGATACCATCAGTGATTGTTAGACTCTGACCTTACGTTAATGACAATGTGGTTAAAACCAAGCTTTTCAATTCTTTAGCCAAAGCAAATGAAACCGAAATGATGCATTTTGAACTCACTTGAGGGTTCCTGCCTTTACAAATGTGACAACATCTGTTGTGTTTGTACTAAGCCTCTGCTTCACTGGAGTCTAAGCTTCCTTCAAGGGTTCTTTGCATTCCAAGACTGCTCTGGAGTCTCAAGAGAGAAACTGTGGATTCCCAGAAACCTGCAGAGACACAGAATCATTTTAATCATGAAAACAACCTAAGTGGAAACAACAAATAAGTCTAAGATCTGGGGAAGAATCTAGCAATTCATGCTTGAAAAATGTAGGGGTTAGGAAAAGACGAGATACCTAGAGAGCTCTACATGCTTATTTATGATCCACAGACTATGTATGGACAAACATGTCTCTCTGTGTATAGGTGATATTTCATTACAAGTATTTATATGTGATGGAGGAAAGGGACATGTTCTATTAGCCTCATTAAACTTTCTATGTTTCATCTTGAAAATACAATTTTTCGTATTTATTCTATAGAATTTATTTCAACATACCTAGATGATTTCTCAAGTGTATCTACAGCTTTAATTTATGAAAATTTTCTGAATACATTCACATAATAAGTGATTTAGAATGGCTCCGAGTATATAAAACATTGTAAGCATTTATCAGAGTTCCAAATCCCAGTCACCACAGAGTGATTATGTATGACCTCAGTTCTCTTTACTGCCTTGTACTTCCAACAAATACTTATTGAACAGTTACTATGTGCCAATCCCTGCTCGAAACACCAAGGTCCAGCAAAGAAGAAGACAAACAACAAAAGATTCAGTCACCAGAGAAAGTTGCTTGGACCCAGATCTCCTGGGAAAGCTAAAAATTTCCAAATAAATAAATAAATAAATAAAATAAATAAATAAATACAGCACTAAGACAGGATGGGGCTATGTCTCTTGAGGAAGCTAAAATTTCCAAATAAGTAAATAGATAGATAGATTAGATAGATGATAGATAGATAGATAGATAGATAGATAGATAGATAGATAGATAGATAGATGATAGATAGATAGATAGATAGATAGATAGATAGATAGATAGATAGATAATAAATTCTACTACACTGAGATAGAATGGGGCATGAAAGTTGAGGTACAACTTATTTATTCTGTAAATAGGGATGAAAATTCACAGAATGTAGATGAATATTATAAGGACTATCTTGGCAATTCTGAACATACTTACAAATAAAACTTCCAGAATGAAGGCTCCCACATAAAACTTCAAGTCCGCTTAACTTCCTGAGAGGACATGATACTGATTTTGGAAAGAACTGTACAATGGGGCAATTTCTAGTACAGAGGAAGCTCATAATTTAAATCTACACGACATATGGAAGACACATCAAATTCTCAACTCCCTTCATATGCCTCTATTTTTATCATCCATAGTGCATTTTTTCATTACCTTTTTTTTCTTCTGTTTCTCCTTGCTCATACCTGACTAGGAATGGTCACCCTGTAAGCCCCTTGAGACATGAGAGTGGCCAGGCTTCTCCACTGGGAATCTCCAACCCTGAGGTCCTACCATCCATATACTCTAACTATCCTAACAGCGGAACACAACCTCTGTCCTACAGAGTAAACAGCCCAAGCTCTGGACTTTAAATCCCGCCAATTCCCACCCTAAATACTCCACCCCAAAGAAATTCCATTAGAAACACTATATTCTCCCAGGTTGTCTGCTGGTTCTCTCCTTAGTCCAGGCAGATACCCTCCTGGGTTAATCCTTCTTAGTAATTCTCTTACATGAGGTTTGTTGTACA
Organism: Mastomys natalensis; assembly: GCA_021653895.1. NCBI lineage: Eukaryota > Metazoa > Chordata > Mammalia > Rodentia > Muridae > Mastomys > Mastomys natalensis. Next base: position 339,856 of record JAJTUV010001035.1, read on the forward strand.
GTGAAACTTTATGGTATTCTTTGGCTTTCAATTGTCAAGAAACCTTTCTTCTCAGAGCTGTAAAACTTACATTGGTTCTGTGACTCACACGGGCTTTCTGGGTGCCTGCTTTCCCCTTGAATTCTAACCTGCATTAATATCCTATCCCTCATATCTAGTCTACCAGCAACAGATTCACCTTCCAGATCACCAAGTGCTCAGCACCTCCATTAAACAGTGGCAATTAGGTAAGTTTCCTTTTGGTTCAGTCTAAATGTTTCCCTGAGTACAAGAACTAGACCAATGAATATCTCTCCCCCATCTAGTGTTCTTGAAGATGAAGGTAGTCCCAGCCACCATAGTTAAGGCTATGCCTGGTCCACTTCACCTGTCCCCATTCAGCCACATATCTTTCAAGCTTCAACTTTGGAGTTTCCTTAGGTCCATATGTTTTGTGTACGAGCCACATTAGACCTTTGTTTTTGTACTGTTCCACTTCAATTAAAAGTTGACTCTAGAGTTGGGGTGTGGCTCTCTCTCTACTAGACCCAAGCATGTTTGTTGAAAGGTTTCTTCCAAATTCTCTCTCCCATATCAGGTGAGCCATTTGACTTTGTGACAGAGAAAGGAGAGCAAAACCACAACAAAAGGGACAGACTACTATGGGGACTATGACTACATATCGAATGCTTTTTTGGCTTTTAACTCTCTAAAATTTTGCTAAGGTTGTTAAATCTAACCTCAAGATTTTTAAGCATACTGAATATGACTAAAAACCTGTAAAATCTGTAACCTAATGGTTAACTTAAAACTTGTAACACTAGTGTTGATGGTTAAAAATCTATACATAGGTAGTCTTAAAGGAAGCATGTGTGTTGCTGCAATCTCAGTGGATTCTTCTCTTCCATCAGAATGGAAGCAGCTATGGCGCCTGACATCCATCTTTGTTAGAGTTGGGAAGGATGGATTTATTTTTCTGAAAATTTCATTTACTTGTTTACTTATTTATTTACATCCCAATGTGAGGAACAATGTAATGTGAAGGTTACTGGACCTCGGGCCTTTCAAACTCTCATAAACCATTTTAACTGTGCCCATGATGCCATAAAGAGGGATTTGGGATACTGTCCTCATATTCTTCAAGATTTGAGGACATCGAGTGTAGATGATCCTACAACCCTCTTAGGTTTGGCCATGGACACCTGAGGAGTCCCAGTTCCCTTGGCCCAACCATTGCCATCTCCTACAGGGAGCCTCAGGTGGTCATCATAGCATCAGGGTGACCCATCTCCTTCCTTCTGGGAATTGGAGCCATGTATTTAGTTATGACAGAGTTAGGAGGATTCACCTCCCCTCTCCCTTTTTTATTGTCAGTTTAAGGGGACAGCCTTAACATACTTCCCAAACCTCACCACTTTGCTGTATTTTTAGGGGTATTCCCCTTGTCCACTTTTTCCAAGTGGTACCAACCTGTCCTGTACCGTGCTGGGAAGGGACCTCCTAGCCAAAGTTAGAGTTCCTTCTTTTTCTTTTTTTTTTTTTTCACCTCCTGACCCCAGAGCCAAAATCTGTCCTCCTCTTTGTTCTTGTCTAAACCACACAATCTGGCAAACTTTTCCCTTACCAGGTTTCCAGGCAGATTCCCTAGTATGGTATACTAACCCCCTCTATAGAAAAACAGCATTCCCCTTTCATTCAATTACAAAACCCTTTCACTCCCTTCCAAGGGAAAAGGTTAGACGTAGCCTACCCACCTGATTCTGATTGTTTGGAAAGTTACATCTGTCTGTATTCGGTGTGCAGATGGAACTATGCTTTCAGGTTTTTCTATAATTTCCATTGTTAACATGGGAGCCAAAATGGAATCGATCAGGCTGAATGAATTATGGTTAGTTGCATATATAAATGATGGTGGCCACTACACATTTTGTTTCTGACTGCTGTGCGAGCTTTCTACGTTATGTGACTTTTTTATTTTGTTTTTGCTTTCTCTGCTGCTGCTGCCAGCTGCCAGCCACCACTTGCTATGGTTCTAATGTCCAGAGGGGAAAAAATATCTCTGAGCATTTTGGTCACTGAATTCAGTTTGTGAAAGATATGTTTTAAAAACAATGCTTGTTTAATAAATTATTAAAGCTACACCTTCATGCATTCATATACAAGAATGTAAAGTTGTCTGAAACTTAAATTCTTATATGCGAATCATTGAAGTTAACCTTTGAGTCACCTGTTGCTGTCTTCTCTCATCAATTTTTCTACCTTCTAACATGCAAGGGTCTTCAAACATTACTCCCTTTCCAAGGCCTCTTCAAGTAGTATTAATAGAGGATGCCATACTCACCCTTCAGCCATGTACACATCTTAACATTTCAAACTGATTCAAGTTGCTGATTTGATATCTAAACTTGCCCTCTCCTCTCTTCTGCTATTGCTTATCTATACCTGTCTGGGGTAGATCTTACATATGGATGTGTAAACCCAAGAGACCTCTGTCTCTCACCAACTCCCCGTCATTGTACGTTCTGGAAATTCCTCTATATCAGGCTGTTAAAGGTCAATTAAGTCCCCTGCAACTCCCTATTTTCTCTATGAGAAAATAAAACTGTAAAAAGTGGCCACAAACTTAAATTGGTTGCCCACATTGGTCCCCAAAATATTTTAGGACAATCTGGGCCATTCTAGTTCCATATCAGCTACTGAATAACACTCTGCCCGGCCACTTTGGAGAGTGCTGGTTGAGTTCCTACAGGTGTTGAGTGCTATTTGATCATACTGTGAATGCCAAGATTGCATTATTTACTGAAAAATAAACCAAAGAATTGTTTCTAGATGTGCTATGGCTCAGCCCTTAGCACACACCATTAATCTCTCTGGCTGGAATAAAGACAGAATGTTAGTATTTGCCTCTAGTTTGAAACAATGAAGGTAGTTAGTTTGTAGAAGGAAGTGCTCACATTAGAAAGGGATGTTTGATTGAGTAGCAGACAAAGTGATGAGTCACTGAAAGATTTGACAGAATAGGATATGACCAACTCTTATGAGAAAAGAGAGGAAAGGTAGGCTACTTAAGAGAGCAATGCAGAGAGGGAAGGACGTAGTTTTAGAGGGAGTTTTACAACACAGGTTGAAGAGAGAACAAAGTAGACACAGGTAAAGACCAAAGGAACCAGAAAATGAGGAGCCAGAAGATTAGAACAGATTGCCTAAGTTAGTATGAGGCCAAGCAGAGACACTCAGGAGAGGCAGAGACAGAGAAGTCAGATTGAATTAGTTAGTTTATAGAGGAGTTTTGAGCCAAAACAGCTGAGTTGGACCAGCCAGTAAGAGCATAGAAAGAACTAGGAAGGCATTCAGCAGCAAGTTACAAAGGCAGAAAACATTCTAGGCCTAGATTAGATTGTACAGAAGCTAGAAGCTTCCAGAGCTAGGCCTAGGTTTTCAGATAGAGCCAGAAGCTTCAGAGATATCAATTACATAAGGCAAATAAAAGTTACTGTTATTTCCTGAGTCAAACTCATGACCATAATTTATAGCTTCACCCACTGGACTACTAGACTCTCTTATCTCACCTCTCATTACCATCAGTCTTCATAAAAGTTCATCTGGGATCTCCAATGGGTGGCTCAGATCATCCTTACACTCCAGGACAAAATAAAGTCACTGGCTACTGTTCTACTACAAAATCCGTGAAGATTAAATTTACAGTAGAGGCAGGTAGTCTTTGTTTCTTCTTTAGGGAGGCATGTTGCTTCTATGTTAACCAATAGGATATAGTATGACAAGATCTGACAACTCCAAACAGATCTCCAAAAACATTTCAGAAAAAGCTCCTCAGTGCCTCTGGCCAGTGGGTCATTGACCATCCAATATGTATTTAAGATATTACATTTGTTAACCTCCCTTCTCCTCCTTTCTTAATCTAGTCATACCTATCATATAAACTTCTTTTGAGATTCTTCAATAGCCAATCCAAAGGATTTCTAACAAGACTTTTAAGTAGTTGCTGTTACAGGCTTACCAGTCCCCAGATATGAATCAAAATTCAAGGGACTTCCAATTATACACCAATGGTGAAAATCAAGTTTGTTCCAAGGACTTTGATGCCCTGATTCAGTTAAAGTAGTCTATTGATAACTTATTCATGCCCTGTCCTGGATTTTTAAATATAGTAAACACAAAGAGTGTGTAAGCCTTATAATTCCACTTGAGAAGTTCGTTGTATAGTGTGACTTTGTGGTAATCCTTGGCTCTTGACTGCCAAGATATTTTTAGCCTAAAAAATGAAACACTTACACATCCTGCCCATCAATAAGAGAGAAGTTACTCCCATTTAAAATATATCTTCACTTTCCTTAGTGGCTTAAAATATAACCATTCTAAATATCTAATTTTTTTATTTTTTATCTAAGAGAAACTGAAATCACCCTTCACCCCAGAATATCACTGGATAGTTCTTTCCATGAGCACTAAATAATCATCTCGGTAGTTTTATCACCATCTTCAAGATTCCTTTAAAACACTTTTGCTGTTTTAGAGAAGTTTTATAAACAAATCTCTTGACTATAAAGCATATAAAACTAAGCACTTAAAAATAGATTAAATGTTAACAAATTAATTCCTACCTTTCCTCTAATGTAACAAACTTTAACATGGAAAAATTATATCTTTCAGATGCACTTTAAAGATGTCTATAGAGAAAAAGAGGCAAAACAGTATCTGTTTCATTGATTCAACAAAATTTGTGTTTTTGTATCATGTCACATTCTCCTGTTGAGCAATTCAAACATAAATGAGAAAGTTACACAGAGTAAGTGACACCCACATGTCACTTTGTCAGCACAGGGTTGTTTCAACAATTACTCTGTTCCCAGGATCACAGAACATACAGATAAATCCCTATCAATATATCATGCTCATGAAAACAGCACATTGTATTTTTAATTAAGCAGAGAAAAAAATGGGATGTCTCCCTCTCTTTAACATCCACATGAGGAGTGGGAGCATACCACACCCATTCTTAGGCAAAACTGGCCACAGCTGTGAACCATTTTCATTGTTTGTTTTATTTTAAAGATATATGATGGAATATCTGGTCTCAAACATTTTAAGAATACCATACAGAATTGCTAAGTAGGTGGGCAAACATACTACTACAAAGCAGGTCTCTAGAACACTGACACTCTACAGTCATTAAGCAGAAATATCTAAGTATGAGGTACCTTCAGTTGGTGGTCCTTAATAACATCTCAAATATGGGCGAATATAACTCTATACAAGCTGAATAAACACCCTCACCCACACTCAGTCTCCACATAGTTTGTCTTATCAGAAACTTCATGTTGTTCATCGCACCTACTCTGTACTACTGAATTAAAGGCTTTGCTTTACCTTGGCCAAGTGAGAAGTAAATACATGAAGAAACCTTTGGAAATGATCCTCTTTCTGGTGATAGTAAGCAAAAATCACAGCAGCAAATGTCTTATGTAAAACAGCTATTTCCAGAATCTTCCAATTACCACTAGCTACGAGAGACAGCATATTGGATGCCTTCCAACTGGAGTCATTTCAGCCAATACCAATCCAGGGAAGGACATGGAAAATATACAATGACTTGTTTGATTCTAGCAAATGATTTTACTTTGGTCAGCTTCTTTCAATCAGAAATCATAGGAGACAGCACTAAATTCTACCTGTTAAGCCTTACATATACATATACACTTTTATTTCTACCTTTAAGATACATGGAATGTGCCCTTCTGAGAAAATTTATCCAGACATCTACGTTACTCATTCGTGTGGTTTCACCATGCAAAACAAGACTGGAACATGAGAAATCCTTCACCTACAATGTAGCCGACTTGTGAGTTTAGATTATTCTAAGTCTAGACTCAGAAGCAGAACAGAAAATTCAAAACATGAGTTCTGTCTTTAACAGAGGAAACTGTGAATGCATCAGTATCACTCTCTGTACCAAACTTATGTAAAGAATGAGGAAAAGTTGCAGGAGAAGCCAGTATTCCACATTTGAGACACTTGTTTTCACCTAAGACTTACCAGGAAGTTTTAAGCTCTGTAACACACAGTTCTTTTGAACATGTTTCGTCCTGTTTCTCTCCTCTGTGCACTTTGTCCTCTGATGCTTGTTTCTGTGTTCACTAGATTGTAGCAAAGGTAAAATATCTGTTTAACTTATTGATTGACACTTTTTTGTTTGTTTTTCTTTACCTGCTTTCCTATTTACTTTTGTCCAAAACATTAGATAAATTGATTTCAATAAACACTGTCCTTCCATTTATTGGAAATCAGAGATTCTTATATTCCCCAGCTATTAAACACTGTCTCTGGAAACATACATGGATACATTTCTGTTTAACTCTTTCACATCTTAGTAAGATAAACTATACATATAGAGCACTTTATATGTTCCCATGTATAGTCCTTGTATAAGAAGGGGTAGTGGACTCTGTCAGAAAAAAGATAGCTAAAGTCAGATAGGTGGCTCAGTGGGCAAAGGCGTAGCTGTGCTTGAGCGGATATATTTCAATTCCCAACACATCCTCTCATAACCACCTATAACTCTTGTTCCAGGGAACCCAACACACTCTTCTGGCCTCTTTTATTTCACAGTCATTCAAGATAACTTTCATTAATTAGATGGATGAATTGATCCATTCATATGGGTGAATGATACCACAGTTACCACTAAACCTATGCCATTAAAAGACACCAAGAATAGATTATCAGGAGGTTGGAAGCACCATTTCTAATGGTGTTAACATACTTTGTTCAGTTTTCCAAACTGAGTCATAATTTAATACCAGGGCAATGTTAATGTTGAAGATTTGTAAGCAGCAACAGAAGACATCAACGGATGCAGCATCATACTGGCCCCATATCTAGTTCTGTCATCACTATTGTCTTTCCCCATGCACTTCCAATCCACTGAAATTTTCTCCTGTCTCTTCTGCATTATCCCACTGACTCTTAAATGTGAAGTGATTGTGTGTGTGTGTGTGTGTGTGTGTGTGTGGTGTGTGTGTGTGTGTGTATCAGTGTGTATGTATGTATGTATGGAGGAAGGATCAAACCTAGGACTATGGGCATGTAAGATAAACAGTCTGCCACTAAACTATAGCTTCAGCCCTTGATCTATTAAATTATTTTAAATTATGGTAGGTCATTTGTGTTTAGAAATGTATCTATTTCTTTGAGGTCTTCCAGTGTTTTAGTAAGTAATTATTCATAATAGTTTCTTATGATTATTTTTATTCCTATGAGATCAACTGCAAACATGGTGGAAAGACAGTGCCTGCAGGTCAAGGCAACCAGTGACATTACACCTTAAGTCAGAAACAGGAAGAGGGAAAGAGATCACTTCTCACCATTTTATTCTTCTCAGGACTACAGTTAGTGGGACAACACCACAAACATTAAGGTGGGTCTTTCCTCAGTTAACAGGGAGGAAACTCCTGTCTGTATAGTCAGTCACACTTGGGTTTCTACATGAGTCTAAAAAGGAGAGTACTTCCTCACAGTTCTGCAGGCTTTGGCCAGCAGAGGGGTTTTCCTTTGTGCTGATGGGCTACACTAGTTTCCCAGGTTGGCTGACTACAACTAGAATGGTCACTTGAGCATCCCTGTCTGCATGCTGTCCTAGGCTGAAATGCCTTTAGGATGATTTCATCATCATTCTCTTCATTGCTGCCTGCTGAAGTCTCTACATGAGCTAGACCTGAAGCTCCATTGAGCAGAAACTTAATCCACCATACCTCTATGTCACCTTGCCACCTGTTCTTCAGTTCAGTGTCTGGAACAAAAGAGATACTGGGGGTTGAGGCTATCACTCAGTGGTGGAGGGAGCCTGGTGTGCAGGAACCCAGTGGTTCAATCCTAGAATGAGAGGTCTCAAGAATATATATGGTTTTGTTTGGTTAGTTGATTAGGGTTTTTGTTTGGTTTGATTTGGTTTGGTTTGGTTTGGTTTGGTTTGGTTTGGTTTGGTTTGGTTTGGTTTGACTTGGCTTGATTTGTTTTTGTTTTTGCTTTTGTTTTGATACAGGGTTTCTCTGTGTAGTCCTGGCTGTCCCGGAACTTGCTCTGTAGACCAGGCTGGCTCTGAAGTCATAGAGATCTGCTGCCTCTGCCTAGAGAGTACTGGGATTAAAGGTATGCACCACAGCTGCCTGGCTAAATAATATGGATATTTCAACTGTTTTGACTGAAAAAATATAGATCAAAACAAACTATGAAGACCTGGTCATTGAGAATAATGGTCTTTGTTGTATACAGTATGAAAGAACCCTTTGTTTTAACTCTTCTATTTTTAGAATCAAAATTCTAAAAAAGAGCTTGAAAAATACTAAATCTAACAAAAATATTGCCAACATTGATTGATAAAGGTGTATATTCCTATTCCAAATTTTATTGATTGGAATGCTATATTCTGATTTGTGTATGTGTCTGTGTGTGTGTATGTAATGTTTACAGAATAAGTATGTGTGTGAGTAGAGCACATATGTGCTGCAGAACATATAGGGGGATGAGGGTAATGATAGGTGTCAGTGTCCAGCTTCTGCCTTATGTGAGGCTGGTTCTCTTGTTTGCTGGTCCCCTAACTGGAGATGCCAGACTTCTGGGGATTCTCCTCACTTTTCTGCCCATTTCACCTTAGACATTCTGGGATTATATAAGGATTCACACTCAAGTCTTCATGTTTGTGTGGCAAGGGCTTTACACACTAAGACCTCTTTCCAGAACCATATTCATCTGCTTACTGAGACTGTTGTTTCTGTGTTTGATATAAAACTGGAAAACTTTCTTTCTTGATTCAATGAGAATTTGAACCTAGTATGATCAACTTGTCAAAGACTTTCACATGAACTTTCAGAGGAAGAGTCAAATACAATAGAATATTAAAAATAAAGAAGTCAGGCATCTTGCAGGCTGAACAATTGGTATGTTGGGTTGTGCAGGAATTCAGAACAAAGCAGGGCACTTTTATCATCCTGGGTGAGTTTTAAAATCTTTGTATATATTACTAACATTTTTAGCTTTTGTTTCTTCCTTTCTACATGAAAAAGAGACCTGCACACATACATATAAAAAATGAAGAGACAGGATTAACCCAGCAGAGGCTGTTAGTAAATAACAATAGTTGACCTGATAACAGCACATTTTTGCAATCTAAAATATTACAACAAGTTTCCAAGCATAGAATGTTGAAATAAATCAATCAATAAATCTCATGCTTAGTTGCACCTTAATTCGAAGACTTCTGAGAAAATTGTAACAACAAAAAAAGAACATCCATGGGTCAAGATTGTGGGGTGGTGGGCTGTGAGAAGCAGCTGGGCATCTGTTTGAGCACAGGCCTCAAACCCCAGATCCTGATGGGATGGAAGGTGTTCGGCATCGCTGCTGGCTCCTTTCACTCAATCTCAGCCCCCCACAGCCCCTCCCACAGAGAGGTCTATGGCCATAGGTCACATAGGAATAGTGCCTCAGGCTCTCCCACATGTAGATGAGGCATCTCCAAGCTCTCAGACCAAGCCAATAGGAGTTATCTGCTCCCAGACTCGAACCTACCCCAAAACTGTATATAAGGTCCCTATTCAGGAGAAGTAAAGGTGTGCGGGAATCATCTCATTGTCGGAGAGTTTCTGTCGAAAGAGCTGTAACACTAGAGCTTAATGTAACACGTGGGAAGAGATCTGCTCTCCCAAAAACACTTTCGGGACCCTCCCCTCCCTGTTAGCTAGCTGGCACCTCACCTGCATAGCCCGGACTGGATCAGCATGGAGAGACAGGTGCAGCACCTAGGAGTAACCAGGCAGAAACAGAAGACACAGGCAGAGGCAGCAACAGAGGCAACAGAATCAATTCCCCCTCCCGGCTTGCACTCTGTCCCTTTGGCCCAGACCTCCCCTATGAGGTCGGGCCAGAGATCGATGGAGAGTGGAGACGCAGGCAGAGGCAGTGGTGGAAGCAACAACAAACCCTCCCTACTAGCACCTTGTCCCCAGCCAGGCCAGAGATCGTGGGACACCCTCCAGAACAGGAACCCACACAAGATATTTGGAAGAAAAAGATAAACAGAAGGATGTGGGCACAATGAAGAGATGTAGAACTGGAGACGTGAAGGTAGTCAGGAACAGCCTTCTGTGATGCCATCTGGAACCATGGTGGGGTTCTAGCTTGTGCTATTACCAGGGGCCACATCTGAGTCCATGGCCCTGAAGCAGCATGAGTCTGTTACCACAATAGCCAGGCAGATGTTACAGGTCTGGGCTGCCACCCAGGGACATGTTGATATCTGAGGACTGTGAAGATTGGCTCCATCCTTCACCTGGGCCTTGTGAGAGAGCTGTCTCTGGGGTCATAAAAGCAAGAGAGCTGGCCCTTTCCCTCACCTGCTGCAACTCTTGGGGAAGTGAGCCCCACACCTCACCTGGGCAGCTAGATCTGGATGTGGGGGTTGCAGGTGAACTGACCCTGGGGATGTCAGCAAACCTGACTCTTGTGTTCTATGCAGTACAGAAGAGAGAGAAATGCCCTCCTACCCGCCTACCCTCCATTGTTCATCACTGTCTATAGCAGATGGAAGAGTTGGTCCCAGTGTCATGAGAGTAAGAGAACTGGTAATATCCCTCATAGGCTCTAACTCTTAGAAGACTAGGGCAACACCTCACTTGGGCAGCAGGATCAAGTTGGCCCTAGTTGCAGGGGCTGCAGGTGGGCCAGGAGTGTGAGAGCCATGGGCTGACCACCTCATAGGCTCATAGGGAGTGGATTAGAATGTGTAGCTATTTTGGAGAAGGCATGAGAGGAAGTGTGTCACTAACTGTGGGCTTTGACTTTTGAAGTACTCAAGTCAGGCTCAGGAACACTCTGTTTATACTGAATGTGAATCCAGAGGTAGAATACTAAGCTCCTCTAGCACCGTGTCTGCCTACTTGTTACTATGCTTGCCTCCATGATGACAATGGACTAAACCTTGTAACTCTAAGTCGTCCCCAATTACATGTTTTCCTTTATAAGATTTCTAGTGATCATCTATCTTGACATCTATAAAACCCTGACTAAGACCTAAATAAATTTTAGATTCGACAGACAAATCCTAATACAGCTAATATTTTAAAATATATGTTTCCTGGGCATAGGAGAGAATGCATAAGCAGTAAAATATTTGGGATTCAATTGTGAGAATCTGAGATTAGATGATCAACACATACAAAAGGCCTTGATATAATTGGAAAATGATACATGCCTGTTACCTTTGGTCTCAACACATGCATGCATGCATACAGGACATGAACCCCTTTTTCCCCCCACATGTCACACATAAACATACATAAAGCAATAAAAAAAAGTTTTATTGGAAAATGTATGACTTACAAGCATTGTTAACATAACCTAATTTAACTCTCTAGTTTAGTTTGGTGTCTTCATTTTTTCCAAATTCTTCAATATTTGTTGCTATTATACAACATGTTGATATTATTTTATTTCAAACTCTGATTCTTGTCCCAAAATTAGAAAAAAAAGAATGCTGTTAGTTGAATCCCATAGTGCCTAACAGGATAAAAACACTGGTATCAGATATTTGTTCTTTCATACACAGCTTCTCATTCAGACTCATAAACTAAACAGTTTTCTCTTTTATCTATTCAGTTTCCATCCTGATTGCTCCCCCTTCCATCCACCCTTACATAGCCCTCCACATCTCTCTTCCTCCTCTTCTCCTCTAAGAAGGTGGAGGATTCCCCACCCCCATGCATCCCTGACCTCAACCCTGGCACATCAAATCTCAGCAAGACTAGGCAAATCCTCTCTCACTAAGGACAAATAAGCCCAGCTAGAACGTATTCCATACACAGGCAACAGCTTTAGAGATAGCCCCTACTCCAGTTGTTCAGAACCCACATGAAGACTGAACTGCACATCTGCTACATATGTGCACGGGGCCTAGGTCCAGCCCATGTATGCTCTTTATTTGTTGGTTCAGTCTCTGAAAGCCCCCAAGGATCCAGGTTGGTTGACACTGTTGGTCTTTCTGTGGAGTTCCTATCACCTTGGGACCATAAGTCCTTCTATCTACATTTCCATAAAAGTACTCAAGCTCCATCAATTGTTTGGTTGTGGGTATCTGCAACCTTGTGAGTCAGCTCCTAGGTGGAAACTCTTAAGAAACAGCCATGTTAGGCTCCTGTCTACAAGTATAACAAAGTATAATTAATAGTATCAGGAATTGGTGGTTGTACATGGGATGGGTCTCAAGCTTGACCAGTTATTGTCTGGTTATTCCCTTGTATCTGCTCTATCCACAGTCTCTGAATTTCTTGTAGACAGGATAAATTTTGGGTCCAAAGTTTTGTGGGTGAGTTGGTATCCAATCACTTCACTGCAGTTTCTGTCTGGCTACAGGAGATGGCCCCTTCAAGTTCCATATCCCCACTGTGATGAGTCTTAGCTTAGATTACCTTTTCTCAGGATGATACTCTCGAGTCTTATCCATTTGCCTATAATATTCGTGATGTCTTTGTTTTTAATAGCTGGAGAGTATTCCATTGTGAAGATATACCATACTTTCTTTTTCCATTCTTCACTTGAGGGTCATAAAGGGTTTTTTTTCCCCAGTTTCTGGCTGTTATGAATAAAGCTGCTATGAACAAATGTCTAAAAGCATGTAGTTAATCAAATGTATATGTGGCATAGTGGGGCATCTTTTGGGCATATGCTCAGGAAGAGTATTGAGTGTGTTGGGTATTGGGTGTTGAGGTATTGGGTGTTGGTTGAATATTGGGTGTTGAGGTAGAAATATTGGCAGTTTTCTGAGAAATCACCAGATTAATTTTCAATTAAATTTGTACAAATTTCTAATCCAACCAGCAATGTAGGAGTGTTCACTTGTTCCACATTCTCAACAGCATGCTCTTCCACTTCAGTTTTTGATCTTAGCCATTCTGATAGTTATAAGATGGAATTTCAGAGTCATTTTGATTTTCATTTCACTCATGGCTAAGGACTTTGAAATTTTTTTTTAATTAGACATTTTATTTACATTTCAGATGTTATCTCATTTCCCCATCCCCCCCCTCAGAAACCTCCTATCCTATCCCCCCTCCTCCTTCTTCTATGAGGATGTGCCGCCACCTACCCACTCCAACCTCCTTGCCCTCGAATTCCCCCATACTGGGGCATCCATCCTTCACAAGACCAAGGATCTCCTCTTGCACCTATGCACAACAAGCCATCCTCCCCTACATATACAGATGGAGCCATGGGTCCCTCCCTATGTGCTCCCAGGCTGGTGGTTTAGACCCTGGGAGCTCTAGTTAGTTGTATTGTTGCTCTCCCAATGGGGCCACAAACCCTTTCAGCTCCTTCAGTCTTCTCTCTAACTCCTCCATTAAGAACCTCATGATCAGTTCAGTGGTTAGCTGTGAGCATCCGCCTCTGTATATGTCAGGCTCTGATAGAGCTCTAAGCAGACAAATATATCAGGCTACTGTTAGCATGTTCTCCCTGGCATCCACATTAGCATCTACCTTTGGTGACTGCACATGGGATGAATACCCAGATAGAACAGTCTACAGACCACCCTTCATCCAGTTTCTGTCTCACACTTTGTCTCCATATTTGGTCCCATGAGCATTTTGTTACTCCTACTAAGAAAGACCAAAGCACTCACATTTTGGTCTTCTATCTTCATGAGCTTCATGGGGTCTGTCAGTTATATCTTGGGAATTGTGAGCTTTGGGCTACTATCCAATTATCAATGAGTTCATACAACTTGTGTTCTTTTGTAATTGGGTTACCTCACTCAGGATGATATTTTCTAGTTCCATTCGTTTGCCTAAGAATTTCTTTAAGTGTTTCTCATCCATTTGATATTCATCACTTGAGAATTCTGTTTAACTCTACCCTATTTTTATTGGGTTATTTGAGTTATTGGTGTCTAACTTATTGAACTTTTTATAAATTTTGGATATTAGCTCTACTCAGATGTTGGGTTGTTGAAGATCTTTTCCCCAATCTGTAGGCTGCTATTTTGTCCTTGTGACAGTGTCCTTTGCCTTATAGATTTTCACTTCATAAAGTCTCATTTATGAATTGATGGTCCCAGAGCCTGCATAATCCTTGTTCTGTTCAGAAAGTTGTTTCCTGAGTTCAAGATTATTCTTCATTTTCTCTTCTATTAGATTTAGTGTATCTGATTTTAGGCTGAGGTCATTGATCTACTTGGAATTGAATTTTATGCAGGGTGTTAGATATGGGTTTATTTTCATTCTTCTACATGTAGACTTCCAGTTAGACCAACACCATTTGTTGAACATGCTTTCTTTTTTCCATTGTATAGTTTTGCCTACTTTGTAAAATCAAGTGTCCATAGGTTATGGGTTTATTTCAGGGTCTTCAATTTGGTTACATTAATCAATATGTCTGTTCCTAGAGCAATTATATGCATGTTTTAAAAACTATTCCTCGGTAATACAGCTTGATGTCAAGAATGGTGATTCCTTCCAAAGTCTCTTTATTGTTCAGGATTATTTTGGGTACCTTGAGTTATATGTTCTTCCATATGAAGTTGAGAATTGGTCTGTCAAGTTCTGTTAAGAATCATGATGGGATTTTTATGGGAAAGGCCTTGAATCTGTAAATTGCTTTTGGTAAGATGGACACTTTCCCTATGTAAATCCTAACAATTAATGAGTATGGGAAATTTCCAGAAGCCATCTAGGAGATAAAAAATCTAGCAGGTCATCTTTCTGAGATGGTTTTACCATGGACTATAAAGCCATGATGGATTCTAGATAAAAGCCTAGCAGGTCAGAGTGACTGTGACTTCATAGAGTTAGTTAGTGGCTTCTGTTTCTATTTTGTGGAATCATTTTAGGAGTATTACTATTAGCTCTCTTTTGAAAGTCTGGTACAACTCTGCTAAAACTGCCTGGCCCTGGGCTTTTTTTCTTTGGATACTTTTAATGACAGCTTCTATTTCTGTAGAGGCTAAATACTTTACCTGATCTTGATTTAACTTTGTTAAATGGTATCTAGCTAGAAAATCATCCATTTGGATTTGGATACTGTTTCTCTGTCTTTTGGTTGGTTTTTCTATCTTGTTGATTTTCTCTCCCTTTTTAAATTATCTTTAATCGATTTTTACATTCCAGTCATTATCCCCCTCCAAGTCCACTCTCTGACAGTTCCTCATCTCATTCTTCCTCCTCTCCATCTCCAAGAGAATATCCCAACCCCACCCTTCACCCCAGTAGGCCTCTGCACTCCTGGGTGCCTCAAGTCTCTCAAGGGTTAGGTCCATCTTCTCTTACCCAGGCCAGACCAGGCACTCCTCTGTTGTATATGTGCCAGGGGCCCCGTACTAGCTTGTATGATACCTGGTTGGTGGCTCAGTATCTGAGATATCTCATGCATCCAGGTTAATTGAGACTGCTGGTCTCCCTATGGGGTTGACCTCCTCCACAACTTCTTCCAGCCTTTCCCTAATTGAACCACAAGTGTCCCTGGCTTCTGTTCATTGGTTGGGTGTAAGTATCTGCATCTGTCTCATTCAACTACTTGTTGGGTCTCTCAGAGGGTAGCCATGCTAGGCTTCTGTCTGTCATTGATTCTTTAATTATATATCCAGCCACTTTGGTGAAGTTGTTTATCAGATTTAGGAGTTCGATGGTAGGACTGTTAGGGTCACATATGAATACTATCATATCATCCACAAATAATGAAATCTTGACTTTCTCCTTCTAAATTTGTATCCCTTTATCTCCTTTAGTTGTGTTATTACTCTAGGTAGAACTGCAAGTACTAAATTTAATAGAAAGGGAGAGAGTGTGCAGCCTTGTCTTGTCCCTGATTTTAGTGGGATTGCTTCAAGTTTCTCATCATTTAATTTGATGTTGGCTGTTGGTTTGATGAATATTGTATAATTATGTCTATGTATGTGCCATGAACTCCTGATTTATCCAAGACTTTTGCCATGAAGGGGTGTTGGATTGTGTCAAATGTCACTATTCAGAAGTCAAATTGGTCTGAAATTCTCTTTCTTTGTTGGGTTTTTGTGTTGTTTAGTTATCAAAGTAACTGTGTCTTCATAGAATAAATTAGGTAGTATTCCTTCTGATTCGATTTTGTGGAATAGATTGAGGAGTATAGGTGTTAGCTCTTATTGTCTTTGTTTCTAATCAATTGGTTTCAGCTCTGGTTTTGATTATTTCCTGCCTTCTAATTCTCTTCATTGTGTTTGCTTCTTTTTCTAGATCTTTCATGCTTCAGTTAAATTGCTGGTATAAGAATTTCTAATTTTTTTATATAGGCCTTTAGTGAAATGACCTTTCCTCTTAGCAATGTTTTCATTGTGTCTCATAAATTTGGGTATGTTATGACTTTATTTTCATTGAATTCTGGAAAGTATTTAATTTTTTCTTTATTTCTTCCCTAACCCAGAGATCATTGAGTAGAGAGTAATTCAGTTTCCATGAGTATGTAGCCTTTCTGGCACTTCTGTTGTTGTTGGAGCCCCCCCCCCCAAAAAAAAGAATGTATCACATCCTGCCTTTTTGTGTTTATAACCTCTGTGTAAATAAGTAAATTACGAAAAAAAAAAAAAAAAAAAAGAAAAGAAAAATTAAATGTAAGCATGTAAATAAAAAAAAAAAATGTTTACAAAGCAGAAAGGCCCAAGTGAGGAAGCTTCAATCCCACTTAGAAGGGGGAAGAAAATAATCATGGAAGGCAGAGGGAGGGAGGGATCTTGGTGGGAGAGGGAGGTGGAAGTGCAAAAGGAAAACATGATCAGATATAAGGGTGGGGGGACAGGAGAGAAGCCCAGAGGGCCAAAATAATGAGTGAAAATAAACAACCTCAGGGAGTGAAGTGGGGGACCCTTTAGAAAGTACCAGAGATCCAGGAGATGAGAGACTCTCAAGATTCATTGAATGTGACCTTAGCCAAAATGCCTGACATTGTGAAGAGTAAACTCAAAGAGTCCACCTCCAGTAGATAGACAGGGCCTCAAGTGGAGGGACAGTTACTAACCCACAGTCAGATTTCTAACTCAGACTGTTCCTGCCTAAAAGAACTGCAGGGGCGAAAATGGAGAAGCGACTGAAGAAAAGGCGAGCCAATGACTTGCCCCACTTGGGATCCATCTCATGAGGGAGTGGGCACCAAAGCCTGGCATTATTACTGGTGTTATGATGTGCTTAAAGATATGAGACTGCATGGCTGTTCCCTGAGAGGCCCTACCAACAGCTGACTGAGATAGACACAGATACTTATATCCAACTATTGGACTGAAATCAGGATCCCTGTGGTTGAATTAGGGGAAGGATTGAAGACGCTGAAAGGGAGAGCAACCCCATAGGAAGACCAACAGACTCAACTAACCCAGACCCCAGAGAGGTCCCAGAGACTAAGCCACCAACCAGGAGCATACACAGGCCAGTCCGACGTCCCTGGCACATATATAGCAAAGGTCTGCCTGATTTGGCCTCAGTGGGAGAAGATGCACTTAATCTTGAGACTTGAGGCCCCAGGAAATGGGCGGGGGGAGTGCTGGTACAGGGGAGCACCCTCTTGGAGGTAAGGGAGAGGAGGAATGGGATGAAGAACTGTAGGAGGAGGACTAAGACTGGAATGTAAATAAATAAAATACCTTGATTAAATTAAAAAAAAAAACCTAGATACAGACACATGCACACATGTTGTGAATAGAAGAAAAAATAATTATTTCTATGTGGCACAACGACAATGCATATTTTCAGTTCTAAATATCCCCAATATCAAAACATAAATTTAACATAATTAAATAGTGTTTAAGAAATAGGTTTTAAAGCTATTTGAAGATATATAGGAAAGAAATACTTCCCTTAATATAATAGAAAATGCTGTTTGCAAATGCAGGAAGCTTAATCTTCATTCTAGGGTCTCTATAAAAGTCTGTCCTAGGAAAATCTTAAGTCCTACACCAACCTCCTGAAAATGTTATCAATAATTACTTTGATCATGAGTAAAAATAATTGTTGAGCTTCTTAAGTATAAGTATTTTTATTGTATGACTCATGATTCAAAACTAGTCAAGTGTACATTCTGTTCATGGCCTTGCACAGACA
Source organism: Mastomys natalensis (assembly GCA_021653895.1). NCBI lineage: Eukaryota > Metazoa > Chordata > Mammalia > Rodentia > Muridae > Mastomys > Mastomys natalensis. The sequence continues at coordinate 357,963 of JAJTUV010001035.1, forward strand.
GTAGAAAACTCATTACAGCTTAGTTTTCAGTTCTCTTCCATTCTAGATCTTAGGACTTCTGTGCACATCTGTGCACTCACTTTCCTTCTCTGTGAGCTTCATGTCTGGAAGTTCAGTTTCTGAAGAGTCCATGACCACAGGGAATTGGAATTTTCTGAGAAATCTTATAATGAAGAATGCAGGGAGATAGCTGGATTCTTTCACTACTGCATTCAACCCAAGGAAAATGTGTCTATTGAAAAGACCTAATCTGTATTAAATCTTAATGTGTTTAAGGAATATAAATTTGTATATATTAAAGATCATTTATGCTTTGAAGAAAAATGCCAGAAGAAAAATGACAGAACATAAAATATTGACTGAGTTTATCCATACAAAAAATCACTAATTTCCTATGCACAAATATGGTTTTTAATTTACCATGAACCTGAAGAGCTGCTAACAGGTGATGAATGCTTAGCCAGAAAAATCACTCTTCATGGAAACGCAAGCTGTTTTAAATTTCTTGTTCAATTTATGATTTAAATTTATGTGTAAACTTGGGATGAGCTTTTTACCATGTGATCATGTATTCTGAAAGATGTATAACTGTGGAGAACAAAGAGGAGACAGAACTGAAGAAAACTTATTAAGATAGAACTGACCTCAAGAAGAACTTAGAAAAGAAAGGACTGGGAGTAAGAGCATTTTTACATCAAAGCAAGAGGAGAGAGCAGGATTAGAAGAAAAATGCAGAGTGGAATAACTTAGAAATTATAAGGTAACATTAAAAATTTAGTGAGCAATATGTAAAATGCAGAGGGAAGGAGGAAAAAAAGAAGCTGTAGATTGAGTAGAAGAAGCAGGCAGGCTTCTCTTTACCATGGGACAAAATAGATCTTTTCTGAGTAACAAGGCAGTCTCAGTCTTACTAAAGAGAACAAAGCTTTGTTCTTTCAGACTTGGTTTAATTGATTTAGCATTAAAAGGTAGAAGCTTCTTCTTTCTCTGTGCAATAACGATTAGAGCTCATTTTTCATCCAGAATGAGTTCTTTCTGCACTGATACTTGGTCTTTTGATCTGTATACATATGTAAGTATGTATGTGTGTGTGTAAGTATGTAATTATGACATAGTCTAAAAGCTGGGCCCAACTGATTCAAATGGAGGTTTAAGAATGTATATGAATGAATCTGTATATGAATTTACATGAGTTCAATCCATATTTGCTGTGTAAAAGTTTTTTCCTTCTGTAAGTGTGACTCTCTTCTTCTGGTTTATTAATAGAAGTTTATTGCTCCAAATTTCTCCCTAGCATAATAAGCAAAAGACATCGGGAAAAGAGAGAAAGGGCTCTATCAATTAATTCATTACTTAATCCCCTGCTGAGATTCTAATGCCATAGACTGCAGCTTCTTGCCTCAGGGGAGCTCAGACAGGCATACTAGCTACTGTATCAAAGGGACTCAAACTTAAGGTAGTTACATGTTTTATTATTATACAGCAACTCTAAATATCGATTAAGACCAAGTCTTACCTCTGCCTTTTCTCTTTTCCCTTTGCTGCCTCAAGCGTAATTAAGAAGAAGACCCACTGGGGCTGGCCCTCAGCACATAAGAATAGAGAAAATGAAGCCAGGGCTTTGTGGTCCTCATGCTTAATCCCAGCTCTTGGAAGGCAGAGGCAGACAGACACATCTCTTTAAGTTCAAGGTCAACTTGGACTATAAAGTGAGTTCCAGGACAGCTAGGGCTGTGCACAGAGAAGCCCTGTTTTGAAAAACAAAATACAAAAACAAGCAAACAAAAGGAATAGAGAAAATGATCACAGCTATTTCTACAGAGGAAAAGTATAAGTACAGTATATAACTGAAGATGCTTAAAACTTCAGATATAACAGTGTGGGCATATGATTGAAGCTTTTTTTCTAAGTGGATAATAGATTAACAAATAAAAGACATTGACAAAATCAAGGTAAGGAAGAAGAGTTATTTTGCCCACAATTCTGGGACACAGTCCACCATCCTGTGAATATCAAGGCTCCTAGAACTTTGACACACACAGATATGCAGACAAAAGTAATTCCGTCCTTTCACACTATTACTGTGTGTATATCAGTCAGGGAATAGGATCTTAGGAACCCCTAACAATAAACACTTAAGATAAAGCAATGTAGTCTGCAACACACAAGATTTTTCCCTGGGTTAAAGAGCAAGACAAGGTAACAGCCAGAGTCCTGGGTCAAGATAAACCTGGGAAGACCACTAGTGGTGGAGCAGTATGGAACTCACAGTTCTTTGAATAGAGTGTTAGTGGAAACTGCCTGCACTGAGAGTGGTGGGAACCATGTAAGTAACTGTTTTTATTCCAAACAACAGCATAAAACTACACACAATTTGATGCACCCTTATCTCAGAGGGTGAGCTTCCTGGTCTCCTGGTTCTTGAAGATAGTGACTCCATTTATTACATCATCCCTCTTGTAACAATCTCAACTGGCTTGTAATTACTTTACAGCCAAGTTGTGTTAATGAGGCTGCTAACCACTAAGTCCATTGGGACATCTCTAGGTTTCCCAGAGATCTGACCAACAGTGAAATGTAGATACTAGGTCCCTTTTCAAGATAGTCCCTTGCTAAATCATCAGGCACATTTTGTTAAACTGCATAGTGCTACCAAGATTTGAGGTTCTCAATGAGTGAGGCTGCAAGCATGAGAGGGCTGCCTGGATGTGCTGGGACTCTGTCATCCCCACTTCTGCAGGAGGGAGACCTCTGCAGAAGTGTAGTATGAACTTTCGAGATTTTGTTCCCCACTATAGCACCCTTGTGCTAGGTCTCTGAATCTAGCTGTCTTGTTTATCTTTAGACTTCTGCCATGCTAGTTCAGCTCAAGATGCAACTATTCTCTGCTATTCCAGGGCCTCTATGCAGATACCTGCTAGCTTTCTAAAACATTTTGAAATGTTTTTAGGAAAAGTGTATATGCATCAAGCACTTTTGAAATAATGAGGAAATATTAAAATATATAATTAAGGAAGTTATACCATGTAGCTTTCTGAAAATGAAGCCATATGTAAACTTATCACCCAAGACATTGCTTTATATGAAAGGAGAATGTTCTATCAGAATCTTATGCTACAAAAGCAAGTCCCAAAGTTATATTTACCGGAAGCTATTTATATCATACATCCTGCATTACCCTGGCACTCCACATTTCTGAGTTCCCCAATGTAAACTGGTTCTGTCTATCAAAGCCCCAAAGTTGCAGGAATGCCAGCTGCAATGAAAAGAAAGGAAAAACAAAAAACAAATTAACAAAAACTACAGTTGAATAACAACAAAAACCCTATCCCATTGATAGAACAAAGTCAAAAAGAGAGGTGTGTAATTGTATTTGGAAATACTTCAATTTCTCTTTTTTTTTTAAATCAATATAGAAATTATGAATATAATACACTAAGCTTACTTTTAGGAATTATCAATTAAAGTTTCTAATTCACAACAAATGAAAGCTGTGTATACGATACTAAAACCAGCATTCCTTGAGTTCATATATTGTTATATATATATTTTAATGTGTTGGTTTTCTGTATACCCAACTAACAAAACCATTTCCTTCACATTTATTATTAAATCTACCAAAAGATGAAAGATGTAATTAAGTTTAGATTTAAACTTAATTTAGTTTAGTTTAAAGACAAGCAGAAACACCTTTTATCTCTACAGTTACTTCATTCTCAGACTAATTACAAGTAGCCAATTGCAAACACAAAGTCTTATAAACTGAAGTTCAGGTGAAGTGGGCAGAGAACATCTATGTTAATGATGCTACAAGGACATGAAACTTGCTGAATCTTGACATTTGGGATATTGCTGATCCAAAGACAGAATGTCTTTACCTTTTTATTGATTATTCATTGCACCATCCCTGTGTCTGACCTTATATCCATATGACTATCGAATGAAGCCTTTTGTGATATCTTGACTCAAGAGGTCTCTAGCTTCGACTTTGACCTACACAAGCACTAAGAATATCATCAGATAGCATCTGAGTCTACAGCATAGAACTATTTGCTTTGCTGTAACCATCCTACATGACATTCCCACAAATATATTTGAGAAGAATCTAGTTCCTGGATACTTTCATTCTCTAAGTATAAACATCATAAAACTTTCCTCATATTGTAACATGATGTTTGAAAGATGTGAATTTGTGTTCCCATGTTATGGTCACTTCCAGAATAAAACCTTATTCCATTTATGGTGAGAGTTCTAATTTGGATTGACAAAATATTTGATATCTTCTTATTCAGAGAAAAATAATTTGTTTACTAAGCACTTAATATAGATCTAATATGTTGGGAAAAATCTTCATACCAATTATTCTTATGCAAAATGCATGTAATTCAACTCCAAGTGACTTTTCTTCAGACTTGATAAAGCTAAAGAATACACACATACATACAGTTCATCATGCCAATCCATATCTGCCCTAACATCCTTTCAATGACCATGGAAAGTCATGATTCTAATGGTTAAACTTTTCATCCTGAAGTAAGAATGATATATACTTACCTCTTTCAAGTAAATACAGAAGAGGAGAGTAAGGACTTCTGAAAGCTGTCCCCTGACTTCCATACATCTAAAGCATGAGAAGCACCTAAAGAAATAAAGCATAATTTTTTCTTTATTTCTTCCCTAACCCAGAGATCATTGAGTAGAGAGTAATTCAGTTTCCATGAGTATGTAGCCTTTCTGGCACTTCTGTTGTTGTTGGAGCCCCCCCCCCCCCAAAAAAAGAATGTATCTTCTCAGCACATGAAACCTTCTCTGAAATTTGACCATATAGTCAGTCAAAAAGCAAGCCTCCAAAGATGCAAGTAGTTGAAATAATGCCTTGTATTTTATCAGACCACCATGGCCTGACATACATGCATGCTAACACAAAGTCTTGGGTCTCTGTGGAAAAAACACTGAAACAGAAGGCTATAAGCTATTGTAAACAGGCAGCTTCTGAGGAAAGTTACCAGCCCGAGTAGTCATAGGTCTTATAAATAGGCAGCCTCGGTGGACGGTACCAACTTAGATAAGGAAAAGTGGACAGGCAGAGTCATAGTGACCTGTCCCCTGAACCTACACCCAGCTGATACCCTGTTCTGAAAGGTATCTGTACTCCCTTGAACACCTATGATCCTGTGCCATTCCCTTTCCCACATCCTGCCTTTTTGTGTTTATAACCTCTGTGTAAATAAGTAAATTACGAAAAAAAAAAAAAAAAAAAGAAAAGAAAAATTAAATGTAAGCATGTAAATAAAAAAAAAAAATGTTTACAAAGCAGAAAGGCCCAAGTGAGGAAGCTTCAATCCCACTTAGAAGGGGAAGAAAATAATCATGGAAGGCAGAGGGAGGGAGGGATCTTGGTGGGAGAGGGGAGGTGGAAGTGCAAAGGAAAACATGATCAGATATAAGGGTGGGGGGACAGGAGAGAAGCCCAGAGGGCCAAAATAATGAGTGAAAATAAACAACCTCAGGGAGTGAAGTGGGGGACCCTTTAGAAAGTACCAGAGATCCAGGAGATGAGAGACTCTCAAGATTCATTGAATGTGACCTTAGCCAAAATGCCTGACATTGTGAAGAGTAAACTCAAAGAGTCCACCTCCAGTAGATAGACAGGGCCTCAAGTGGAGGGACAGTTACTAACCCACAGTCAGATTTCTAACTCAGACTGTTCCTGCCTAAAAGAACTGCAGGGGCGAAAATGGAGAAGCGACTGAAGAAAAGGCGAGCCAATGACTTGCCCCACTTGGGATCCATCTCATGAGGGAGTGGGCACCAAAGCCTGGCATTATTACTGGTGTTATGATGTGCTTAAAGATATGAGACTGCATGGCTGTTCCCTGAGAGGCCCTACCAACAGCTGACTGAGATAGACACAGATACTTATATCCAACTATTGGACTGAAATCAGGATCCCTGTGGTTGAATTAGGGGAAGGATTGAAGACGCTGAAAGGGAGAGCAACCCCATAGGAAGACCAACAGACTCAACTAACCCAGACCCCAGAGAGGTCCCAGAGACTAAGCCACCAACCAGGAGCATACACAGGCCAGTCCGACGTCCCTGGCACATATATAGCAAAGGTCTGCCTGATTTGGCCTCAGTGGGAGAAGATGCACTTAATCTTGAGACTTGAGGCCCCAGGAAATGGGCGGGGGGGAGTGCTGGTACAGGGGAGCACCCTCTTGGAGGTAAGGGAGAGGAGGAATGGGATGAAGAACTGTAGGAGGAGGACTAAGACTGGAATGTAAATAAATAAAATACCTTGATTAAATTAAAAAAAAAAAACCTAGATACAGACACATGCACACATGTTGTGAATAGAAGAAAAAATAATTATTTCTATGTGGCACAACGACAATGCATATTTTCAGTTCTAAATATCCCCAATATCAAAACATAAATTTAACATAATTAAATAGTGTTTAAGAAATAGGTTTTAAAGCTATTTGAAGATATATAGGAAAGAAATACTTCCCTTAATATAATAGAAAATGCTGTTTGCAAATGCAGGAAGCTTAATCTTCATTCTAGGGTCTCTATAAAAGTCTGTCCTAGGAAAATCTTAAGTCCTACACCAACCTCCTGAAAATGTTATCAATAATTACTTTGATCATGAGTAAAAATAATTGTTGAGCTTCTTAAGTATAAGTATTTTTATTGTATGACTCATGATTCAAAACTAGTCAAGTGTACATTCTGTTCATGGCCTTGCACAGACAGTAGAAAACTCATTACAGCTTAGTTTTCAGTTCTCTTCCATTCTAGATCTTAGGACTTCTGTGCACATCTGTGCACTCACTTTCCTTCTCTGTGAGCTTCATGTCTGGAAGTTCAGTTTCTGAAGAGTCCATGACCACAGGGAATTGGAATTTTCTGAGAAATCTTATAATGAAGAATGCAGGGAGATAGCTGGATTCTTTCACTACTGCATTCAACCCAAGGAAAATGTGTCTATTGAAAAGACCTAATCTGTATTAAATCTTAATGTGTTTAAGGAATATAAATTTGTATATATTAAAGATCATTTATGCTTTGAAGAAAAATGCCAGAAGAAAAATGACAGAACATAAAATATTGACTGAGTTTATCCATACAAAAAATCACTAATTTCCTATGCACAAATATGGTTTTTAATTTACCATGAACCTGAAGAGCTGCTAACAGGTGATGAATGCTTAGCCAGAAAAATCACTCTTCATGGAAACGCAAGCTGTTTTAAATTTCTTATTCAATTTATGATTTAAATTTATGTGTAAACTTGGGATGAGCTTTTTACCATGTGATCATGTATTCTGAAAGATGTATAACTGTGGAGAACAAAGAGGAGACAGAACTGAAGAAAACTTATTAAGATAGAACTGACCTCAAGAAGAACTTAGAAAAGAAAGGACTGGGAGTAAGAGCATTTTTACATCAAAGCAAGAGGAGAGAGCAGGATTAGAAGAAAAATGCAGAGTGGAATAACTTAGAAATTATAAGGTAACATTAAAAATTTAGTGAGCAATATGTAAAATGCAGAGGGAAGGAGGAAAAAAAGAAGCTGTAGATTGAGTAGAAGAAGCAGGCAGGCTTCTCTTTACCATGGGACAAAATAGATCTTTTCTGAGTAACAAGGCAGTCTCAGTCTTACTAAAGAGAACAAAGCTTTGTTCTTTCAGACTTGGTTTAATTGATTTAGCATTAAAAGGTAGAAGCTTCTTCTTTCTCTGTGCAATAACGATTAGAGCTCATTTTTCATCCAGAATGAGTTCTTTCTGCACTGATACTTGGTCTTTTGATCTGTATACATATGTAAGTATGTATGTGTGTGTGTAAGTATGTAATTATGACATAGTCTAAAAGCTGGGCCCAACTGATTCAAATGGAGGTTTAAGAATGTATATGAATGAATCTGTATATGAATTTACATGAGTTCAATCCATATTTGCTGTGTAAAAGTTTTTTCCTTCTGTAAGTGTGACTCTCTTCTTCTGGTTTATTAATAGAAGTTTATTGCTCCAAATTTCTCCCTAGCATAATAAGCAAAAGACATCGGGAAAAGAGAGAAAGGGCTCTATCAATTAATTCATTACTTAATCCCCTGCTGAGATTCTAATGCCATAGACTGCAGCTTCTTGCCTCAGGGGAGCTCAGACAGGCATACTAGCTACTGTATCAAAGGGACTCAAACTTAAGGTAGTTACATGTTTTATTATTATACAGCAACTCTAAATATCGATTAAGACCAAGTCTTACCTCTGCCTTTTCTCTTTTCCCTTTGCTGCCTCAAGCGTAATTAAGAAGAAGACCCACTGGGGCTGGCCCTCAGCACATAAGAATAGAGAAAATGAAGCCAGGGCTTTGTGGTCCTCATGCTTAATCCCAGCTCTTGGAAGGCAGAGGCAGACAGACACATCTCTTTAAGTTCAAGGTCAACTTGGACTATAAAGTGAGTTCCAGGACAGCTAGGGCTGTGCACAGAGAAGCCCTGTTTTGAAAAACAAAATACAAAAACAAGCAAACAAAAGGAATAGAGAAAATGATCACAGCTATTTCTACAGAGGAAAAGTATAAGTACAGTATATAACTGAAGATGCTTAAAACTTCAGATATAACAGTGTGGGCATATGATTGAAGCTTTTTTTCTAAGTGGATAATAGATTAACAAATAAAAGACATTGACAAAATCAAGGTAAGGAAGAAGAGTTATTTTGCCCACAATTCTGGGACACAGTCCACCATCCTGTGAATATCAAGGCTCCTAGAACTTTGACACACACAGATATGCAGACAAAAGTAATTCCGTCCTTTCACACTATTACTGTGTGTATATCAGTCAGGGAATAGGATCTTAGGAACCCCTAACAATAAACACTTAAGATAAAGCAATGTAGTCTGCAACACACAAGATTTTTCCCTGGGTTAAAGAGCAAGACAAGGTAACAGCCAGAGTCCTGGGTCAAGATAAACCTGGGAAGACCACTAGTGGTGGAGCAGTATGGAACTCACAGTTCTTTGAATAGAGTGTTAGTGGAAACTGCCTGCACTGAGAGTGGTGGGAACCATGTAAGTAACTGTTTTTATTCCAAACAACAGCATAAAACTACACACAATTTGATGCACCCTTATCTCAGAGGGGGAGCTTCCTGGTCTCCTGGTTCTTGAAGATAGTGACTCCATTTATTACATCATCCCTCTTGTAACAATCTCAACTGGCTTGTAATTACTTTACAGCCAAGTTGTGTTAATGAGGCTGCTAACCACTAAGTCCATTGGGACATCTCTAGGTTTCCCAGAGATCTGACCAACAGTGAAATGTAGATACTAGGTCCCTTTTCAAGATAGTCCCTTGCTAAATCATCAGGCACATTTTGTTAAACTGCATAGTGCTACCAAGATTTGAGGTTCTCAATGAGTGAGGCTGCAAGCATGAGAGGGCTGCCTGGATGTGCTGGGACTCTGTCATCCCCACTTCTGCAGGAGGGAGACCTCTGCAGAAGTGTAGTATGAACTTTCGAGATTTTGTTCCCCACTATAGCACCCTTGTGCTAGGTCTCTGAATCTAGCTGTCTTGTTTATCTTTAGACTTCTGCCATGCTAGTTCAGCTCAAGATGCAACTATTCTCTGCTATTCCAGGGCCTCTATGCAGATACCTGCTAGCTTTCTAAAACATTTTGAAATGTTTTTAGGAAAAGTGTATATGCATCAAGCACTTTTGAAATAATGAGGAAATATTAAAATATATAATTAAGGAAGTTATACCATGTAGCTTTCTGAAAATGAAGCCATATGTAAACTTATCACCCAAGACATTGCTTTATATGAAAGGAGAATGTTCTATCAGAATCTTATGCTACAAAAGCAAGTCCCAAAGTTATATTTACCGGAAGCTATTTATATCATACATCCTGCATTACCCTGGCACTCCACATTTCTGAGTTCCCCAATGTAAACTGGTTCTGTCTATCAAAGCCCCAAAGTTGCAGGAATGCCAGCTGCAATGAAAAGAAAGGAAAAACAAAAAACAAATTAACAAAAACTACAGTTGAATAACAACAAAAACCCTATCCCATTGATAGAACAAAGTCAAAAAGAGAGGTGTGTAATTGTATTTGGAAATACTTCAATTTCTCTTTTTTTTTTAAATCAATATAGAAATTATGAATATAATACACTAAGCTTACTTTTAGGAATTATCAATTAAAGTTTCTAATTCACAACAAATGAAAGCTGTGTATACGATACTAAAACCAGCATTCCTTGAGTTCATATATTGTTATATATATATTTTAATGTGTTGGTTTTCTGTATACCCAACTAACAAAACCATTTCCTTCACATTTATTATTAAATCTACCAAAAGATGAAAGATGTAATTAAGTTTAGATTTAAACTTAATTTAGTTTAGTTTAAAGACAAGCAGAAACACCTTTTATCTCTACAGTTACTTCATTCTCAGACTAATTACAAGTAGCCAATTGCAAACACAAAGTCTTATAAACTGAAGTTCAGGTGAAGTGGGCAGAGAACATCTATGTTAATGATGCTACAAGGACATGAAACTTGCTGAATCTTGACATTTGGGATATTGCTGATCCAAAGACAGAATGTCTTTACCTTTTTATTGATTATTCATTGCACCATCCCTGTGTCTGACCTTATATCCATATGACTATCGAATGAAGCCTTTTGTGATATCTTGACTCAAGAGGTCTCTAGCTTCGACTTTGACCTACACAAGCACTAAGAATATCATCAGATAGCATCTGAGTCTACAGCATAGAACTATTTGCTTTGCTGTAACCATCCTACATGACATTCCCACAAATATATTTGAGAAGAATCTAGTTCCTGGATACTTTCATTCTCTAAGTATAAACATCATAAAACTTTCCTCATATTGTAACATGATGTTTGAAAGATGTGAATTTGTGTTCCCATGTTATGGTCACTTCCAGAATAAAACCTTATTCCATTTATGGTGAGAGTTCTAATTTGGATTGACAAAATATTTGATATCTTCTTATTCAGAGAAAAATAATTTGTTTACTAAGCACTTAATATAGATCTAATATGTTGGGAAAAATCTTCATACCAATTATTCTTATGCAAAATGCATGTAATTCAACTCCAAGTGACTTTTCTTCAGACTTGATAAAGCTAAAGAATACACACATACATACAGTTCATCATGCCAATCCATATCTGCCCTAACATCCTTTCAATGACCATGGAAAGTCATGATTCTAATGGTTAAACTTTTCATCCTGAAGTAAGAATGATATATACTTACCTCTTTCAAGTAAATACAGAAGAGGAGAGTAAGGACTTCTGAAAGCTGTCCCCTGACTTCCATACATCTAAAGCATGAGAAGCACCTAAAGAAATGTTCAACATCCTTAGTCATCAGGAAAATGCAAATCAAAACAACCCTGAGATTCTACCTCATACCAGTCAGAATGGCTAAGATCAAAAACTCAGGTGATAGTAGATCCTGGAAAGGATGTGGAGAAAAAGGAACACTCCTTCCTTGTTGGTGGGATTGCAAGATGATGCAACCGTTCTGGAAATCAGTCTGGCAGTTACTCAGAAAATTGGACATAGCATTACCTGAGGACCCAGCTGTACCACTCCTGGGCATATACACAGAAGATGCTCCAACATATAACAAGGACATATGCTTCACTATGTTCATAGCAGCCTTATTTATAATAGCCAGAAGCTGATAAGAACCCAGATGTCCTTCAACAGAGGAATGGATACAAAAAAATGTGGTACATTTACACAATGGAGTATTATTACTCAGCTTTTAAAAACAATGAATTCGAGAAATTCTTAGATAAATGCATCGAACTAGAAAATACCATACTCAGTGAGGTAACCCAATCACAAAAGAACACACATGTTGAAGTAAATATTTAAAAAGTGCAGCAGCTCAGGCTGACCATCTAAGCTGCAGCGGCTCTGCCTAGCCCAGCCACCATGTTTCTCGGCCAAAGGCCACTTGCATGCTGTAGCTAGAAATGGCCAGCTAGAAACACGAGCCCTGTCACCCATTGAGATGTCAGCGTGGGAGATGGCTCTGCCAATCTTCCACGCTGTCTCGCAAGGCAGGGCATTGCCCAGACCATCCCGCCATCCATGAGGGTCCAGTAGAAAAAAATAGACTCTAATGATTAAAAATTAATCAAAGGTTTTATATATTTGGTAAACCTCAATAACAATATGCCCAGACAAAGAGAGTTGTTTCCCAATTAGCTAACCTAAATAAAAGTAGTTACCTGCACTGCTCTCCATACCTGCGTAGCTTTCTATCCTCCTACATCTCTGCTCTCTCTCACTCCTCCTCTTCCTTTTCCTCTTCCTCTCCTTACTCCTCCCACCTTAGCTCCTCTTACACACACACGGTATTCACTCACTGATGATTGGATATTAGCCCAGAAGCTTGAAATACCCAAGATTAAACTCACAGATCACATGAAGCTCATGAAGAAGGAAGACCAAGTGTGGGTGCTTTGGCCCTTCTTAGAAGGAGTAACAAAATACTCAAGGGAGCAAATATGGAGACAAAGTGTAGGACAGAAACTAAAGGAGGGGCCATCTGAAGACCATTCCACCTAGGTATCCATCCCATGTGCAGTCACCAAAGGTAGATGTTGATGTGGATGTCAGGAAGTGCATGCTGACAGGAGCCTAATATAGCTGTCTCCTCAGAAGTCTACAAGAGTCTGACATATTCAGAGGCAAATGCTCATAGCTAACCATTGAACGGATCAAGGGGTTCCCAATGGAGGATTTAGAGAGAAGACTGAAGGAGCTGAAAGGGTGTGCTGCCCCATGGAGAGAGCAACAATACCAACCAATCAGAACTCCTTGAGTCTAAACCACCAGCCTGGAAGCACATAGAGAGGGACCCATGGCTCCAGCTGTAATTGTAGGGGAGGATGGCCTTGTCTGGCATAGGTGGGAGTGGAGATCCTTGGTCCCATGAAGACTATATGCTGAGTTTGGGGAATTCGAAGGTGGGGAGGTGGGAGTGGAGGGGTACGTGAGGCCACATCCTCATAAAAGCAGGAGGAAGGGGGATAGGATAGGGGGTTCATGGGTGGAGGGTAGGGGAAATGGGCTAAGTAGATAACATCTGAAATGTAAAGGAAATATCCCGTAAAATAAAATAAAGAAGCAAAAATTTAAAGAGCTCTTTGCAAAATAACTGTATGGGTTTGTTGTTGTTGTTGTTTTTAAGCAGGCCACTCAAGTTTCTCTATCTACAATGGTAAACAACATATATCTTTCTCAAAATACTGATAAAAAATAGATTGTGACAAATAAAAGAAGGATTTAATGTGGGAAATAATTCACAAAGGCTTAAGTAGAATTAGAAAGCCAAGCAGGTTAAAGGCTGTATCAGAAAGGGGAAGAGCAAAGATGCAGAGGCTTGAGGCCTCAAGGATTTACAGCCACCATTTGGAAGCTAGGAAGATACTGATATTTCTCCTCTTCTTCACAATTCCAGTGTCACAAAAATATTCCCCAGTAACACATCCTAACAGAATCTGATGAACATGGAACCTGGGAACATTAGTTTGCAGATGCCAAGGGATGTGAAAACAGATGAACAACAATGAAGGCAACCATAATCCTCACTAAGAATTAAATATACCTAATTAATATTATAAAATGGGTGCACAAGTAACATTCAAACAACAGTAGCTATTTGATGCTGCTTAATAGACTTAAGTTCACAGTGCTAGTCTGACATCAGATGATAGCTCCTTGCATAATTCAGGAGCTCTGATCTCACTTAGGTAACACATTATTTGGATAAAGTTGGACATCATGGGAGATTATAGATAATAAATAATGAACATCAACCTGACATACACTTTACATGTTTTATGCATTATTCTGGATACTTTTGCCACACCAGTGCATTCAATTTTCCTAAAGTCCTGTGGAATGAGTATTGTCACTCAACTTTAAAGATAGAGGATTTAAAGCACAAAGGGGTCAAATAACTATCTAAGGTAATTTAGGTCCTAAGTGACAAAGTCAATATTAACTCTTAACAAGTGCAGCAATCTGGCCCTTCTAAGGAGCATGTGTTGGTGTGTAAGTGGTAAGCCAGAATTTTCTGAATGAGTTTATAGTTAATATATTTTAAATCTCCTTTGGTATTGTCTATGCTGTTTTCTGTAAGTATAATTGGGTTTTTTTTTCCTGTTATAAATGGTGAAGGAGCTAGAAGTCTGTTAGTTAAGAGCTTTTGCTGCTTTGACAGAAGACTGCACAATGGACACTACCACTCACATCAGGTAGCCCTGAAACATGTGGAACTCTGGCAATGGATGCCAAATCCTACTACTGGTTTCCATGGGTACAAATTCACAGACACATAAGAATGAATGAATGAATGAATGAATGATGAATCCACGAGTATATAATAAGTCTTTTGGAAAAACTGATGAAAAAAGTATAAACCTATTCCAATTTTAGCACTACAGAGTGGTAGGCTGGAGAACGGCTGTTAGGTCAATGTAAGCCTGGTCTTCCACAGCATCATAACAAGATCCTGTCTGTATACAGCAAGTGATTAATAACTGTTCATCTCTATTGCCTATAGTCATATAAATATCTGTAAAAATGTATTCCTTTTGCTGTAAAGAACCTTCTGTTTCTCAATTTTGACATCTTACAAACTTCACACTACTTCAGGATTGACTTTGAAATAAAAGTGGGAAACCCCTGATCAGAGACTATTTCCCATTGTACACAGCATTACACACCACTGCCTCCCACTCATTACAGGAAACAGAAGCACGTATTTAGTCTCATTTAAAGGGAATGGTCGTGGGGGTTTATGAAGGTAAAGATTCCACCTAGAATTAAGGGGACAGTATTCCAGCTTGATGCATCTGATTCCTGTTGGTGTTGGAGGTTGAAACTCAGACTTTGTTTTACTTTTTAAAAAAATCCATGACTAAAAGTCAGAATGAATTCCCCTCTTATTGTTGGATATCTTGGAAATTTTCAATAAAAAGAATCCATATTGCATGGAGGATTTAAGTGACATTGTGATCAGAGTGGGTGAAGGTCATTCTTTTTCATATCATTGAAGTTCTTGGATCTCTCTGCAATAATCACAATGTGGGGTGTGTCAAAGATGAGCACACAGACACAGGAGGTACAGATGATATTCCCTTAGGTTCTATAAGGTTCTATAAGGGCAGCTAAAGTGTCTTTGCTGTACCTCTACAATTCCATTAAATAATGGATTTTATTATGTTAAAGCCATGAACCTTATTATTAGCTGAATCTGTTTTGTCTGCATCTCTAATGAAGTCTCTTGTAGAGGGCCGAAGGCACAATTGCAGCATTCGCCATTGCCAGATGGCGCTGACATCCTGTGTCTGTTATTGGTAAACAAGTGAACTGCGCATGTGCCAGGGGTAAGGGCGCGAATACAGCTTTCACCATTACAAGATGGCGCTGACCTCGTGTGCCCCTGCCTTGTAATCAAGCTATGTGCACATGCGCTGAGGTAAAATGCGCGCCAAGTCACGGCCCAGCCCGGGGCGTCATCTAGGGTAATGAGTTAGCAGCCAATCAGGTATGACACGCCGCTCTGGGGTGTATATAAGCACCAGACCGCTGGGGCTTGGAGTCTTTCCTCGTTTCATGGTAATAAAGAAGCTGCAGAAGGACTCTGTGTGTGTCCGCGTGCGTTCTTGCTGGCGAGACGATTGCGCGGGGCACATCTCGTTACCATTCCAGAAGCTTCTTCTCCTGTTATAATTGCAGCATGGCACCAGGAATGTGATTCCTAAGTACTGGGATGAAGTGTAGCCGCCATATGTTGACCCACTCTGTGTGAATACCAAGTACTTGACTGTGACTCTATTTGGATTTTCATTTGATATTTATATAAATCTGTTTTCTCCAGCTTTGAGTTTCTGTGCATGTGTGAATGTGCATGAGTGCACATGCATGCAAGCGTGTTTGTGTATGTGTTTGGGTGTTCGAACATGTACATATGTGCAGAACAGGGGACTACATCAGGTAATGGTCCTCCCTCCTTCCCTTTCTGTTTCATAGAGGCACGGAATTTTGCTGCTTCATATCCAGTGAGCTACCCTTGATACTCCTGTCTCGGCCTCTTCTGACACAGGATTAATAACTTTAAGAGACTTCATTGTCAGTTTCCCTTAAACAAAAACACTAAGAAAGCCAATGTAAAATGTACCCACAGCGTAGACATCTTATTTGTCTGTCTTTTCAATCTCCTCTTGCATAATTTCTTCCCACATTTCAGATGAAAGGCTTACCTTTCACCTCCACTAAATGTTCATTCTCTCCTACCCCCTCATCAAAGTATTAACTCTGCCTCTTCCCCAGGGAGCTTTCCATGAGACCAGCCTTCCTGGAACTGTCCTATGTAGTACTGGACAAATACTTTGGCTTTGGAATTAGTTTTCCAAAAGAGGAATTCATTGCATTCTTAAAATTATAACATCTGTGTTTACAGAAGGAAGACAAGTGATCGGAAAAGCCATTGAAGTGGCAACACCCTAAACCTTAGGAAAGATATTTCCTTTGTTTAAGATTGATTACTCCTGCTCAGAGAATGATAAGCTCTTTAATTGTATTAAGCACTGTTGAATCCCAAACAAAATTTCTAATCAATCTAGATAGAAAATTCTCCAAAAGGTATTTTTCTGTCTGTCTTGAATCTGTGTTGAAGCATTCCAGAGACTTCTAAATTTGCAAAAAAAAATAAATAAATAAATAAATAAATAAATAAAAGTTGTCAGAGGTAAATATATCTTTATTCACTTATTAGGGAGCATGTATTTCCCACATTAGAGTATATCCAACTAATTATTTGAATGGAGTTGATACCATATAAATGGGAGAAGCATAGTTGCTAATCCTTTTATAAATCTAGATAATATATCTAAATATATTTATTAGAAATAAACAAAAGTATGGTTTTCATGACCAAATAACAAAATTTTTGAAAGAGAGTTTGGACCCCCGGTATCAGTACAAGATATACACGGACACCAAATTCTTAGCACAAGGGAGCTTTATTACCCTGAGTAGGGTAGAGAAGTATCAAATACAGCAGAAGCAAGGAAGAAAAGCAAGAGGGCAAATGAGTGTGTTTCTGCAGGAGTGAGATTTTAGGGAGGAAAAAGAGAAATCTGTGACACAGTAGTTGATAAGTTCTGATTGGACATATTAGTAAAATAATTAATTTTGGTTTTTAGACATTGATGTTTTCTTCAGGAATGGGTCAATGGAAATATAAAGAAATTAACCTTCTAGGTTAGCATTAGGAAAATATAAATATAAATATAAAAATAGTTTTTAACAAGGTTGAAGAGAAAGGTTAAAAGTGAAAAACCTGTGTACAACCATTGCTATTCTCTAGCCTGTGTTAACCTGTATGCAAAGGTTGCTATGCTCTAGCCTGTGTTAACCTGTGTACAACAATTGGCATCCTCTACCTTGTGTTAACCTGTGTCACAGTTGCTATGTTCTAACCTGTGTTAAACTGTATACAACACTATGCTCTAGCGTGTGTTAACCTGTGTACAACAGTTTGGGCTTTCTAGAGCCTCTTCATTCCCATATTATGTTTTATTGTTGTGTTGATTGGTGAGAGATAAGTGGGAATCATTCTCTCTGGTTACTTTCTACTGAAATTGGAGGCATTCATGTCGGGGACCTATGGAAACTGGAATATTGATTGGTAAATTTGGAGAGGGGCAGGGTATACCACTAGATGATCAGGTTCTCTTGGAACATCTGAGGCTAAGGAAGTGAAACTTGTTAGGCTGGACCAGAATGTAGGAACAGTGAAAACATTTGGGGCTGGCACTGGGGCTGAAGTTGTTGGAGCAGTCTGCATTGATTTGAAATCTGCAGGGACAGATAAAGACTATGTTACAATTACGAATTTTAGGGATTATCTTGAATGTACATTTGAAATTTATAAGCTTGTTGTCTTGGTAGTTGGGGGAGCCCCAAGACCAGAGAAGGGGAAAGTATCCCAATCTCACAAATAGACAGGTGGGAAAAATGAGGCCATTGATGGCTAGGAGTACTTATCTGGAGTCATATTTAAGTTAATTTTCTGAAGTTTATAAAAACTTTAATTTTAAAAAAAGAGGAAAAAATTAAATACTAGCATTACCATTGTTTTTCATCTGTATTGAAATTTACATTGTAGAAAACTTACTAGGTTTATCTTTTTAAATCAGAGTAAAAATGTGGGGACTTGAACAATAACAGAATAAGAAGAAATCTGAAACAGCCTTTCATATGCCTTAAATCACTTCATCAAATCCAATTCTCACTTTCTCAAATCCACATATTAAGCTGAGAAAGATACTTTATTAAGCTTCTATATTCTCAGACCTTAAAACATTCTCTTATAACTTGCATTTATACATTGTAATTTTGGGTGTACTATTTTGTAAAAAACAAAACAATACAAATCTAATCTGTTGGAGTAAGAGGTTTATTTGGAGAAAGGACAGAACAGATTTAGTATTAGAGTGAAATAGTTTATGTAAGTAAGAAGTATGTCTTGTGTTAAAGGAGGATTAGGTGTGTTGTTATCTGGGCTATGCAGTAGGGTAGCCTGGAGATAAGTGGGATGAGTCCTAAAGGATGAAAACGTAGCTTGAAGGGCTGTCCCCTTGAGGCAATTATTGTCTGTAGAGGAAAGAAATGTATTTGACAAGTTTTTGATAAGAGAAATTTATAGGACTAGAACCCGAGTCAGTGGAAGGAAAAGGTGTCCTCTGTATCATAGAGGCTGAGAGAGATATGAGGAGTAGAGATGGGCAAGGTCATTTAAAGTAAAATATTTAGGTATTGAGTGAGAGAGAATCTATGATAGGTGACTTGTGAGTACAGAAATAAGCTCTCAAAGTGATATTTGATAACACCTGGAGCTGAGAATATTTAGGAATGAGGCAGTATCAGGTTAGCTATTGATAAGGGATGGGTTGTATGGAGGTGGTCATCTATACACTAAAGGAAAATGAAAAAGATAGAGCAGGTCTATAGTGAGTCCCTAGAAGAGGATCATATTTGGAAGGGAAACAAGGTAGAGACAGACAATTGCAGTGTTAATGGACAGAATTAGAATAAAAGGTACTTTAAATATTGATAACTTTTTCAGCTGTGGAAGTGATTGATAATGGCCACCACAGGTGCATATATTTGAATGTTTGGTCATCTGCAATGAAACTGTTTGGAAGGATAAGGAGATATGACATTGTTGGAAGAGGTACGTTACTGGAAGTGGTTTTGAAGTGTCTATGCCATTCACAGGTGATTCTCAACCTTCTTGCTGTCTCAACTTATGAGCCCTCAGCTACATCTCCAGCACCATGCCTGCCTTCCTGTGACCATGCTATTTACAATGATACTCATGCACTAAACCTCTAAAACCTTAAATAAGCCCCCCAATTAAATGTTCTTCTTTATAATAGCCATAGTCATGGTATCTCATGGGAGCAATAGAATGTAGAGAGATAACACCTTAGGACAAATGCCAGTCATTAGTGTTGTCTCTAGGACCCCCATAGACACCTAACATTGCAACTTTCATCTGGCTTACCCAAAACACTGTCTTGGAAAACATCCTGCCAATCTTTAGCTTTAGCTTCTGCTACGAAAAAAACAAAAACAAAAAACAAAAACAAAAAAAAAAGAGTTAGGCTAAAATGATGACCAACTAAGATGATCCACTCAAAAATCTCTTTATAATATAATAATGCTAAAATTAACACTACAATAATAACTAAGTTAGAAATTTATGCCTCATCACATTAAAAGATGTGATGGGGAAAAACTGATATGCTGTCTTCAATTAAACAAACAAACAAAAATCCTGTATCTTTAAGAAAATTAGAAAAGCAATCAAGTTCTATGAACAATCCTTTGGTTAACATTTATCCCTCTCTCTGCTTTTTCTTGAATATTTTTTAGCAGCCTACTCATTCACCTACCTATGCAATGCTCTAGGTGGAATCACTACGAAAAGTTACACCACTCAGATAAAATACAAATTTGCCATCCCATCTTCCTATCCTGGGTTGAATGGTAGAGGCTCTGAATAGTAATGCTTATGTATATTTTACTTGCAAGACTTACAAAGGAAAAATAGACTGCAGACATGCACTGTAAGCATGGTTCTGCAGCCAGGAATAACTGTTCTTTCTGAGAAATATGTCAATATCTGGAGTCAATTATTGTCATACAGTGAGAAGCAGTGATGTTGATCCCTAAGACTTAGAATCAGTGATATCACTAAATATGGTACAGGGTGATCACAAGCCATTCTGAAAAGATTTTTTGAAAGATTAATTTTACACAAATACATTTCGTTCAAAGTAACTAGTGTGAGACTCAACCTTCCCCCTCACACATGAGAATTTGAGGAGCTATAATGCCTTTGATTTAAGGAGTAAAGAAGAGCTTTGGAATGACCTCTGTTGGATCTCTGCTCTATAACTCCATGGGGGATTGCTATACAACACTGCAGATGTTACTCTGTTGCCTTCACTTACGTTTTCACATCTTCTTCCATACAATTGAGCAAAGGGATTCTCCTCTAACCTCATGAAGCAGAAGGTTGTTGCATCTGTTTTTTTTTCCCTCCTTGATAACTTATAGATTTTTCTCACAACTCTCTATCATATGTATTTCAAACATTTTCTATAAATTTGATGGTCATTTTCTTTAAAACTTGACTTAGGCCATATTTAACTCAGTATTTTAAAAGTAATTACTGAAAGGACAATCCATTTCTCTTTCCTCATCAATCTTGAACACCTGTGATACAAAAGATATTTTATACCTTATGAATCTTTCAGTATTCCACGTCCCTGTCTCAACAAAACAACCCCACAAACAAGCAAACAAAAAGCAACAAAAAGCATTGTAATGTGTATGTCTATGTGTACCTATATACACATTTGTGAGAATGCTTTTAGAGGCTGGAAGGAGGCAATCCATATGTCGTATCTGTAGTTACGGATAATCGTGAGCTATCCACCTTGGTTACTGGACTCCTGACACAGGTCCTCTATGAGAAGAACAAGTGCCCTTAGGCGCTTGGCCACCTTTCCAGGCTTCACTTCACAGTCTCCATGTAAGCAGCTACAGTTTCAGAATTGGGATGATACTGATTTTCAACTCACCTGACAGCATATTTCTTTGCCTACATGACTCTTGAATCTGGGTTTTGAGATAAGATGACAGGATATCTCTCCCTCCCCCTTCTATCTCTGTTGATTTATTCTATCACTGGTGGCCTTTCTAGAACATACAGAAACTTGTCCATAGCTCCTCTGAAAATATTCATCATATGTGATGTCTGTAGAGAGAAATGATTGATGAAATCACATGGATGTGAATAAGTGTGGAAGAGATCATATGTTGAGGCAGAAATTTAAAGCTAGCATGGGATCAGGCTTGATGTTTTTCCAAAAGTACAGTTTCCATGGAATTAGCTAGAATCTTGAAAAAGATTAGAAATTCCAGAGATCTATAAAACTTGATGAACTTCTACCTCTTGACATCACCACCTTGAAAATCAGTCAACCAACATATGACACCCATACAAATCCTATCCAAATATAGCAATTTCCAACTAGGCAAAAATTCATTTCTCCATGACTAACTCTCAAGATTTAAGTTAACTGTCTGCCCAATAAATTTGGTTCATTGCTAAGCACAATAAAGGTTACAATTTGCATTTTATCCAGCTATTTTCCTATTGTAGTTCATGGCTAAGATATTCTGGATTAAATCAAAAGTATATTTATATTATACTTTCATAATGGACATTTTGCCAGTGAGTTTCATGAATACTGAAGATCAATTTGCATATAGTTGAGAATATCATGATAACAAAATAACAAATAAATAAAACCTACATTTTATAATAGGCATCCATTTTGGTACTAGTCATTTGTCTCTGACTCCAGTCATCTAAGATAAATTCCTAGTAACCCTAATTCACTGACATTCTTCTGCTGAGACCATCTGTTTGCTATATTATTATGACTAATAGCATTTTGGTTTCTGTATCTGCTAAAGCAAATATTTGGGTGGCATTAACTATCTACTTTTGACAGAGCAATACAGTTCTTGAATTCCTTGTGCAGTCACTTAATGTATTTTGTCTTAAAAAGAATCCTTTCTTCATCCTACTCACTACAGAAGCTGAAGTTTGGTTCAGAGACTAGAGTCTAGCTTGTAGTAGCAATAAATCTTTTAATTATAATTGGGCTGAGTCTGATATTTTCCCAGGAGTCAGGAACACTATAGCATTTGGAGGCTCGAGCTAAAACCCTGGGAAACCTGATCTCAGGAAAGGGAGTACAGTATAGGCCCCCTGGAATTCAAAGTGCAGAGTGCCTGAGAAACGCCCCAGATGAAGCAAGTCCAAAACACTCTTGATAGGGCCCAGGGAACTCACACTGCCATGATCCTACTTTTGGAAATTGAAGGAAAATGAAAATAAAAATTACCAGCCTCTGTGCTTCTGAAAGTAAGACTCATTAGTGAGTTGTTTAGTTCTGTTTTGGAGTCCAGACACTTAGAAAAACAAAAGAGAGATCTGATCATGAACCCAGCTTTCTGAGCAGATGGATGTACTGCTGTCCTTCTAATTATGGTCTCTAAATGAAGCTGGCAGTTATGTAACTGTGTTTGCCTGGTCTTTCTGATTGTAGTGTTGGGCTGTCTGTTCTAATTGTTCCTGCTTATCCATTGGATTTCTGTTTTCAAGTTTTTTTGCAGACATGGGAGTCAGACTGAGCATTGCCAAATCACACCAGGCCGAAAGTGGAGTTTCTACTAAGCAGACTGCTCCTAGCTTCCTCCATGTAGCGCCCATCTGGATCATGCTCTGTCTCTGTTCCTCTCATTGGTGCAGTGAACCTGCTGTTTGAGCTGTACAGGTACGTCAGGCACTTGTCTCTGTCCTGTTTGCAATCTTTCCCCTGCTCTGCTCTTGAATGATGATTTTGTTTCCTGCTAACTGCATCTCTCAGCCAGCTTCTCTCAGTAACCATGAAGCTTATGTTGCTGCCACCTTCACCAACCTCTTTTCCTGGAATGATTCAGGTACCCCCAGTGCATAGCACTTAGGACCACCATGACCCTCTGTTACTCTTCCTACTACTCAACTGACCTTAATTGCAACATTTATCTCTAAGACTTCTGCTTGCTCTGGTCTCTCCTTCTGATCACTGGATTCAACTTTGCAAGAATTTGGGCATCTTTCTGGGTGTGCATTATATTTAAGTATTATTTTATGATGTTCTACAACATTACAAAGTTGATTTGGAAGTGAGTTATGGCTCATCATCTCCTGATTTAAAATGTTCCTCCAACATCTGTATCCTAGGTTAGAAAGCCATCTGACTCTAAGATACCAGCTCTCAACCTATGGGACAGGACCCCTTTGGGTGTTGATGGAACCTTTCATAGAGGTATCATATTTGATTTACTACTTATCAGATATTTATATTGTGATTCATAACAGTAGCAATTTTACAATTATACAGTAGCAACAAAAATAATTTTGTGGTTGGAAGTTATCATAATGTAAAGGATTGTATAAAAGAGTTGTGGCATTAGGAAGTTTGAGAACCTCTACACTGAGATGAAGAGAAACAAATCAAGACAAAACAAAATTTAAAAAGCCCAAGAAAAAATACTATGTGCTTTAAAAGCACTAAAATATAATCTTTCTGCACCTTAAGAACTGTAATGTTATTGAATATGATTAAAAGTCTATTCTACAACAACAGAGTGCCAACATTTTCTGAGTTTCTGTAGGTGTCTGTAATTTGTAGCTGTCTGTTGAGTGGCTTCTAGTTACACATACGTATATCATTCTGCAGTTTGACTACTTTATAAGAAAAAAAATAAGCTCTTCAGGTTGTGTAGCAGGATTGTTTCCTGCTGCTATTACATTATTTGCAATAAGCACAGTGATTGGGGAGTAGCTAATCTGGGAGGATTAAAGAGAGAAGAGAAGAAGGAAGAGGAGGAGATGTAGCAGCCATGGTTAACTACAGATGTATCAAGAGCAGTCCTGGGTAACAAATTTTTCTGCGTTTAGGTATTGGGAAACAACTCTAATTGTGAGGACAAATTGTTAATTTAGTATTTCTAATTATATAAAGCCTTTGGATAATATTAATCTTTAGAATTTCATTTCTACTGAGTACCAAGTGGATGGTAGGTATTATCAGTGCCTCAGTCAAGCTTAATGGAGGCAGCATGGTGGATTGGCAGATTACCACCACATTGGCATCTGGTGGGTCTAGTTGTGGCACTCATGGCCCCTGGCCACTTCCAGCTATGGTGTGCTTGGTCTACAGGCTGGGAAATATGGCAGCCTAAGCCAAGCAGAGCACTGCTGTCTAGTTAACTGTCCAGCGTCTGGGCGGTATTAAAATATTATCCATTACAAGTGGCACCCAATGTGGGGAGCCACTGGTTGAGGGTAATATTTAAAACAGGGTTACCTGATCTGACTTGTTCTTAGTCAGCCACCATGTTCCCAACCAGACAAGGCCGGAGGCTAAGAGCAGCAGCATACTCCCATGGCTGCTTGTCTCAGGTCATCCAGAATCACCTGCCCTGGCATCCACAAGACACCATCATGGTGGCTAGTTCAGCCAATCCACCATACTGTCCACAATACTTGGCTGAGCCCAGATAATTCCCGCCATCCCACAGTACCTGGGAGAATAAAGACTCTCAATACTTAATGACTATCCAATTGAACATACATTTGGAAATGCTCAATTAACAAGATGCCCACACAATTAGAATTGTTAACCCAATTAACTAACCAAGATATGAATAATTACCTGAAACTGGTAAAGACACGCGGACATCTTCCACCATCTTCCCTCTCCTCCTCCTATCGTTGTCTCCTACCTTTCTTATCCTGAGTTTGGGGGGCTTTAGACCACAGAGTTGACCTGTGTCTCACTGGCCAACCAGTGCCATGAATAGTGTGGGAACTTAGAGCAGGGAACACAGTAGTCAGACTGGGAGCTATCAGGGACGCACTGCTTCTTCTAATATATCCCGCAGCATTGTTGGAATAGATGTAGCCTTTTAGGGGGAAGAATATCACTGTGTAGGTGAACTTTAAGGGCTCCTTTGCCCAGTGTGGAAGAAAGAGCCTACTCCTGGCTGCCTTCAGATCAAGATGTAAAAATCTTGGCTACTCCAGCACCATGTCTGCCTGCACTGAAGTGTGGATCCCAGACAATGGAACAACTTGTGAAGTTGAAGTTGCCTTGGATAACCCAAGATGTTAAGAGATTCCAGAGTCGTAGGATAAATGTCCAAAATAGCTACTGACAGAGAGTAGAAACAGACTAAGAGAAAACAGAAGTGTGTTAGAGTTGTCAAAGTTGTAAGGAATTGGATATCATACATGGAGATGCAGATTTTTTTAGTTTGCCAGCTAGATTTTGGTTTTGTTTAGTCCAGTATTACTTCATTATGATGCTTTGGAATGGTAATGCATATCCTGTGCTTGATATGTTGAAAGCATGGAACCACTCAGCCTCTGGGGAGGCTAGCCACTTGGCTTCTTCTACATCAATAAATTATAGATTTTTATAACTAACTCCTAGCATGGCTATTACTATAAAATATGTGTTTCTTGGGCATATGGAAGAATGCTTTATGGGTAAATCACTTGGAATACATTTAGGAGAATCTGATTTTAGATATGCAACACCTACAGAATACCTTGATGTGATTAAAAAATGATTCATGTCTGTGATCCCAGTGTGAGTTCCTGGAGACAAGAGTATCACAGTGGATCACTGTCCAGCCAGTCTAGTTATAATCAGTGAGTCCCAGGTTTACTGAGAGACTCTGTTACAAACGAAAGAATGTTAGAGGAAGACTTAAATATGAACCACTGGCCTTCATACATGCATGCAACACCTCCTGAAATACAAACACAAATTTCACATATGCAGATGTACACACACACACACACACACACACACACACACACTAAAAGTTTTCATGTACTTTCCTTCTAATACTATTTATTACAAAATCATATATAATTTCCTATTTTTTCTATCCATACCTTTTGTTCCTGAGATCACTCTGTGTATCCTTGATGTCTCCAAGTTCACCCTGGCTAATCAATGCATCAGTCATTGGACTGGAGGATACATATGCTTTTTTCATGATTCCAATACCAACCACAAGTCTGGCAATGAACCATTTCTAAAAAGGACAATGTACATTTTTATGGCCCTTGTAGCTATATTACTTAGGGCCTTTCCCATGGCCCTAAAGGTCAAGTGGAAGGCTCCTCATCCTCCACAGGCCATCTCCATTCCTCATTCCTAAAAACTGCATCAGTTTTACTTACTATGGTAATATTAGCTCTGAGTAGTGGGGAAAGCATTGCCAGGGGTCAGCACCAGTATGGTGGAAAAGTCTTCCTTCTTCTACTTCTTGTTGGTTCTTCTTGAGGCAGCAGTAGGGAGAGAGCATGAGCAGGGTTAAGACTTGGTCTTAGGAGGTATTTATGGTTGCTGTATAATAAAATTTTTCTTATCTATGCTAGAAAAGTTAACTTACTATGCTACTGTAGCTGGCCTGCCCTCTGGTATCCTCTGAGGCCTGAAATTGTAGTTTCTGGCACTTAGCACCTCAGCCCCAAAACAGCAAAGGATTAAGTAAATAGCCTTTGTACTCTCTCAACAGGAACTGCTGGGCCCTGACTTATGCCTGCTAGTCTGAGGTCACAGAAAGAAAAAAAACCTTGGAGAAGTTATTGTAGAGTTTATTACTAAGTGTAAAAAGTTTCCTATGAAAGCTGTCTAAGGGGAAAAGTCGAAAGGTCCTGAGTGGAGAAAAGGAAAAAATTCTAATAAGGGAAAAATTCTAAGGGAAAGAATTCTAGGCAGGGGAAAAGGAAAGGAAGGGACTAACAGTGGCCTCCCTTTTTCTTTGTCTTCAGTACTTATATGTCTTTCAGAGTACATGATCAGATGTTACAGAGTTCATCACAAGTTCACACCAAAAATTAAATCATTAATTGAAATAGAAGTTTACATCACAGAATGTTTACATGCATATCCATTAGGAGTCATTATCTGGCAAAACATTCATCACCTGTCTAGCTCCACAGGTTCACTGAAGGTTTAAAACTATAACTAAGAAATTAGTGCAGTTTTGTATAGAAAAACCCAGGCAATATTTTATCTTCTGTTCTAGCACCTATAGTAAATCATCAGTTCCCTTTTAGTGACCTTTGGTTAATTGTTTTACAACCTCTTGGTATGTGCTCTGAGCAGGAGAAAGTCTGATTAGTATCTAAGAGCAATTAATTGATGACACTTGGGAGACTGGAAGAGTTCTCATTGTAGTTTTGAGTATCAGAAAGGGACCTAATAGCAGTCCCATTATAAAAGAGCTTAATAATCATTGATATAATTTTAGGAATTCTATAGGATCATCCTTTAGACTTAAGAAATCATCTATTTGTCTATACAGCATCACTACCAGACAGTACATATTCGTGGATCTGCAGAGATCTGCTTCAAAGGAATGTGCTATTAGTTAGTGATTGTTACATATGTCCCATAATAATAGAAAAGCATATTTTAGCAGTAATCTTTCCTAAAATAAGTCCCTTACAGCCTTGCTGTTAAAGGAATCACTTGTCACAGATTATATGATAATCCAAGGCAAGCCATTTCAGGATGCTAATTATTAGCTTGTCCCATTATGTCTCCTGACAAAGTATCTTCCCAGAAAGAAAGATTGAATGTAGAGTAGTAAAGATAACAGATCAACTCCAGGCAACAGCAACCATCAGCTCAGGTGGGGATCATGGAATCAACAGCCTGGCAATGCTCCAGGGGCAGGAACTGTGACAGACCTCCCCTTACACAGCCATATCAGACCCAGGAGTTTTGCTGTAAGACTCAGACAGGGTAGAAGAGAACAAGAGAAGTCGGATGGGTGTAGACGGCATAGAAGCTTCTAGCAGCCCCATTAGGCAGTGGTTCCCTCAAAGGTCATTATGTCATCAGGCTAGCTACAACTTATGGGCTTCTTTTTGTGCTCCTTCTTAGTTCTCTGTGGATTCAGCTGAAGACCAAGAATTATCAGTGTTTTCAGGAAGGGTTACTTAGAGATTGTCCACAAGAACACAATCTTGCTATGAGTTCTCCAATGTCCATATGTCATCTCATGATGCTACAAGACATCTTTAAACACAGCACATTCCAGCACATTCTTTGGCATGTTTGTCTGCCTATATACAATCAGCCAATCAAACCACAGATAGCCAGAATCTGAAACACATACAAGTAAACTATGACCTGGTTACACAATTTGCTTTGATTCACAAGGCAGAAGCAGGAAATCTGAACCATTGCACTAGCTCGTCATATTCCCCAGTGCTACTGCAGAGAGTCCTCTTCAGTGTACAGTTGCCAATGTACACAGTCAGTCATGGCCTGAGTTGTTTGCAAACAGCTGGGCTTCAGTGAAGGAAGATACTCTTATTTCTTTTGGAATGGTCTTTGTTTTACAAATTACCTTCAAATCCCTTTGTCTTTCAGACTGACAAATACAACAATACAAGGCTGCATTCTCTTTCAGTGGCTCTGTTCTTTGTGCAGGGCTTTCCTTTGAAAGAGGATATTCTAGCAACATCTTTGCAGAAAACATTTGAATCAAGTATATTAGTCACACAGACCAGATACATAGGGCATTCCATACCTCACAGAGGATCAGCCAATCCTTTCTTGACCTATTTCAAAAGCTCCTTCTCTGTTTTGCATTTAGACACACCAATACAAAGTGTGAAAAATGTTGAGCACAGGGAGGCCAATGTAGTAGTTAGGAGAAGGACCAAAGGAAATTAAGTGTTTTACAACCCTATAGGAAGAGCAACAATATCAACTCACTGGATCCCTTAGAGAGACCAGGGACTAAACCACCAATCAAATACACATCTAGGGACCCATGGCTTCAGCTACATGTGTAGCAGAGGATTGCCTTATCTGGCATCAATGGGAGGGAGGTCCTAGGTCCTGTGAAGCCTTGATGCCATAGCATAAGGGAATGCTAGGACAGTGATGAGGAAGTCGGTGGGTGAGGGGGAGCACCCTCATAGAAACAGGGGAGTGAGATGGGGAGGTTGGAGGGGAAAATGTGAAGAGGGATAACATTTGAAATGCAAATAAATAAAATAACCAAGTAAATATGTTTTAAAAAAGAAAGAAAAATGTTGAAGTTTTAGTTTCTACTAATTGCAATTGAAGCTATGGTCAAATTCAACAGAAGTAGATATAAAAACCACAGTACCAAAACTCTGGAAATGCAAGACATCCCCATACATACATACCCACTGAGTTAGAGCATGGGGCTGTGATTTTGCTCATGGAATGCAGTGGCTTTTTAGTTTTTACTTCTTACTTCTTTTATAGGTCTCTCTTTGTGTGTATCTTCAATGTATAGAAGAGCAGTTCATTCCCTATAGCTGGAGATACTGCTCGTTGTGACTCACCAGCTTGGGTACTAGAAAACAAACTTGCCACCTCTGCTAGAGCAGCAAGTACTATTAAACACTAAGGCTTCTCATTTATCTCCAGTTAATTTTTTAATAAAAGGAATTTTCTCTGGTGTAAATCATGAACTTTTTGTTTAAAGGTTTATCCATGAAATCAGTGAAGAAGAGGACCTAAAGTTTGTGTAACAGAATTTTTCATATTTTTAACATGGATTATTCATTAATGGTGTCTCTACATATCTGATAAATAAAAAATTAAGCCACCTAGAGTTCAGGGTGGAGAATGAGCATAGTCATGCAAATGGATCAGCTCCCTTCCATACTTGCTATTGTATGCACTGTGTGGCAAACTTTTCAAAGTTATTGTTTGTATTAGACACTGTGATTGCTTTCTACTGGATCCTAAAATCATGCATAGTCAAAAGAAAGGTGCTTATTCAGACACTGGTGACCACTAAAACTTTCCCCACAAATTAACCATTCTGGGAGCCGGCCCAACCATTCACCACAAGGACAGATTCTCCTCCTCCTTTTTGCAAACATTTAAATATTAACAAATAAAGAGTGGACTGAGTTTCTTCCTATAAAAGAAAATCAGTACTTTCTTTTAATCTTCCTTGAATGTATATGTAGTTCTGATGAAAAAAATTTAATCATATTTTATTTGTACTGAGGAAAATTTAAAGTACATACAAAAATTAAATTGAAAGACCAATGACTAGGCTTTATTCTTCCTGCCTTCTCTCACAATGGCCTGGGGACAATGACTTGCTAGCTTGCAAACATCTCTTTGATTCCTGTTATAATGAACTTAACTGTGTAAACAAACCCATACCATGAAATATTAACTTACTAATTTCAATTCCATGCTATGGAAAATAAAAAAAACAAACAAACAACAAAAAAAGAAAACAAAACCATTTATTAACTCTCTATTCTTTTGCATTTCTTTCAAGTATCTGTGTTTAGAACCTGATTTTTTAACTTCTTGCAATGTTAGTTACTTTGGGAGTATAGCTTAACAACTGATAAAATACTATGTGTTCTCTTAAATTTAGATGTATAACAATTCTGAATGGAGAGATAATTTACTTCCCTCTGCCTCTTCCACTGCTCTTCTCCTCCACATCTGTCTGCTGTGCCATGATCATGCCCTGATGGGAATAAAGCTGAGAATAATAACCCACCTCCCTAGAAGTCATGGGCACCATGGGGAAATCACAAGTACTCCACTAAAATGTCTTTTTTATTTATTCATTTTTTTGGACTGCTTTTTCCACTAAGAAGTATCAAACAAGGACCTGTGCTCATGGAGTAACAGTACATCCTCAATAAGGGAGAGTCCCAGGCACTGGGTATACGCATGTGAGCACAGGTATGCATCTGTGAGGTCAGAAGCATCAGATCACCCAGAGGTGGGGTCACAAGTGGCTGTGAGAATCTTGATATGGGTGCAGGGAATGAACTACAGATCCTGCAAAGAGCAGTACATGCTCTTAACTGTTAAGTCATCTTTCCAGCTCCATGAAACTTTTCCTTTATAACACACACTGACTAATTCAGTAAAACATAACTAATTAGAACATAGCTGCAGAAAACTCTTAAGCTGGATTGTCTAATTTCTGTTTGCTATTGATTTTGGTTTGGACTATTCTTCCAATCGCCCATGTCTTAAAATCTTAGTCTTCTGTTTGGTGTTGTTGAAATCGAGAGGAAAGGGCTAAGAATTAAGAGGAAGGGCCAAGAATTAGGAAGTTGAGTCCATGGTAGTCAGTCCTTGTAACAAATACTAGGCCTCTGGTCCTGTCCATCATTCTCTCTTTCCTTCACAGATATCTTAGCTTGGGTTTTATTGCTGTGAAGAGACACCATGACCAAGCCAACTCTTATAATGGCAAAACAATTAGTTGGAACCTGGCTTATAACTTTATGGTGAGAAGCATGGCACTGTGCAGGTTGAAATGGTACAGTAGGAGTCAAGAGTTCAACATCTTGATCTGAGAGTAGTCAGGAGGACACTGTCACACTGGGTAAAGCTTGAGGTTAAGAGAACTCAACCCGCCCCCCCCCCCCACTTCAGTGACACAATTCCTCCAAAAGGCCACATCTACTCCAACAATGTGGCATTTTCTTTAAACCACCATTTTCTATGGGTCAAGCATTTAAACATATGAGTCTACTGAGGCCAAACTTACTCAAACCACTACACCAGACAGTGTCACAACAGCATCTTCACCAATGTGCTGAATAGACACAGGCTCAAAGCACCAGGGCTGAGTGATCATGGCCTGAGATATCTAGAAGCATGAGCAAAATTAATCTTCCCTTGTTAGAACAGGGTTGGTCTCAGTTCAATTAACAGAAAGTTGTCATCTTAACCCTCTGATAAACATTCTGGCTCTCTCAAAGAGCTGATGAGATTGTCCCTGCCTTTGATCTGTTCTAGCCTGTAGTATACTGACTATAATTCTCTGGTTTAGTGTTGGTTTCTTCATTCTTTCCAACATCTGCAATATATATTGCTATTATATAATACTTTGATATTATTTTATTTCAAACTCTGATTATTGTCTCAAATTAGAAAAAGGAATACTGTTAGTTGAATCCCATAGTACCTAACAGGAAAAAGCACTGGAAACAGATATTTTTTCTTTCATACACCGCTTCTCATTCAGATTCATAAACTACACATTTTTTTCATTTATCTATTCTGTTTCCATCCCGATTGCTCCCCCTTCTATACCCCTTTGCACACCTGCCCCCATCTCTCCTCCTCCTCTTCTCCTCTGAGGAGAGAGAAGATCCCCACCCAGTCATCCCCTGACTCAAACCCTCATCCATCAAATCTCAGCAAGGCTAGGCATATCCTCTCTCACCAAGGACAAAAAAGGCAGCCCAGCTAGAAGAACATATTCCATAGACACGCAATAACTTAGAGATAGCCTCTACTCCAATTGTTAAGAACCCACATGAAGACTGTTCTGAACATCTGCTACATATGTGCACGGGGCCTAGGTCCAGCCCATTTATGCTCTTTATTTGTTGGTTCAGTCTCTGAAAGCCCCCAAGGATCCAGGTTTGTTGACATTGTTGGTCTTCCTGTGGAGGTCCTATCACCATTGGGAACCTCAGTCTTCTATCAACATTTCCATAAAAGTACCCAAGCTCCATCAATTGTTTGAATCTGAGTATCTGCAACCTTCTGAGTCAGCTGCTAGGTGGAAACTCTTAAGAAACAGTCATGCTAGGCTCCTGTCTATAAGTCAAAAAAGTATAATCAATAGTATCAGGAATTGGTGCTTGCACACCGGATGGGTCTCTAGTTCAACCAGTTATTGTTTGGTCATTCTCTCAGCATCTCCTGTATCCCCAGTCCCTGAATTTCTTGTAGACAGGATAAATTTTGGGTCCAAAGGTTTGTGGGTGAGTTGGTATCCCAATCACTCCACTGCTGTTTTGCCTGGCTACAGGAGGTGGCCCCTTCAAGTTCCATATCCCCACTGTTATGAGTCTTACTTAGTGAAGATTACCTTTATTCAGGATGATATTCTCAAGTTTTATCCATTTGCCTATAAAATTTGTGATGTCTTTGTTTTTAATAGCTGGAGAGTATTCCTTCCATTGTGAAGATTTATCATATTTTCTTTTACCATTCTTCACTTGAGGGACATATAGGGTTTTTTTCACTTTCTGACTGTTATGAATAAAGCTGCTATGAACAAATGTCTAAAAGCATGTTGTTAATCAAATGTATATGTGGCATAGTGGGGCATCTTTTGGGCATATGACCGGGAGAAGTATTGAGTGTGTTGAGTATTGGGTGTTGAGGTACTGGGCGTTGGTTGAATATTGGGTGTTGAGGTAGAAATATTGGCATTTTTCTGAGAAATCACCAGACTAATTTTCAATTAAATTTGTACAAATTTCTAATCCAACCAGCAATGTAGGAGTGTTCACTTGTTCCACATGCTCAACAGCGTGCGCTTCCACTTCAGTTTTTGATCTTAGCCATTTTGATAGTAGTATGATAGAATTTCAGAGTCATTTTGATTTTCATTTCACTCATGGCTAAAGGCTTCGAACATTTCTTTTTATGAAATTTAATATTTTATTTACATTTCAGATGTTATCCCAATTTCTCATTCCCCTGCCACTCAGAAACTCCCTATCCCATCCCCCTCCTCCTGCTTCTCTGAGGATGTGCCCCAACCCACTCACCCACTCACCCACTCCCACCTCCTTGCCTTCTAATTCCCACACACTGAGGCATCCAGCAATCATGGGACCAAGGATCTTCTCTCCCACCTATGCCCAACAAGTCCATCCACCCCTACATATACAGCTGGAGTCATGCGTCCCTCCCTAAGTGCTCCCAGGCTGGTGGTTTAGACACTGGAAGATCTGGTTAGTTGGTATTGTTGCTCTCCAATGGGGCCACAAACCCTTTCAGCTCCTTCACTCTTCTCTTTAACTCCTACATTGGGAACGCCATGATCAGTTCAATGGTTAGCTGTAAACTCTGCCTCAGTATATGCTAGGCTCTGGCAGACCTATATGCCTACAGCTATATTTGGCTCCTGTCAGCATGCACTTCCTGGAATTCACATCAGTGCCTACCTTTGGTATTATTGAATCCTGGTGGAAGCATTAAAATATGGGGCCAAGAGGTATTTTGGGCCCAAAATAATAAGTCTTGGAAGACATGCTCGGTCCTTTGCCCCTTCCAACTCGCTCTTCCTGCTTCCCAGGCAACATGAAGTCAGCAGCTTACTTCCTATTAGTTGCTTTCCGAATGTGCTCTGAGGATAAAGTGAAAAGGGCCAAAAATTTCCCCTAAATATAACAAGGTAGCCTTTAAATAATAAATCATACTGCATCTACCCATGATTTATTTTTGTTTTTTTTTTATTTAATAAATTGTTATTATTTTAGTGAACCTTGGATCTTAACCCAAGGCTCACATACATTAGGCAAACATTGTAACCCTGAGATACAACCCAATTTCCACAAAGGGCCTTTAAAAGGAGGAGTTTTCTCAAATACATGCTTTTAAGAAATAGTTTTTTCTACCCGGTAGAGGAATAATATCCAATATATTCAAAGAACTCAAGAAGTTAGACTCCAGAAAATTAAGGAACCCTATTAAAAATGGTGTACAGAGATAAACAAAGAATTTGCAACTGAGAAATCTCAAATGGCTGAGAACCACCTAAAGAAATGTTCAACATTCTTAGCATCAGGGAAATGCAAACCAAAACAACCCTGAGATTCCACATCAACACCAGCCAGAATGGTTAAGATCAAAAACTCAGTTAAGAGCAAATGCTGGTGAGGATGTGGAGAAAGAGGGACACTGCTCTGTTGTTGGTGGAATTGCAAGCTGGTACAACCACTGTAGAAATCAGTCTGGCAGTTCTTCAGAAAACTGGACATAGTATTACATGAGGACACAGCTATACCACTCCTGGGCATATACCCAAAAGATGCTCCAATATATAACAAGGACAACTCCTCCTCTATATTCATAGCAGCCTTAATTATAATAACCAGAAGCTAAAAAGAACCCAGATGTCTTTCAACAGAGGAATGGATACAGAAAATGTGGTATATTTACACAATGAAGTACTACTCAGCTACTTAAAACATTGAATTAATGAAACTCTTAGGCAAGTGGATGGAATTTGAAAGTATCATTCTGAGTCAGATAACCCAATCACAAAAGAATATACATGGTATGCACTCACTGATAAGTGGATTTTAGCCCCAAAGCTTGGAATACCCAAGATACAATTCACAGACCACATAAGCCTCAAGAAAAAGGAAAACCAAAGTGTAGCTCTTTGGTCCTTCTTAGAAGGGGGAAAAATGCTCAGAGAAGGAAATACAGAGGCAAAGTGTGGAGCAGAGAGAGAAGGAAAGACCATTAAGAGACTGCCCCTCCTGGGGAATCCATCCCACATATGAACTCCAAACTCAGACACTCTTGTAAAAGCCAAGAAGTGCTCACTGACAGAAATCTGATATAGCTGTCTCCTGAGAGGCTCTGCCAGAGCCTGACAAATACAGAAGTGGACTCTCTCGCAGCCAACCATTGTAGGGAGCACTGGGTCCCCAATGGAGGAGTTAGAGAAAGGATTTAAGGAACTGAAGGGGTTTGCAACCCCATAAGAGGAACAACAATATCAATCAACCAGACTCCCCTGAGCACTCAGAGATTAAACCACCAACCAAAGTGTATACATGGAGGGGCCCATGGCTCCAGCTGTATATGTAGGGGTGAATGGTCTTGTCCAGCATCAATAAGAGGAGAGGGCCCAGGTTCTGAAAAAGCTTGATCCCCCAGTGTAGAGTAATTTCAGGGCAGGGAGGTGGGAGTTGATGGGTGGGTAGGGGAACACCCTCATTGAAGCTGGGGAGGGGATGCAAGAGGTGTTTCCTGGGTGGAGGGTGGAAATTGGAAAAGGGGATAACATTTGAAATGTAAATAAAGTAAATATCCACCCACTACATATTAGTTCTTGAAAAGAACTAATCTATATTAAATCCTAATGTAGATTTTTAAAAAATAAAAAAAAGGAGAAGTTTCATGACCAGCTTTGAATTGCTAGGAAAAAAATAAGTCCAACAAAATTTACAATGTGATATTTAATAATCTGATTAGGCTTTTCAGTGATGTAAACCAAATGATCAAATGTATGACATGAGTCAAGAAAGAAGGAACCAAAACCAGGAGATGACACAGCAGGGAGAAGTCTATCTCAGAAGCATTATGACTAAAATAAAAAAAACAGTTAATAACACCTAGATACAGACACATGCACACATGTTGTGAATAGAAAGAATAATTATTTCTATGTGGCATAATGACAATGAATATTTTCAGCTCTAAATATCCCCAACAACAAAACGTAAATTCAATATAATTAAATAGTGTTTAAGGAATAGGTTTTAAAGCTATTTGAAGATATATAGGAAATATATACTTCCCTTGATATAATAGAAAATGCTGTTTGTAAATGAAGGACGCTTTAATGTTCAGTGTAGGGTCTCTATAGAAGTCTGTCCTGCGAAAATCTTAAGTCCTACACCAACCTCCTGAAAATGTTATCAATAATTATTTTTATCATGAGTAAAAATAATTGTTGAGGATCTTAAAGATAAGTATTCTTATTGTATGACTCATGATTCAAAACTAGTCAAGTGTACATTCTGTTCATGGCCTTGCACAGGCAGTAGAAAACTCATTACAGCTTAGTTTGCAGTTCTCCATAATTCTGAAACTTAGGACTTCTGTGCACATCGGTGCACTCACTTTCCTTCTCTGTGAGCTTCATCTCTGGAAGTTCAGTTTCTGAAGAGTCCTTGTCCCCAGGTAATTGGAATTTTCTAAGAAGCCTTAGAATGAAGAATGCAGGGAGATAGCTTGATCCTTTCACTGCTGCATTCACCCCAATGAAAATGTGCCTATTGAAAAGAACTAATATGTATTAAATCTTATTGTGTTTAAGGAATGTAAATTTGTATATTATTAAAGATCACTTATGCTTTGAAGAATAATATCAGGGGAAAAACGACAGAAGATAAAATATTGACTGAGTTTATCTATAGTAAACATCACAAATACCTTTAGTGACAAAAATGCTTTTTAATTCACCACAAACATGCAGAGCTGGTGACAGGTGATGAATGTTTAGCCAAATAATGACTCTTCATGGATATGCACACTGTTGTAAATTTCTTGTTCAATTTATGATTTGAAGTTTTGTGTAAACTTAGGATGAACTTTTTACCATGTGATCATGTATTCTAAGAGATATATAACTGCGGAGAACAAACAGAAGGCAGAAGTGAAGAAAACATTTTTAGGTAGAACTGACCTCAAGAAAAAATTAGAAAAGAAGGCATTGGAAGTAAGAACATTTTTACAGCAGAGCAGGAGGAGAGAGGAAGATTAGAAAGAAAATGCAGAGTGGAATAACTTAGAAATTATAAGGCAACATTAAAAATGAATTGAGCAATATGCAGAATGCAGAGGCAAAGAGGAAAAAGAAACTGCAGGTTGAGCTGAAGGAACAGGCAGACTTTTCCTTACCATGGGATAAAATAGATCTTTTCTTAATAACAAGGCAGTCTAATTCTTACTAAAGAGAAGAGTTGTTCTTTCAGACTTGGTTGTAATTCATTTAGTATTAAAAGGTAGATTCTTCGTCTTTCTCTATGCAGTAAAGATTAGAGCTCATTTTTCATCCAGAATGAGTGAGTTCTTTCTGCACTGGTGCTTGGTCTTTTGCTCTGTATACATATGTAAGTAGGGATGTGTGTGTGTAAGTATGTAACTTTGAGATAATCTAAAAGCTGGGCCCAACAGATCTCAAAGGAGATTTAAGAATATACATGCATGAATATGTATATGAACTTATATGAGTTCAACCCACAATTGATTGTGTAAAAGTTTTTTCCTTCTGTAAGTGTGACTCTCTTCTGATTTATTAATAGAAGTTTATTCCTCCAAGCTTCCCCCTAGCCTGACAAGCACGAGAAATGTGGAAAAGAGGGAAACGTCTCTAGCAATTAATCCATTACTTAATCTCCTGATCATATATGAGGTGAAAATGCCAGAACTGCAGCTTCTGGCCTCAGAGGAACTCAGACAGGCATATCAGCTACTGTAGCAAAGGGACTCAGACTTAAATAGTTAAAAGGTTTTTTTTTTTAATTATTATTATATAGCAACCCTAAGTATCTCATAAGACCAAGTCTTACCCCTGCCTTCTCTTTCTCCCTCTGCTGCCTCAAGAGGAATCAAGAAGAAAGAATACCCACTGGGGCTGGCCCTCAGCACGTTAAATACAGAAATGAAACCAGGACTTTGTGGTCCTCCCCCTTAATCCAAGCACTTTGGAGGCAGAGGCAGACAAAGACACATCTCTTTGAGTTCAAGGAAAACTTGAACTATAAAGTGAGTTCCAGGACAGCTGGGGCTATACATAGAGAAGCCCTGTTTTGAAAAATAAAATACAAAACAAGCAAACAAAAGGAATAGAGAAAATGATCACAGCTACTTCTACAGAGGGAAAGTATAAGTACAGTATATAACTGAAGATGCTTAAACGTCAGACGTAACAGTGTGTACATATGATTGAAACTCTTTTTCTAAGTGAATAATAAATTAACAAATATCTTAGTTTATTTTCCTGCCACTGTTATAAAAGATATTGACAAAATCAAGGTAAGGAAGAAGAGTTATTTTGTTCACAATTCTGGGATACAGTCCATCATCCTGTGGATATCAAGGCCACTAGAACTTTGACACACACAGATATGCAGACAAAAGTAATTCTATCCTTTTAACACTATTACTGTGTGTATATCAGTCAGGGAATGGGATCTTAGCCACCCCTAAAAATAAACACTTAAGATAAAGCAATGTAGTCTGCAGCAAACAAGATTTTTCCCTGGGTTAAAGAGCAAGACAAGGTAACAGCCAGAGTCCTTGTTCAAGATGAACCTGGAAGACCACTGGTGTTGAGGCATCATGGAACCTACAGTTCTTTGACTAGAGTGTTAGTGGCAATGCCTACACTGAGAGTGGTGGGAACCATGTAAGTAACCCCTTTTATTCCAAGCAGCAGAATAAAACTACACACAACTGGATGCACTCTGAACTCAGTGGGTGAGTTTCCTGATTCTTGAAGGTAATGACTCCAGTTATCACATCAATCCACTTGTGACACTCTCAACAGGCTTGTAGCATAATCACTTTACTGAGACAAGTTATGTTAATGAAGCTACTAACCACTAAGTCCTGTGGGGCATCTCTGGATTTCCCAGAGATATGACCAACAGTGGAAAGTAGACACCAGGTCCCTTTACGAGATAGCCACTGGCTACAGCATCAGGCACAATTTGTTAAACTGCATGGTACTACACAGATTTGAGGCTGCAAGCATGGGAGTGCTGTGAGCTTTCCTGGAGCTATAATGCCAGAATCCATGCTGCCTGGATGTGCTGGGACTCTGTCATCCCCACCTCTGCGGGAGAGAGACCTCTGCACAAGGGTAGTAGGAACTATGAGATTTTGTTCCCCACTACAGCACCCTTGTGCTAGGTCTCTGAATCTTGCCATCTTGTTTATCTTTAGACTACAGCCATGCTAGTTCAGCTCAAGTTGCAGCTCCTGTCTGCTACTCCAGGGCCTCTATGCAGATAAAATATTTTGAAGGGTTTTTAGGAAAGCCACTCAGGCATATATGCATCAAGCACTTTAGAAATAATGAGGAAATATTAAAACATATAAGTAAGGAAGTTATACCATACAGTGTGCTGAAAATGAAGGTGTATATAATCTTATCACCCAAAACAATGCTTTATATGAAAGGGGTAAGTTATATAAGAATTTTATGCTACAAAAGCAAGTCTCAAAGTTATATTTACCTGAAGCTATTTATATCATACATCCTGCATGACCCTTGAGCACCACATTTCTTAGTTCCCCAATGTAAACAAGTTCTGTCTATCAAAGTCCCAAAGTAAATAGGTGCAGGAATGCCAGCTGCAATGAAAAGAAAGAAAAAAAAAAACAAATCAACAAAAAATACAGTTGAACAACAACAAAAACGCCATCCCACTGACAGAACAAAGTAAAAAAGAGAGATGTGTAATTATATTTGGAAATACTTCACTTTCCCCTTTTGTAAAAATCAATATAAAAATTATGAGTCAAATGCACTAAGCTTACTTTTAGGAATTATCAGTTAAAGTTTCTAAATCACAAGAAATGAAAGCTGTGTATACGTTACTAAAACCAGCATTCTTTGAGTTCATATATTCTCATATATATTTTTAAATGTGTTGGTTTTCTGTACAACCAAATAACAAAACCATTTTCTTGACATTTATTCTTAAATCTACCAGTAGATGAAAGGTGTAATTAAATTTAGGTAAGGTCTTTAAAGACAAGTGGAAACACCTTTTATCTCTACAGTTACTTCATTCTCAGACTAATTGCAAGTAGCCAGTTGCAAACACAAAGTTTGTAAACTGAAGGTCAGGTGAAGTGGGCAGAAAACATCTACGTTAATGATGCTACAAGGACATGAAACTTTCTGAATGTTGACATTTGGGATATTGCTGATCCAGAGACAAAATGTCTTTACCTTTTTATTGATTATTCATCGTCCCATCCCTGTGTCTGACCTTATATCCATATGACTATCGGATGAAGCCTTTAGTGATATCTTGACTTAAGAGGTCTCTAGCTTCGACTTTGACCTACACAAACACTAAGAATATCATCAGATAGCATCTGAGCCTACAGCAAGAACTATTTGCTTTGTTGTAAACATCCTAACTGACATTCCCACACATATATTTGAGAAGAATCTAGTTCCTGGATACTTTCATTCTTTAAGTATAAACATCATAAAACTATCCTCATATTGTAACATGATGTTTTAAACATCATGTTTTAAACATGATGTGAATTTGTGTTCCCATGTTATGGTCACTTCCAGAATAAAACCTTATTCCATTTATGGTGAGAGTTTTATTTTGAGTTGACAAGATATTTGCTATCTTCTTATTCAGTGAAAAGTAATTTGTTTACTAAGCACTTAACATAGATCTGATATGTTGGGAAAGTCTTCATACCAAGTATTCTTATGCAAAATGCATGTAATCCAACTCCAAGTGACTTTTCTTCAGGCTTGATACACCTGAAAAATACACACATACATACAGTTCATCATGCCAATCCATATCTGCCCTAGCATCCTTTCAATGACCATGGAAGTTCATGATTCTAATGGTTAAAATTTTCATCCTGAAGTAAGAATGATACATACTTACCTCTTTCAAGTTCATCCAGAAGAGGAGAGTAAGGACTTCTGAAAGCCGTCCCCTGACTTCCATACATCTAAAGCATGACTGAGCCCTTTAACAGCAAGAGATTGTCTGCCAACCTAGGTGAATAGTTTTTTGGATTCCTTGGTAACCACCATGCTGTACTCACCATAATGGATCCAAACATTTGAAACCATAAACCAATTAAATCATTCTTCCCTTAAGTTGCTTGCAAACATTTTGTCATGCTGATTTTAAAAAAGCTGCTACATTTCATATATAAATTTGAGATACTGCAAATGCAGTGCAACAGATAAACAGAGAAAGAATCCATCATGTAAGCCATGACATTAAGAAAATTACTGTGTTATATGGAATTAGCAACTGTAGACACTTGTCTCATCTGAGATGATTTTGATAATTACATACAAAAGGCCTACAAAAAAGTCAGGACAATAATTAAAAAATATTTCTAGAAATACAGAAATCCTTTTAACATGTGATGTATTCTCTCCAACCACTCCATTGTGTAAGAAAGGCATAATAAAAGCAACTGTTTGGATATCATTTTTGAAGTATTTGTATAAAAGAAGTAAAGAAAACACAAGAGTCCGGAGGAATGATGATAGTGTTCCAACAGTAGCAGTGAATTATCCATAAATTACATTGCAATCTTCAAATGCAAAAGAAAGAGAAAAGACATACAAAAAAAAATCTTGAATAGACCTTAACCTGATTACATGAAGAAATCATACATTAGGGACGATGAGATATCTCAGTTGGTAAAGTTGATAGACAACTGGTTGACACACTAATTTCACACCTGGAATGCAAATAGTGGATTCAGAACCAGCTCCTGTGATCTCTCCTCTCATTTCAATGTGCATACCATAGAATACACACACACAAACACAGGCACACACAAACTCATGTACACACAAAATGTTCCACATTAAAACATCAATGAGCAGTGAGGTTTTTCTTTCTTTCTTTTTTTTCCACCTAGTGGAATAGTCAACTTTCAGAAACTACAACAATTGAGAAAGTGAGTAAATGACGGAAACAGGAATAGGTATGCAGTTAATATCAGAGCATCTTGTCAGGTCATGCTTAGAAGTTCTAACAGGAGAGTTCAGATGGCCATAGACTTCCTCTGTGACCATTCTCCTCTGTGAGGAAAAGTCCTTATCAACTGAACATGAAGCTTGGAAACTGAACCACCTGGATCTTTGAGGGAGAAAGGAGACACCACTTAACCACATCAGCTGAATCTGCATGGCAGGTGATGAGGTTACATTTGTCACAGACAAATGTCCCTCACTTGCAAAAATAAGTCTTAATAACTAGCAGTACTTTGTGCCTTTGTATTTTTGAGAAATTATGAACTGAAACAAGACATATAACAAATCTCCAATATACCATCATGCAATTGAATATTGTAGTAAAAGTGTTGGGGAACACAGTGTGAAGGTGTATCTCTGTCCTTGCTCACCTGCCTAAGGTATTCTCTGATTGGCTTTAATAAAGAACTAACTGCCAATAGCTAAGCAGGAAAGGGGAGGTGGTACCTCTGGGCTGAGATACTGTCTCTGGGAGAAGAATCAGAGAAGTGAAAATTTGTTGGTGGGATCCGGACATGGTGCTAAATACAGGGACTAAGAATGAGGTAAAGAACTAAACAGCTGTAGAGCCATGAGCTAGAATAATAAGATTAAGTTAGATGAACGAGCTGGGTAGTATCCCCAGCTAAAGACCTAAGCTATAATAAGTCAATAAGTCTCTGTGTCGTTATTTAACTGCTGGCAGGTCCAGAAAGTCCAGCAATCTTTGACATCCAATGTGGTAGCAAGAAATCCAAGCTTAGGACACTAGAGACAGGCATTAGGCAAAATAGTCCCAGGTGGTAGGAAAGGGGAAAAAGATTCTTATCAGCCACAAGCTGCTTTGTGGCAGTGACACTGACACTCAGACAGGAGACACAGGCCCTGAAGTGTGAGTAGGGCTCCAGAGACTCACAGCATGATTGCTGCAGTTTCACAGACCTGAAGTTCACCCATGCAAAGTTAGGGATGGTAGTTGTTCATAGGATTGTGTAGGACTGCATAAGGGTATCCTGGTTCTTGGCTGGGCATGGGCCTAGAACCCCGAGATTCCAAGGGAGAAACAGCAGGAGTTCGGCTACATCCCCAGAACTCAGGGTCCTAACAAGCAGTCTAATCTCCATAGACCTACATTGTTCAGTCACAAAGGCCATTACAGCCCCTCCCAAAGTGCACAGGTAGAGGGTGTAACTACAGGCCTCAGGCCCTAGGGATTTACATACTAATGAAGGTCAGAGGGTGGAGCCAATTAAGCATTCCTCCCCTCCCCAGACCCTTCCTACTTCTCCCTCCCTACTTAACTCAGGTCTGCCCTGAGTTTGGGGGGGTACATCCAGACCCATCTACCATCCGCCATGACAGTAAACCCTTTTGGAACCAAGGACTTCCTCGTATCATTGGGGCCTGCCGGGCCCGCCGCCAAAGCCTCCAGCCACTGGAACCTGGGACCTTCCTCCGGTATGTGAGACAGGCTGCCAGGAAGCCTCCAGGCAGCCTCCACCACGCAGGTCCCGTGCAGGACCCAGGCCTCCACCTCGCAGGTCCCGGGCTGCTGCTGCCTGGGCCTGGGGCCTGCTGCCACGTGGGCACGGGACTCCACCGCTGCGCCCCGGTTTTTTCCCACAGGATTGAGGAATCTGGAGGACTCTATAAGAAGACTAATAGAATCAACTAGCCTGTATCCTTGGGAGCTCCCCTTGACTCAACCACCAACCAAAGGGCATACAAGGGCTCAACCCAGGCACCATCCCATGTGTAGCAGATGTGCAGCTTGGACTCCCTGTAGGTCCCTCAACATTTGGATCAGGGGCTTACTCTGACTCTGTTGCCAGCCTGTGAATCCAGGAACCACAACTAGGCTCGCTTGACTGACCTCAGGCTCAAAGGGGAAGGGGAAGTGTGGTGGGAGGAGGGGGCATGTGAGGGAGGGATCTGTGAGGAGAAAGAGTGGGCTGTAGGGGAAAGTGAATAAATAAATTAATTAATGGGGAAAGCAAAGAGCCCCAGCTGTGCAGCCAGGCTGGCCACCACACACTTGAATGGGGCCTTGTAACTGCTGGCTCAAGGGCAAGTGGTAGAAACTGCTGAGACACACAAAGAGCCCCTGCCTCAGTGTCATGAATTACACATCATGGTTAGCTCAATAATGCTTCTGAATTCCAATGATACAAGACTAGGGGTTCAAACTCTTTCCCATTGTTAGTGGGTTGGTCTGAAGTTTGCTAGACTGGAAAGAACACCTGCTAGGAAAATAAACTTTGGAACTTGACTCTGCAGCTACCTCAGTTTATGTGAGAGTCACTCATTGCACTCATGTAGCCCCTGGTTAGACAGTGTCTAGTATTGCATTCAGTTTTGTTAAAGACAGATTGGGCTCAGCATATTAAGGGACCCTAGTCCAGTTT
Organism: Mastomys natalensis; assembly: GCA_021653895.1. NCBI lineage: Eukaryota > Metazoa > Chordata > Mammalia > Rodentia > Muridae > Mastomys > Mastomys natalensis. The sequence goes on from JAJTUV010001035.1 coordinate 402,942, forward strand.
GCACAGAGTTTCACTCTCTGCCAGTCAATTAGCTGAGCCATAGGAAGTGAGCGCTAGGCAACTACTCTCACATTCTAAAACAACACAAACATCCATTTATCCTTAATAAGAGGAGAGAATAGGAGAAGACAGGCAGAAAAATCCCAGCAAACTTTAAGTTAATATTAAATGTAGAAATGCTTAGTAGAAATGTCATGATAATAGTATCTTAAACATTGACATTGTAGGAACCATGATTCCAATGGCCTTAGTTGAGAAGAGAAACTTTTGTAAATGACAATATAGATATAGATAGATATAGATATAGATGATAGATAGAGATAGAGATAGATAGAGAGAGAGAGAGAGAGAGAGAGAGAGAGAGAGATAGAGTATCTAGATGATATAGATATTTAGATACATAGATACATAGATATATAGATATATAGATATATAGATATATAGATTAGATATATAAATATATAAATAAATGACATCAGTGAGGAGGGTCAATGTGTAAAAAACTTATGGCCCAATTTCAATCCCCAGAATCCAGGAACATATATAGAATATTCAAATAAAGATGACCAAATCAGTGGCATAAATCTATACTGCCAGCACTCCCACGGTGAAACAGGAAGCAAAAACAGAACTGCTTGGGCACTTGAGGGCCAGATAGGCTGAAGTACTCAGGCAGAGCAGCAGAAGAAATACTGAGACCCTGCCTAAAATAGGAGATTAAAGAGGAGAGGGGGTTCCCCAACATTGTTTTCTGACATCCTGTTTTCTTAGAGGCACACAGGAGCTCACAGCACATAAGCGTAGGCATTCACACTACTAAGAAACTGAGAGGGAAAATTAAATGAAGGAGTTATTTATTACCTCAGAAGAACCATGTATCCAGGTATGGCTGAGAGTGAGTAGAAGATACTAAGAAATACTGTCATGATAAAGAAGTACTGCAGCTTTTTATCACAAGCAGGGCCTTTGTTACACAGCCCAAGGACTGCAGATGAGTTTCCTGATGACTGAATGCAGTGGCAATTCTGAAACACCTGTCAAAAAAAGGTGTCCTATTAAGGAACATCCATATTAGTAAACTTTCAATACTTTCTGCACAGCCAGGTGGAACAAAATGGGGAGTGTTGGATCAGTGATATGACTCAGAGGAAGACCACTCACTTGGCTAAGGAAGACCTGAGTTTGGCTACAAACACCAGTGAATACAAAAATCACTAAATAAGTAAAATGCATGCTTCTTTGGTATATCAGAACTCTACCATAAAACATAAAGAGATATATTTTTAATGGTTCCATTTTTTTCAAATTCGTCATATAAATTTGCAAAATTTCAATTATTCTAAATGCATAATTTATTTTACTTCTGATATCTATTTGATTGTTTGGCATATCTTGTATAAGTATATGTATATGTATAAGTATATGTGTCTATGTGTCTGTGTGTCTGTGTGTGTTTGTGTGTTTGTGCATGTGAGTGCATTCGTGTTTCTAAGTGTGGACTGGAATGTGCCATCGATTCCATATAGAATTCAGGAAATAAGTTTAGGGTGTTATTTCTCTCTTTGTACTATGGGGGTCCCCGGATATAATTCTAGTGTAAATGGCTAGTGGACAATGCCTTTCCTTATTCAGCCAACTTTACAGTCTACACATAATGAATATTACACAAAATAAATATGTAAACAGATGATTAATATATTTCTACCTCCCAGAATTATATTAATTAGACAAGACAGAGGCAGGCCACCAAAAGACTAGATTCCAGAATTCAAACAAAAAATTATCTTTATACTAAAATTTGTTTTGAGAATTGTATATTGCAGAATACACAGCCTTGATGTATCTACTCATCAAGCAAGCTGAGCAGACCTGTTTGAACCTCTGATATCCTGGAATTTCAGCTGGATTCAGTGAAGACACAGACATGAGAGCCTTATCAATTTACAATTCTCACTGCCCCTCTCCTAATATCTCAATGCCCATAATCAGCTTGAAGAAGTTGATGAAGAGACCATGCCCGAATTCCTTGGGCTTGTTGACTGAGGTAGTTAATATTAGGCTCTCCTTCTAGAGAAAAGTAATGGTTTTATTGGAACAGGGAGGAAAAGCTAGAATTGATTACATAACCATAACCTATTGGTAGAAATCTGTATAATTGTAATTAAACTGATGTTATAATTTCCTAAATGGTATAAAATTTATTTTGATTATATATTCTAGGGTTTCATTGATATATTTTCTTCTATTAAGTCAAAATTGGTGGGTACAAGGCTTAGTTCCAGTCCTGCTTTAATTTTTTTGAAATGATCTGAGATGGGTAGCCTGTGAGTTAAGAGCCTATAGCAAATTCATGGCTCTGAGTTCACTGTTAGGGTGTTTTCAAGATTTTAATATGAAATAACTGGGAGGAGTTAACAGACAACAGTCCAGATTGCTTTACATAGATAGCTGGTTTTCAAAAACATCAGAAGTCCACAGAATTGACATTACAAAAATGTTCATTTTGATTAGAGAACTGTCTACTCCTGACAGGTTCCATGTCTTGGAATCTGAGAAGAAATTGAAGATCTTTGGAGTTACTCTGGTTGTGATGAGACAACCACTAGGCAAAAATTGCCTATTTTCATCTACAGACAAAATACTGTCCAGAAAAGGGACACACTTGCAGAATAGTCAACTGATTATATCTGCCAAGACAGAGAGATCAGCCCTTAAAATTCTGCATTACTAGGTCTGTCAAATGATGCTGGCCCAGAAGGCTGAAGATCAGATTCTCCAATATTTTGAAGTAAGGGACTGTCCAGGTAATCAGCAGTCTATATAAATTGGCTAAGTTTTAGAAGCCATAATTTGTGCTTCCCATACCTTCGGTTAATTCAGTCATTCTTGATTTCTGGTGGGGTTGAAGACTTACAGTCTCATAACCAACCCAGGCTGTTTACTTTTAGAGGATGGTTTTCTGATTGCATTCATCCTAAATCCAGGACATAAGCTAGGTTCAGAACTAAGTCTTTACAGAGGTTCTGTTTAGTTGACAAAAATGATGGACTGTGTATTAGGTCTAGCTTGTACCTTATTGATACAATAGTGCTCTAATTGTATTTTGATAAAAAGTTTTTTTTTATTTTGACAGGAAGGGTGATATGTAGCAGCATATTTTACCCACAATTTGGGAGGAGCTAAGGTGGGAGGAGTAAGGAGAAGAAGAGGAGGAGTAACAGGAGGGAGAGGAAGAGTAAGGGGAAGAAGATGAGGAGGAAGAGAGAGAGAGAGGACAAGAGTGAGAGGAACATGGCTGCAGATGTTTGCATGTCTCTAGCAGTAAAAGGTAGATGATATATCTAGGTTGGGTTACACCTCTTATTGTTTGGGCATCTTGTTATTAAGCATTACCAATCATATAAAGCATTTGGATGATCTAAGAATTAGAGTCTCATTCCTACCAGGACTGAGTGGATGACTGAATGGTCTGGGCACAGCACAGCCTTGTGTATAACAGTGTTGAAGAATGGCAGAGCCATCTCCCATGCTGGCATCATGTAGTTGGAAGGGCCTGTGTCTCTGGCCTCCTAAGCAGGCAGCCTGAGCTGAGCAGTGAAGCTGCCACCCCTCATGGCCTCAGGTCAAGGCTAGTTGGGAACATGCCAGCTCCATAACTACAAGCTAGAATGGGTGCCACCATTTTAAATATCTCTCTCATCCTGAGACCCTATCACAAGAAAGAGCAGATTCTACCCAGAGTAGTTTAAAATTTTAATTTTAATGTTGATTTATGTGTATGCTTATATATCCATGTGTATACAAACAAGTGCAAGTGGGTGCCTGAGTCAGGGAGAAGAGAGCATCAGATGATCTAGAGATGGTCATGTGAATGCTGGGAACTAACCATGTCTTCTGAAAGAGCAGCAAGGGCTCATTACAGATGAGTTATCTCTTCAACCTGACCAGAGCATTTTAAGTCAATTCATTTGACTAATGATGTCTACTAATGATGTCTACTTTGAAATGACAAAATAATACTCAGACTCTGTCAAGGTTTTATATAACATATAGGAGTTGTCAAGTATGTGTGTACTGAATAAATTGAGTTGTTTTTTTTTTTTATAACCATCAACCTACTATTAATTTGTTAAACATATTAATCTATTTTAAGCAAGGACTACTTTGTTCATTTTAGCAAATGAAGGCTTAGGTCATATGTTGTTAATGTTAAAGCAGTACACAAAATATCATCCCACATACTGAAAGGATGTTTACCATGTTTGTTCCAGTACCAACAGACTTTTCACAGCCTGCAAGGCAGGCCGTCATGTATGATAGGCCGTCGTCTCCACACACTGGATCCCATGCTTTTGTTAAGCAGTTACACCCAATGTTGCAGTCAGCAAGGACATTATTTTCCACGTATAGAGGTTTCTGAACTCTGAAATAATTTAAAATGATGTTATAGATACTAAAAGCCTAAACAAGCATTTTATTTTCTTCCCCTCATCTCAGCACATGCACACACACACACACACACACACACACAACCCTGAGAGAAAGAGAGAGAAGAGAGAGAGCAAGAGAGAGCATGAGTAGCATGCCCATTAACTTTCCATTTTTCCTGACTATACTGGTTAACTCACAGTATTAAGAATGGAGTTACAGGTACCCAACAATGTTAAGCTTTCTCTGAGTTCTAGGCATCTGAACTCAAAACTTCCTGCCTGCTCAGCAAGCATTTTCTTACTGAGTTATCTCCTCAGACCTTTGAAAAAAACCTATGAGTATGCTTTGTTTCATTTGAACTGATTGATTATTTAACTGGGTCCTAAACTGAGTTTTATATTCCCTATGCTAATCCAGAATATGACCAGAAACCTCTAAAAGATAAAATATAAGACCACAGAGTATATGAGATATAACTTTTCCAGTGACATATAAAAATAGAGACATTAATTGACTTACTACATATTAAATTTGATCATGCTAAATTTGAGCCTACTGTAAAAACCTAAGAAGGCTTGTTGGCCTGTATAGTTAACTTTTAAAGCTATCTCACAGTGGGAGTTTAAATATCTGGATAATTTAAGCTAAAATTTAAGCAAAAAGCTCCAGGTTACTTTTCATTATTGCAATTTAAAGCTGACTAAAATATCACCATGACAAGCTTTACAGTATGTGGAATCAAAGCCTGACTCATGGGGAGTCCCAGTCCTCTTTTAATAAGCTTACACATAGTGTGGGATGGTATAGGAGTGAGGGATCAGAGAAAAATACAACCTAGCCATGGGTCACTGCCATGAATTCATAATAAAATGATCTGGTCATACATAATACTTGAGGAAAATTAACTAGGAATTGTGAAAAGGTTATGATCTTCATTATAAAAACAACATACCTTTCATAAGAGATAGTTAAGCCAGCAACTGGTACATTATCACAGGTAACCAGAAAGCCACAGAAATTAAGAAGGTATTCAGACAAAGATAGGCAGAATGCTAAGTATGCAGCTTTCTTGACAGTGATCTTGAATTTCTTCATAATGAAGCCACCAGTTAAATATCCAACACATACTACAGGTAAGATATAAAGACCTATGAATGCAAGAAAATTTGTATTTATAAAGACAGCAGAACAAGTGTTATAATTTTTGTTTTTTATGAATTTATTTTGGATATTTTATTTATTTAAAATGCAGATGTCACATCTTTCCTCATTTCCCCTCCCTAGAACTGCCTATCCCATACCCCATCCTCCTTTATGCTTTTATACCATTTTGATTATGTGCATGTATTAAGGTAAGTTCTAGGTTGAGGGTCTAGCAATACAATAGAGGCAAATAGTCAAGAACCAAGCAACACAATAAACACAAATAGTCAAAGAAAAAGCAAGGCATTAAACCCAATTACGTGAACACACCTGTGATCACTGATTCTAAGGGCTTATCAGGATGACCAAAGTATCTGAGCCTACATCACTGTCCTAGTCTAAGGTCATTTTCAGGTCTGAAACCTACTTCCTTGTTCTAGCCTAACATTTAGATTCCTGTCTGAAATTACTTCTTTGTTCTAGCCGAATATTTAGGGTCCTGACTGAGATTACTTCTTTGTTCTAGCCTAAGATTTAGATTCCTACTTGAAATTACTTCTTTGTTCTAGCCTAATGTCAGATTCCTGCCTGAAGCCTACTTCCTTGTCCTTGGCCAATGTCATATTCCTGCCAAGCAGCCCATTTCCTTGTCCTGGGTCCATGTCAAATACTTGCTAAACAGCCCAAATGCTTTCTGCCTCTCTCCATTTCTAATTTCATTAACAAGACTGAGCCTGTGTAAGGTCATTCTGATCAGAATGCCCTCCTTACTTATCATGGAATATGCATTATCAAATGCAATGCACTATTTCTTAGGTTGATAAGGCTCTCTACAAAATCTTACCCATTCTTGGCTTGCCAGCCTTTTAATTTAATAACTTTGTCTAGGGGTCCATTTTCAGATTCAAGCCATGTACTTAGCTGCCAACAGGTTGATGTTGTTGAAGAAAAGCTTTAATACAATGGGCAGGAATAAAAGTATTTCCAGGACAAAAAGGGTTGGTATGATAAAGCTATATATGCCATTTTTGAAGCTTGACCAAAATAGAAATACTGACCTCTGATGATGGGTAATTTTATCTGCAGTATCTACCACATTAACATACAGCAGAGCACCATACTTGAAATTCATAAGCTCCCTATGTATAGTTAAAACATCCAAAGAGGTGTTAGAATTATGCCAAATACACCACATTTGTGAATAAATGCTTCCTAATTGTGATTAAAATTCTTCCTAAGTATAATGACTACCACTGTAAATTGTAGAAATAATACGAAGTCAATGGTATTTGGCATGACACTCAAGATGGCTCCTTACCCTTAAAATCTAAACCTCCTTCTAGTAACTTGAATAGGATAAACAGCATCAATCCATTCTTCCAAATGCCGATCGAAATCCTCTGGTATATTCAACACATTAGTAACATTGTTTGTTAAATGATTAATAAAAGAGGCTGTCTTAACTTCTTGTGTCACAGCAATTGAAGAAGCTGGGGTGCTAGGAATTAATGTAATTGAAGCTGTTGTATCAGCAATAATCAAGCCCACTACCCTCTTGCTTCTGATAAAGCTTGACTCATTTCTTCCAGTATTCACAAGTTATTTTTAGAATACCAATGTTCTGTGATACTTGGGATACTAAAACAAAAACTGGTTGCAAGACCTCCATAACTGGCATGCTGGATTTCAAAAAATAAACACAATTAGTGTACAGTCAATGCAACTTACATTAAATACTGTAGATGAAACAAAAGTATTTTTAACTGGACAATTAAAAGAGCATTAACACATGTGCTAACACCTGTTTGAAATCTAGATCCTGCCCCATCTTTATCTCTTGCTAACATATCATCATAGAGAACTGCAACTAATTTCCATATATGTTTCTAAAAATATCCAGAACCAGACATCCAAATGAAGACTGCTATTTCCAATACTGGATTGGTTTCTAGACCAGTCCATGATTGAGTCTGAATAACTGGTCACATTTAATAACAATACAAGAGGTATTATAACTACTTTTTGATTCTCTGTTCCACAAGGTCTAAGAACTTGAGCCAAGGCAGCTTGTCCATGAGGGGTATAAGTAAGCAATGAACTCTCAATTCTGAACAACTATTCACCAAATGCAAGGGCATCCACTTACATAAAAGAAACTTGACTAAACCTCAAAGCACACATTGCATCTAACACAATAATAGTGGAAGACTTCAACACCCAACTTTCATCAATGGAGAGATCATGGAAATAGAAGCTAAACAGAGACACAGGAAAACTAAGAGAAGTTATATACCAAATGGATTTAGCAGAAAGAATATTTCATCCAAAATCAAATGAACATACCTTCTTCTCAGCACCTCATGGTACCTTCTCCAAAATTGACCATATAATTGGTCACAAAACAGGCCTCAGCAGATGTGAAAACATTGAAATAATCCCATGCATCCTGTCAGATCACCATAGGATAAGGCTGGTCTTAAATAATGATAAAAATCAATGGAAAGCCCACATACACATGGAAACTGAACAAGACTCTACTCATTGATAACTTAGTCAAGGAAGAAGTAAAGAAAGAAATTAAAGATTTTTTAAAATTTAATGAAAATGAGGACACATCATACCAAAATTTGTGGGACACAATGAAAGCAGTGCTAAGAGGAAAACTCATAGCTCTAAGTGCCTACAAAAAGAAACTGGAGAGAGTACACACTAGCAGCTTGACAGAACACCTTAAAGCTCTAGAACAAAAAGAAGCAAATACACTCAAGAGGAGTACACTGCAGAAAATAATTGAACTCAGGGCTTAAATCAACCAAGTAGAAACAGAAAGAACTGTACAAAGAATCAACAAAACCAAGAGCTGGTTCTTTGAGAAAATCAACAAGATAGATAAACCCTTAGCCAGACTAACCAGAGGGCACAGAGACAGTATCCAAATTAATAAAATCAGAACTGAAAAGGGAGACATAAAAACAGAAATTGAGAAAATTCAAAAAATCATCAGATCCTACTACAAAAGCCTCTACTCAACAAAACTGGAAAACCTGGATGAAATGGACAATTTCCTAGACAGATACCAGACACCAAAGTTAAAGCAGGATCAGATAAACCATCTAAATAGTCCTATAACCACTAAAGAAATAGCCGTAGTCATTAAAAGTCTCCCTACCAAAAAAAGCCCAGGACCAGATGGTTTTAGTGCAGAATTCTCTCAGACCTTCCAAGAAGACCTAATACCAATTCTCTATAAACTATTCCACAGAGTAGAAACAGAAGGAACACTACCCGATTCATTTTATGAAGCCACAATTATGCCCATACCTAAACCACACAAAGACCCAACAATGAAGGAGAACTTCAGATAAATTTCACTTATGAATATCCATGCAAAAATAATCAATAAAATTCTCGTAAACCGAATCCAAGAACACATCAGAACAGTTATCCACCATGATCAAGTATGCTTTATCCAAGGAATGCAGGGATGATTCAATATAAGGAAATCCATCAATGTAATCCACTATATAAACAAAATCAAAGAAAAAAACCATATAATCATCTCACTAGATGCTGAGAAAGCATTTGACAAAATTCAACACCCATTAATGGTAAAAGTCTTGAAAAGAACAGGAATCCAAGACCCATACCTAAACATAGTAAAAGCAATATACAACAAACCAGTAGCCAACATCAAACTAAATGGAGAGAAACTTGAAGCAATCCCACTAAAATCAGGGAATGGACAAGGCTGCCCACTCTCTCCCTATCTATTCAATATAGTACTAGAAATCCTAGCCAGAGCAATTAAACAACAAAGGGAGATAAAAGGGGTAAAATTTGGAAAGGAAGAAGTCAAAATATCACTATTTGCAGAGGAAATGGTAGTATACTTAAGTGACCCCAAAACTTTCACCAAAGATCTCCTAACCCTGATAAACAACTTGAGCAAGGTGGCTGGATATAAAATTAACTCAAAAAAATCAGTAACCTTCCTCTACTTAAAGGAAAAGCAGTCTGAAAAAGAAATTAGGGAAACTACACTCTTCACAATACTCATAAATAATGTAAAATACCTCGGTGTGAATCTAACCAAAAAGTGACAGATCTGTATGACAGGAACTTCAAGACCCTGAAGAAAGAAATCTAAGAATATCTCAGAAGATGGAAAGATTTCCCATGCTCATGGTTGGTAGGATAAATATAGTAGAAATGGCAATTTTTCCAAGAGCAATCTACAGATTTAATGCAATCCCCATCAGAATTCCAACTAAATTCTTCATAGAGATAGAAAGAGCAATTCTCAAATTTATTTGGAATAACAAAAAATCCAGGATATCAAAAATTATTCACAACAATAAAGGAACATCTGGGGGAATCACCATCCCTGACCTCAAGCTATAGTACAGAGCAGGAGTGATAAAAACTGCATGGTATTGGTAAAGAGATAGGCAAGAAAATCAATGGAATATACTAGAAGACCCAGAAATGAACCCACGTACCTATAGTCACTTGATCTTTGACAAAGTAGCTGAAATCATAAAATCGAAAAAAGATGGCATTTTCGACAGGTGGTGCTGGTTGAACTGGAGGTGAGCGTATAGGAAAATGCAAATCGATCCATTCTTATCTCCTTGGACAAAACTCAAGTCCAAGTGGATCAATGTCCTCCATATAAAACCTGACATACTGAAACTAATAGAAGAGAAAGTGGGGAAGATTCTCAAATACATGGGCACAGAGGAAAAGTTCCTGAACAGGACACCAATGGCTTATGCTCTAAGATCAAGAATTGACAAATGGGACCTCATAAAATTGCAAAGCTTCTGTAAGGCAAAGGATACTGTCAATAGGACAAAACAGCTACCCACAGATTGGGAAAAGATCTTTACCAATCCTACATCTGATAGAATGCTAATATCCAAAATTTACAAAATATGTAAGAAATTAGACTCCAGACTATCAAATAACCCGATTAAAATTGGTGTAGAGAGCACTCTGGCAGTTCCTCAGAAAATGAGATCCCTCCCAGAGGCACTCATCATATGCAAACAGTGTTGTGGATGTCCAAAAGTGCATGCTGACAGGAGCCTGATATACCTGTCTCCTGAGAGGCACTGACAGAGCCTGACATATACAGAGGCAGATACTCATAGCTAACCATCAAAGTGACCACAGGGTTCCCAGTGGACAAGTTAGAGAGAAGACTGAAGGTGTTGAAGGGGCTTGTGGCCCGATGGGGAAAGGGACAGTACTAACCAACCAGAGTTCCCTAGGTCTAAACAGCTAACCTGGGAGCACACATGGAAAGACCCATGTCTCTAGCTGTATTTGTAGAGGAGGATGGACTTGTCAGGCATCAGTGGGAGACAAAGGCCTTGGTGCTTTTTTTTTTTTTTTTTTTTTTTTTCACAAATAGGACTTTTTGTTTGTCACCCAAGAGGTGCAGAATAATGACTTGAAGGAAGTAGTTAATAAACTGATTCCAGACAGCATTGGGAAAGACATAGAAAAGGCTTGCCAGTCCATTTATCCTCTTCATGATGGCCTTGGTCCTTTGAAGGCTGGATGCCCGAGTGAGGGGAAATTCGAGTGAGGGGAGGTGGGAGTGGGTGAGTGGGTGGGGGCACACCCTCATAGAAATAGGAGGAAGGAGGATAGGCTAAGGAGTTTCTGGGGGTAAGGAATGGGGAAAGGAGATAACATCTGAAATGTAGATAAATAAAATACCCAATAATTAAAAAAAAAGAAAATGAAAAACAAACAAATAAATAATGGAATTGGCTATCTCAATTGAATATTTGAGACTCATTAGCAGCAATTTAACATTACCCATATTACTGGTATTCCTTATAATTGTCAAGGACAAGAGACTATATAAAAGGCCCATGGAACTTTAAAACAATATCTTCATGAAATAAAAAAGGGAGAGATATACCCCTGTATACCGAGAATTTATTTAAATCGTATTCTTTTTATTATTTATTTTAAAGTTTTTTCTTTTTGTTTTTGTTTTTTTTTTTTGTTTTGTTTTGTTTTTAATTTGGATGCCAAGAAAGTTTCTGCTGAGGGTCTATGGCGCTCTACAACTAGTCATACTTATGTATAGGTGAAAGGGAATGTTCCACTTACTGGCATAAGGCATGTTCTGATCAGGTATTAAATATGGGGAAGAGGGCATGTTTGTGTTTTTTCTGTAGGATGCTGAAGGAACATTTTTGCCAGCAGAGCAATGGGTGAGAAATGCTGATGCCAGGACAAAGAGTGATGCTGACCTGTGAGCTTACTGAGTGTCCTGACAATGGTGACTGGGAAGCTGTATTGGGCATAAATTCCCGACCCACTGTTGCTTAGTTATAATTTTTTCTAATATATGTTACCTAATAAACTATTTCATTCTAATCTAGTATGCAGCATGTCTAATTCCCACTCACTCAAATATTGCACAAAGGTGTTCTCAAATGCCTCAAAACTTCAATTTTAAAGATAGCATTTATGTAATCATTGCAGCAGGTTATAAACACCTTATGAGCTTCACATATGATATTAAATATTTCACATATTTCTTTCCACTTTGTCTATTGGGAATTTAATTTACTTTCAAACGGCTTTGAGAGTTACAAGTGAGTCTATGCTTTTCAAGTGTACTACATTTTGTGCATAGTTATTGCCCAGCATTCTTCCCCCTGACTCTTCTTCCAAAGGCAAAAATTAAGGGAAAAAAAAGGGAAGAGAAAATTCCAGCTAGATTTCATTCACACAACACCAGCACAATGCTTAGAAGAGTGTAACCATCTTTTTCAGCTTCCCACCATTTAATCATATCTGAGGGTGAGGACTTGGAATTGGATTTTTAGAAACTCTAGACAACATGGATGCAGGCAGCTTGTGATCTTCAGTTTTCAAGAGTAAACAAGGACCCTTGGCTTTAGTGTACTAACAAGAAATGCAGAGTGTGTCTGCACACACTTATTAGACCATGAAGGGACCAAAGGATTGACTGAGGAGGAATGTGGAGAGCAAGAATTGAAGCCCAGATGTAAAATGTGGAAGTAAGACACAGACTCTCAGTGAGTTAATTCTGTATTCCTCTTTGAATTAACATATTGGTATCTGAAAATTGACTGATACAGGCTTCCTCCAGCATTGCCATAACTATGATGATTTCCCATTTTGACAGAAGAAAGATGAGAAAAGTTTTCTTTTTACCCATGTCGTTTCCCTATTCTTTCTTGATTTCCATGGAGCCTGGCAAGAAGACATTTACAAGGATATCCTAAGAAATTGTATTTCATTGTAATCTCCTAGTCACATTGTTTATCATGTGCTTTGGAATAGTGTTTACCATGCTATCACTGGAGGGGAAAGTGCTACGAAGGAGATATTGAAAGTACATACCTATGAGGAAGATGGTATCTGCATTGGATTTTCCATATTGCTGTTCCAGGTACTTAGGCAAGAAGATAAATGTATTGTTAAATGTATTGACATGGAGCACACTTATAAGGATGAATAGCATGTAAATCGTGTTGCTGGAGAGGCTCTTCATGCATGGAAAGAAGTCTGAAACAAGAAAGTATACAAATCATTGAGCTAACTTGGCCGTGCCATTTGTGTCCAGTGTGCTCCTACAAACCTCAAAGGTTCTGTACTGTAACACAAATACATGTGATAAATCTTTACCCCTTTGGAGTTAAAGTTCTATAACATTCCTTAAGTCACTTATGGAAGTTAGTGACAAAACTGGTTATATAAGAACTAGAGTTTAATTCCAACTCACAACTTGGCACAAGGCAGAGCCAGCCCTCCAGACAACCTTCCACACTCAGAGACAAATTGACTCCCAGGAGGTCCATCACACCCAGGTTCACAGGTGAAACATGCCCAGTCCCAATACCTGGCCTAACTGGGATCCCCACAGGGCTCAGAAGAGATGGACCCTATCTAACCTGCCAGGGAAATATGAATGTTCTGGTCCACAGGTCCACAACTGCACCCAGAAATAGATCAGGTGCTCCAGCTCTCCATACCCCAACACCCACATGCAGAGAAAAGTTATCTCCCAGGAGGATCATCATAACCACGATTGCAAAGACAGCCTGACCAAGGTTGTCCATCATAACCAGGCTCACAGGAGGGTAGGATCCAGTAAGAGACATCAAGGCCAGTTAACATCTGAGATAACCAGATGGACAGAGGCAAGTGCAAGAATATAAACAACAGAAATCAATGTCATTAAACAACATCAGAATCCAGTTCTCCCACCATAGCAAGCCTTGAATACCCTAACACACCTGAAAAGCAATATTCTGATCTAAAATCCAATCTCATGAAGATGATAGAGCGCCTCAAGAAGGCCATAGATAATTCCTTTAAAGAAATACGCAAGAGCACAGATAAACAGGTAGAAGCCCTTAAAGATGAAACACATAAATTCCTTAAAGAAAGACAAGAAAACACAATCAAATAGGTGAAGGCATTAAAAAATGCAGTCCAGGATCTAAAATGGAAATAAAAACAATAATGAAATAACAAACGGAGGCATGCCTGGAGATGGAAAACATAGGAAAGAGATCAGGAGTCATAGATGCAAGCATCACCAGCAGAATATAAGAAACAGAAGAGAGAATCTCAGATGTGTACAGTACCATATAAGATATTAACACAACAGTCAAAGAAAATACAAAGTGCAAAAAACTCTTAAGCCAAAACATCCAAGAAATTCAGGAAAACGAATTTCTTGATGAATGAAACTTTTTTGAACAATGAAAAGACCAGAGTAGGAATACTAGGAATAGAAGAGAGAGAAGATTCCCAATGCAAAGGGCCAGAAAACATCTTCAATAAAAACATAGAAGAAAACTTCATCAACCTAAAGAAAGAAATGGTCATAAATGTACAAGAAGCACATCCAATAGATTGGAACAAAAAATAAATTTCTTCCATCACATAATCAAAACAATAAATACCCAGAAAAAAAAGAAAGAATATTAAAAGCAGTAACAGAAAAATGCCAAGTAACATATAAGACATAGGTATCAGAATTATATCAGACTTGTAAAGAGAGACTCTAAAACCAGAAGATCTTGGAAAGATGTAATGCAGACCCTAAGAGAAAACAACTGCCAACCCAGGCCACTATACCCAGCAAAACTATCAATCAACATAGACTTAGAAACCAAGATATTCTATGACAAAAACAAATTTAAACAATAGCTGTTGGGTGCTGACTCTTAGCTGAAAGCAGCTATTATCTTTGCAGCCAATTCAAGCCATATACGCTGACAAGAGACTTGTTTTCAACAGCCCACAACAGCTAAGCACACTCTGATAAACATCTTGTTTTGCTATTTAGTGCATTCAGCAGCTAGGTACAAGTGGTCTCCATGCTCCTAGGCACATGATGTAGTGCCTTCAGCTGAGCTTGTCCACGAGGGCAAGGTACATGGTAAATGGTATAAATACCAAGGATTTCCTTTCAATAAACGAGACTTGATCAGACTCTGTCTTGTCTCCATTTTTCACGTCTCTCACCCCTCCATCCTCACTCTTTCTCTTGCTAGACCCTGAAGTGTGGACCAGAGCAGCAGAATGGGCCATTACAAACTAGCAGAACAGGCTGTTACAAAGAAGCAGAATGGGCCATTACAAATACCTTTCCAATAATCCAGCCTACAGAAGAGAGTAGAAGGAAAACTCCAACACAAAAGAGGAAAACACTCAAGAAAAAAACAAGAAATTAATCATCTTACAACAAACCCAAAGGAAGAAAACCACAAAAAAACAATACCTCCACTAACAACAAAAATAATGGGAACCAACAATCATTAGTCTTTAATATGTGTCAATATCAATGGTCTCAATTCCCCAATAAAACGACATAGGCTAACTGTCTGGATATATAAACAGGACTATGCACTTTGTTGTAAATAAGAAACACACATCACTGACAAAAACACTACTTCAGACTAAAAGTGTGAAAAAAATATTTACAAGCAAATGGTTCCAAGAAACAAGCTGGTATAGCCATTCTAATATTCAATAAATAGACTTTCAAACAAACGTTATCAAAAGAGTTAAGGAAAGACACTTCAGACTCATGAAAAGAAAAATCCACCAAGATGAACTCTCAATTATAAACATCTACGTCCCAAATGCAAGGGCACCCACATTGATTAAAGAAATGTTTCTAAACCTTAAATTACATATTGATCTTTACACAATAATTATAGAAGACTTCAACATCCCACTCTCACCAATGGACAGATCATGGAAACAGAAAATAAACAGAGACACAATGAAACTAACAGAAGTTATGTAATACATGGATTGAACAGATATTTATGGAATAGTTCACGTTAAAACAACAGCATATACCTTCTCAGCACCTCATGGTACCTTCTGCAAAGGTGACAACATAATCAGAAACAAAAACAAGCCATAACAGATAGAAGGGTATTGCGATAATCCCATGGATTCTATCAGATCATCATGCACTAAGGATACACTTCACTAACAACAAAAACAACAGAAAGCTCACATATATATGGATGCTGAACAACGCTGTACTAAATGATAACTTCATCAGGGAAGAAATTAAAGACATTTTGGAATTTAACAAAAATAAGGCAGAGCATACCCAAACTTATGGGACACAATGAAAGCATCACTAAAAGAAAAATTCATAGCACTGGGTACCTTCATAAAAAATTGGATCAATCTACACTAGCAACTTGACAGATCATCTGAAAACTCTAGAAGAAAAAGAAGCAAACATTCCCAAGAGGAGTACGTGGCAGGAAAGAATCAAACTCAGAGCTGAAATCAACTGATTACAAACAAAGAGAATTATACAAAGAGTCAACAAAACTAAGAGCTGATTCTTTGAGAAAATCAATAAGATAGATAAACCCTTAGCCAAACTAAAGAGTACAGAGACCATATCCTAATTAGAAATTAGAAATTAAAAGGAGACATAACAACAGAAACTGAGGAAATTAAATAAATAAAACTCATCAGGTCTTATTTCAAAAGCCTATACTCAACAAAACTGGAATATCTAGATGAAATGGATGGTTATCTAGACAAATATGAGGTATTAAGCTAAATCAGGACTAGATAAACTATCTAAACTGGCCCATAACCCCTGGGAAAATGGAAGCAATTATGAAAAGTCTCCCAATCAAAATAAAAGCCAAAGGTCAGCAGGTTTTAGTACAGAATTCAACCAGATTCTAAAGAAGAGTTAATACCAATACTCCTCAAACTTTACCTAGAAATAGAAAGAGAAGGAACATCACCTGATTCATTCTAAGAAGTCACAATTACTCTGATACCTAAACCAAACAAAGACCCAACAAAGAAAGAGAACTTCAGACCAATTTTGTTTATGAAAATCAATGCAAAAATACTCAATAAAATTCATGCAAACCAAATCCAAGAACACACCAAGTTGATCATTCACCACAATGAAATAGGCTTCCTCCCAGGAATGCAGGAATGGGAATGGTCCAATATACCTAAATCTATCAACATAATCCACTACATAAACAAACTAAATGAAAGAAATCACATGAGCTTCTCATTAGGTGAGAAAAAAAAAAAAAAAAACCTTTGACAAAATACAATACCATCTTAAAAATCTTAGAGAGATCAGGAATTCAGGCATACACCTAAATGTAATAAAATCACTGTATAGCAAACCAACAGTCAACATTAAATTAAATGGAGAGAAACTTGAAGCACTCCGACTAAAATCAGAAACATGACAAGGCTGCCCACTCTCTCCCTATTTATTCAATATAGTACTCAACATTCTAGCTAGAGCAATTAGACAGCAACAGGAGGGCACAGGGATACAAATTAGAAAGGAAGAAGTCAAGGTATCACTATTGGCAGATGATATGATACTTTACAAAACTGACACAAAAATTTCTACCAGAGAACTCTGACAAGTAATAAACAATTTCAGCAAATTGACTACATGTAAAATTATTTCAAATAATCAGTAGCCTTCCTCTACACAAAGGATAATGGGCTGAGAAAGAAATTAGTGACACAACACCCTTCACAATAGGCAGAAATTATATAAAATATCTTGGTGTAACTCTCACCAAGCAAGTGAAAGATCTCTATGACAAGAAATCCAAGACTCTAAAGAAATAAATCAAAGAAGACCTCAGAAGACTCCCATGCTCATGGACTAGTAGGATAAATGTAGTAAAATTGGCCATCTTAACAAAAGCAATCTACAGATTCAATGCAATCCCCATCATCTTGAGTGGCCAAGAAGCACCTAAAGAAATGTTCAACACTCTTCATCAACATGGAAATTCAAATCAACATGAGCTGAGAGTCTACCTTACACCAATCAGTATGGCTAATATCAAAAACACAAGCAACAGCAGATGCTGGAGAGGATGTGGAGAAAAAGGAACAGTCCTCTTTTCCTGGTGGGTTTGCAAGTTCATACAACAACTTTGGAGATCAATCTGGAGGTTCCTTAGAAAACTGAAAAAAAGTTCTACCTGAAGACACAGCTACACAACTTCTGGGCATATAACCAAAGATTCTCCAACATATTACAAGGACACGTGCCCCACTATGTTCATATCACCCTTATTTATAATAGCCAGAAGCTGTAAGCAACCCAGATGTCCCTCAACAGAAGAATGGATACAGAAAAGGTGGTACAATTACACAGTAGACTACTATTCAACTATTAAAAAGGAAGACTGCACAAACTTTGTAGGCAAATGGATGGAACTAGAAAATATCATCCTGAGTGAGGTAATACAAACCCAAAAGGAAATACATGGTATGTATTTACTGATAAGTGGATATTAGCATAAAAGCTCAATATAACCATAGTACAATTCACAATCCATATGAAGCATAACAAGAAGGAAGGCCAAAATATAGATGCTTTTAACCCAATTAGAAGGGGAAACAAAACAATCACAGGAGGCAGAGGGTGTTAGGGACCTGAGTAGCTGAGGGCAAAGGGAAGGGAAAAAGGAGGCAGAATAAGGCACAGAAAAAGACAGAAGAGAAGTCCAGAGGGCCAGGAGAATGAATAGGAATATGTAGCAATGGGAGAGGGGGATCTTGGAAAACCACTAGAAAGTCCCAGACACCAGTAATGTCAGATGCTCCCAGGACCCAATGAGGATGACATTAACCAAAATTCCTGAAAGCAGAGATATAACTGAAGAGACTACCTCAAGTATATAGCAAAGTTGAGGGAGCCACTCATCTATCTCAAAATTGTTAACTTAAAATTGTCCCTGTCTGAAGGAAATGAAGGGACAAAAATGGAGCAGAGCCTGAAGGAAACACCATCAAGAGATCAACCAACCTTGCAATCAATTTCATATGAAGACACCAAACCCTAACACTATTGCTGATGAAAAAATGGGCATTTATACAGGAAACCTGGTATGGCTGTCCTCAGAGAATCTCTGCTGGAACCTGACTAAGACAGATACAGATACAGCCAACCATTGGACTGAACTCAGGGACCCCAATGGAAAAGTTAGGGGAAGGATGAAGGGGCTAAAGGAGGTTGAAACCACACAGGAAGAACAGTATCAACTAACCAGACCCTTCAGAGCTCCAGAGGCTAAACCACCAACCAAAGAGTATACATGGGCCAGGCCATGGCTCTAGCTACATGTGTATCAGAGGATAGCCTTATCTGACATCAATGGGAGGGGAGACCCTTGGTCCTGGGAAGACTTGATGCATGAGAGAAGGGGAATGCTAGGAATGAGATATGAGGGGATGAGTGGGTGGGGGAACACCCTCTTAGAGGCAAAAGGGATGCAGATCGGGTGGGGTTCATAAAGGGGAGACGAAGAAGCAGGTAATACTTGGTATATAAACAAATACAATGATTAATATAAAAAAACCCACAAGAACCAGAAAACAACTGTGCCACCAAACAAAACTATGAGGAGATCGATACAAGTCTCTGGCCATACTCCTTCATTTCCTTTAGTAATATCCAGCATCTGTTAAAGAGTGCCTAGTCTGTTCTTTGATAATTACAAAGGACTCTATTTGATGACATTTGATTCTAGAAACTGATTCTATCACTCCTTTATGCAAGAATGGATGAGCTGAAAACTGGAGTCATGCTATAGCACAGACATCCTCAGCATCTCAGCAGAGCTTCAGAGCAGGCCATGCATTAGAAGCACCTAGTGATAACCATAAACATCTCAACAGGAAGGTTTCACTGTAAGGAATGTTGATGACTCAGTTAGTGAATATGAAGAACCTTCTAAGCAACTTAACCAAAGATTTTCCCTGTTTGAAAAACTCTGTCCAGTTTTTAGCCTGTCTCTGCTAAAATGATTGGATGTTACTCAAGACAATTTGGCTGAAATTCACTCTTAACAGTCTCTTTCCTATTCATGTCTTCTGTCTTGATTTTCTAATTTTACATTCGCCTTAATAAATTGTCTAAAATTTTATTGAGAGAAAAGTATCAAGAAGACACCATTTAGAAGTGGAGGCAGAAAAGCTAAATGAAAAGAAACAGAAATGCTTCTGTGAGAAGCTACAGTGGGACAAGGAAGTGTTCAACAGTGCACATTCTTAACACTTGGCACTGTTGTTGCAGTTGTGTGTGTTGAGTCCTATGGAGTGTTTCCAGAGATCAGAGATAGTGAGTGCATGAGGGGTGTGGCTTGGGCTCTGGAATTCTGAAAGTGTGTAGTTGGAAGATGGTAGGGACCAGTGCTTTACCTATCAAATGAGGGTAAGAATGTTGTATATTCTTGGGTGACTATGATGTTCTGTTATAGACAACTGTGTGGAGCACCTTATTGATGATATTGCCATTTCCTCCAACACTCATAATCTTCAGCACCAATATTCACTGAATAGTCACACATCTGACTTAAACACTAGAGACCATGACTGAGCAGCCAGGCCATACTGGAAGAGAATACAGAGGCTTGAAACTTCTTAGAACCATGGTCATGTGAACAATTCTCCTGAAAGGGGAAATACTGACTCTACTGTGTGACTGTGGTCTACCAGATCAACCTAAAGAATGTTGTTTAGAAACATTCCTGTTTGTGTAAAACAGTCTATCTTAAGGGAAAAATTTTTCTGTAAACTACCACACACCTTCAAATATAGATGTTTATGTCAACTATCATGTTTTCCCTTTCAGCCTTGACTTCAAGGGTGTTTACAGCTAAATATTTTCCTTATCAAACAGATTTTTATCTTTATCTTAAATTTCTGACTACTCATGGTCTCTTTTTAACTTGGACTAATATTTCCTGTAAAAATAGGATTGCCAAAACAGATAAGAATAATGCTTGCTCATTGAGCATTCAGACTGACTTGAAATTTTTATAAAATCTAATTCAGGGTTAAATCAGGTTCCCTATCATGTTAGTTGTTTCCAAGTGGTGACTGTGGAAGACATTGAACACAACTGAGGAGTGATGATTAATGACAAACTGTCTTATCTCAGTATAAGTGACAAGGTGCCCAGGAACCACAGACCCATGTAAACCAAAGAGAGTTTTGTTTTCATGTTTACCTTTAGTGATTCCTCGGTTTTCTTCATTCTTGGCCTTTTCTCTGTTCTTCTCTCTGGCATTTTCAGTCCCATTCACATCATCCTGAACTCCTTCCTTTGGGAGAGTTTTTGGAAAGAAGAAAAAGGGGATGCTGATCAGGATATTCACTGCTGCACAGACCAAAAAGCCAATCCACCAAGCACCGACCCAGCGTGTATCTGTGGGAGTTATGGTCAGGTCATCTGTAAAAAATACAGATATTACATTAGCTTACATCATTCTTTCCTGTGTAAGCAGAAGAAAATTGTTGACCTTCATAATCATTTGTAAACTATTCACAATTTGTTCTTGTTCTTTTTTGGAACTTGAGCTTGTGATTACCAAATCCTGGGAGTAATGACATCTACCACCTTGGTTGGCTAATTCAGACATTTAGAAAAAGTGTATGAGGTTAATCAATAGGGTGAAGTTAAAATTAAATAAGAAGGAAAGGTTCCAGAGTGCTACAGTGGATATTATTGAAACCTAAATTTCAAAAAAACTGAAACAATAATTATTTGAGATATATTTAAGGAATAGCTTTACCGTGATATAGTCATGTATCAAAACATCACATTAGGTGAGGAAAGGGGGTGCTGACACAGTTCAGTGTCCTTGTTGCTCTTGCAGAAGTCATGAGTTTTATTC
This sequence comes from Mastomys natalensis, assembly GCA_021653895.1. Classification (NCBI taxonomy): domain Eukaryota; kingdom Metazoa; phylum Chordata; class Mammalia; order Rodentia; family Muridae; genus Mastomys; species Mastomys natalensis. The sequence continues at coordinate 424,742 of JAJTUV010001035.1, forward strand.
CAAAAACCCACAAGGAAATTCACCACTGAAAGTCACTCTGATTTCAGGAGATCTGATACCCTCTTCTCACCTCAGCAGGCACCCTCCCCCCCAACACACACACACACACACACACACACACACACACACACAGTGAATCATCCAATTCCTCCACACACACAGACATATATACATAAATAAAGATAAGAAATTAAATGCATGGTATCCAGGTAGTTTTTACATTTTGTGTATTTTGTTTTGAAAGCACTAACTTTATATAGCATTGTGTGCTGATCTAGTTGACAATACTAAATCAATACTTCTGTCTGTCATATGCAACCTTTATAATTGGGTGCTCATCACATAACAAAAAGGTCTATTGTGTGACCCAGAGTGAGTTCCTCATTGAATAAAACCTATGTGAGTAAATCTTTTGGAACAAAACATGCATCTGCAATATAATGGGAGAATGGAATATCTTTAATCAGAATGAGGCAATTTATCCTTTTCCCTGTCCTCTTAGGTCTCTCATCTCTATGTGGTGATAATTTACCGAACTGAGAATCAAAATATACAGTGGTATTGCACTCCTGAACATTCTCCATACTCTAGGGATTGGGCTGTATAAATAAAATGCACTGTGTTACCTGTATTCACAGACCCTGTGTCTACATAAATCCTTGCACAGAAGGATCCCAAAAGAAGTCCAATTATTGGGCCAATCATCTTTCCTGTTTCTAAAATCCCTGGAAGTAAACAAAGACAGAACATTAAATAACCACACAAAGAATTTTTGCTTGCACACATACACACAAAAAACATGGCCTTGACATTGAACTATGTTTAAGCTTATATTACTTTTCCTTCATTTGCAAAGCTGGGTATCAAATCCAAGAGGCTATGAAAATACTCTACCATTTAGCTACACACCATGCTGCCTCAAATATTTTTATATATTCAACATGTAAAAAAAAATAAACTTGGTATTCATGAGACATATACAATACATATGCATAAGTATGTTATACGTACATACATTGGTTTCTTTAAACAATGAGAAAAAGCTCCAGTTGTTTGAGCAATTTTATAACCAACTGTGCCACAGCACTCTGCGCACTGTTCTGGAACCCATAAAGCATTCAAATCAATAATTGATTTCTACTCTGATTTTGAAACTTACCAATGTACAAAGGAGAGTTTTCAGATTTGGCAAAGTCTTCTATGTAGGAAATACCCAATGGTATGATAGGAGTTTCACCAATTCCACGTATAATATTTCCTACCAGTACATATATCCACATTAATGATTTCATTTCTCTCATACACTCTGGATAAAAAGAATAGAAAGCCTTATGTCTATTTGTCTACCAAGTGTTACTGACAGTTAATTCAAATTTTTCGGTAAATTTTTTTCAAGTTAATGTTTCATTACAGCAACAGAAAACCAAACAAGACCAACCACATAGGTCACAGCCTTGGTGTAAATCAATCCTTCTAAGTCTTTCCCTTGTGGGACTAACTATACAATGTTGGTTAAGAAACAAAAGATTCTAATCACTATATTCAAACTCAGAAGGAAGAACATTCAGGTAATTAGATATCCCCTATCCTTGAAGAGGGAAATAATTTGTGTTCATTTGTCTTACATGTCTACTGAACCCAGTGTTCTATTAAAACCCTTAATAAAAGAGCATTCTGTGGCCAAGTGTCTGAACAGAAAGCAATGAGAAGCAGGAATCAACCTGCTGGGTCTTGCGTTGGCTTTAAGTTCTGGGATCTGTTTTCCATACACAAGAAGCTGTTTGAGGACAAGTTGCTTGTAGGTGAAATCGTTGTTTCATATTCGTATCTGTGTGGACACAGGAAACATTCACTGTGAGGAGTTGAGTGCACGGAGAGCATCTGCAGATTACTGACTAATCTTCCCCTAAAATAGGGCATCCAGAACAAGGAAAGAAATTTCCATAAAAGTCAGTCTAATCATCATGAATCTTATGGCAGGAACAGTGAGATGATGTAGCAGGTAACGTACTTGCTGCACAAGGCTAATGGCCTGAGTTCATTCCCTGGAACCCCCATGAAAGTGGAAGAAGATGAATGACTGCATAAAGTTATCCTCTGATATATACATGTACATATAGAGATACACAAAAAAAAACAAACAGACAGACAGAATCTGTGTCAGTAGGCTAGAAATGTAGCGTTAGTTTTAAATGCTAGAACTGTGTGAAATGTGTGTAGTGTCTCAGGCTAGTTGCCGGAGCACATGAGAGGTGAAGACAAGAGAATCAGGCCTAAAGCTACCCTGAACTCTGCAATTAAGAGGCAAGCATGAACTATATGACATCCTTTGTCAAAAACAGAACAAAACAAAACATCTGAATGAATAAATGGAAGTAATGAATATTATTAAAAACAAAACATGATAATCACCAAAAATTTTTCATTTCTCTACAATTAGCACTAAAGAATCTACAAATAGATGACAAAACTCTTAGATATTCTACTGTCAACTCAAGATGATTTTTAAATGACCATTTCCTAGAAATAATTGTTGTGACATAAAGAACAGAGGCAAAACAAAAAGAAAAACTCAGGAATGTAGAATTAAGAAGACAAAGCATTAGAGAGACACAAAGAACATAAAACAAGACATCTGCTCTGGGTTCTCTGAGCTTTAGCCCTAGACTTCCTTTCTGTGAATTCAAATAATCATTCTTTCATAGGTTCAATAACTTCAACAGAAAAAAACCTGTACACACCATAACAAGATTTGACAGAAGACATCACCTAACTACACAGAGTCATAGGAAAAAAAGTACTAACAAACTGTATTAATTTCACTTGAGCACATTACTAAGGGGCATGTTGTCCAAGAAAGAAAATGACCAAATGAAAGTGAAAACATAGAAAAATTATCCAAGTCTCTGCATTGGAGAATATGCTCGATGCATTTCTCACCTTTGTTAGATGAAAGCCAAGCAGAGGAAAGCCTGAGCCTGGGCAGCTGAATTCTTCATAGTAGGGAACTTCTAATTTCTATTCTGCATGCTATAGCAAAGAACTCAGAATAACTTTTCCTTAGAAAACCTATCTGGATGTCCCCAAAATGGTGGCCAGTGGAGTATGGACGAGGTTCTGTGTCTCTCCACTCATGATATTGGCAGGACAAGTCAGTTTCAAAGAATTATTTCTTTTGGCAGAAGATGGGAAAATGCAATAATTGCCAAATATTTCTTGACATTGATTTGAATAGAATATAAAAAATGTAAAAGATAATAGATGGTAGATGATAGATACATGATAGAAGATACATAGATAGATAGATAGATAGATAGATAGATAGATAGATAGATAGACAGACAGAGATATTAGTTAGATAGATAGATAGATAGATAGATAGATAAATAGATCAAAGATAGAGATAGAGAGATAGATTATAGATATAGATGATACACAGATAGATGATAGATAGATACATGATAGATAGATTGATAGATAGATAGATGATAGATAGATAGATAGATAGATAGATAGATGATAGATAGATAGATAATAGATAGACAGACAGACAGACAGATAGATGACAGACAGACAGATCATAGGTTCCATTCACAGACTTTCTGTTCCCTTCAGAAACACTTGAGAAGATAAAAATAGCCTTCATTTGGTGTAATATCTGATCAAAATCCAGTCATTCATTCAAGGTTGATTTAGTTTCCCAATTGACAATAAAATTGTTGAAAAAGTAGTGTTCAACCAGACAAGGTCTTAAGTGGAGGAATAGGAACACCAATCCAGCCACAGCTCCTCTAACCTACAATTTGTCATGTCTGTGGTATATGCAGGGACTCGAGCCTAGCATATTCATCGTGAGAGTCCAGAGTGACTTCATCCAGCAACTGATGGTAGCAAATGCAGAGTTTCACAGCCAAATGATAAGATCTCAGTGAGTGGAAGGAATGATTGGGTGAGCCATCAGGGTTTGAGGAAAGCATAAGAACACTGCCCTCAGAATGAACTGATTGAGACTCGAGTGCGCTCATAGAAATCATGGAGCCTGAATGTGTCTAACCTAGGACTTCTGCATATATGTTATGGTTGTGTAGCTTGGTGTCCTTATGGGATTAGAGGCTTTCTCTGACTCTTTTGCCTGCCATTGGGACTGCTTTCCTCTTTCTGGGTTGCCGTTTTCAGCTTTGATGTGAGAATGTATGCCTGCTCTTATTGTAGCTTGTTATGCTATATTTGCTTAATGTCCCTGCAAGACTGGCCCTTTTCTGAGGGGAAGTGGGGGAGTTGATATGGGGGTAAAGAGAGATGCCTGGGTGAGGGGAGGGAACTAAAACTGCAGTCAGGGTATAGCAGATGAGAGAAGAATAAATTTAAAAAGGGGAAAATACTGATTTAAAAATGAAAAAAGTGAAGGCCTATTTTCTCACAGAAAAAGAGACCTAGATATTGAGATGTATTTCAATGTCTAGTAACCACCAATCCTAGTTTGATCCTGAGCATTCAGTAAAACCAGACATTGTGGAAAATACCTCTATTCCCAGAAGTCAGGTGGTAAAAACAAGAGGATCATAAATTCATTATATTCTTAATTACAGGGTGAGTTTGAGGGCAGGATGAGCTACATGAGGCTCTTCTTCAAAAGTAAGAAAGAAAGAAAGAGAAGAAAGAAAACAGAAAGAAAGAAAAAAGAAAGGAAGGAAGGAAGGAAGGAAGGAAGGAAGGAAGGAAGGAAGGAAGGAAGAAGGAAGAAAGAAAGAAAGAAAGAAAGAAAGAAAGAAAGAAAGAAAGAAAGAAAGAAAGAAAGAAAGAAAGAAAGAAAGAAAGAAAGGAAGAAAGAAAGGGAAGAAAAGAAAGAAGAAAAGGATGAAATAGGCTCTTGAATACCAGATGACTCCATGTGTAAAGATGCTTGTGTTCAAGCTTCCATTCCAAGTCTCACACCTTAGTCAGAAAGAATTGACTCATGAGAGTTTTGCCTGACACACACTACCTTGACCAACAGAATATATACAAAAAAATAGCTAAAAATTTTAAAATGCAAATGAAAGATTAAATGTATAGTCAGCTTAATGTCCATAAAATTTTGAGATGGCATTGTGGATATATAAATGGCCATTAAATCAGAAGGAAGAAGGGAAACATAACCATGCTGCAGGGAACAACAGGGTATCTTCCAGGCCTCCTTGGAAAGCTGCTTGAAGAGACTCCCAATGCACAGCCAAGCTGGGCACACAGAACAAAGTCTAAAGTGGGGGCTTAAAGTGCACATAAGGAGGAGCTAGATCCTCAGGCTTGCCCATCATCTCTCCAACTGGAAATACTCAAGGGGTAGGAGGATCCAAACAGATACATAGAAGACACAGAGGATGAAAAAACGTCATTTATTTTTAAACTATGAATACTAAAAGGTTATAGTACCATTTCATTCTGGCTTAGTCAAATCTTTACCACTTTAGTAAGAGCAGAGATGACAGCCTATGATGAAAGTTAGTTACACACATTTCCAAAATAGCTCAAAATCAAACTTTCCTTCTCAATCATTAGCAAATCCTTACTCAATCACTTGTTGATCATCTATATCCTCTTAAATATACTCTATTAAATATGAATAAATAACCAAGGACATTATGGAGGATACTCTATTGTGGTAAATCAAAGAATAAAATCCAATCTATGAAGGAGCCAGAGACAAGGGAGACAGATGAAGAGTCACAAAGAAAAACATACTGAATTCTTGAGAAAATGCAAGATGTTCCCCAGAAGAGATATATTAGATAGAGAGGTATGCTTGACAATAAAAATTTTAAAATATGATGATATAAATTACAAGCTCATTCAAGAGATTGGATGAGAAAGTTAAATTTACCAGGAATACCAAGCAGATGAGAAGACAAGAGGTTAGAAGTGGAAAAATCACACAGTATGAACAAAATCTAAGATGCCAGTGTGCTCGAATAGCCAGAAAGGAAGAGAGGCAAGACAAAGATATCAAGGTGAAGAAAGTACCAGAAACTTTTCAGAATATCCTGATGAAAGGCAATTGATTGAGGTGGCAAAGGACTTACTCGAATAGTCATCCAGGCTATGGAGCTAGGAGAGCTTTCCTACACCCAGAAAGGAAATTCTGAGTCTTACTTCCTGTAGGTAAAATTTGAATACTCACCTGTCCATGAGAAAATGAGGTAGTGATATTATGAAACACCCTAGACCCATAATTGCACATCCAACACCAATCATGATAGGTCTGTGCAGTTTCATTCCAAAATAACTCACGAATATAATCAACAAAAGGTTTCCTGAAAGAGAGAAATAAGAATGCTTGTTGCAGGAAAGTATCAGGAGCTGTTAGTCAACAGCCTCTCCATAACTTAGACTCTGGGGCTCACTGTTTAACAACCACCTCAAGAGTACAGCGATGGGAGGGAGGTTGGTGTGGTTCAGGGTCAGGATATTTTTGTACTGTTTTAATATGTAAAGCAATTGTGACCCTGATGGAAGGATCTCTTCCTCTCTGGAGTATACTAAAGCTCTATTCATGATCATCCATCCCTTGGGATTGTATAAAAAGCTAGTGTAGGCCTCCATTTCACCTTTGACCACTCCTCTCATGCCTGCTCTAGACAAATTCAAATGGGCTCATGGTTTTTACCTTGCTATTTAAAACCACCTTCATTGTTCAACATGACCAAACTGGATGCCTGCTTCAATTGTCACTTCTTTCCTTAGATGACATGATACTGCTTGGAGTCCTAATGCTCCAACTAGGTCTTAGGTCTACATAGCAGTAGTCAAAGGGTCCAAACAAAAATTCCTCTTTGTGGTTTAGGAGGAAGCTTGGTTTAAAAATCTCGTTTAGAAGCCATGTGCTGACAGAGAGGTCTTTGATAAGTATGTTTGAGAGTTGATAGAACTATTTGCCATTCCAGCTACTAGAAGGCCAGGAGAGGAAGAATGTAAGATCAAAGTCAGCCTGGGCTATAGAGTAAGTTCAAGCCCACTGTCAGGGCTTGGTGTACACTAAGGACAAACAGAAGATACCCAAAGAGTTAAATGTCTCATATTGCCTATGTCAAGGTGAGTCATTTCTTTCCCATGTATCTACTCCATACTAAAAAGCATTTAGTCTTCTGGGCCTGACAGCCAGCCTTACTATGGCCACGATAAGATGGAGACCATGGAGTACATGGGAACTGTTTAGGTATTGTGCTATAAACCAAACTCGATAATTTTAATTAATAGATGACACCTAGATTATAATTTATTTTAAATTATTATTTAAAATTTATGATATATTATATTAATTAAAATTTATATTATATTAATTAAAATTTGTAATTCATTTTTCCCAGATTACTGACTACATTGACAGCTAAGCTAACTGTTGTTTGACAGCTAGAAAACAGACCTGGCTTCTTATTTCAAAGTAATCAATCACTATATTAGCTCAACCACTTAAAATACCAAAGAAAAGTCTTTACCATCTCTTTGCCTTATCAAATGAGAGAAGAAAATATTAATACTCTATCTTCCATTCATCACAAAAAAGGACAATGTCAGTGTATGTGGTACAAATTAGGTGCCATTTCGAGGATATTTACATAAGTGACTACTTCTAAAAAAATCTAATGTGTGCGTGTGTGTAAATACATATAAAAATACATATAAATTTAACTCACCTATCTCAAAGCTCCCACTGATGAGTCCAACTATAGAAGTGGGGATACCAAATTGTCTTTCTATTTGAGTTAGCATGGAACTCACATAAGCCCCTGATAGTGATTTGGATAGATACGCCCACGTTAATGCCATCAGAAACATCTAAGAAGAAAAATATTTAAGGAAAGAAATGAAAACTTTCATTTCTGATTATGTATCTGTCATGTACTGGCAAAACAGCCTCCACCATGAGATGGATGACCATATCCAACATAAACATCCCTGGAACATCCAAGAAAGTTTGAAGTAGAATCTCCCCTCTGCCATGCTGTCCTCATTCTGGACATACAGGTAGAATAGTTGGTTAACAGTTGTGTTGTTGATAGATATGGCTTTGCTCTTTTATCAGTGTATCTTATGCATACAGAAAGACATGGAGTTGTTCTATGTAAGACACATGTATTGATTGGTCTTCAGCACTGTACTGTTACCTGCAGAACAAGTGCTGTCCCATTAAAGAAGAAGAGAATTAGAAAACAGAATTGCTCCAAGGTACTGTGTCTGCAGCAAGCCTGATATGTTCTCTACACAGGATTGACATGCCTCTGGATGTTCTGGGCCAGTTCAACACTTTGTCCTCTTTCTCTGAATTCTTTTGCACAAGCCATATTCTCTCTACTGTAGACAAAAATCATAGTAAAGTGACCGACTTTTTCCTTTCTGGTTGAATATTATCTGTCCAAGTGGTGCTCATGGCATAGAAATCCAGGGCAGAACCTTGTTGGCCTTCCTAGGGTGTCAGATAAAGAATGCTTGTGCACAGTTAAGACTCCTCACTACCTGCCTATGACGGATAACTCACTTTGAGTGATGTAACTAGTAACTAATAAATCACCCATAACTCACCTTGAGTGATGTAATGAATTAGCTTACTGGTTTTCTCAACTTTCATCCATTTGTTATCAACCAGCTACAGGAATTTTTGTACTATCTCATCCAAAATAATATGCATACAATACTGTATTAGATTACTATTTCTTACTTGTAAACTTATTGTCACAAGGACCATGTAATTTGGATAGACTTGAGTAGAAACATATGCAAAAGAAAGAAACGAATTGGAAAAAGTAAATTCCAAGTTGAGTATAATACAAACGATACACTTTTGACTTCTAATTCCAAATTCCACTTGCAATGATGTTTTTACCTCTCACCGTAAATCCTTAAGAGGATGTGACTGACACAATAATTTTCATATGAGCTTTATAATTCAGGTTCTATATTTAAAGCAAAATCTACCAAAATTAAAAAACAGCCATAATTAAAAGATCATTTGTTTCATTCACATTTGGCAGAAGACAGCAAGCCTTTACTTCTCAGAAAGTAAAAGACACCAGTGACTATGCTCATGCAGATCTAGTGCTCCATAACATCAGTAGTTATAAAGCTAATCCTACTGACTTTTTACATCCACACTCTAGAGTCTGCAACAAACCCCTTCCCAGCAGACTTTTTAGGCTTACTAGGTAAGTTTTCTTTTCTCTCTTAAGTTCTTTCACCTCCCTCCTTTGTGTGTGTGTGTGTGTGTGTGTGTGTGTGTGTGTGTGTGTGTGTGTGTGTGTTTGTGTCTATGTTTCTGGGCGTGAGCATGCATTCAAATGTGTACATGTATATGTGTCTGGATGTGTGTGGGTGTGTCTGTGCACACATAGGTGTGCATGTTTATGCAGAATGAATTCATGTTTGCACATGCACTTGGGGAACCAGAAGACAACCTCAGGTATAATTCCTCAAGTTTTGTACTTTTTTAATTTTTCAAAGAAGGACTCTCACCAGCCCAGTATTCACCCTGGATGCAAGGCTTGCTTTTCAGTGAGTCTCAAGAATTGAAAGTCTGACTCCCATCCTCTCAAATTGGAATCAAAGTTATGTGATTCCACATATAGTTTTTATGTAGGCTTTGTGGACTGAACTCAGGCTCTCTAGCCTCCATTACAGGTACATTGCTGATTGAAATATCTCCCCAGACGCCTTAAGAAATTTTCTTTCAATTTTTTTTAGAAAGTTTTATTGATCTAATTTCCTGTTTGTAATTTCATACATAGATGATATGCTCTGATTATCCATTGGGTGCTCTCTTCTCCCTCATATCTTCATTATCAACACCCTTGGTCCTAGCTGTCTTTTTCCAAGGTTCATGAATTTTTACATGTTTTGATGGATGTAGTTTAACCAGGTCCTTCTCTGTAGACACTGGGTTAGAACAAACCATTACTTTCTGGAAAAGTAACCAATACATGTATGACTGAAGGCCATGAAAGCCATAAATGACATGATTTTCCTTTCCTGGGAGACTTTTCTTAGCTATATTTCTAAATTGAGGAAGCAGGAGTTTCAGTATGGTACTGTATATCATTTGACCACCCTAACATTCTAGATAATTCTAAATTCAGGGAAGGGAAGAAATCTGATTGTTTTAAGCAGTTACCTCTAACTTTTGTCTTTTAAAATAACTGTTTTAGCATTTTCCATAACATCAATATAATAAAATAAAATGGAATTGTAATAGGTAACATGTGTAGTTGACTAACATGAACTTTTAATAGAATTAGAGAGGAGTGTTTGCAGGACTCTGTAGAAACTAGGCCAGTACTCAGATTTTCTGGGTTAATATAACTTCACGTTATGTGATGTAAAAATGACTTTACAGTTACGAGAATAATAATTGTCTCTAAAATACTGAAAACCAACAACACAGCTAAAAGAATAAGCAATTTTCCTACAAAAGAATGCTTGTTGTCTTGCCAAACTTGAAAAAAATATTCTTCTCACCTGATCATAAAGTCTTTGCATATTAATAAACAGAGTTCCGCAGCAGGGAAGTGTTTCCTAACTGTGACCTCTGACCTTCTGTCAGGAACCCCTTGAAGGCTGAGTATTAGATTGAAGTCTGACCTCACACTAAGTTCTACCGGAACATAATACATACCTAAAGCATTTAAAACCACATCCTTCTTTAACACCTTCTAAAGCTTTCTAACTTTTCTGGATGAATAATCCTGGTTAGATATCCCTAATATTAATTCAATTTCTTTAAATGAAGAAATTTAACAACACACCTATTAAAATTATTTTCATATAAACTGAGTAATATTATAATCACTTTCCTTGCTTGCTTAAAAAAAAAAAACTTCCATTATATATACATACATACATAGAAATAATCTATACCTTAATCTTAGCAAAGCATCTGACCCCATGGGTTGCACCTCTTCTCTCAGGTTCTCCCATGTTGTTCTTCTGACTGCTTAAAAATGTCGCAACTTTTAAAATCCTACTGCTACCTTTTCAAGAAAATACAAAGTGGCTAAATTATTTACTGAAATGTAAATTATTTTTCACTTCTGACATTGAATTGTATTTTTTTTAATGTTTCTTTCATGCAGTACATCCCAACAACTCTCTCCACTCTTCATAGTCCCTCCCACCCCAATCTGCTTTCTCTGATAGAGCCACTCCTCTTCATTTCCCTTCAAAAAAGCAGTGCTGGCCTCCCAGGGATAGTGACAGAACATGACACAATAAGTTACAATTAAACTAGAAACATACCCTTCTAGAAACATACCCTTATGTCAAGGCTAAAGAAGAAAACTCAGTATGGGAAAGAGCTGTTAAATTATTTACTGAACTGTAACAAGTAATTCATTAAAAATCTCGCCAGGCAGTGGTGGCGCACGCCTTTAATCCCAACACTTGGGGGCAGAGGCAGGTAGATTTCTGAATTCAAGGCCAGTCTGGTCTACAGAGTGAGTTCCAGGATAGCCAGGGCTATACAGAGAAACCATGTCTCAAAATAAAAACCAACTCTCTTAAGGCTAAGGTGTCTTAGTCGGGGTTTCTATTGCTGTGATAAAACATGAGGACCAGAATCAACTTATAGGGGAAAGGGTTTGTTTTACTTATAGTTGTATACCACAGTTCATCACTGAAGGAAGTCTGGTAAGGAACCTGGATAGAGGAGTCAATGCAGAGACCGTGAAAGGATGCTACTTATTGCTTGGCTCCTAATGACTGTTCAGCCTAGATAGATTCCAGGACTTCCTGCCAAGGGATGGTACCTCCACAAAGAGCTGGGCCTTCACATCCATCATCAATCAAGAAAATACAGTATAGCTTAGAACACTGGTCTGCAAATGACTCTAATCTGTGTCAAGTTGATATAAAACTGTACAGCACAACTGGGAAGGTAGTATAATGGGCAAAGTATTTGACTCTTAATCTTAGAACGGTGAATTTGAATTCTTAGCATCCAAGTGATAATCTGGGCTTCTGCACTTACCTGAAACAACAAAACTGAGAGGAACTGCAACCGGATTTCTGTTTTCTATCTTGAGTTAGTCAGGCCTGTTGTGCACTGGGATGAGCTAGAGGGAGGAAAGTTCAGCTGGTCATGGGTGAATGCATTGCAGGATCTTTGTTGGCAATGAGCACCCAGGCAAAAACACACTCAGGAACAGTTTTGGAAAACAGATTTATTGAGGGGGAGGAGTTATTCCATTAGGGAGGTATACAGGGTCTCTTGTTCAAGGTTTCTATGAACATGGACCATTGGCCAGGGCAGGGTGTTAGAAGATGCTTCATCAGTGTATTCAAGGTCTATATGGTCTTGGGGGAAAACTTTGGAAAGTCAAATAAGAAGTAAAGCCATACACTGTCAGGATAGTGAATTCTTTTGGAGTAGTTGATATTGGTGGGAGCTGATTTTATGGTGCCAGGTTGAGAGGGAAGGAGGAAGCCAATTCCTGCCATCCTCATGATTGAAGGACTGGAGTACATGGATGAAGCTCCTTCCACCCTTCCTCAGTGATCCTGGGTCATTACAGTCCCAAAAACATCCACAAAGCGCTATTACTGTAGTGTACCAACCTGGCATTTTGACTTAGTGAATCATCAACTGTTTCAGTGGAAGAGACTCCATCAAAAAACATAAGATTGAGCATTGTAGAGAAAGACTTCTACACTGACTTCTAACCTCTGTAATATGCATACTTGTAGATGTGCACTTGCACAAGCGTATATATTTTCACATATATACAAAGCCATAAATACATTTACATTCTGTTCACAGACACATACACACATAAACACACACACACACACACACACACACACAATCACACAATCACTTAAATAAGAACAGTTTTACCAGTACCTTGAATGTTTAAAAAACTGCCTAGAAAGTCTTTGCTTTTTTATTCTGACTGACCTTGTAAATAACTGCATAGGAGAATTGTAGACATAAACACTTTCAATCTCCTCTAATAAGGATTCAATCTATTCTGTAGCCCACCATCCACTAGAGATAGAGGAAAAGAAAGCTTATTAGGAGAGAGGGAACTAGATCTGTTTTAGAAATAGTTTTGGGGGGGCAAGTTCAATCTTTGTTTTCAGGATTTCAGCAGTTCAGTCCAAGAGCAAACACCAAATATGAATCAGCAGCTAAAGTCCACACATGAACCAGCAAAGGCAGTTCAATCTAGAAGAAACTGCAAGGCTAGCCAATAGGACAAAACCACAGAAGCATTAAGAAGCTGCAGGAATTTCATAAGATGTTCTTTGGTGAGCTTTGCTCTATGGCATCACAACAAATGATGTGTAGCACAATGTAAGGTGAATCAATACATACATGTTGTCAGCAAAGAATTGCAAAGTGGAGTAAACTAAACTAATGCTCTAGTTCTAACTGTCAGTGGAGTCATATTTATATTTCTTCTGAATATTATGTGTCATTTTGTGTGTTTGCTATAGCAAAATGTCCTTTCACCTGTGTCTGTCTGCTTTAGCAATACCTCCTTTCACTTGTGGGTCCTAGCAAAACCTCAATAGACATAAATGACATTCCAAGGAAACCAGAAGTTTCCACTTCTGAGAAGATTGTGTTTGTTTGATTTCTACTAAAAAATTCAATGTAAATAATTATGTTCAGTCTTTGATTATATGAAAGAAAGCTTTCAAGCTTGTTAAACTCTGACCTCAAAGCTGAAGACAATTTGGTTAAAATAAAGCTTTTCAATTCTTTAGCCAAAGAAAATAAGGGCCAGGCCATGCCCTTTGAAATCACATGGAGGCTGCTACCTTTAAGAACAAAAGGACAACTATAAATCAGTCTGCAAAGGAATGAATGTACATCCATATTCATTACCCTGAACAAAAACAAAACTCAAGTACAAGTGGATCAAGGACCTCAACATAAAAATTGGATGCACTGAATCTAAGCAAAAAGAAAGTAGGGAATATCTTAAATGCATTGGCACAGAAGAAAACTTCCTGAATAGAATAGTGATAGTAGAGACACTGAGAACAACAATCAATAAATAAAAGTGAAAATTGAAAAGGTTTTATGAGGCACAGAACACTGTCAATAGTACAAAATAGCAGCCTACAGAATGGGAAAAATTTTTACCAACTTCATATCTGGCAGAGGGATAGTATCTAAAATACATAATGAACTCAAGAGTCTAGACATCAACAAACCAAAAAATCCAACTTAAAGCAGGATGTAGATCTATGTTGAGCCCTATTTCAACCCTGGTTTGGGTCTTGTGGACAAACCTGACCCTAACTCGAGTTTCTGTGGCCTTGTGGAGAGCCTAAGCCTGGCTTGAGTTTTGAGACCTATCTCAGTCACTTCTGTACTGGAGTGGCTCAGCAAGACCAATTGGCTATGCCTCTGCCCACTCTTGCTAATGTAGAGCTTTGCAATTGGTCCTGTCAGTCACCTCATACCCTCTATCACCCTTCCCTGCCTCCTACATCATCTCAACCCACCAAAAATTCCCACTCCCTATGCTCCGAATTTATATAAGCAAGAGGATGATGCAATAGAGTTGAGTTCCTGCTTCGAGAAGCCTCACAGCCTAGTATGTTTCTTTTTGGCCTTCAACACACTCACCATCTCCCTCACCCCTGGACTTGCTGGCAAGGAGCCAATAGGTCTAAACAAAGAATTCTCAACAGGAATCTGAGACAATAAAGAAACACTTAAAGAAATGTTCAGTATCCTTAATCATCAGGAAAATGCAAATCAAAACTATTTTCAAATTCCATCTACACCTGTCAGACTGGCTAAGATCAATGACACAGTAACAGCTCATGCTGGCAAGGATTTAGAGCAAGAAGAATACTCCTCCTTTGATGGTAGAAGTATAAACTTGCACAGCCACTATGAAAATCAATATGGAGATTCCTCAGAAAATGGGAATTGATCTACCTCAAGACACAATGGTACTACTCCTGAGCATATACCCAAAAGATTTTTCATCCTACCACAAAATACTTGTTCAATTATGTTCATAGCTGTTTTATTCATAATAGCCAGAAGTGTAAAAAAAAAAAAAAATCGATGTCCCTTAACAAAAAAAAAAAAATGCATAAAGGAAGTGTGTCACATTTACAAACTGGAGTATTACTCAGCTGGTCAAAGAAATGACATTATAAAACTTGCAGGCAAATGGATGATACTAGAAGAAAATCATCATGAGTGAGATAACCCAGACACCAAAAGACAACCATGGTATGTTATCACTGACAAGTAGACATTAGCAGTTAAGTGAAGGATATGAATGCTGTAGCCCTCAGACCATAAAGACTAAGTAACAAAGAGGTCTCAATGGGGGATTCATGGACCTCTCTATAAAGGGGACATAGAATATATTTTGCAGGTTTACTGAGGCTAGGTAGAGATAGGAACAAGAGGATTCAGGTAGGGGAGTTAAGGAATCGAGAAGCAGAAGAGATGATTGGAAAATTGGTCATGTGGGATAGGGGGGAATATAGAAACCTAGTGCAGTGGAAATTCCATGGAATCTAAGAGAGTGACCCTAATGAAGTCTCCAAAGTAATAGGGGGTATGGCGCCTGAACTACCTACCTTCTAAAATTGAGCAAGACTCCCAGTAGTGTGCCTAGGACATCAATCCCATTACAAAACCTTCTACCTACAATATGTCCTTCCTGCAAGATATAGTGGGGTAATAGCGGTGCAGAACTTGTGGGAGTGGCCAACATATGACTGGTTCAACTTGAGGCCAACCCCATGAGGAGGAGTCCATGCCTGACACTATATGGTCATCCCAAAGACCCACCATAGTGCCAAATTCTACTGGTAAAAAAGATCAATGAAATGAATCCCAATGATATTCTGGTATTCTAATAGATCAACACCTACCATAACTGTCATCAAAGAGTCATCATCTATCAACTGAGGGGAGGAGGTACAGAGACACACAGCCAACCTGTGGTAGGCAAAATCAGGGAAACACAGAAGAGGGAGAGGAAGGATTCCAGGAGCAAGAGGGGTAGAGGACACCAGGAGAACATGGCTCTCAGAACTGATCACACAGGGTCCACAGCAGCTCCTAGAGAGTGGAACAATAATCATGGAGCCTGTATGGGGCTGAACTTGAACCTCTGCATATGCATCATGGTTGTAGAGTTTGGTATTCTTGTGGGACCCCCCCCAAGAACGCAAGTGGAAGCTGTCTCTGATGCAGCCTCAACTTGAGACACTTTTCAACTGACTGGGTCACTTTATCCAGCCTTGATACGCGGACTTCTCATAGCCTTATTCTTATTTGTAATTCCATGTTCTCTTGCTATCCCTGGAAGGACTGTGAAGTGGAAACTGCTGGGTTTTGGGAAACTTAGTTATATCAAATGATGATTTGCTGGGACAGAGAGGTGAAAGAATAGCTTGCTAAAGCAAACAAGTGGAAGACTTTTTTTTTCCTGAAACAGACACAGGTGAAAAATGTTTGGATATAACAAACACATGAAAGGACACTTGATAAATGAGTATAAATATGACCCTACAGCCAGTGGGAAAGGTGGGAGAGGACCCCGGGAAATTGGTTTGGTTTTCTCCACATTGCTATTCTCTGCTAAAGATATACATGTACTGATTCCCCTTACCTTGCATTGTACAGCCTAACTTGTGATAACACAGCTATTAAGAGAAAGTTGCCCAAGAACAGCTCTCAAGGTTCCTCTAGCACTTTGCTACTTCAGGGACCTCACTTCAGTCTCATTGACACACCTGGCAGTTTCTTTAGGCTTGAACTACAGCTGCCTGGTATCTGCTTTCTAAAAGGACTGGACTATAACTGCTGGTTCATGCTTGGTGTCTGCCTGCCTAGAAGACTGTTCTGCAACTGCTAAGTCATATTTGGTGTTTCTTATAGGACTGAACTGTTGCCCAAGAAGATCAAGCGCACCTCGAAAAAACTATTGCTGAATAGGCCCACTTTCCCTTGTCCTAATAAGTTTTCTCTTTCATTACCTCTGTGAGGTGGTAAGCTAGAGAAGAAGTTGAACCCTTATTAAACATAAGTTAGAAAAAATGTATGCCTACAAGACTTATTTTTTTTTAAGGGAATCAGAATAGGAGTGGATCTTGGAGACAGAGGAGATGAGGGGGACTGGGAGTAGTGGAGGCAGGGGAAACTGTAGACAGGATGATAAGCATATTTTTTTCCTGTTATAAATGGTGGAGGAGCTAGAGGTCTGTTAGTTAAGAGCTTTTTCTGCTTTGACAGAGGACTGCACAATGGACACTACCACTCATATCATGTAGCCCTGAAACATGTGGAACTCTGGCAATGGATGCCAAAATCCTACTACTGGCTTCCATGGGTACAAATGCATGGACATATAAATAAATAAATGAATAAATAAATAAATAAATAAATAAATAATAAGTCTTTTGGAAAAATTTATGAAGTGAGTATAAACCTGTTCCAATTTTAGCACTACAGAGGGGTAGGCAGGAAAACAGTTGTTAGGTCAATGTAAGCCTGATCTTTCACAGCATCATAACAAGATCCTATATACAAGTGATTAATAAATGTTCATTTCTATTGCCCATAGTCATATAAATATCTGTAAAAGTGTATTTCTTTTGTTGTTAAAAACCTTCTGTTTCTCAACTTTGACATCTTATAAACTTCACACTATTTCGGGATTGACTTTAAAATGAAAGTATTCAACCCTTAATCAGAGACTACCTCCCATTGCACACAGCATTTCACACCACTGCCTCCCACTCATTACAGGAAACAGAATCATGTATTTATTCTAATTTAAAGGAAATAGTAACAAGGGTTTATGAAGGTAAAGATTCCACATAGAATTAATGGGGCAGTATTCTAGCTTGATGCAACTGATTCCAGTTGGTGTTGGAGGTTGAAAGTCACACCTTATTTTAATTTTTAAAAAAATCCATGACTAAGAGTCAGAATGAACTTCACTCTTACTGTTGGATATCTTGGAAATTTTCAGTAACAAGGACCCTTACTGCATGGAAGATTTAAATTAAATTGTGCTCAGAATGGGTGAAGGTCATTGTTTTTAATATCATTGAAGTTCTTGGATCTCTCTGCAATAATCACATTGTGGGGTATGTCAAAGAAGAACACACTTACAGACACAGGAGGTACAGATGATATCCCCTCAGGTTCTATAAGGGCAGCTAACGTGTATTTGCTGTACCTCTACAATTCCATTAAATAGTGGATTTTATTATTATGAAGCCATGAACCTTATTATTAGATGTGTCTGTTTTGTCTGCATCTCTAATGAAGCCTCATTACCATTCCGGAAGCTTCTTCTCCTGTTATATTTGAAGCATGGCACCAGGAATGTGATTCCTAAATATTGGGTCAAGTCTAGCTTATGTGTATCAGGTGATGCTCATATACTAACCCTTTAAAACTTTAAATATGCCCCCTAATTAAATGCTCTTCTTTATAATTGCCTTGGTCGTGGTGTCTCATGAGAGCAACAGAAAGTAGCCAAGATAACACCTTAGGACAAAAACCAATCATTAGTGTTGTCCATGGGACTCCCATAGACACCTCATGTTGCAACTTTCATGAGGTGCAATCTAAAATAACATCCTGCCAATCTTGATTGTTATCTTCTGCAAAAAAAAAAAAAAAAAAAAAAAAAGAATAGGATTAGGATAAAATGGTGACCAAATTAGAAATCTCTTTATAATCTAATAATGTTAAAGTTACTACTGCAATAATAACTAAGTTAGAAATTTATGCCTCATCACATTTAAAGACTGAGGCAATACCAACTGCTATAGGGGAAAGATTGATAGGCTGTCTTCAATTAAAAACAAACAAACAAAAATCCTGTATCTTTAAGAAAATTAGAAAAGCAATAATCGAGTTGAATGAACAATCATTTGGTTAACATTTATCCCTCTCTCTGTTTTTTCTTGGATATTTTTAGCTGCCTTCTCATTCACCTACGTATGCAAGGCACTGGGTTGAACCATTATGAAATATACACAAATCAGATAAAATAGAGATTTGCCATACCATCTTCCTTTGCTGGGTTGATTGGTAGAGGTTCTGAATAGCAAGGCTTATGTATATTTTACTTACAAGACTTGCACAGGAAAAATAGACTGCAGGCATGCACTGTAAGCATGGTTCTGCCACCAGGGATAACTGTTCTTTCTGCAAAATATGTCAATATCTGGAGTCACTTACTGTCATATAGTGGGAAGCAGTGATGTTGATGCCTAAGACTTAAAGTCAGTGATATCACTAAATATGGTACAGGGTGATCACAAACCATTCCGAAAAGAGTTTTTGAAAGATTAATTTTACACAAATACATTTCGTTCAAAGTAACTAGTGTGAGACTCAACCTTCCCCTCACACATGAGAATTTGAGGAGCTATAGTACCTTTGATTTAAGGAGTAAAGAAGAGCTTTGGAATGACCTCTGTTGGATCTCTGCTCTATAACTCCATGGGGATTGCTATACAACACTGCAGATGTTACTCTGTTGCCTTCACTTACATTTTCACATCTTCTTCCATACAATTGAGCAAAGGGATTCTCCTCTAACCTCATGAAGCAGAAGGTTGTTGCATCTGTTTTTTATTTCCTCATTGTTAACATATAGATCTTCCTCATAACTGTCTATCATATGTATTTTAAACATTTTCTACAAATTTGGTGGTCATTTTCTTTAAAACTTGACTTAGGCTATATTTAACTCAGGATTTTAAAAGTAATTACAGAAAGGACAATCCATTTCTCCTTCCTCGTGAATCTTGAACATTTGTAATGCAAAAGATATTTTATACCTTATGAATCTTTCAGTATTCCACGTCCCTGTCTCAACAAAACAAAACAACCCCACAAACAAGGAAACAAAAAGCATTGTAATGTGTATGTCTATGTGTACCTATGTGCACATTTGTGAGAATGCTTTTAGAGGCTGGAAGGAGGCAATCCATATGTCGAATCTGAAGTTATGGACAATCGTGAGGTATCCACCTTGGTTCTGGACTCCTGACACAGGTCCTCTATGAGAAGAACAAGTGCCCTTAGGCACTTGGACACCTTTCCAGGCCTCACTTCACAGTTTCCATGCAAGCAGCTACAGTTTCAGAATTAGGGTGATACTGGTTTTCAACTCACCTGACAGCATATTTCTTTGCCTACATGACTCTTGAATCTGGGTGCTAAGATGAGATGCAAGGATATCTCTCCTTCCCCTCTTTCTCTATGTTGATTTAGTCTACCACTGGTGATCTTTCTGGAATAAACAGAAATTTGTCCATAGATCTTCTGAAAATATTGATCATATGTGATGTCTGTAGAGAGTGCAGTGGCTGATGACATCACAGGGATGTGAATAAGTGTAGAAGAGATCATATGTTGAATTAAAAACCACATTGGCATCTGGTGGGTCTAGTTGTGGCACTCATGGCCCCTGGTCACTTCCAACTATGGTGTGCTTAGGCTACAGGCTGGGAAACATGGCAGCCTGAGCCAAGCAGAGCACTGCTGCCTAGTTAATTGGCCAGCGTCTGGGCGGTTTTTAAAATATTATCCATTACAAGTGGCACCCAATGTGAGGAGCCACTGGTTGAGGGTAATATTTAAAACAGGGTTACCTGATCTGACTTGTTCTTAGTCAGCTGCCATGTTCCCAACTAGACAAGGCCAGAGTTAAGAGCGGCAGCATGCTCCCATGGCTGCTTGCCTCAGGCCACCCAGAAGTACCTGCCCTGGCATCCACAAGACACCATCATGGTGGCTAGATCAGCTAATCCACCACACTGTCCACAATACTTGGCTGAGCCCAGATAATTCCCACAATCTCACAGTACCTGGGAGAATAAAGACTCTCAATACTTAATGGCTGTCCAATTGTACATATATTTGGAAGTGCTTAACTAATGAGATGCCCACACAATTAGAATTGTAAACCCAATTAACTATCCTAGATATGAATAATTACCTGAAACTGCTAAAGACACCTGGACCCTGCAGTATTAACTCTTATTTTCTTTGTTTTTAATCAATTGGTTTCAGCTCTGGTTTTGATTATTTCTTGCCTTCTACTTCTCCTCATTGTGTTTGCTCCTTTTTCTAGATCTTTCATGCTTCAGTTAAATTGCTGGTATAAGAAGTTTCTAATTTCTTTATATAGGCATTTAGTACAATGACTTTTCCTCTTAGCAATGTTTTCATTGTGTATCATAAATTTGGGTATGTTTTGACTTTATTTTAATTGAATTCTAGAAAGTATTTAATTTCTTTCTTTATTTCTTCCCTAACCCATAGATCATTGAGTAGAGAGTAATTCAGTTTCCATGAGTATGTAGCCTTTCTGGTACTTCTGTTGTTGTTGGAGCCCAGCTTTAATCCATGGTGGTCTGATAAAATACAAGGTATTATTTCAATTACTTGCATCTTTGGAGGTTTGCTTTTTGACTGAATATATGGTCAAAACTTTGGAGAAGGTTTCATGAAGTGCTGAGAAGATACATTCTTTTTGTTTTGGTGAAGCATTCTGTAGATATCCATTAAGTCCATTTGATTAATAACAACAGCTGTTTTCATTATTTCTATGTTTATTGTTTGTTTGGATGACTTGTCAATTGGTGAGAATGGGGTATTTAAGTGTTCCATTATAAATGTGTGGAGTTCAATGTTTCATTTAAGCTTTAGGGGTGTTTCTTTTATGAATGTGGCTGTCCTTGCATTTACACATACATATTCAGAATTGAGATATCATCTTGGTACATTTTTCCTTTGATAAATATGAAGTGTTCCATCCTGTCTCTTTTTATTAATTTTGGTTGAGATACCATTTTATTAGATATTAGAATGGCTACTCCAGTTTTCTTCTTCTGTCCATCTGCTTGGAAATCTTTTCACCAGCCAGCCCTTTACTCTGAGGTTATGTATATCTTTATTGATGAGGTATGTTTCTTCTATGCATTAAAATGATGGGTCCTCTTTTTGCATCCATTTTGTTAACCTGTGTCTTTTATTGGGAAATTGAGTCCATTGATGTCAAGAGATATTAATTAACAGTGGTTGTTACTGATCATATTTATATCTGCAGCACACAATCTGGCTTGTAGTTACAGTGTCTGCCATGTTCCCTATTAGGCAAGGCCTGAGGCCATGAGCAGTAGTGTGTTCCCACTGCTGCTCGGCTCAGGCTGCCAGCTCAGGCGAGCCAGAAGCACCGGCCCTGGCACCCACGAGATGCCAGCATGGGAGATGGCTCTGCCAATATCCCATGCTGTCTCCACAATTCTGGACTGAGCCCTGACCATCCGGCCATCCACACAGTAGCCCGTAGAAACGAGACTTTAATATTTAAAGATTATCCAAATGCTTTATATGTTTGGTAATGCCCAATTAACAAGATGCCCACACAATTAGATGTGTCACACAGTTAACTAACATAGATGTAAGTTGTTACACAGGACTGCTTTCAATACATGTGTGGTCCTCCATGGCTCCTACCTCTCTCCTCTCATAGCTCCTCCTCTTCCTACTCCTTTTCCTCTCCTTCCCTCCTCCCACATTAGCTTGTCCCAAATTACCAAGTTTCCTATAAACTGTAGTGGGAAAATATTCTGTTACATATGTTGACAAGCAAGGGAAAATCACCCAGAGCTAGTGTCACAAGTGGTTGTGAGATTCTTGATGTGGATGATAGAAAACAAACTCAGATTCTGAGCAAGGCCAGCACATGCTTTATAACTCCTGATCTACCTCTCCATCCCCATGAATCTTTTCTTTTGCAATACACACGAATTCAAGAAGTCATAACAATTGGAAGATACTTCTAGAAAGCTCTACAGTTAGGTTGTCTGTGGGTTAAAAAAAGAACACGTTCGGGGTCCCCAGGCCCAGACCCGCTGCGGCTGTGGCTCCAGGGCCGGCACAGCGAGAGAGGCGGAGTCCCGCAGGTCAGCCTGGATCCAGAGTCCAGGGCCAGGGTCCACGCGGCAGAGTCCTGGGACGGGAGCTTTTCCCGTGGCGGAGTTGCCCACATATGCGAAAAGGTCCAATGCTCGAAGAAGATGTCGGTGGCAGACACAGGAGACATGTGGAGATTAATGGCTTTATTAATAATGGTGGGATAGTTGGATCTGGATGATGTGTGCTGCCCCTGGCAAATGCCAAGAAGGGCTCCCTTATATTTGGGAGTGTAAAGGGGGGAGGGCTAGGGAGAAATCCTTATTAGCTATGTCTCCCAGCCTTATTAATATGTAAATAGGACTGTTAGTCATGCCCCATACCTGTGTCTTACATGACTGAAGTTACAGGTTAAATGGAGACTGCGGGTCAGGGTCCCGGGTTTTGGGGGTGTGGCCAAACACCTGCAGTCTGGGGTTCCAGGCCCATGGGCCCTCCCATGGCCCAACAATTGTCTGCTTTCTTTTTGCTATGGTGTTTGGGTTTGGACCAACCTCCCACAGCCCGACATACCACTCTCTTTTCTTTTATAAAAGAAGGGGCATCTCTGTAGGTTATTGGAGATGTATGTAGGCCACATGTGGGAGTGTTACTCCCATGTGACTGGTGGCCATGGGCCTCTCTGTGGGAGGGACTGTGGGGGGCTGAAGCTGAGAGAGCCAGAGGCCTAGGAACAGAGCTAATGCCTTCCATCCCAGCAGGTATCCGGGGTTCAGAAGCTCATTCAACCAGGCACCCAGCCTTTTCTCACAGCTCACCGCCCACAATTCTCTCTCTTTTAGGATAAGTGTCATCTGTAGTGAAAATTTTGTATGAGGAAGTCAAAAGAAAACACTACGCAGGCCAAGGGGTGTAGCAGAATTAAGCCAAAAGTAAGGTAATTGAGGGTTGGATTGGGAAGGCAAGGAATCATTGAATCAATTAAATACAGGTTGTACAGTTTGTGGGTAATGACATCTGATTAATCTAAATAGGCATTATGTTTTCCTCACTAACATGTTACTTTATCTATGTAACTTTCCCAAAAGAGTTCATCTGTGGCTGGAAGGTCTGGATCTATCTTGTCACAGCACGTGATTCTGTGTCTTAGCAAGCATCTCAGGGTTTTGGCATGTGTCTCTGGAGTCTGGCAGGTGTCTTTGGATATTCAGTCAGACAAGACAGCTGGGAGAAGGCAGCTTGGCAGGTTCCAGGAGGTGGCGCTGTCTCTGGATCTCAGCATGTCTCTGGAGTCTGCAGTCTGATGAGATGGCTGGGAAGAAGGCAGCTTGGCATCTCAGTCAGGTTCCAGAAGATGGCGTTGTTGTCTCTGCTGGATCTGTGGGTATAATCACAGGGAAGCAAGCATCCCCAGCTGGGAGATGCATGGAAAGGCTGGATATTGAGCATTAAATTACTTGGAAGCATGTACATCATGGTCTGTCCTGGAAAGGCAAAGGTGTTTGAGGAAATTTTAGTCCTGGAAGGTATCTTTGAGTCTGTTTTTGGATGGCTGAAGGAGAAAAACATCATGTTAATCATGTATCTGGGATAGGCAGCAACAGTTTTTCTGTGAAAGGATATTAGTTGTTAGTTAAAAGCTGAAAGATGGCATTCAGCATGTTGATTTAACCTGTGGAAGTAGATTTAGATGACTTTTGAACCTTGAAGAAATTTTAAAAGTTGAAATAAAATGTTGGACATATATCACGAGTATTAGAGAGAAAAGGAAAATATTAAAACAAAAGGCGAAAATTTTTTTGGTTGAAAATCATGAATATTGTTGCTTTAGAAGTTCCTGTTAGGGAAAAAAGGAAAGATTTAAATAAAAAGCAAGAAAATCTTGGGTTGAAAAGCTCGAACATTGTTGCAGGTATTCCTGTTTGGGAGAAAAGCATTGATGGTGGGTTTAAAAGTAGTGGGTGGGGGCAGGACTTTGCTCTACCCTGTGTGCACTAGCAGGGTTTCCCCCCTTTGATTTTAATCTTAAATGTAAAGGGAAGAAAAGCTAACCTTGAAGAAAATTTAAAGCAAGAAACATAGGGGCTTGTTAGGAGAGTCAGAGCTCTTGGGGGCAAGAGAGAATAGTCTCAGCCACGAGAAGGAGTCCCTCAGCCAAGGGAAAGTCTCTCAGAACAAGCTTTATACCAGGCTCTGTGTGGCCTGAAGGATGGCTCTGAGCTGTGAAGGAGCCCTCTGTGGAGCTGGGGGAATGGGAAGAGTGGGGGTCTAGGAGTCGCTGCCATCTTGCCCTTTTGCTGGAGAACAAGTGGAGAGAGAGACCTAGTTTTTTTGAACTAGGTAGGAGTTAGACTGTAGCTAAGAATTTAGCAAAAAATGTTAGCCAGGAACATGAGAGAGAAAGAGAGACAGAGGTGGGGGAGTGGACAGAGAGAGAGGTTACTCATGTTTTTTTGTAGACACCAGCCGGGGTGGGGGGACGCTCTTGAGCTGGCTCTGTACACATTGTCTATCCTTAGCAGGGGAAAATTGATGGCCCTGGCGACTGGGTGTGGGGGGTGGCTCGAGGGCATGGAGTTCACTGTTGTGTTGAGTTGTGAGTCTCTGCGCATCTTCAGTTCTTCGAAGGTGCCAGAGAGAAACAGAAGTTCCAAAGATTAGGCTGAGTAGGTACCACACACTGCACCAGATGGGCTCATGGGCCAAGTCCGCCGGGGAGTCCTTACTCAGCTTTGTTCCACAAAGTGGGACAGAGCTCCCAAAGTGGACTCGAAGGTCGATGTCTCTATTTGGAACCTCCAGACGCCACAGGGTGGGGAAGGCACAGCAAAATAGAGACAGGGATGCACAAGCGCAGCTGGTGAATCACACACAAAGGGACAGGCGGCCCTGGTGTCCATCTTGGGGGGAGTGTTTACCTTTAACAGACTTGGGTGGTCTGGTTTTTGAAGTTCATCGGTATCTGTGCCTCGAGTTGATGGCTCCAGCTGTGGGTTAAAAAAAAGGAACACCCGCAGGGTCCCCGGGCCTGGTCCCACGGTGGCCAGCGACCCAAGGGCCAACGAAGCAAGAGAGGCAGAGTCTTGCAGGCCAGCACGGACCCAGAGTTCAGGGCTGGGATCCACGTGGCAGAGTCCTGGGACCAGAGCTTTTCCCGAGGCAGAGTTTCCCACATATTCAAAAAGATCCAATGCTCGAAGAAGATGTCGGCGGTAGACACAGGAGACACATGGAGATTAATGGCTTTATTGATCATGGTGGGATAGTTGGTTCTGGATGATGTGCGCCGCCCCCGACAAATGCCAAAAGGGGCTCCCTTATATTTGGGAGTGTAAAGAGGAGGGGCTAGGGAGAGAAACTTAATTAGCTATGTCCCCTGGCCTTATTAATATGTAAATAGGACTGTTAGTAATGCCCCATACCTGTGTCTTACATGACTGAAATTACAGGTTAAATGGAGACTGCAGGTCAGGGTGCCGGGTACTGGGAGTGTGGCCAAACACCTGCAGTCTGGGGTTCCAGGCCCATGGGCCCTCCCATGGCCCAACAGTTGTCTGCTTTCTTTTTGCTATGGTGTTTGGGTTTGGACCAACCTCATTGGCTCATGTGTTAAAATCTCAGTTTTCAGCAACATGTTGTAGAATGCTGGTTGAAGCATTAAACGATGGGGCCGAAAGGTGTTTGTGGCTTAAAATAATAAGCCCTTGAAAGAGATACTAGGTCCTTAGCCCCTTCCAACTCTCTCTTCCTGCTTCCCTGGCAACGTGAAGTCAGCAGCTTACTTCCTATTAGTTGCTTCCCAAATGTGCTCTGAGGATACATGAATAAAGTGAACAGTGGGCCAAAAGTTCCTCCTAAATATGACAAGGTAGTCTTTAAATAACATATTATACTGTATCCACCCATGATTTATATTTATTTTATATTATTTTATATTATTTTTTTATTTTATAAATTATCATCATTTTACTGAACCTTGGATCTTAACCCAAGGCCTCACATACATTAGGCAAGCATTGTAACCCTGAGATACAACCCAATTTCCACAAAGGGCCTTTAAAAGGAGGAGTTTTCTCAAATACATGCTTTTAAGAAATAGTTTTTTCTACCTGGTAGAGGAATAATATCTAATATATTCAAAGAACTCAAGAAGTTAGACTCCAGAAAATTAAGGAACCCTATTAAAAATGGTGTACAGAGATAAGCAAAGAATTCTCAACTGAGAAATCTCAAATGGCTGAGAACCACCTAAAGAAATGTTCAACATTCTTAGCATCAGGGAAATGCAAACCAAAACAACCTGGGATTCCACATCAACACCAGCCAGAATGGCTAACTCAAAAACTCAGTTAACAGCAAATGCTGGTAAGGATCTGGAGAAAGAGGGATCTGCTCTGTTGTTGTGGAATTGCAAGCTGGTACAACCACTGTAGAAATCTGGTGGTTCCTCAGAAAACTGGACCTAGTATTACTTGAGGACACAGCTATACCACTCCTGGGCATATACCCAAAAGATGCTCCAATATATAACAAGGACAACTCCTCCTCTATATTCATGGCAGCCTTAATTATAATAACCAGAAGCTAAAAAGAACCCAGATGTCTTTCAACAGAGAAATGGATACAGTAAATGTGGTACAATTACACAATGAAGTACTACACAGCTACTTAAAACACTGAACTCATGACATTCTTAGGCAGGGGATGGAACTTGAAAAATATCATTCTGAGTCAGATAACCCAATCACAAAAGAATATACATGGTATGTACTCACTGATAAATGGATTTTAACCCCAAAGCTTGGAATACCCAAGATACAATTCACAGACCACATAAACCTCAAGAAAAGGGTAAACCAAAGTGTGACTTTTCAGTCCTTCTTAGAAGGGGGAACAAAATACTCAGAGAAGGAAATACACAGACAAAGTCTGGAGCAGAGAGAAAAGGAAAGACCATTAAGAGACTGCCCCTCCTGGGGAATCCATCCCCCATATGAACTCCAAACTCAGACACTCTTGTAAAAGCCAAGAAGTGCTCACTGACAGAAGCCTGATATAGCTGTCTCCTGAGAGGCTCTGCAAGAGCCTGACAAATACAGAGGTGGACTCTCACAGTCAACCATTATAGGGAGTACTGGGTCTCCAATGGAGGAGTTAGAAAAAGGACTTAAGGAACTGAAGAGATTTGCAACCCCATGGGAGGAACAACAATATCAACCAACCAGACTCCCCGAGCACTCAGGGACTAAACCACCAACCAAAGAGTACACATGGAGGGGCCCATGGTTCCAGTTGCATATGTAGGGTGGATGGTCTTGTCCAGCATCAATAAGAGGAGAGACACCAGGTTCTGAAAAGGCTTGATGCCCCAGTGTAGGGTAATTTCAGGGCAGGGAGGTGGGAGTTAATGGGTGGGTGGCAGAACACCCTCATAAAAGCTGGGGAGAGGATGCCAGAGGTGTTTCCTTGGTGGAAGGTGGAAATTGGAAAAGGGGATAACATTTGAAATGTAAATAAAGAAAATGTCCACCCTCCATACATATTAGTTCTTGAAAAGAACTAATCTATATTAAATCTTTATATGGATTTAAAAAAACAAACAAACAAAAATAGAAGTTTCATGATCAGCTTTGCATTGCTAGGAAAAAATAAGTCCAACAAAATTTGCAATGTTATTTTAATAATCTGATTGTGTTTTTCAGTCATATAAACTAAATGATCATTTGTGTGACATGAGTAAAGAAAGAAGGAACTAAAACCAGGAGATGACACAGGAGGGAGAAGTCTAATCTCAGAATCATTATGAATAAAATTTTAAAAGTTAATAACCTAGATGCAGACACATGTTGTGAATAGAAATAATAATTATTTTATGTGGCATAATGACAACGAATATTTTCAGCTCTAAATATCCCCAACAACAAAAGTAAATTCAATATAATTAAATAGTGTTTAACAATAGGTTTTAAAGCTATTGAATAATATAGTAAATACATACTTCCCTTGATATAAGAGAAAATGCTGTTTGCAAATGAAGGACGCTTTAATCTTCAGTGTAGAGACTCTATAAAAGTTTGTCCTAGGAAAATCTTAAGTCCTACACCAACCTCCTGAAAATGTTATCAATAATTACTTTGATCATGAGTAAAAATAATTGTTGAGCTTCTTAAGGTATAAGTATTCTTATTGTATGACTCATGATTAAAACTAGCCAAGTGTACACTCTATTCAAGGCCTTGCACAGGCCAGTAGAAAACTCATTACAGCTTAGTTTTCAGTTCTCCATAATTCTCCAACTTAGGACTTCTGTGCACATCGTGCACTCACTTTCCTTCTCTGTGAGCTTCATGTCCGGAAGTTCAGTTTCCGAAGAGTCCATGTCCCCAGGGAATTGGAATTTTCTGAGAAGTCTTAGAATGAAGAATGCAGGGAGATAGCTTGATCCTTTCACTGCTACATTCAACCCAACGTAATATGCCTATTGAAAAGAACTAATCTGTATTAAATCTTAATGTGTTTAAGGAATGTAAATTTGTATATATTAAAGATCATTTATGCTTTGAAGTAAAATGTCAGGGGAAACGTGGCAGAAGATAAAATATTGACTGAGTTTATCTATACAAAACATCACTAATTCCTTATGCACAAATATGGTTTTTAATTCACCATGAACCTGAAGAGCTGCTAACAGGTGATGAATGCTTAGCCAGATAATTACTCTTGATGGATATGCATGCTGTTTTAAATTTCTTGTTCAATTTATGATTTAAATTTATGTGTAAACATGGGATGAGCTTTTTACCATGTGATCATGTATTCTGAAAGATGTATAACTGTGGAGAACAAAGAGAAGACAGAACTGAAGAAAACTTTTTAAGATAGAACTGACCTCAAGAAGATCTTAGAAAAGAAGGCATTTGGAGTAAGAGCATTTTTACATCAGAGCAGGAGGAGAGAGCAGGATTAGAAGAAAATGCAGAGTGGAATAACTTAGAAATTATAAGGTAACATTAAATACTTAGTGAGCAATATGTAGAATGCAGAGGGAAAGAGGAAAAAAGAAGCTGTATATTGAGCAGAAGAGGCAGACAGGCTGCTCCTCATCATGGGACAAAAGAGATCTTTTCTAAATAACAAGGCAGTCTTAGTCTTACTAAAGAGAACAAAGATTTGTTCTTTCAGACTTAGTTTTAATTCATTTAGCATTAAAAGGTAGAAGTTTCTTTTTCTCTGTGCAATAAAGAGTAGAGCTCATTTTTCATCCATAATAAGTTCTTTCTGCACTGGTGCTTGGTCTTTTGATCTGTATACATATATAAATATGGATGTGTGTGTGTGTATGTAAGTAATTAGAAGAAAGTCTAAAAGCTGGGCCCAACTGATTCGAATGGAGATTTAAGAATGTATATGAATGAATATGTATATGAATTTATGAGAGTTCAATCCATATTTGCTGTGTAAAAGTTTTTTCCTACTGTGACTGTGACTTTCTTCCTCTGGTTTATTAATTGAAGTTTATTGCTCCAAACTTCCCCCTAACAAAACAAGCAAAAGACATCTGGAAAAGAGGGAAAGATCTCTAGCAATTAATTCATTACTTAATCCCATGCTGAGGTACTAATGCCATAGACTGCAGCTTCTGGCCTCAGAGGAACTCAGACAGGCATACTAGCTACTGTATCAAAGGGACTCAGACTTATGATGGTTAAATGTTTTATTATTATACAGCAACCCTAAATATTTAATAAGACCTAGTCTTACCCCGGCCTTCTCTCTTCCCCCTCTGCTGCCTCAAGTGTAATTAAGAAGAAGAAGACCCACTGGGTCTGGCCCTCAGCACATTAAATTGCAGAAATAAAGCCAGGGCTTTGTGGTCCTCCCCCTTAATCCAAGCACTTGGGAGGCAGAGGCAGACAAAGACACATCTCTTTGAGTTCAAGGCCAACTTGGACCATAAAGTGAGTTCCAGGACAGCTGGGGATGTGTACAGAGAAGCCCTGTTTTGAAAAACAACTTAAAAAAACAAGCAAACAAAAGGAATAGAGAAAATGATCACAGCTACTTCTACAGAGGAAAAGTATAAATACAGTATATAACTGAAGATGCTTAAAACTTCAGAAATAACAGTGTGGGCATATGATTGAACCTTTTTTTCTAAGTGGGTAATAGATTAACAAATACCTTGCATTGTTTTCCTGCCACTGTTATAAAAGACATTGACAAAATCAAGATAAGGAAGAAGAGTTATTTTGCTCACAATTCTTAGTCCACCATCCTGTGGATGTCAAGGCACCTAGAACTTTGACACACAAAGATATGCAGACAAAAGTAATTCTGTCCTTTTACACTATTACTGTGTGTATATCAGTCAGGGAATGGGATCTTAGCCACCCTAAAAATAAACACTTAAGACAAAGAAAGCAATGTAGTCTGCAGCAAGCAAGATTTCTCCCTGGGTTAAAAGGCAAGACAAGGTAAGAGCCAGAGTCCTTGTTCAAGATGAACCTGGGAAGGCCACTGGTGTTGGGGCATCATGGAACCTACAGTTCTTGAGTATAGTGTTAGTGGCAACTGCCTGCACTGAGAGTGGTGGGAACCATGTAAGTAACTGCTTTTATTCCATGCAGCAGCATAAAACTACACACAACTGGATGCACCCTGATCTCAATGGGTGAATTTCCTGGTTCTTGAAGGTAATGGCTCCAGTTATCACATCAATCCACTTGTGACACTCTCAAAGTTTGTAGCATAATCACATTACTGAGCCAAGTTATGTTAATGAAGCTACTAACCACTAAGTCCTGTGGGGCATTCCCAGAGATATGACCAACAGTGAAAAGTAGACACCAGGTCCCTTTTCGAGACAGTCACTGGCTACAGCCTCAGGCACATTTTGTTAAACTGCATGGTACTACACAGATTTGAGGTTCTCAATGAGTCAGGCTGCAAGCATGAGAGAGCTGTGAGCTTTCCTGGAGCTATAATGCCAGAATCCATGCTGCCTGGATGTGCTGGACTCTGTCATCCCCACCTCTGCGAGAGGGAGACCTCTGCAGAAGGGTAGTAGGAACTATGAGATTTGTTCCCACTACAGCACCCTTGTGCTAGTCTGATCTGCTCTGTTATCTTAGACTCAGTGCTTCTAGTGACCTCTTCTGCTACAGCCTCGGCAATCTTTAAGTATAGCCTCAGCTCAAGCACTTGCAGGATATTATACGGTTTCAATACTGTTCTGAAAACGAAGCTGTAAATAATCTTATCACTCAAGACAATGCTTTATATGATAGGGGAAAGTTATATAAGAATTTTACGCTACAAAAGCAAGTCTCAAAGTTATATTTACCTGAAGCTATTTATATCATACATCCTGCATGACCCTTGAGCACCACATTTCTTAGTTCCCCAATGTATACAGGTTCTGTCTATCAAAGCCCCAAAGTAAATAGGTGCAGGAATGCCAGCTGCAATGAAAAGAAAGGAAAAACAAAATCAAATCAACAACAACCACAATTGAACAACAACAAAATCCCCATCCCACTGATAGGACAAAAGCAAAAAGAGAGGTGTGTAATTGCATTTGGAAATGCTTCACTTTCCCTTTTGTAAAAATCAATATAAAATTATGAATCAAATGCACTAAGCTTACTTTAAGGAACTATCAGTTAACATTTCTAAATCACAACAAATGAAAGCTGTGTATACAATACTAAAAAACAGCATTCGTTGAATTCATATATTCTCATATATATTTTTAAATGTGTTGGTTTTCTGTACACCCAAATAACAACACAATTTCCTTCTCATTTATTCTTAAATGTACCAAAAGATGAAATGTATAATAAGTTTAGGTACGGTCTTTAAAGACAAGTGGAAACACCTTTTATCTCTACAGTTACTTCGTTCTCAGAATAATTACAAGTAGCCACTTGCAAACACAAAGTTTGTAAACTGAAGGTCAGGTGAAGTGGGCAGATAACATCCATATTAATGATGCTACAAGGACATGAAACTTTCTGAACCTTGACATTTGGGAGATGGCTAATCCACAGACAGATTATCTTTACCTTTTTATTGATTATTCATTGTCCCATCCCTGTGTCTGACCATACATCCATATTACTATCGAATGAAGCCTTTAGTGATATCTTGACTTAAGAGGTCTCTAGCTTCGACTTTGACCTACACAAACACTAAAAATGTCATCAGAGACCATCTGAGCCTACAGCATCAAACTATTTGCTTTGCAATAACCATCCTACCTGACATTCCCACACATATATTGAGAAGAACCTAGTTCCTGGATACTTTCATTCTCTAAGTATATACATCATAAAACTGTCCTCATATTGTAACATGATGTTTGAAAGATGTGAATTTGTGTTCCCATGTTATGGACACTTCCAGAATAAAACCTTATTCCATTTATGGTGAGAGTTCTATTTTGGGTTATCAAGATATTTGCTATCTTCTTATTCAGTGAAAAGTAATTTGTTTACTAAGCAATTAATATAGATCTAATATGTTGGGAAAGATTTCATACCAAGTATTCTTATGAAAAATGCATGTAATCCAACTCCAAGTGACTTTTCTTCAGGCTTGATACACCTGAAAAATACACATATACATACATTGTGCCAATCCATATCTGCCCTAGCATCCTTTCAATGACCATGGAAGGTCACAGTTCTAATGGTTAAACTTTTCATCTTGAAGTAAGAATGATACATACTTACCTCTGTCAAGTCCACATAAACAGGAGAGTAAGGACTTCTGAAAGAATCCCCTGACCTCCACACATCTAAAACATGTCTGAGCCCTTTAACAGCAAGAGATTATCTACTAACCTAGATGAATATTTTTCTTGATTCCTTGGTAACCACCATGCTGTACTCACCATAAAGGATCCAAACATTTGAAACCACAAACCAATTAAAACATTCTTCCCTTAAGTTGTT
Source organism: Mastomys natalensis (assembly GCA_021653895.1). Taxonomy (NCBI): domain Eukaryota; kingdom Metazoa; phylum Chordata; class Mammalia; order Rodentia; family Muridae; genus Mastomys; species Mastomys natalensis. The sequence continues at coordinate 458,594 of JAJTUV010001035.1, forward strand.
TGCAAGCATTTTGTCATACTGATTTAAAACAGCTAGTACATGACATAAAAATATTTCAGATACTGCAAAAGCAGTTCAACAGATAAGCAGAGAATGAATTCATAATGTAAACTATGACACTGAGAAAATTACTGTGTTATATGGAATTAGCAACTGTAGACACTTGTCTCTTCTGAGATGATTTTGATAATTACAAACAAAAGGCCTACACACAAGTCAGTACAATAACTAAAAAATATATCTAGAAATACAGAAATCCTTTTGATATGTCATGTATTCTCTCCAAACACTCTGTTGTGTAAGAAAAGCATAATATAAGCAACTGTTGGGATTTCATTTGGAAGTGATTGCATAAAAGAGTTAAAGAATACACAAGAGTCTGGAGAATAATGATAGTATTCCAACAGTAGCACTGAATTATCCATAATTTACATTGGAATCTTCAAATGCAAAAGAAAGAGAAAAGAAATACAAAAAAAAATCTTGAATAGACCTTAACCTGATTACATCAAGGAATTACACATTAGGAACTATGAGATATCTTAGTTGGTAAAGTTGCTAGCCAACTGGTTGACACTCTAATTTCAACACCTGGAATGAACATAGTGGATACAGAACCGGCTCCTGTGAGCTTTCCTTTCATTTCAATGTGTATGCCATAGAATACACACACACAAACACATCCACACACAAACTCATGTACACATAAAATGTTCCAATAATCATACATTAAAATATGAATGAACCATGAGGTCTTTCTTCTTTCTTCTTTCTCTTTCTTTCTTTCTTTTTTTTTTCTTTCTTTCTTTTCTTTTCTTTCTTTCTTTCTTTCTTTCTTTTTTCACCTAGTGGAACAGTCAATTTTCAGAAACTACAACAATTGAGAAAGTGAGTAAATGATGGAAACAGGAATAGGTATGCAGTTAATATCAGAGCATCTTGTCAGGTCATGCTTAGATGTTCTAACAGGAGAGTTCAGCTGGCCATATACTTCCTCTGTGACCATTCTCCTCTGTGAGAAAAGTCCTTATCAACTGAGCATGAAGCTTGGAAACTGAACCACTGGATCTTTGAGGGATAATGGAGACACCACTTAACCACATCAGCTGTATCTGCATGGCAGGTGATGAGGTTACATTTGTCACAGACAAATGTCCCTCACTTGCAAAAATAAGTATTAACAACTAGCAGTACTTTGTGCCTTTGTATTTTGTGAAATTATGAACTGAAACAAGACATATAACACATCTCCAATATATCATCATGCAATTGAATATTGTAGTAAAAGTGTTGGGGAACACAGTGTGAAGGTGTATCTCTGTCCTTGCTCACCTGCCTAAGGTATTCTCTGATTGGCTTTAATAAAGAGCTAACTGCCAATAGCTAAGCAGAAAAGCGGAGGTGGTACCTCTGGGCTGAGATACTGTCTCTTGGAAAAGAATCAGAGAGTGAAAATTGGTTGGTGGGATCCAGAGATGGTGCTAAACACTGGACTAAGAATGAGGTAAAGAACTAACAATCTGCAGGGCCATGAGCTAGCTTAATAAGATTAAGTTAGATGTACCAGCTGGGTAGTATCCCCAGCTAAAGACCAAAGCTTATAATAAAAATGAATAAGTCTCTGTGTCATTATTTAACTGGTGGCATTCCCAGAGATATGACCAACAGTGAAAAGTAGACACCAGGTCCCTTTTCGAGACAGTCACTGGCTACAGCCTCAGGCACATTTTGTTAAACTGCATGGTACTACACAGATTTGAGGTTCTCAATGAGTCAGGCTGCAAGCATGAGAGAGCTGTGAGCTTTCCTGGAGCTATAATGCCAGAATCCATGCTGCCTGGATGTGCTGGGACTCTGTCATCCCCACCTCTGCGAGAGGGAGACCTCTGCAGAAGGGTAGTAGGAACTATGAGATTTTGTTCCCACTACAGCACCCTTGTGCTAGGTCTCTGAATCTTGCCGTCTTGTCTATCTTTAGACTACAGCCATGCTAGTTCAGCTCAAGTTGCACCTCCTCTCTGCTACTCCAGGGCCTCTGTGCAGATAAAATATTTTGAAGGGTTATTAGGAAAGCCACTCAGGTGTATATGCATCAAGCACTTTAGAAATAACGAGGAAATATTAAAATATATGAGTACGGAAGTTATACAATATACTGTTCTGAAAACGAAGCTGTAAATAATCTTATCACTCAAGACAATGCTTTATATGATAGGGGAAAGTTATATAAGAATTTTACGCTACAAAAGCAAGTCTCAAAGTTATATTTACCTGAAGCTATTTATATCATACATCCTGCATGACCCTTGAGCACCACATTTCTTAGTTCCCCAATGTATACAGGTTCTGTCTATCAAAGCCCCAAAGTAAATAGGTGCAGGAATGCCAGCTGCAATGAAAAGAAAGGAAAAACAAAATCAAATCAACAACAACCACAATTGAACAACAACAAAATCCCATCCCACTGATAGGACAAAAGCAAAAAAGAGGTGTGTAATTGCATTTGGAAATGCTTCACTTTCCCTTTTGTAAAAATCAATATAAAATTATGAATCAAATGCACTAAGCTTACTTTAAGGAACTATCAGTTAACATTTCTAAATCACAACAAATGAAAGCTGTGTATACAATACTAAAAACAGCATTCGTTGAATTCATATATTCTCATATATATTTTTAAATGTGTTGGTTTTCTGTACACCCAAATAACAACACAATTTCCTTCTCATTTATTCTTAAATGTACCAAAAGATGAAATGTATAATAAGTTTAGGTACGGTCTTTAAAGACAAGTGGAAAACACCTTTTATCTCTACAGTTACTTCGTTCTCAGAATAATTACAAGTAGCCACTTGCAAACACAAAGTTTGTAAACTGAAGGTCAGGTGAAGTGGGCAGATAACATCCATTTAATGATGCTACAAGGACATGAAACTTTCTGAACCTTGACATTTGGGAGATGGCTAATCCACAGACAGATTATCTTTACCTTTTTATTGATTATTCATTGTCCCATCCCTGTGTCTGACCATACATCCATATTACTATCGAATGAAGCCTTTAGTGATATCTTGACTTAAGAGGTCTCTAGCTTCGACTTTGACCTACACAAACACTAAAAATGTCATCAGAGACCATCTGAGCCTACAGCATCAAACTATTTGCTTTGCAATAACCATCCTACCTGACATTCCCACACATATATTGAGAAGAACCTAGTTCCTGGATACTTTCATTCTCTAAGTATATACATCATAAAACTGTCCTCATATTGTAACATGATGTTTGAAAGATGTGAATTTGTGTTCCCATGTTATGGACACTTCCAGAATAAAACCTTATTCCATTTATGGTGGAGTTCTATTTTGGGTTATCAAGATATTTGCTATCTTCTTATTCAGTGAAAAGTAATTTGTTTACTAAGCAATTAATATAGATCTAATATGTTGGGAAAGATTTCATACCAAGTATTCTTATGAAAAATGCATGTAATCCAACTCCAAGTGACTTTCTTCAGGCTTGATACACCTGAAAAATACACATATACATACATTGTGCCAATCCATATCTGCCCTAGCATCCTTTCAATGACCATGGAAGGTCACAGTTCTAATGGTTAAACTTTTCATCTTGAAGTAAGAATGATACATACTTACCTCTGTCAAGTCCACATAAACAGGAGAGTAAGGACTTCTGAAAGAATCCCCTGACCTCCACACATCTAAAACATGTCTGAGCCCTTTAACAGCAAGAGATTATCTACTAACCTAGATGAATATTTTTCTTGATTCCTTGGTAACCACCATGCTGTACTCACCATAAAGGATCCAAACATTTGAAACCACAAACCAATTAAAACATTCTTCCCTTAAGTTGTTTGCAAGCATTTTGTCATACTGATTTAAAACAGCTAGTACATGACATAAAAATATTTCAGATACTGCAAAAGCAGTTCAACAGATAAGCAGAGAATGAATTCATAATGTAAACTATGACACTGAGAAAATTACTGTGTTATATGGAATTAGCAACTGTAGACACTTGTCTCTTCTGAGATGATTTTGATAATTACAAACAAAAGGCCTACACACAAGTCAGTACAATAACTAAAAAATATATCTAGAAATACAGAAATCCTTTTGATATGTCATGTATTCTCTCCAAACACTCTGTTGTGTAAGAAAAGCATAATATAAGCAACTGTTGGGATTTCATTTGGAAGTGATTGCATAAAAGAGTTAAAGAATACACAAGAGTCTGGAGAATAATGATAGTATTCCAACAGTAGCACTGAATTATCCATAATTTACATTGGAATCTTCAAATGCAAAAGAAAGAGAAAAGAAATACAAAAAAAAATCTTGAATAGACCTTAACCTGATTACATCAAGGAATTACACATTAGGACTATGAGATATCTTAGTTGGTAAAGTTGCTAGCCAACTGGTTGACACTCTAATTTCAACACCTGGAATGAACATAGTGGATACAGAACCGGCTCCTGTGAGCTTTCCTTTCATTTCAATGTGTATGCCATAGAATACACACACACAAACACATCCACACACAAACTCATGTACACATAAAATGTTCCAATAATCATACATTAAAATATGAATGAACCATGAGGTCTTTCTTTTTCTTTCTTCTTCTTCTTCTTTTTCTTTTCTTTCTTTCTTTTTTTTCTTTCTTTCTTTTCTTTCTTTCTTTTTTTCACCTAGTGGAACAGTCAATTTTCAGAAACTACAAACAATTGAGAAAGTGAGTAAATGATGGAAACAGGAATAGGTATGCAGTTAATATCAGAGCATCTTGTCAGGTCATGCTTAGATGTTCTAACAGGAGAGTTCAGCTGGCCATATACTTCCTCTGTGACCATTCTCCTCTGTGAGAAAAGTCCTTATCAACTGAGCATGAAGCTTGGAAACTGAACCACCTGGATCTTTGAGGGATAATGGAGACACCACTTAACCACATCAGCTGTATCTGCATGGCAGGTGATGAGGTTACATTTGTCACAGACAAATGTCCCTCACTTGCAAAAATAAGTATTAAAACTAGCAGTACTTTGTGCCTTTGTATTTTGTGAAATTATGAACTGAAACAAGAATATAACACATCTCCAATATATCATCATGCAATTGAATATTGTAGTAAAAGTGTTGGGGAACACAGTGTGAAGGTGTATCTCTGTCCTTGCTCACCTGCCTAAGGTATTCTCTGATTGGCTTTAATAAAGAGCTAACTGCCAATAGCTAAGCAGAAAAGCGGAGGTGGTACCTCTGGGCTGAGATACTGTCTCTGGGAAAAGAATCAGAGAGTGAAAATTGGTTGGTGGGATCCAGAGATGGTGCTAAACACTGGGACTAAGAATGAGGTAAAGAACTAACAATCTGCAGGGCCATGAGCTAGCTTAATAAGTTAAGTTAGATGTACCAGCTGGGTAGTATCCCCAGCTAAAGACCAAAGCTATAATAAAAATGAATAAGTCTCTGTGTCATTATTTAACTGGTGGCAGGTCCAGAAAGTCCAGCAATCTTTGACATCCAATGTGGTAGCAAGAAATCCAAGCTTAGGACACTAGAGACAGGCATTAGGCAAAATAGTCCCTGGTGGTAGGCAGGGGAAAAAGATTCTTATCAGCCACAAGCTGCTTTGTGGCAGTGACACTGACACTCAGCAGGAGGCACAGTCCCTCAAGTGTGAGTAGGCCTCCAGAGACTCACAGCATGGTTGCTGCAGTTTCACACACCTGAAGCTCACCCATGCAAAGGCAGGGCTGGTAGTTGTTTGAAGGATTGATGAAACTGGAGGACATAGTGACTCTACAAGAAGACTAACAGAATCAACTAGCCTGGACCCTAGGGAGCTCCCATTGACTCAACCACCAACCAAAGGGCATACAAGGGCTCGACCTAGGCACCACCCCATGTGTAGCAGATGCACAGATTGGTCTCCCTGTAGGTCCCTCAACAACTGGATCGGGGCTTACCCTGACTCTGTTGCCAGCCTCTGAGTCCTAGTACCTTAACTGGGCTAACTTGACTGACCTCAGTCTCAAAGGGGAAAGTGAAGTGTGATGGGAGGAGGGCCCATGTGAGGGAGGGATCTGTGAGGAGAGGGAGAGAGTTGTAGGGGAAAGTGAATAAATAAATTAATTAATGGGGAAAGCAAAGAGCCCCAGCTGTGCAGCCAGGCTGGCCACCACACACTTGAATGGGGCCTTGTGACTGCTGGCTCAAGGGCAAGTGGTAGAAACTGCTGAGACACACAAAGAGCCCCTGCCTCAGTGTCATGAATTACACATCATGGTTAGCTCAATAATGCTTCTGAATTCCAATGATACAAGACTAGGGGTTCAAACTCTTTCCCATTGTTAGTGGGTTGGTCTGAAGTTTGCTAGACTGAAAAGAACACCTGCTAGGAAAATAAACTTTGGAACTTGACTCTGCAGCTACCTCAGTTTATGTGAGAGTCAATCATTGCACTCATGTAGCCTCTGGTTAGACAGTGTCTAGTATTGCATTCAGTTTTGTTAAAGACAGATTGGGCTCAGCATGTCAAGGGACCCTAGTCCAGTTTGCACAGAGTTTCACTCTCTGCCAGTTAATTAGCTGAGCCATAGGAAGTGAGTGCTAGGCAACTACTCTCACATTCCAAAACAACACAATACATCTGCCTAAAATAGGAGATGAAAGAAGAGAACGGGTTCCCCAATATTGTTTTCTGAAATGCTGTTTTCTTTGGGGCACCCAGGAGTTCAGAGCCCATAAGCACACTCACTCACACTATTAAGAAAGTAAGAGGGAAAATTAAATGAAGGAGTTATTTATTACCTCAGAAGAACCATGTATCCAAGTATGGCTGAGAGTGAGTACAAGGCACTTTGAAATGATGTCATGATTAAGAAGTACTGCAGCTTTTTATCACAATCAGGGCCTTTGTTACACAGCCCAAGGACTGCAGATGAGTTTCCTGATGACTGAATGCAGTGGCAATTCTGAAACACCTGTCAAAAAAAGGTGTCCTATTAAGGAAGATCCATATTAGTAAACTTTCAATACTTTCTGCACAGCCAGGTGGAACAAAATGGGGAGTGTTGGATCAGTGATATGACTCAGAGGAAGACCACTCACTTGGGCTAAGGAAGACCTGAGTTTGGCCACAAACACCATTGAATAAAAAAATCACTAAATAAGTAAAATTCATGTTTCTTTGGTATATCAGAACTCTACCATAAAACATAAAGAGATATATTTTTAATGGTACCATTTTTTTCAAATTTGTCAAATAAATTTGCAAACTTTCAATTATTCTAGATGCATAATTTATTTTACTTCTGATATCTATTTGCTTCTTTGTTTGGAATTTCTTATATAAGTATTATATATGCATATACATGTGTGTGTGTGTGTTGTGTGTGTGTGTGTGCATGTGAGTGCATTCATGTTTCTAAGTGTAGACTGGAATGTGCCAGGGATTCCATGTAGAATTCAGGAAATAAGTTATGGGATTTAGTTCTCTCTTTACACCATTGGGGTCCCAGGATATAATTCTAGTGTAAATGGCTGTTGGACAATGCCTTTCCCTACTCAGCCAACTTTATAGTCCACACATAATAAATATTACACAAAAATAAACAAGTATGACTTTGTTTTGTTTTAATGCTAGTACTAAGTGCTAAAACAAAATGTATTTCAGAATGTTAATGGAATAGGTAGGTGCTTACTAATAATGTCATGTCCCTAGGAAAACAGTTTACTTAAATATATATTTTTATATTTTATATTTTTATGAACATATACAAATTTTAATAAATAAATTATGTTCCCAGGTCTGCTTAAGAATACAAATTTATATTTTACATATTTTCTGAATTGTTATTGTTTCCAGGTCTGATTAAAAATCAAAATTTATATTTCACTTTGATTACCAATCAACTCTCAAGATTATGTTTGAGGCAAAAAAATGTGGGACAGTGTATGATGCTAAGCTGTCATGATAAGGGGCTGGGGAGATAGAACAGTCAATGATGACATACACAAGCATGAGAACCTGAGTTCTCACACCAGCACACATGGAAGGTGTATGCAAGAGGATATGTTTGCAACACTGGATCTGAAGGGAACAGGCGACACCCTGAGGCTCAATTGCCAGGTATCCTAAAAGAACTAGCAAATTCCAGGCTAGGAAGAATCTGTGTCAGAAGCACAAGGTGCATGGTCCTGAGAGTCAACACCTGAGGTTTCTTTCTGGCCTCCATATGCACAGTTACCTGCACACATACACACACACATACACACACACTACACACACACATACCTACCTACCTACATACATACATACATACATACTTACACACACAATAATCAAACAGATAAATAATTGAAAGAAGTTTGTGATATGAAAAGCTAAGTTTCTGTCCACCTCAACTACATGAGACTGTAGTGGCATATTTTCAATGCAAGTTGGGAAAGCTAAGTTGGGAGGAGTAAGGAGAGGAAGAGGTGGACTAAGGGGAGGAAGAGGAAGTTCGAGAAAGTGAGAGAGGACAAAAGTGAGGGGAACATGGTAGCGGATGTTTGCATGTCTCTAGCAGTTCAAAGGTAGTTTATATATCTAGGTTGGGTACTTGGCTACACTTCTGATTATGTGGGCATCCTGTTATAGAGCATTACCAAACATATAAAGCCTTTGGATAATCTAAGCATTAGAGTCGCATTTCTACTGGGCCAGCATGAATGGATGGATGGTCAGGGCACAGCCCAACCTTGTGAAGACAACATGGAAAATTGGCAGAGCTATCTCCCATGCTGGGTGTCACGTGGGTGGAAGGGCCTGTGTCTCTGGCGGCCCAAGTGGATGGCTTGAGCTAAGCAGGGAAGCTTCCGCTGCTTGTGGCCTCAGGTCTAGCCTAGTTGGGAACATGGCAGCTCCATAACTACAAGCCAAAATGGATGCTGCCATTTTAAATATCTCTTTCAACAAAGTGGTGCCCAATGTCTACTTCACCTGAGAGTAAAAGTTGTATTTTTGTTTTTTAAAAGAAAGTGAGTAAGTACTGAGATAAGTCACATGACTTCTAGCACAGGAACCATGAACAAAAATCTTCTTTGGAGTTACTTCAGTTGTGGTGAGACAGTCAAAGGCAAAAATTGCCTATTTTCATCTACAGACAAAATACTGTCCTAAAAAGGGATACACTTGTGGAGTAGTTGACTGATTATATCTGCTAAGTCAGAGAGATTAGCCCTTAAAATTCTGCATTACTAAGTCTGTCAGATGATGCTGGGCCAGAAGGCTGAAGACCAGATTCTCCAATGTTTTGAAGTAAGGGACTGTCCAGGTAATCAGCAGTCTATATAAATTGGCTAAGTTTTAGAAGCCATGCTTTATGCTTCCCATATCTTCAGGTAAGTCAGACATTCTTGATTACTGATGGGGTTGAAAACCTATAGTCTCATAGCCAACCCAAGCTATTTACTTTGAGAGGATGGTTTTTTCTGATTGCATTCATCTAAAGCCAGGACATAAGCTAGGTTCAGAACTAAGTCTTAATTAGGAATGATGACAGAGGTTCTGTTTAGTTGACAAAAATGATGGACTGGGTATTAGGTCTATCTTGTACCTTATTAATATAATAGTGCTCTAATTGTATTTTGATAGGAAGAGTTTTTTATATATATTTTGACAGGAAGTGTGATATGTAGCAGCATAGTTTCCCCACAAGTTGGGAGGATAGCTAAGGTGGGAGATTAAGGAGAGGAAGAGGAGGAGTAAGGGAAGTAAGAGGAAGAGTAAGGGGAGAAGATGAGAAGGAAGAGAGTGAGAAAGGAAGAGAGTGAGAGGAACATGGCAGCAAGTGTTCACATCTCTCTAGCGTCAAAGGTAGTTTATATATCTAGGTTGGGTTTGGGTTTACACCTCTGATTATTTGGGCATTTGTTATTAACCATTACCAAACATATAAAGCCTTTGGTAAATCTAAGCATTAGAGTTTCATTCCTACCAGGACGAGTGGATGGCTAGATAGTCTAGGCACAACCCAGCCTTGTGGAGACAGTGTTGAAGATTGGCAGATCCATCTCCCATGCTGGCATCTTATAGGTGGAAGGGCCTGAGCAGGCAGCCTGAGCTGAGCAGTGAAGCTGCCACCCCTCGTGGCCTCAAGTCTAGACTAGTTGGGAACATGCCACCTCCATGACTACAAGCCAGAATGGGTGCCACCATTTTAAATATCTCTCTCAACCTGAGACCCTATCACAACAAAGAGCAGATTCTATCCAGAGTAGTTTAAAGTTTTAATTTTAATGTTGATTCATGTGTATGCTTATGTATCCATGTGTATACAAACAAGTGCAAGTGGGTGCTTGATTCAGGGAGAAGAGAGCATCAGATGATCTAGAGATGGTCATGTGAGTGCTGTGAACTAAGCCTGTCTTCTGACAGAGCAGCAAGGGCTCTTTAGAGCTGAACTATCTCTCCAACCTGACCAGAGCATTTCAAGTCAAGTCATTTGACTAATGATGTCTACTGCTTTGCAAGTACAAAATAAGATTCAGACTCTATAAAGGTTTTAAATAACATCTAGGAGTTGTAAAGTCAAGTATGTGTATAATGAATGAATTGATATATTTTTACAACCATTAACCTACTACTAATTTATTAAACATATTAATCTATTTTAACCAAAGACTACTTTGTTCTTTTTAGCAGATGAAGGCTTAGGTCATACGTTGCTAATGTTAATGCAGTACATGAAATATCATCCCACATACTGAAAGGATGTTTACCATGTTGGTTCCAGTTCCAACAGATTCCTCACAGCCTGCAAGGCAGGCTGTCATGTATGACAGGCCATTGTCTCCACACACTGGATCCCATGTTTTTGTTAAGCAGTTACACCCAATGTTGCAGTCAGCAAGGACATTATTTTCCATGTATATAGGTTTCTGAACTCTGAAATAATTTAAAATGATGTTATAGATACTAAAAGCCTAAACAAGCATTTTATTTTCTTCCCCTCATCTCAGCACATGCACAACAACACACACACACACACACACACACACACACACACACACACACAACACTGAGAGAAAGAGAGAGAGCAAGAGAGAGCATGAGTAGCATGCCCATTAATTTTCAGTTTTTCCTGACTGTACTGGTTAACTCACAGTATTAAGAATGGAGTTACAGGTACCCAACAATGTTAAGCTTTCTCTGAGTTCTAGGTATCTGAACTCAAAACTTCCTGCCTTCTCAGCGAGCATTTTCTTACTGAGTTATCTCTTCAGACCTTTGAAAAAACAATGAGTATATACTTTATTTCATTTTAACTGATTGATTGTGTAACTGGGTCCTAAACTGAGTTTATATTCCCTATGCTAATACAGAATATGACCAGACACCTCTAAAATACAAAATGTAAGACCACAGAGTATATGAGATCTAACTTTACCAGCAACATATAAAAATAGAAACATTAATTGACTTACCATGTATTAAGTTTGATTATACTAAATTTGAGCCTACTGTAAAAACCTGTGAAGGCTTCTTGGCCTGTATAGTCAATTTTTAAAGCTATCTCACAATGGGAGTATAAAACACCTGGATAATTTAAGCTAAAAGCTCCAGGTTACTTTCCTTTATTGCAATTTAAAGCTGATTAAGATATGACCATGACCACCTTTACACTATGTGGAATCAAAGCCTGACTCATAGGTGTCCCAGTCCTCATTAATAAGCTTACACATAGTGTGGGATGGTATAGGAGTGAGGGATCAGAGAAAAATACAGCGTAGCTGTGGATCACTGCCATGAATTCATAATAAAATGATCTGGTCATACATAATACTTGAGGAAAATTAACTAGAAATTGTGAAAAGGTTATGATCTTCATTATAAAAACAACATACCTTTCATAAGAGATAGTTAAACCAGCAACTGGTACATTATCACAGGTAATCAGAAAGTTACAGAAATTAAGAAGGTATTCAGACAAAGATAGGCAGAATGCTAAGTATGCAGCTTTCTTGACAGTGATCTTGAATTTCTTCATAATGAAGCCACCAATTAAATATCCAATACACGCTCCAGGTAAGATATAAACACCTAAAAATGCAAGAAAATTTGTATTTATAAAGACAGCAGAACAAATGTTATAATTTTGGTTTTTATGAATTTATTTTGGATATTTTATTTATTCCCCCTTTCCCTATTTCCCCTCCTTAGAAACCCCTATCCCATCTTCCCTCCTCCTTTATGCTTTTGTACCATTTTGATTATGTTCATGTATTAAGGTCAGTTCTAGGTTGAGGGTCTAGCAATACAATAGAGGCAAATAGTCAAGAACAAAGCAATACAATAAACACAAATAGTCAAAGAAAAACAAGGCATTAAACCCAATTACATGAACATGCTTGTGATCACTGTTTCTAAGGGCTTATCAGGATGATCAAATTATCTAAGCCTACTTCCCTATCCTAGTCCGAGGTCATTTTCATGTCCATTTTTATATGTCAGTGGTAAAGTTATATCTCATATACTCTGTGGTTTTATATTTTGTATTTTAGGGTTTCTGGTCATATTCTATATTAGCATAGGGAATATAAACTCGGTTTAGGACCCAGTTACACAATCAATCAGTTAAAATGAAATAAAGCATATACTCATAGGTTTTTCAGAGGTCTGAGGAGATAACTCAGTAAGAAAATGCTTGCTGAGCAGGCAGGAATTTTTGAGTTCAGATGTCTAGATGTCAGGGAAAGCTTTACATTGTTGGGTACCTGTAACTCCATTCTTAATACTGTGAGTTAACCAGTATAGTCAGGAAAAACTGAAAGTTAATGGCCTGCTTCTCAGGCTTTGCTCCAGCAAAAACCAGTACTCTGCCTCAAACAAAGTGAACAATTATTAGTAAATCTACGTGCAAGCTGTTTTAACACATGTGCATACACAAACATGAGAGAGACAGAAACAGAGAGACATAAAGAGAGAGACAGACAGGTGACATTAAAAGTAATATTTCTTTCAAAACCCTCAAGAATTATGATGTAAATAATTTCAAACAATAAAACTCTAAGAAATTATATAAGTCTGATTTGAATTACGTGACCACTTGAACAGATAATTGTCTGTGAAAAACATACTATAGGGATGACATGTTGATATTTGTGTGATTTCGTTTTCTGTTCTGGGAGTGAAGATCCTCTCTCTCTCTCTCTCTCTCTCTCTCTCTCTCTCTGTCTCTCCCTCTTCTCTCTCTTTCTCTCAGTGTGTGTGTGTATGTGTATGTGCTGAGATGAGGAGAAGAAAATAAAATGCTTGTTTAGGCTTTTAGTATCTATAACATCATTTTAAATTATTTCAGATTTCAGAAACCTCTATACGTGAAAAATAATGTCCTTGCTGACTGCCCATTTCCTTGTCCTTGGTACATGTCACATTCTTGCCAAGCAGCCCCAAACATTCTCTGCCTCTCCCCATTTCTAATTTCATTAACAAGGCTGGGCCTGTCTTAGGTCATTCTGACCAGAATGCCCTCCTTACATATCATGGAATATGCATTATCAAATGCAACACACTGCTTCTTAGGTTGGTAAGGTGCTGTGCAAAATCTTACCCATTCTTGGCTTGCCAGCCTATTAATTTAATAACTCTGTCTGGGTGTCCATTTTCAGGTTCAAGCCATGTACTTTTCTGCCAACATGTTGATGTTGCTGAAGAAAAGCTTTAATACAATGGGTAGGAATAAAAGTATTCCCAGGACAAAAAGGGCTAGTATGATCAAGCTATATATGCCATTTTTGAAGCTTGCACAAAATATAAATACTGACCTCAGGCCATGGTTAGTTTTATCTGCAGTATCTACCACATCAATGCTCAGCAGAACAGCACTCTTGAAATTCATAAGCTACATATGTATGGTTAAAACATCCCGAATTATGCAAAATATACTGCACACATCATTAAACTTTTTCCTAATTATAATGACTACCATTACCTAATTATAATGACTGTAAATTTTAGAACTAACATGAATCCAATGGTACTTGGCATGACACTCAAGATGCATCCTTACCCTTAAAATCTGAACCTCCTTCCAGTAATTTTTCAAAAACTCTAGATAACATGGATGCAGGCAGCTTGTGATCTTCAGTTTTCAAGAGTAAAGAAGGACTGTTGGCTTCAGTGTACTAACAAGAAATGCAGAGTGTGTCTGCATATACTTCTCAGACCATGAACGGACCAAAGGACTGAGTTAGAAGGAATGTGGAGAGCAAGACTTGAAACCCAGATGTAAAATGTGGAAGTATGACACAGAATCTCAGTGAGTTAACTCTGTATTCCTCTTTGAATTAACATATTGGTATCTGAAAATTGACTGATACAGGATTCCTCCAGCATTGCCATAACTATGATGATTTCCCCATTTGACTGAAGAAATATCAGAAAAGTTTCTTTTTACCCATGTCCTTTCCCTATTCTTTCTTACTTTCTGTGGAACCTAGAAAGATGTATACAAGGATATTCTAAGAGATTGCATTTCATTGTAATCTCCTAGTCACATTATTTTACTATTTATGATGCCCTTTGGTATAGTGTTCACTACACGATCAAGGGAGTGGAAAGTGCTATGAAGGAAATAATGAAAGTACATACCTATGAAGAAGATGGTATCTGCATTGGATTTTTCATATTGCTGTTCCAGGTACTTAGGCAAGAAGGTAACTAGATTGTTAAAGGCATTGAGATGGATCACACTTGTAAGGATGAGGAGCATATAAATCAGGTTGCTGGAGAGGCTCTTCATGAATGGAAAGAAATCTGAAACAAGAGAGTATACAAATCATTGAGCTAACTTGGCCGTGCCATTTGTGTTCAGTGTGCTCCTAAAAATCTCACAGATGCTGTGCTGCAACACATATACATGTGCTTACCCCTTTGGAGTTAAAGTTCTATAACATTCCTTAAGTCACTTATGGAAGTTAGTAACAAAACTGGTTATATAAGAACTAGAGTTTACTTCCAACTTCCAACTTGGCACAGGGCAGAGCCAGCCCTCCAGGAAACCTTCCACACTCAGAGACAAATTGACTTCCAGGAGATCGATCACAACCAGGCTCACAGGTGAAACATGCCCAGTCCCAATACCTCGCCTAACTGGGATCCCCACAGGGCTCAGAAGAGATGTACCCTATTTACCCTGCCAGAGAAATATCAACCATCTGGTCCACAGGTAGACAACTTAACCCAGAATCAGATCAGGTACTCCAGTGCCTCATACACCAACACCCACATCCAGAGAAAAGTCAACTCCCAGGAGGATCATTACACCAGGATTGCAAAGACAGCGTGACCAAGGTTGTCCATCATAACCAGGATCACAGGAGGGATAGGATCCAGTCAGAGACATCAAGGCTAGTTAACATCTGAGATAACCAGATGGACAGAGGCAAGTGCAAGAATATAAACTACAGAAATCAATACCATTAAATATCATCAGGACTCAGTCCTCCCATCACAGCAAGCCTTGGATACCCTAACACCCAAAAATCAGTATTCCGACCTAAAATCCCATCTCATGAAGATGATAGAGGACCTCAAGAAGGACATAAATAACTCTTTTAAAGAAATGCATAAGAACATAGATAAACAGGTAGAAGCCTTTAGAGAGGAAACACATAAATTCCTTAAAGAAAGACAGGAAAACACAAGCAAATAGGTGAAGGCATTAAAAAACACAGTCCAAGATCTAAAATGGAAATAAAAACATTAAAGAAATAATGAAGGGAGGCATGCCTGGAGATGAAAAACATAGGAAACAGATCAGGAGTCATAGATGCAAGCATCACCAGCAGAATATAAGAGACAGAAGAGAGAATCTCAGGTGTGGCCAGTACCAGAGAAGATATTAACACAACATTCAAAGAAAATACAAAGTGCAAAAAGCTCTTAAGCCAACACATACAGGAAATTAAGGAAAATTAATTTCTTGATGAATGAAAGTTTCTTGAACAATGAAAAGACCAAAGTAAGAATAATAGGAATAGAAGAGAGAGAAGATTTCCAATGCAAAGGTCCAGAAAACATCTTCAACAAAAACATAGAAGAAAACTCTTCAACCTAAAGAAAGAAATGGTCATAAAGGTACAAGAAGCACATCCAATAGATTGAACCAAAAAAGAAATTTATCCCATCACATAATAATCAAACCACTAAATACAAAGGAAAAAAGAAAGAATATTAAAAGCAATAACAGAAAAATGGCAAGTAACATATAAAGGCACACCTATCAGAATTATACCAGACTTGTAAAGAGAGACTCTAAAAAACCAGAAGATGTTGGAAAGATGTAATACAGACCCTAAGAGAATACAACTGCCAGCCCAAGCCACTATGCCCAGCAAAATTATCAATCAACATAACGGAGAAACGAAGATATTCTATGACAAAAACAAATTTACACAATGTCTTTCCAATAATCCAGCATACAGAGGACAATAGAAGGAAAACTCCAACACAGGAGTGGAAAACATTCAAGAAAAACTAAGAAATTAATCACCTCACAACAAACCCAAATGAAGAGAACCACACAAAAACAATACCACTACTAACAACAAAAATAGTGAGAACCAAAAATCATAGATCTTTAATATCTATCAACATCAATGATCTCAATTCCCCAATAAAAAGACATAGGCTAACAGTCTGGATACATAAATAGGACTCAGCACTTTGTTTTGAACAGGAAAGACACATCAATGACAAAAACAGACACTACTTCAGACTGAAAGGCTGAAAAAATATTTACATGCAAATGGTCCCAAGGAACTAGCTGGTGTAGCCATTCTAATAGTCAACAAATAGACTTTCAAACAAAAGTTATCAAAAGAGATAAGGAAGGACACTTCAGACTCATCAAAAGAAAAATCCACCAAGATGAACTCTCAATTATAAACATCTATGTCCCAAATGCAAGGGCACCCACATTTGTTAAAGAAATGTTTCTAAACCTTAAAACACATATTGATCTTCACACAATAATACTAGGAGACTTCAACGTCCCATTCTCACTAATGGATAGATCATGGAAACAGAAAATAAACAGAGACACAATGAAACTAAAAGCAGTTATGAACCAAAGGGATATAACAGATATTTGTGGAACAATTCATGCTAAAACAAAAGTATATAACTTCTCAGCACCTCATAGTACATTCTCCAAAACTGACCACATAATCTGAAAAAAAAAAAAATAAGCCTTAACAAATACAAGGGGATTGCAATAATCCCATGGCTTCTATCAGATCATCATGCACTAAGGATACACTTCGTTAACAACAAAAACAACAGAAAGCTGACATACACATGGAAGCTGGACACTCTGTACTCAACAATAACTTGGCTGGGAACCAATTAAAGTCGACTTTTTGGAATTTAATGAAAATGAGGCACAGCATACCCAAACTTATGGGACACAATGAAAGCATCACGAAGAAGAAAATTCATAGCACTGGGTACCTTCATAAAAAATTGGAGCAATTCTACACTAGCAACTTAACAGAACATCTGAAAACTCTGGAAGAGAAGGAAGCAAACATTCTCAAAAGGAGTACATGGAAGAAAAGAATCAAACTCTGAGCTGAAATCAACCGAAAAGAAACAAAGAGAACTATACAAAGAGTCAACAAAACTAAGAGCTGATTCTTTGAGAAAATCAATAAGATAGAAAAACCCTTAGCCAAACTAACTAAAGGGTACAGAGACCATATCCTAATTAATAAAATTAGAAATTAAAAGGAGACATAACAACAGAAACTGAGGAAATTAAAAAAAAAACAACTCATCAGGTCTTATTTCAAGACCTATACTCAACAAAACTAGAAAATCTAGATGAAATGGATGGTTTTCTAGAGAGATATCAGGAACTAAAGCTAAATCAGGACCAAATAAACTATCTAAACTGGCCCATAACCCCTGAGAAAATGAAAGCAGTCATGAAAAGTCTCCCAACCAAAATAAAAGCCCAAGGTCAGTGGGTTTTAGTACAGAATTCAACCAGATCTCTAAAGAAGAGTTAATAACAATATTCCTCAAACTTTTTCTAGAAATAGAAAGAGAAGAAACACCACCTGATTCATTCTAGGAAGCCACAGTTACTCTGATACCTAAACCAAAGAAAGACCCAACAAAGAAAGAGACCAATTTTGTTTTTGAAAATCAATGCAAAAATACTCAATGAAATTCTTGCAAACCAAATTCAAGAACACATCAAAATGATGATCCACCACAATCAAGTAGGCTTCCTCCCAGGAATGGGAATGGTCCAATATACCTAAATCTATCAACATATACACTACATAAACAAACTAAAAGAAAGAAATCACATAAGCTTCTCATTAGGTGCTGAAAAAAAAAATCTTTGACAAAAGACAAATATCATCTGAAAAGTCTTAGAGAGATCAGGAATTCAGGCATACATCTAAACGTAATAAAATCACTATATAGCAAACCAACAGTCAACATCAAATTAAATGGAGAGAAACTTGAAGCACTCCAACTAAAATCAGAAATATGACAAGGCTGCCCACTCCTCCCTATTTATTCAATATAGTACTCAACATTCTAGCTCATACAATTAGACAGCAACAGGAGGGCACAGGGATACAAATCAGAAAGGAAGAAGTCAAGGTATCACTATTGGCAGATGATATGATAGTTTACAAAACTGACACAAAAAGTTTCTACCAGAGAACTCTGACAAGTAATAAACAATTTCAGCAAATTGGCTACATGTATAATTACTTCAAACAAATCAGTAGCCTTTCTCTACACAAAGGATAATGGGCTGAGAAAGAATTTAGTGACATAACACCCTTCACAATAGGCACAATTTCTATAAAATATCTTGGTGTAACTCTAACCAAGCAGTGAAAGATCTCTATGACAAGAAATTCAAGACTCTGAAGAAATAAATCAAAGAAGACCTCAGAAGATAGAAAGATCTCCCATGCTCATGGACTACTAGGATAAACGTAGTAAAAATGGCCATATTAACAAAAGCAATCTACAGATTCAATGCAATCCCTATCATCTTGAGTGGCCAAGAAGCACCTAAATAAATGTTGAATACTCTTCATCAACATGGAAATTCAAATCAACATGAGTCTGAGATTCCACCTTACACCAATCAGAATGGCTAAGATCTACATCTCAAGCAACAACAGATGCTAGAGAGGATGTGTGTTCCTGTGTGAGTTGGCAAGCTTGTACAACCAACTTGGAAATCAATCTGGAGGTTCCTTAGAAAATTGAAAATACTTCTACCTGAAGACACTGCTACACCACTTCTGGGCATATAACCAAATATGCTCCAACATATTACAAGGACATGTGCCCACTACCTTCATATCACCCTTATTTATATGAGCCAGGAGCTGGAACCAACCCAGATGTCCCTCAACAGAAGAATGGATATAGAAAAGGTGGTACAATTACATAGTAGACTACTATTCAACTATTAAATAGGATGACTTCACAAACTTTGTAGGTAAATGGATGGAACTAGAAAATATCATCTTGAGTGAGGTAACCCAGACCCAAAAGGAAATACATGGTATGTATTTACTGATAAGTGGATGTTACCCCAAAAGCTCAACATAACTATCATACAAGTCACAATCCATATGAAGCATAGCAAGAAGGAAGACCAAAATTTAGATGCTTCTAACCCAATTAGAAGGGGAAACAAAATAATCCCAGGAGGCAGAGGGTGGTAGGGAACTGACTAGGTGAGGGGAAGGGAAAGGTAAAACGGGGGCAGAATCATGTATGGTAAAAAACAGGAGAGAAGTCCAGAGGGTCAGGAAAATGAATAGAAATATGTAGCAATGGGGCAGGGGGTCTTGAGGAACCACTAGAAAGTCCCAGACACCAATAATGCCAGAGGCTCCCAGGACCCAGTAAGGATGACATTAACCAAAATTCCTAAAAGCAAGGAGATATAACTGAAGAGACCACCTCCAGTAGATAGCCAAGTTGAGGGATGGGGCCACCCATCTTTCTCAAAATTTTTAACCTAAAATTGTCCTTATCTGAAGGAAATGAAGGGATAAAAATGGAGCAGAGGCTGAAGGAAAAGCCATCAAGAGACTACCCTGTGATCCATTTCATATGCAGATATCAAACCCTAAACACTATTGCTGATGCAAAAATGTGCATTTATACAGGAGCCTGGTATGTCTGTCCTATGAGAGACTCTGCCAGTACCTGTCTAAGACAGATATAGATACTCACAGCCAACCATTGGACTGAACTCAAGGACCCCAATGGAATAGTTAGGGGAAGGGAGGAAGGGGCTAAAGGAGGTTGAAACCCCACAGGAAGAACAGTATCAACTAACCATACCCTTCAGAGCTCCCAGAGACTAAACCACCAACCAAAGAGTATACATGGGCCAGGCCATGGCTCTAGCTACATGTGTAGCAGAGGATAGCCTTATCTGACATCAATGGGAGGGGAGACCCTTGGTCCGTGGAGACTTGATGTCCCACAGAAATGGAATCCTAGGAGTGAAGCATGAAGGAATGAGTTGGCAGAACACCAACTTTGAGGCAAAGGGGACAAAGATTGGGTGGGGTTTCCTAAAGGGGAGACCAGGAAGCAGGTATCATTTGATATATAAACAAATACAGTGACTAATGTAAAAAAACAAAACAACCAGAAAACAATTGTGGCACCAAGCAAAACTATGAGGAGATAGACTCAAGTTTGTGACCATACTCCATCATTTCCTTTATTAATATCCGGCATCCGCTAGAGTGCCTAGTCTTTTCTTTGATAAATTATGAAGGACTCTATTTGATGACGTTTGATTTCATAAACTGATGCTGTCACTCCTTTAAGCAAGAATGGATGAGCTGAAAACTGGAATCATGCTATAGCACAGACATCCTCAGCATCTCAGCAGAGCTTCAGAGCAGGCCATGCATTAGAAGCACCTAGTGATAACCATAAACATCTCAACAGGAAGGTTTCACTGTAAGGAATGCTGATGACACAGTTAGTGAATCTGAAGAACCTTCTAAGCAACTTAACCAAAGATTTTCCCTGTTTGAAAAACTCTGTCCAGTTTTTAGCCTGTCTCTGCTAAAATGATTGGATGTTACTGAAGACAATTTGGCTGAAATTCACTCTTTTCTTTTTTTGTTTGTTTGTTTGTTTGACATTTTTCATAAACACTTTATTTTTGTAGTTTTGAGAATTTTGAGAATTAAGCATCTTCTCATTTTTATTTCAGAAATGAAAAGGCTCACGTTCAGAGAGGTTGACTGAGTTATCTAAAGTGGCACAGCTATGGTGGAGAGCTGGGCTCAGACCCAAGCAGTCGACTTCCAGCATCCACATATTTAGCCACTGTACTGTTCGGCCCACCAAATTGTCAAACAATGAGGAAGTTCTGCATTGCGCAGCATAAATAAACATTATCGGAGTCACACTAAAATGAACGGCATGAAAAGAGTCTCTAAAGAAGTCATTAAGGGAGTGATTGGGGTGGCAATCCGTGATTGACACCTATGGTGAAAAGGGAAGGGATGAGCCATAGAGGCAAACTCAAGGGCAAAAGAAGACAATGGTTATAAGACAGAGCAGGGGCTGTCACCTAAATACTCTTAAAACAGCCTTGCCATAATTGATAGGACTAATGACAGTGGCTAACATATGTCTTTGCAGAAGTGTATGTTTTTGTTCAAGGCTACAATTGTCTTTACGCAAGGTTGTAGTTTTGGAAGAATCTTTATTATTGTTTTATTATATTATTATTAATTATTTTTATTATTATTATTATTATTATTATTATTGGCACGACACAGCTACAAAGTGCCTATAGAGGTCTAAGAACAACTTGAAAGAGTCAGTTCTTTCTCTCTGCCATATAGGTCTGGGGATTGAACCAGAGGGTCAGACTTTGCAACAAGAGCCTTCTCACCCACTGAACCATCTCTCTGCCTGTCCCTGAATGTTTTTGAAAGTTCCTATTATCAACATGAAGACCCCCTTCTACACCCACTTCATGATTTCCTAGCTTAGTTTTGGCTAGAGTTTGGTGTAAGTGACTTCATTTTGATCATAATAAATTTCTTTTTTTTTTTTTTTTTTTTTTACATTTCAGTCTTTAGAATATGCATTTTAATATCACAAAGAGCAGAAACATTCTTTAAGTGCACTGTTAATTAAATTGTTAAATGCATGAATAAATAAATAGATACATTCTTTTCTTTTTCAGCTATAGAAATAAAAGTCATTTATTGCTTTGTGGATTACAAACTCCATTTTTTAATTTATGCTGGTTGTTTGCCTTCCTTTGGTGGTTTATTTATTTATTATTTATTTATTTAGTAATTTAAATCACATTATAATTTGCTTATTTACACAGGGGTTGAAATTCACTCTTAACAGTCTCTTTCCTGTTCATGTCTTCTGTCTTGATTTTCTAATTTTACATTTGCCTTAATAAATTGTCTAAAATTTTATTGAGAGAAAATTATCAAGAAGACACCATTTAGAAGTGGAGGCAGAAAAGCTAAATGAAAAGAACCAGATTCTGGTAGCAAAACCCATGTTTCTGAGTGAGATAGCTGCAATCAGTATTCCTGAGAGCTTCAAGTCACTCTTGTTTGTTGACATCCTTGTCCTAAATGAGTCTCCAAGGAGCACAGTTATTTTCTCTATGTCTTACTCTCTGCTACATTCTTTAGGTTGACCTGGTAGACCACAGTCACACAGTAGAGTCAGTATTTCCCCTTTCAGGAGAATTGTTCACATGACCATGGTTCTAAGAAGTTTCAAGCCTCTGTATTCTCTACCAGTATGGCCTGGCTGCTCAGTCATGGTCTCTAGTGTTTAAGTCAGATGTGTGACTATTCAGTGAACATTGGTGCTGAAGATTATGAGTGTTGGAGGAAATGGCAATATCATCAGTGAGGTGCTACACAGTTGTCTGTAACAGAACATCACAGACACCCAAGAATATAACACACTCTTACCCTCATTTGATTGGTAAAGCTCTGGTCCCTCCCATCTTCCAACTACACACATTCAGAATTCCAGACCCAAGCCACACCCCTCATGCACTTTCTCTGATCTCTGGAAACACTCCATAGGACTCAACAGACTCAACTGTGGAAGCAGTGCCAAGATTTAAGAATGTGCACTGTTGAACACTTCCTTGTCCCACTGTTGCTTCTCACAGAAGCATCTCTACTCTGCATTGTTGCTTAGAAACATTCTTCCTTGTCATAAAACAGTCTGTCCTAAGGGAACAATTGTCCTGTAAACTACCACATACCTTCAAATATAGAGGTTTATGTCAACTATCATGTTTTCCCTTTCAGCCTTGACTTCAAGGGTGCTCACAGCTAAACATTTTCCTTATCAAACAGATTTTTATCTTTATCTTAAATTTCTGACTATTCATGGTTTCTTTTTAACTTGGACTAATATTTCCTGTAAAAATAGGATTGCCAAAACAGATAAGAATAATGTTTGCTCATTGAGCATTCAGACTGACTTGAAATTTTTATAAAGGCTAATCCAGGGTTAAATTAGATTCCCTATCATGTCAGTTGTTTTCAAGTAGTGACTGTGGAAGACATTTAACACAACTGTGGAGTGATGATTAACGACAAACAGCCTTATCTCAGTACAAGTGACAAGTTGCCCAGGAACCACAGACCCATGTAAACCAAAGAGAGTTTTGTTTTCATATTTGCCTTTAGTGATTCCTCGGTTTTCATCCTTAGCCTTTTCTCTGTTCTTCTCTCTGGCATTTTCAGTCCCATTCACATCATCCTGAACTCCTTCCTTTGGGAGTGTTTTTGGAAAGAAGAAAAAGGGGATGCTGATCAGGATATTCATTCCTGCACAGACCAAAAAGCCAATCCACCAAGCACCGACCCAGCGTGTATCTGTGGGAGTTATGGTCAGGTCATCTGTAAAGAAATACAGATATTGCATTAGCTTACATCATTCTTTCCTGTGTAAGCAGAAGAAATTATTGGCATTCATAATCATTTGTAAACTATACACAGTTTGTTTTTGTTCTTTTTTGGAACTTAAGTTTGTGATTACCAAATC
Source organism: Mastomys natalensis (assembly GCA_021653895.1). Lineage (NCBI taxonomy): Eukaryota > Metazoa > Chordata > Mammalia > Rodentia > Muridae > Mastomys > Mastomys natalensis. Next base: position 482,735 of record JAJTUV010001035.1, read on the forward strand.
CTGGGAGTAATGACATCTACCACCTTGGTTGGCTAATTCAGACATTTAGAAAAAGTGTATGAGGTTAATCAATAGGGTGAAGTTAAAATTAAATAAGAAGGAAAGGTTCCAGAGTGCTACAGTGGTATTATTGAAACCTAAATTTCAAAAAAACTGAAACAATATTTATTTGAGACATACTTAAGGAATATATTTACCCTGATATAGTCATGTATCAAAACATCATATTAGGTGAGGAAGGGGGTGCTGAGACAGTTCAATGGCTTTGTTGCTCTTGCAGAAGATATAAGTTTTATTCTCAGAACTCACAGGGAAATTCACAATGCCAGTTATTCTGATTTCAGGAGATCTGATACCCTCGCATGACCTCAGCAAACACACACAACACACACACACACACAAACATACATACACAGTGAATCATCCAATTCCTCCCCACTCACAGACACATATACATAAATAAAGATAAGAAATTAAATGCATGGCATCCAGGTAGTTTTTACATTTTGTGTATTTAGTTTTGAAAACACTAACTTTGTATAGCACTGTGTGCTGATATAGTTGACAGCACTAAACCAATACTTCTGTCTATCATATGCAACCTTTATAATTGGGTGCTCATCACATAACAAAAAGGTCTGTTGTGTGACACACAATGAGTTCCTCGTTGAATAAAACCTATATGAGTAAATCTTTTGGAACAAAAGATGCATCTGCAATATAATGGGAGAATGGAATATCTTTAATCAGAGTGAGGCAATTTATCTTTATCCCTGCCCCTCTTAGGTCTGTCATCTGTATGTGGTGTTAATTTACCAAACTGAGGATAAAATTAAGCAGTGGTATTGCACTCCCAAGCATTCTCCCATTCTCTAGGGACTGGGCTATATAAATAAAATGCACTGTGTTACCTGTATTCACAGACCCTGTGTCTACATAAATGCTTGCACAGAAGGATCCCAAATAATATCCAATCATTGGGCCAATCATCCTTCCTGTTTCTAAAATCCCTGGAAGTAAACAAAGACAGGACATTAAATAACCACACAAAGAACTATTGCTTGCACACATTCACACAAAAAACATGGCCTTGACACTGAACTGTTTTTAAGCTTAGATTACTTTTCCTTCATTTGAAAAGCTGGGTATCAAATCCAAGGGTTATGAAAGTACTCTACCATTTAGCTACACACCACCCTACCTCAAGTGTTTTTATATATTCAACATGTAAAAAAATAAATTTAGTATTCATGAGACATATACAATACATATACACAAGTATATTATAAGTACATACATTGGTTTCTTTAAACATTGAGAAAGAGGCTCCAATTGTTTGAACAATCTTATAACCAACTGTGCCACAGCACTTTGTTCACTGTTTTGGAACCCATACGGTATTCAAATAAATAATTGATTTCTACTCTGATTTTGAAACTTACCAATGTATAAAGGAGAGTTTTCAGATTTGGCAAAGTCTTCTAGGTAGGAAATACCCAAGGGCATGATGGGAGATTCACCAATTCCACGTATAATATTTCCTACCAGTACATATATCCACATTAATGATTTCATTTCTCTCATACAATCTGTATTAAAAGAATAAAAAGCTTATTGAGTATTTGACAACCAAGTATTACTGAAAGTTAATTCAAATTTTTCTGTAAATATTTTTTCAAGCTGATGTTTCATTACATCAATAGAAAAACAAACAAGATCAACCACATAGGTCATAACCTTGGTGTAAATCATCCTTCTAAGTCTTTTTCCCTTGTAGGACTAACTATACAATGTTGGTTAAGAAACAAAAGATTCTAATCACTATATTCAACCTCACGAGGAAGAATATTCTAGGTAATTAGACATCCCTTTTCCCTGAAGAGGAACATAAATTGTGCTCATTTGTCTTACATGTCTACTAAACCCAGTGTTCAATTAAAGCCCTTCATAAAAGAGCATTCTTTAGCCAAGTGTCTGAGCAGAAAGCAATGAGAAGCAGGAGTCAACCTGCTGGGTCTTGCGTTGGCTTTAAGGTCTGGGATCTGTTTTCCATACACAAGAAGCTGTTTGAGGACAAGTTGCTTGTAGGTGAAATCGTTGTTTCATATTCATACCTGTGTGGACACGGGAAACATTCACTGTGAGGAGCTGAGTGCACGGAGAGCATCTGCAGATTACTGACTAATCTTCCCTAAAGTAGGGCATCCAGAACAAGGAAAGAAATTTCCATAAAAGTCAGTCTAATCATCATGAATCAGCAGGAACAGTGAGATGATGTAGCAGGTAACGTACTTGCTGCACAAGCCTAATGGCCTGAGTTCAATCTCTGGAACCCCCATGAAAGTGGAAGAAGATGAATGACTGCATAAAGTGATCCTCTGATATACACATGTACACATAGAGATAAACAAACATACACACAGACAGACAGAATCTGTGTCAGTAGGCTAGATATGTAGCTCTAGTTTTAAATGCTAGAACTGCATGAAATGTGTGTGGTGTCTCAGGCTATTTGCCCGACCACATTAGAGGTGAAGACAGGAGCATCAGGCCTAAAGCACCCTGAACTCTGCAATTCAGAGGCAAGTATGAACTATATGACATCCTTTGTCAAAAACAGAACAAAACAAAATCTATGAATGAATAAATGGAAATAATCAATATTATCAAAAACAAAACAATACCAAAAACTTGATAATAACCAAAAATTTTTCACTTCTTTACAGTTAGCTCAGAAGTATCTACAAATAGATGAAAAAACTTTTAGATTCTCTAATGCCAACTCATGATGACTGTTAAATGACCATTTCCTAGAAATAATTGTTGTGACATAAAGAACAGAGGCAAAACAAAATGAAAAACTCAGGAATGTAGAACTAAGAAGACAAAGCTTTAGAGAGACACAAAGAACATAAAAACAAGACATCTGCTCTGAGTTCTCTGAGCTTTAACCCTAGCCTTCCTTTCTGTGAATTCAAACAATCATTCTTTCATTTGTTCAATAACTTTAACAGAAGAAAACCTAACACACCTAACAAGATTTGACAGAAGACATCACCTAACTACACAGAGTCATAGGAAAGAAAGTACTAACAATCTGTATTAATTTCACTTGAGCACATTACTAAGGAACACGTTGTCCAAGAAAGAAAATGACCAAATGAAAGTGAAATAGGAAAATTATCCAAGTCTCTGCATTGAGAATATGCTGGATGCATTTCTCACCTTTGTTAGATGACAACCAAGCAGAGGAAAGACTGAGCCTGGGCAGCTGAATTCTTCATAGTAGGGAACTTGCCAACATTCTACTTTCTATTCTGCATGCTATAGCAAAGAACTCAGAATAACTTTTCCTTAGAAAACCTATCTGGATGTCCCCACAATGGTGGTCAGTGAAGTATGGACAAGGTTCTGTGTCTCTCTACTTGTGATATTGGAAGGACAAGTCAGCTTCAAAGAATTATCTCTTTTGGCAGAAGATGGGAAAACACAATAATTGCCAAATATTTCTTGACATTGATTTGAATAGAATATAAAAAAATTTTAAATTGATAGATGAGTGATTATAGATAGAAGATAGATAGATAGATAGATAGATAGATAGATAGATAGATAGATGATGATAGATAGATAGGCTAGATAACTAGGATAGATAAATAGATGATAGATAGTGAGATAAAGCAAGAGATAGACAGATGATAGATTAGATAGATAGGTAGATAGATAGATAGATAGATAGATAGATAGATAGATAGATGACAGACAGACAGACAGACAGGAAGGCAGATGATAGGTTCCATTCATAGACTTTCTATTCCCTTCAAAAACACTTGAAAAGATAAAAATAGCCTTCATTTGGTGTAATATCTGATTAAAATTCAGTTGTTCACTCAAGGTCCACTTATTCTCCCAATTGACAATAAAATGACTATAAAAGACGTATTCAATGAGACAGTGTCTTAAGTGGAGAAATAGGAACACCAACCCAGCCACAGCTCCTCTAACCTACCATTTGTCATGTCTGTGGTATAGACAGGGATTCAGCCTAACATATTCATCATGAGAGACCAGAGTGACTTCATCCAGCAACTGATGGTAGCAAATGCAGAGTTTGACAGCCAAATAATAAGATCTCAGAGGAGTCCTTGAGAGGAGTGGAAGGAATGACTGGGTGAGCCATCAGGGTTCAAGGAAACCACAAGAACACTGCACTCAGAATTAACTGATTGGAACTAAAGTGGGCTCATAGGAATCAGGGAGCCTGAATGTGTCTAAACTAGGATTTCTGCATATATGTTATGGTTGTGTAGCTTGTTGTCCTAATGGGATTAGAGGCTTTCTCTGACTCTTTTGCCTGACTTTGGGACTGCTTTCCTCTTTCTGGGTTGCTGTTTTCAGCCTTGATGTGAGAATGTATGCCTGCTCTTATTGCAACTTGTTATGCCATGTTTGGTTAATGTCCCTGCAAGACTGGTCCTTTTCTGAGGGGAATTGGGGAGTTGATTTGTGGGAGGAGAAGGGAGGCTGGGGGAGGGGAGGGAGCTAAAACTACAGTCCAGGTGTAGCAGAGGAGAGAAGAATAAATTAAAAATGGGAAAAAAATGTTGGATTAAAAATGAAAAAAGTGAAGGCCCATTTCCTCACAGAAAAAGAGAGCTAGATACAGACATGTACCTCAGTGTCTAGTAATCACCAATCCTAGTTGACCCTGTTTGACCCTGAGCATTCAGTAAAACCACACATAGTGGGAAATAACTGCAATCCCAGCACTCAGGCAGTGAAAACAAGAGGATCATAAATTCATGAATATTCTTAATTACAGAGTGAGTTTGAGGGCACGATGAACTACGTGAGCCTCTTTTTCAAAGAAGAAGAAAGAAGAAAGAAAAGAAAGAGAAGAAAGAAAGAAAGAAAAGAAAGAAAGAAAGAAAGAAAGAAAGAAAGAAAGAAAGAAAGGAGGGAGAGAGAGGGAGGGAGGGAGAGAGGAGAGAGAGAGAGAGAGGAGAGAGAGAGAGAGAGGAGAGAGAGAGGAGAAAGAAAGAAAGAAAGAAAGAAAGAAAGAAAGAAGAAAGAAAGAAAGAAAGAAAGAAAGAAGAAAAAGGAAGAAATATGCCCTTGAATACCAGATGACTCCATGGGTAAAGATGCTTGTTCAGCTTCCACCCAAGTCTCACATTATCAGAGAATGATCCTGAGAGTTTGTCTGACACACACTAGCTACAACAGTAAATATACAAAAAATAGCTAAATTAAAATGAAAATGAGGATTAAATATATAGTCACTTAATGTCCATAAATTTGAGATTGAGTTGTGGATAAATGAATGGCCACTGAATCAGAACTTACAGGAAATATAACCATGCTTCAGGGAACAAGAGGGTATCTTTCAGGTTTCTTTAGAAAGCTGCATGAGGAGACTCCCAATTCCTGTCCCAACTGGGCACACAGAACGAAGTCTAAAGTGGGGGTTAAAGTGCACATTAGGAGTAGCTAGATGCTCAGGCTTGCCCTTCATCTCCCCAAGTGGAAATGCTTAAGGGGCAGGAGGATCCAAACAGATACATGGAAGACACAGAGTCTGAAAAGGAAAGTCATTATTTTAATAAAGCTATGAATACCCAAAGGTTATATTCCCATTTTGTTCTGTCATAGCCAAACCTTTACCTCTTTAGCAAGATCAGAGAGATCCCAGCCTAGCATGAAAAGTTAGTTACACATATTTCCAAAATAACTCAAAATCAGACAGTCCTCAATCATTAGACAATCCCTATTCAATCACTTATTGATCATCCATATCCTCTTAAATATACTCTCTTAAATATGAATAAATAACCAAGGACATTATGGGGGATATGCTATTACAGTAAATCAAAGAATAAAAACCTACATGTGAAGGAGCCAGAACAGGAACAAATGAGAGTACAAATGAAACAAGTAACAGAAAATACAAGATGTTCCCCTAGAAGAGATATGTTAGATAGAGTGGTATGCTTGACAATAAAAATTTAAAATATGATGATATTAATTACAAGCTCATTCAAGAGATTGGATGAGAAAGTTAAATTTACCAGGAGTACCAAGCAGATGAGAAGACAAGAGGTTAGAAGTGGAAAATCACACGATATGAACAAAATCTAAGATGCCAGTGTGCTCAAGTAGCAAAAAGGAAGAGCGGCAAGACAAAGATATAAAGGTGAAGAAAGTACCAGGATCATTTCAGAATATCCTGATGAAAGGCAATTGATTGAGGTGGCAAAGGACTTACTCAAATAGTCATCCAGGCTATGGAGCTAGGAGAGCTTTCCTACACCCAGAAAGGAAATTCTGAGTCTCACTTCCTGTAGGTAAAATTTGAATACTCACCTGTCCATGAGGAAATGAGGTAGTGATATTATGAAACACCCTAGACCCATAATTGCACATCCAACACCAATCATGATAGGTCTGTGCAGTTTCATTCCAAAATAACTCACAATATAATCAACAAAAGGTTTCCTGAAAGAGGGAAATAAGAATGCTTGTTGCAGGAAAGTATCAGCAGCTCTTAGTCAACAGCCTCTCCATAACTTAGACTCTGGGGCTCACTGTTTAAAACCACCTCAAGAATACAGAGGTGGGGGGGTTGGTGGGGTACGGGTCAGGATATTTTTTGTATTGTTTTAATATGTAAACCAATTGTGACCCTGAGGGAGGGATCTCTTCCTCTCTGGAGTATACTAAAGCTCTATTCATGATCATCCATCCCTTGGGATTGTATAAAAAGCTAGTGTAGGCCTGCATTTCACCTCTGACAACTCCTCTCATGCCTGCTCTAGACAAATTCAAATGGGCTCATGGTTTTTACCTTGCTATTTAAAACCATCCTTCATTGTTCAACATGCCAAACTGGATGCCTGCTTCAATTGTCACTTCTTTCCTTAGATGACATAATACTGCTTGGAGTCCTAATGCTCCAACTAGGTCTTAGGTCTACATAGCAGTAGTCAAAGGTCAAAACAAAAATTCCTCTTTGTGGTTTAGGAGGAACTTGGTTTAAAAAACTCGTTTGGAAGCCATGTGCTGACAGAGAGGTCTTTGATAAGTATGTTTGAGAGTTGAAAGAACAAGTGGGATCTGGTAGAACATACTTGCCATCCAAGCTACCAGAAGGCCAGGAGACGAAGAATGCAAGATCAAAGTCAGCCTGGGCTACAGAGTAAGTTCAAGCCCACTGTCAGGAGCTTGGCCTACACTGAGGACAAACAGAGGATACACAGTGAGTTAATTTGTCATATTGCCTATGTCAAGGTGAGTCATTTCTCCCATGTATCGATTCCATAAGAAAAAGCATTTTGTCTTCTGGGCCTGACAGCAAACAGACTCTGCCCAAGTTAAGATGGAGCCCAGGGGGACAAGGGAACTTTTTATTTAGTGGACTATAATCCAACCTCGGTAATTTTAATTAATACTTGACACCTAAACTATAATTTATTTTTCCCAGATTTCTGACTACATTGACAGCTAAGCTAACTGTAGTTTGACAGCTAGAAAACAGACCTAGCTTCTTATTCCAAGGTAATCCACCACTATATTAGCTCAAAGTTTAAAATACAAAAGAAAAGTTTTTTAAAATCTCTTATCAAATTAGAGAAGAAAATATTAATGCTCTATCCTCCATTCATCACAAAAAGGGACAATGTCAGGTGACAAATTTGTTGCCTTCTAGAGGCTATTTACATAAGTGACTACTTCTCAAACAAACCACATTATATATATATATATATATATATATATATATATATATGATTGTGTTGTGTGTGTGTGTGTGTGTGTGTGTGTGTGTGTGTAAAACATATAAATTTAACTCACCTATCTCAAAGCTCCCATTGATGAGTCCAACTATAGAGGTGGGAACACCGAATTGTCTTTCTATTTGAATGAGGCTGGAATTCACATAAGCTCCTGATAGTGATTTAGATAGATACGCCCACGTTAATGCCATCAGAAACATCTAAGAAGAAAAATATTTAAGGAAAGAAATGAAAACTTTCATTTCTGATTATGTATCTGTCATGTACTGGCAAAACAGCCTCCACCATGAGATGGATGACCATATCCAACATAAACATCCCTGGAACATCCAAGAAAGTTTGAAGTAGAATCTCCCCTCTGCCATGCTGTCCTCATTCTGGACATACAGGTAGAATAGTTGGTTAACAGTTGTGTTGTTGATAGATATGGCTTTGCTCTTTTATCAGTGTATCTTATGCATACAGAAAGACATGGAGTTGTTCTATGTAAGACACATGTATTGATTGGTCTTCAGCACTGTACTGTTACCTGCAGAACAAGTGCTGTCCCCTTAAAGAAGAAGAGAATTAGAAAACAGAATTGCTCCAAGGTACTGTGTCTGCAGCAAGCCTGATATGTTCTCTACACAGGATTGACATGCCTCTGGATGTTCTGGGCCAGTTCAACACTTTGTCCTCTTTCTCTGAATTCTTTTGCACAAGCCATATTCTCTCTACTGTAGACAAAAATCATAGTAAAGTGACTGACTTTTTCCTTTCTGGTTGAATATTATCTGTCCAAGTGGTGCTCATGGCATAGAAATCCAGGGCAGAACCTTGTTGGCCTTCCTAGGGTGTCAGATAAAGAATGCTTGTGCACAGTTAAGACTCCTCACTACCTGCCTATGACGGATAACTCACTTTGAGTGATGTAACTAGTAACTAATAAATCACCCATAACTCACCTTGAGTGATGTAATGAATTAGCTTCCTGGTTTTGCTCAACTTATCATCCATTTGTTATCAACCAGCTACAGGAATTTTGTACTATCTCATCCAAAATAATATGCATACAATACTGTATTAGATTACTATTTCTTACTTGTAAATTTATTGTCACAAGGACCATGTAATTTGGATAGACTTGAGTAGAAACATATGCAAAAGAAAGAAACGAATTGGAAAAAGTAAATTCCAAGTTGAGTATAATACAAAGATACACTTTTGACTTCTAATTCCAAATTCCACTTGCAATGATGTTTTTACCTCTCACCGTAAATCCTTAAGAGGATGTGACTGACACAATAATTTTCATATGAGCTTTATAATTCAGGTTCTATATTTAAAGCAAAATCTACCAAAATTAAAAAACAGCCATAATTAAAAGATCATTTGTTTCATTCACATTTGGCAGAAGACAGCAAGCCTTTACTTCTCAGAAAGTAAAAGACACCAGTGACTATGCTCATGCAGATCTAGTGCTCCATAACATCAGTAGTTATAAAGCTAATCCTACTGACTTTTTACATCCACACTCTAGAGTCTGCAACAAACCCCTTCCCAGCAGACTTTTTAGGCTTACTAGGTAAGTTTTCTTTTCTCTCTTAAGTTCTTTCACCTCCCTCCTTTGTGTGTGTGTGTGTGTGTGTGTGTGTGCGTGTGTGTGTGTGTGTGTGTGTGTGTGTGTCTGTTTGTGTCTATGTGTCTTGGGGTGAGCATGCACTGGAATGTATACATGTATATGTGTCTGGATGTGTGTGGGTGTGTCTGTGCACACATAGGTGCTCATGTTTGTGCAGAATGAATTCATGTTTGCATATGCACTTGGGGAGACCAGAAAAAACCTCAGGTATAATTCCTCAAGTTTTGTACTTTTTTAATTTTTCAAAGGACTCTCACCAGCCCAGTATTCACCCTAGATGCAAGGCTTGCTTTTCAGTGAGTCTCAAGTATTGAACAGTCTGACTCCCATCCACTCAAATTGGAATCAAAGTTATGTGATTCCACATATAGTTTTTATGTAGGCTTTGTGGACTGAACTCAGGCTCTCTAGCCTCCATTACAGGTACATTGCTGATTGAAATATCTCCCCAGACGCCTTAAGAAATTTTCTTTCAATTTTTTTTAGAAAGTTTCATTGATCTAATTTGCTGTTTGTAATTTCATACATAGATGATATGGTCTGATTATCCATTGGGTGCTCTCTTCTCCCTCATATCTTCATTATCAACACCCTTGGTCCTAGCTGTCTTTTTCCAAAGTTCATGAATTTTTACATGTTTTGATGGATGTAGTTTAACCACGTCCTTCTCTGTAGACTCTGGGTTAGAACAAAACATTTCTGTCTGGTGAAGTAACCAATACATGTATGACTGAAGGCCATGAAAGTCATAAATGTCATGATTTGTCCTTTCCTGAGAGACTTTTCTTAACTATATTTCTAAATTTCGGAAGCTGGAGTTGCAGTATGGTACTGTATATCATTTGACCATCATAACACTCTAGATAATTCTAAATTCAGGAAAGGAAAGAAATCTGATTGTTTTAAGCAGTTACCTCTAACTTTTGTCTTTTAAAATAACTGTTGTAGCATTTTTCCATAACATCAATATAATAATATAAAATGGGATTTTAATAGGTAACATGTGTAGTTGCCTAACATGAACTTTTAATAGGATAACTTATGAGGCAGCATCTTAGAGAGGAATGTTTGCAGGACTCTATAGAAAATAGGCTAGTACTCAGATTTCCTGGGTTAATATAACTTCATGTTATGTGATGTAAAAATGACTTTAGAGTTATGAGAATAATAATTGTCTCTAAAATACTGAAAACCAACAATACAGCTAAAAGAATAAGCAATTTTCCTACAAAAGAATGCTTGTTGTCTTGCCAAACTTGAAAAAAAATATTCTTCTCACCTGATCATAAAGTCTTTGAATATTAATAAACAGAGTTCCTCTGCAGGGAAGTGTTTCCTAACTGTGACCTCTGACCTTCTGTCAGGAACCCCTGAAGGCTGAGTATTAGATTGAAGTCTGACCTCATACTAAGTTCTACCGGAACATAATACATACCTAAAGCATTTAAAACCACATCCTTCTTTAACACCTTCTAAAGCTTTCTAACTTTTCTGGATGAATAATCCTGGTTAGCTATCCCTAATATTAATTCAATTTCTTTAAATGAAGGAATTTAACAACACACCTATTAAAATTCTTTTCATGTTGGAAAACTTCATACAAACTGAGTAATATTATAATCACTTTCCTTGCTTACTTAAAAAAACTTGCATGAGTATATACATGCATACATAGAAACAATCTATACCTTGATCTTAGCAAAGCATCTGACCCCATGGGTTGCAACTCTTCTCTCAGGTTCTCCCATGTTGTTTTTCTGACTGCTTAAAAATGTCGCAACTTTTAAAATCCTACTGCTACCTTTTCAAGAAAATACAAAGTGGCTAAATTATTTACTGAAATGTAAATTATTTTTCACTTCTGACATTGAATTGTTTTTTTTTTTTAATGTTTCTTTCATGCAGTACATCCCAACAACTCTCTCCACTCTTCAGAGTAACTCCCCTCAACCTGCTTTCTCTGATAGAGCCACTCCTCTTCATTTCCCTTCAAAAAAGCAGTGCTGGCCTCACAGGGATAGCAACAGAACATGACGAAACAAGTTACAATTAAACTAGAAACATACCCTTATATCAAGGCTAAAGAAGGCAACTCAGTATGGGAAAGAGCTGTTAATTATTTACTGAACTGTAACAAGTAATTCATTAAAAATCAAAACTCTTGCCAGGCAGTGGTGGTACACGCCTTTAATTCCAACACTTGGGAGGCAGAGGCAGGTAGATTTCTGACTTCCAGGCCAGCCTGGTCTACAAAATGAGTTCCAGAATAGCCCAGGCTATACAGAGAAACCATGTCCCAAAAAAACAAAACAAAACAAAAAAACAAAAACAAACAAACAAACAAAAAAAAACTCTCTTAGGGCTAAGGTATCTTAGTCAGGGTTTCTATTGCTGTAATAAAACATAAGGACCAGAATCAAGTTATAGGGGAAAGGGTTTGTTTTACTCATGGTTCTATACCCCAGTTCATCACTGAAGGAAGTCTGGTAAGGAACCTGGATAGAGGAGCCAATGCAGATGCAGAGACCATGAAAGGATGCTACTTATTGCTTGGCTCCAAATGATTGTTCAGCCTGGATATATTCCAGGACTTCTGCCAAGGGATGGTACCTCCACAATGAGCTGGGCCTTCACATCCATCATCAATCAAGATAATACAGTATAGCTTAGAACACTGGTCTGCAAATGACTCTAATCTGTGTCAAGTTGATATAAAACTGTACAGCACAACTGGGAAGGTGGTATAATGGGCAAAGTATTTGATTCCTGATCTTGGAATGGTGAGTTTGAATTCTTAGCATCCAAGAGATAATCTGGGCTTCTGCACTTGCCTGAAACAACAAAACTGAGAGGAACTGCAACCCGATTTCTGTTTTCTATCTTGGGCTATCCAGGCCTGTTGTGCACTGGGATGAGCTAGAGGGAGGAAAGTTCAGCTGGTCATGGGTGAATGCATTGCAGGATCTTTGTTGGCAATGAGCACCCAGGCAAAAAACACACTCAGGAACAGCTTTGGAAAACAGATTTATTGAGGGGGGAGTTATTTCATTAGGCAGGTATACAGGGTCTCTGGTTCAAGGTTTCTATGAACATGGACCATTGGCCAGGGCAGGGTGTTAGAAGATGCTTCATCAGTGTATTCAAGGTCTATATGATCTTGGGGGGAAAACTTTGGAAAGTCAAATAAGAAGTAAAGCCATACACTGTCAGGATAGTGAATTCTTTTGGGAGTAGTTGATGTTTGTGGGAGCTGATTTTATGGTGCCAGGTTGGGGGCAAGGAGGAAGCCAATTCCTGCCATCCTCATGATTGAAGGACTGGAGTACCCTGGGATGAAGCTCCTTCCACCCTTCCTCAGTGATCCTGGGCCATTACAGTCCCACAAACATCCACACAGAACTATTACTCTAGTGTCCCAACCTGGCATTTTGACTTAGTGAACCATCAACTGTTTCAGTGGAAGAGACTCCATCAAAAAACATAAGATTGAGCATTGTAGAGAAAGACTTCTACACTGACTTCTAACCTCTGTAATATGCATACTTGTAGATGTGCACTTGCACAAGCGTATATATTTTCGCATATATACAAAGCCATAAATACATTTACATTCTGTTCACAGACACATACACACATAAACACACACACACACACAATCACTTAAATAAGAACAGTTTTACCAGTACCTTGAATGTTTAAAAAACTGCCTAGAAAGTTGTTGCCTTTTTATTCTGACTGACCTTGTAAATAACTGCATAGGAGAATTGTAGACATAAACATTCTCAATCTCCTCTAATAAGGATTCAATCTATTCTGTAGCCCACCATCCACTAGAGATAGAGGAAAAGAAAGTTTATTAGGACACAGGGAACTAGATCTGTTTAGAAATAATTTTGGGGGGGCAAGTTCAATCTTGTTTTCAGGATTTCAGCAGTTCAGTCCAAGAGCAAACACCAAATATGAATCAGCAACTGAAGTCCAGTCCTCTAAGCAGACACCACACATGAACCAGCAAAGGCAGTTCAATCTAGAAGAAACTGCAAGGCTAGCCAATAGGACAAAACCACAGAAGTATCAAGAAGCTGCAACAACTTCATAAAATGTTCTTTGCTGAGCTTTGCTCTATGGCATCACGACAAATGATGTATAGCACAATGTAAGGTGAACCAATACATACATGTTGTCAGCAAAGAATTGCAAAGTGGAGTAAACCAAACTAATGCTCTAGTTCCAACTGTCGGTGGGGTCATATTTATATTTCTTCTGAATATTATGTGTCATTTTGTGTGTTTGCTATAGCAAAATATCCTTACACCTGTGTCTGTCTGCTTTAGCAATACCTCCTTTCACTTGTGTGTCCTAGCAAAACCTCATTAGACATAAGTGACATTCCAAAGAAACCAGAAGTTTCCACTTCAGAGAAGATTGTGTTTGTTTGATTTCTATTAAAAATGCAATGTAAATAATTATGTTCAGTCTTTGATTATATGAAAGATAGCTTTGGAGCTTGTTAAACTCTGACCTCAAAGCTGAAGACAATTTGGTTAAAATAAAGCTTTTCAATTCTTTAGCCAGAGAAAATAAGGCCCAGGCAATGCCCTTTGAAATCACATGGAGGCTGCTACCTTTAAGAACAAAAGGACAACTATAAATCAGTCTGTAGAAGAATGAATATACATCCATATTCATTACCCTGAACAAAAACAAAACTCAAGTACAAGTGGATCAAGGACCTCAACATAAAAATTGGATGCACTGAACCTAAGAAAAAAGAAATCAGGGAATTGCCTGAATGCATTGGCACAGAAGAAAACTTTCTGAACAGAAAAGTGATAGTAGAGACACTGAGAACAACAATCAATAAATAAAAGTGAAAATTGAAAAGCTTTTATAAGGTCAATAGTACAAAACTGTCAATAGTACAAAATAGCAGCCTACAGAATGGGAAAAATTTTTACCAACTTCAAATCTGGCAGAGGGATAGTATCTAAAATATAATGAACTCAAGAAACTAGACATCAACAAACCAAAAAAATCCAATTTAAAGCAGGATATAGATCTAGGTTGGGCCCCATTTCAACCCTGGTTTGGGCCTTGTGGACAAACCTGAGCCTAACTCGAGTTTCTGTGGCTTTGTGGGAAAGCCTAAGCCTGGCTTGAGTTTTGAGACCTATCTCAGCCACTTCTGTACTGGAGTGTCTCAGCAAGACCAGTTGGCTATGCCTCTGTCCCACTCTTGCTAATGTAGAGCTTTGCCATTGGCCCTGTCAGTCACCTCATACCCTCCATTACCCTTCCCTGCCTCCTACATCATCTCAACCCACCAAAAATTCTCCCTCCCTATGTTCTGAATTTATATAAGTGAGAGGATGATGCAATAGTGTTGAGTTCCTTCTTCAAGAAGCCTCACAGCCTGATATGTTTCTTTTTGGCCTTCAATACACTCACCATCTCCCTCACCCCTGGACTTGCTGGCAAGGAGCCAACAGGTCTAAACAAAGAATTCTCAACAGGAATCTGAGACAATCAAGAAACATTTAAAGAAATGTTCAGCATCCTTAATCATCAGGGAAATGCAAATCAAAGCTATTTTCAAATTCCATCTACACCTGTCAGACTGGCTAAGATCAATGACACAGTAACAGTTCATGCTGGCAAGGATTTAGAGCAAGAAGAATACTCCTCCTTTGATGGTAGAAGTGTAAACTTGCACAGCCACTATGGAAATCAATATGGAGGTTCCTCAGAAAGTTGGGAATTGATCTACCTCAAGACACAATGGTACTACTCCTGAGCATATACCCAAAAGGTGTTTCATCCTACCCCAAAATACTTGCTCAACTATGTTCGTAGCTGTTTTATTCATAATAGCCAGAAAGTGTAAAAAAAAAAAAAATCAATGTCCCTTAACGCCCCCCCCCAAAAATGCATAAAGGAAATGTAGCACATTTACAAACTGAAATGTTACTTAGCTGTTCAAAACAATGACATCATAAAATTGGCAGGCAAATGGATAATACTAGAAGAAAATCATCCTGAGTGAGGTAACCCAGATACGAAAAGACAACCATGTATGTTGTCACTGACAAGTAGACATTAGCAGTTAAGTGAAGGATATCCATGCTGTAACCCTCAGACCAGAGAGACTAAGTAACAAAGAGGTCTCAATGGGGGATTCATGGAACTCTCTGTGAAGGGGAAATAGAATATATTTTGCAGGTTTACTGAGGCTAGGTAGAGATAGGAACAGGAGGATTTGGGTAGGGGAGTAAAGGGATCAAGAAGCAGTAGAGATGATTGGAAAATTGGTCATGTGGAGTAGGGGGGAATATAGAAACCTAGTGCAGTGGAAATTCCATGGAATCTAAAAGAGTGATGCTAACAAAGACTCCAAAGTAATAGGGGGTATGGAGCATGAACTACGTACCTTCTATAACTGAGCAAGACTCCTAGTAGTGTGCCTAGGACATCAATCCAATTACAAAACCTTCTACCTACCATATGTCATTCCTGTAAGATGTGGTGGGGTAATATTGGTGCAGAACTTGTGGGAGTGGTCAACATATGACTGGTTCAACTTGAGGCCAACCCCATGATAAGGAGTCCATGCCTGACACTATCCAGCCTTGATATGAGGATTTCTCATAGCCTTATTGTTATTTGTAATTCCATGTTCCCTGGAAGGACTGTGAAGTGGAAACTTCTTGGTTTTTGGAAGCTTAGTTATATCAAATGATGTTTTGCTGGGGCAGAGAGGTGAAAGAATGCCTTGCTAAAACAAACAAGTGGAAGTCTTTGTTTCCTGAAACAGACACAGGTGAAAAGATGTTTGGATATAAAAAACACATGAAAGGACTCTTGATATATGAGTATAAATATGACCCCACAGACAGTGGGAAAGGTGGGAAAGGACCCTGGGGAATTGGTTTGGTTATCTCCACCTTGTTATTCTCTGCTAAAGACATACATGTATTGGTTCCCCTTACATAGCATTGTATAGCCTAACTTGTGATAACACAGTCATTAAGAGAAAGTTGCCCAAGAACAGCTCTTGAGGTTCCTCTAGCAGTTTGCTACTTCAGGGACCTCACCTCAGTCTGGTTGGCACAACTTGCACTTTCTTTAGGATTGAACTACAGCTGCCTGGTGTCTGCTTGCTAAAAGGACTGGACTATAACTGCTGGTTCGTGCCTGGTGTCTGCCTGCCTAGAAGACTGTTCTGCAGCTGCTAATACATATTTGGTGTTTGTTATAGGACTGAACTTTTGCCCAAAAGATCAAGCACACGTCCAAAAAACTACTGATGAACAGGTTCACTTTCACTTATCCTTTTTTTTTCTTTTTTTCTTTTTGTTTTCTTTTTTTATTGGATATTTTATTTACATTTCAGATGTTCTCCCCTTACCCCATTTTCCCTCCCTCCCTCCCAGGAACCCCCTATCCCATTCCCCTCCTTTCACTTATCCTAATAAGTTTTCTCTTTCACTACCTCTGCTGGGTGGTAGTCTAGAGGAGAAGTTGAACCCTTATTAAATATAAGTTGCAAAAAATGTATGCCTACAAGCCGTTTTTTAAGGGAATCAGAGAAGAAGTGGATCTTGGAGAGAGAGGAGGTGAGGGGACGGACTGGGAGTTGTGAAGGCAGAGGAAACTGTAGGCAGGATGTTATACATATATACATATATATGTGTGTGTATATATATATGGTAAATAAATAAATAATAAAGTGTGTGAAGACATTCACTGAGTTGTTTTAAACTTCCACCTCACTGAGACAATAAAGGCTGTTTGGCCAGGCTTCTTTCATGGTTTCTTTGCATTCCAAGACTTCACTGGAGTCTCAAGAAAAGAAACACTCTCGAACAATGTTGATTCACAGAAACATGGGAAGACACAGAATTTAAATCACAAAAACAACCTAAGGAAAAACAACAAACAAATCCATGATAAGGGGAAAATCCAACAATTCTAGATTTTAAACTGTAGGATTTAGGGAAAAGATACCTAAGCAGAGATCTAATGATAGTATTCATGACCTACTTATTATGTTTGGACATATATGCTCCTTTCTATATGGGTGATATATACATACAAGTATTAATATGCCGTGCAGAATGGTTGATTTTATCTCTATTCAACTGTACCATTCTCATCAATCTTCCTACTTTGTGTTTTGAAAGGAGGATACTTTTCATTACCATCAAAGTATTTTAATTTCAGATTTCCTTTTTTAGAAAATCTATTTCTACTTTCTAATGTGATTTCTCAGGCATATCCACAGCAACAATTTATGAAAATTCTCTGAACAATGTTCATTTAACATGTAATCCAGCATTGTTCTAAGTTCATAAAACACTTACCAAACTTCCCAATTCCAGACACAAATAAATGATCATATATGACCCTAGTTCTCTTTATTGACTTGTAGTTACAACAAATAGTTATTGAACACCTAGTGTTCCAGTCACTACATGAAGCACCAAGATTCAACAAAGAGTAAGACAAGCTATGCTGTTATAGAGAAAAGTGAATCATTTGAAACACTTCAGTTTCAAGAGAAAATTGCTTGAATATAAATAGCTAGGAACCTACACTTCTCCTGTGAAAGATGATAGATGATAGATAGATACATAGATAGATAGATAGATAGATAGATAGATAGATAGATAGATAGATGATAGATAGATAGATAATAGATAGGTAGAAAGATAGATGATAGATAGGTAGAGAGAGAGAGAGATACATACATACATACATAGATGCATAGATACATAGATGATACATAGATACATAGATAAATAGACAGATGAGTGCACTGGATAGAAAGATGTCATGTAGGCTAAGATACAACTTACTTATAGTGGAAGTAGGGAAGAAAATTCATAGGCTGTATATTAAAAGTATAGGAACTAAGATCTATCAACGGTACTGATTATTGTTCATTTATACAATTAATATTTATCAAGGCCTTGCTAAATTCCAAGTACAGTAGCAGGTGTTAGGTATCCAAAGGTTAATAGTTTGTGCTTGTTCTCAGGTGGTCTCATAAGGCACTGGGAGAGAAATTCATTGAGTGGTAGTGGGTAGCTTTTACCATGATGCACTTAATTTCAGAGGGAAGAAAAGGATAGATGAAAACCATTCTTATTTGGGTGCAGTATAATAGTTTAACCATTCATACTTTAAAATAAGCACAAATTTAAAGATCTCTTTGCAATCTAACTGCTTGGTTTTTTTAGCAGGCCACTCAGTTTCTAGATCTACAACTTCAAACAACATCTATCTTTCTCTAAATACTGATAAGAAAATGGAGTTTGTGAAATATACTAGAAGGATTTAATGTGTGGGAAAAACCCACATAGGCTTAGGTAAAATTAGAAAGCCAAGCAATTAGAGACTGTATCAGAAAGAGGAAGAGCTGAGATGCAGAGGCCCGAGTGTCACAGGACATAAAGCCACCATTAGAAGTTAGAAAGATCCTGGTGTTTCTCCTCTTCTTCACAATTCCAGTGTCACAAAAATATTCCCCAGTAACACAATCTAACAGAATCTGATGAACATGGAGCCTGGGAACGTTAATCTGCAGATGTCAAGGGATGTGAAAGCAGATGAATGTCAATAAGGGCAACCATAATCCTCACTAAGAATTAAATATACCTAATTAATATTATAAAATGGGTGCACAAGTAACATTCGAACAGCAGTAGCTATTTGATGCTGCTTAATAGACTTAAGTCCACAGTACTGGTCTGACTCACATCAGAAGATAGCTCCTTGTATATTTCAGGAGCTCTGATCTCACTTAGGTAACACATTATTTGAATAAAGTTAGACATCATGGGAGATTATAGATAATAAATAATGAACATCAACCTGACATACACTTTGCATGTTTTATGCATTATTCTGGATACTTTTGCCACACCAGTGCATTCAATTCTCCTAAAGCCCTGTGACATGAGTATTGTCACTCAACTTTAAAGATAGAGGATTTAAAGCACAGAGGGGTCAAACAACTATCCAAGGTAACTTAAGTCCTAAGAGGTAAAGTCAATATTTACTCCTGTAGACTCTTAACAAGTACAACAATCTGGCCCTCCTAAGGACATGTGTTTCTGTGTAAATGGTAAGCCAGAATTTTCTGAATGAGTTTATAGTTAATATATTTTAAATCTCCTTTGGTAATGTCTATGCTGTTTCTGTAAGTATAACTGGGGTTTTTTTTTTTCCTGTTATAAATGGTGGAGGAGCTAGAGGTCTGTTAGTTAAGAGCTCTTGCGGCTTTGACAGAAGACTGCACAATGGACACTACCACTCACATCAGGTAGCCCTGAAACATGGAACTCTGGCAATGGATGCCAAAATCCAACTACTGGTTTCCATGAGTACAAATGCATGAACATATAAATAAATAAATGAATGAATGAATACATAAATAAATAATAAGTCTTTTGGAAAAATTTATGAAGTGAGTATAAACCTATTCTAATTTTAGCACTACAGAGGGGTAGGCAGGAAAACAGTTGTTAGGTCAATGTAAGCCTCATCTTTCACAGCATCATAACAAGATCCTGTATACAAATGATTAATAAATGTTCATTTCTATTGCCTATACTCATATAAATATCTGTAAAAATTATTTCTTTTGTTGTTAAAAAACCTTCTGTTTCTCAATTTTGACATCTTACAAATTTCACACTATTTCAGGATTGACATTAAAATAAAAGTAGGCAACCCTTAATCAGAGACTGCCATGACACTACATTTGGAAATTGAAGGAAAATGAAAACAAAAATTGCCAGCCTCTGTGCTTCTGAAGGTCAGACTGATTAGTGAGTTGTTTTGTTCAGTTTTGGAGTCTGGATATTTAGAAAGACAAAGAGAGATCTGATCATGAACCCAGCCTTCTGGCCAGATAGATATACTGCTGTCCTTCAAATTATGGTGTATAAATGAAGGTGGTTATGTCACTGTGTTTGCCTGGTCTTTGATGATTGTTTTGTTGTGCTGTCTTTTCTAATTGTTCTCTCTTAACTGTTGGATTTCTGTTTTCAAGTTTTGTTGCAGACATGGGATTCAGACTGAGCACTGCCAAATCACATCAGGCTTAATGCTACAATATTTTTAGAGTTTCTACTAAGCAGACTGCTCCTAGCTTCCTCCATGTTAGCTCCCATCTGGATCATGCTCTGTCTCTGTTCCTCTCATTGGTTCACTGAAGCCTGCTATTTGAGCTGTACAGGTACGTCAGGCACTTGTCTATGCCCTCCTGTTTGCAATTTTTCCCCTGCTCTGCTCTTGAATGATGTTTTTCTTATCCTTCTAACTACATCTCTCAGCCAGCTTCTCTCAGTAACCATGAAGCTTATGTTGCTGCCACCTGCACCCAACCTCTTTTCCTGGAATAATGCAGGTACCCCCAGTGCATAGCACTTAGGAACACCATGACACTCTGTTACTCTTCCTGCTGCTCAACTGACCTTACTTGCAACATTTCTTATCTCTAAGGCTGCTGCTTGCTCTGGTCTCTCCTTCTGATCACTGGATTCAACTTTGCAAGAATTTGGGCATCTTTTGGGTGTGCATGATAGTAGAGTATTATTTTATGATGTTCTACTTTATTACAAAGGTGGTTTGGAAGTTAGTTATGGCTCGTCGTCTCCTGATTTAAAATGTTCCTCTAACATCTGTATCCTAGGTTAGAAAGCCATCTGACTCTAAGATACCAGCTCTCAACCTATGGGACAGGACCCCTTTGGGGGTTGAAGGAATCTTTCATAGAGGTATCATATTTGATTTACTACATATCAGATATTTATATTGTGATTCATAACAGTAGCAATTTTACAATTATGAAGTAGTAACAAAAATAATTTTGTGGTTGGGAGTTAGCACAACAAAAAGAATTGTATAAAAGTATTGTATCATTAGGAAGGTTCAGAACCTCTACTCTAAGATGAAGAGAAAAAAACAAAAACAAGACAAAACAAAATAAAAACAGTCCAAGAAAGACACTATGTGATTTAATACACGACGATAAAAATATATCTTTCTGCAACCTTAAGTATGTAAGCTTATTGAATTATGATGTTAAGCTCTTATTAACAACAATAATAACAACGAATGCAACACTTTCTAAGTTCTGTAGTTTTCTGGTTTTGTAGCTGTCTGTTTAATGGCTTCTACTACACATAATCATATTATTTTGTAGTTGACTATAAGAAAAAAATTAGCTTTTTCAGGTTGTCTACTCAATCTGCAACACACAAAACTGGGTTTAAAAATAAAATAATACCTTCTGTGTAAATAGCTCATAGGCTCCAGATGTATCTGCTCAAATAATACGAGCTGGATTTGTTAAAAATATGCATCTTAATCAGCAATCAATCAATCCCCTGTGCTAGATGTAGAATTAGAATGGCCCTAGCTGTATGAGGTCTCAATGATTTCTGGAGAAAGTAGTGCTATAGGTTAAAAATGAAGACTGTGGAGGATGTCCATCTAGAACAATGGGAAAGCTATTCTATATAGCTAGAAAGGGTCCAGATCACTGTCTAACATCCATAGATAAATTTCTCAGAACAAATGGTTAAACTCACTTTTACTGTTATGTCTCATGTTACATTACAATTTTAGTGAGAAATTACTCATATTAAAATTAATGACTAATTGTAAACCAGTGGGTGACCAGCTATCTGAATCTTTCCTCTATTTGTTGGTTTACAAAAAGCATTCCACATTAACATCATAGATAATCCAAACTCTTTCTGAACTCTAACTTTACTTCTCTCAGGACCTTAAGACCATTGCGTTAATTGATGGGAGGAAGTAAAATTTAGCAGACAAAAAGAGTAAGATATACCTTGAGTTATTTTTAACTGAAACACTTCCAAGCAAAATGTTAGGATAATACTGGTAACAACCAAAGGTTAATGTTAAAATCAGGATATTATCTTTTTTCTTTCTAATTTAATTACTATTTGGTATCTATTTAGAAAGAAGAATGTTCTTAGAATTTGGATCGGATAAGTTTTTGGGTTTTTGTTTATAACTGAGTAATATAAGACACTGCAGTATTCAGAAATGGTTCTCTAAAAAAAAAAAAATTGGAAAATAAGGTTGCTAGTTTCTTTGTGGGCTGTATATGAGTTTTTGGAAGGTTCATGGTGTCTCTATGAACTATATTTATGGTTTAAAGTTTTATTTTACTGCTATAAATTTTTCAGTAAAATCTTCAATTCGTTTTTAAGGAAAAAGTTTAACAGAGAAAAAATTGTAAAGCCCTAATCCTGTAAAAACTACTAGCTTGATGTTAAGGGTAATTAAAACATGTATGATTTTGCTCCTTCACCTTATATATGATCACATTTATTAGTGTTCTCAAAATTATGCTTGTAATCACATTAACAACAAATGTAATTCTTTTTCAGAGACAAGATTTATTTAGCTTCTTGTATACCTTTTCAGGATTAAGCCTAACATAAGTTACTAAAATCAAATAAAGTTTATTTAAAATAAGGTATGCTTGGAAAATTAAATGCAGTTCCTCAGCTCCTAAGAGATCTGGCATCTAAAATGGCTAATAACAAAACCTTCTCATCTTCTCATGATATGCAAAACTGCCAGAAGCTAGAAGCAGTCATGGGTCTCCTTCAGAGAAGTGGCTGGGACACAAATAGCTCTACCTGGATTATAGTAACACTGACCACAGCAAAGAAGTGCACTATGTCTCACCCTCCACAAGGACACTATACAAACTGTTGGTAAGCAAGACACTGGAAAATTGACTCTCCCTCTATTTCACCAATTTTTAGCAGTCTCTCAAGTTCCTCATTTACAGGAAAGTTTGTGGCTAATGCTCTCCTATGTGAGTGTCAAAGGCTGACTGACAACTTCTTCCTGCTAGACAATGATAGAGGATCCAAAGTAACTATCCAGGTAAATGTGTATCATTGTCATTGATACAGAGGCCAATTATATCATATTTTCTGCTCAGATTTTTTCTTCTCAGGTCTCTGATGTGGTTACTGTTCCTTTATTAGTTTAATAACAGCAAGAACCATGTTTTTGACCTATAGCTGCAGTTGTCTGGTCAGTCAATTTCATAAATACAAACCAGACCTACCTTTTGTAGAAGTACTAGATCTTATGCTAAAAAAGGGAGAAACAAAGGGTTTACCTTGCTGACTGACTTCAGAATAAAAGATATAAATTCACAAAACGGGTTTCATTATAAATTTACTAATTCTTTTATTTAAAAAAAAAAACTTGCTTTGCAATCATAATCAAACACCTATGTGTCACAGTAAATAATTACATAGCTTAGAGTTACTAAGTATATGAGAGGTTAGAAAAATGAATTAGTGCACATATTGTAAAGGACTAAGAATGTAAAGTTATAAATGTCTGAGGATATGAAATGTTATATAATTTGTAAAGGTCTGAGAGACTGATTTGAGGTATGTAAATTGTAAGTTGTAAAGGGCTAAGAAAAATGATTTATGCTATGTAAAATTTTAAAAAGTTTTTAGCCTTCTTACCTGCTTACTATACTATTTTTATATTAAGACATGAAACGCTCAAATTTTAATATTACTCAATCAAGTTTGTGGTGGTTTGAATATGCTTGCCCTGTGGAAAGTGGCACTATTAGGAGATCTCGACTTGTGTGGCAGGACTTTCCTACCCATTGTATTTGCAGTGGAGCTCAGTCATTAGATAGAGAAGAGGTTGGGAGGAGGAGAAGGAGAAGGGAGAGAAAAGATGGCTGCAGATGTCCACCTGTCTCTAGCAGTCACAGGTAGTTATTCATATCAAGGTTAGATAATTTGGGTTAACAATTCTAATTGTAGATTCTAAGTGGGCATCTTGTATATTGAGTATTTACTATTATGTAAATCTATTTGGTTAATCTTTGAACATTAAGAGTCTTATTTCTACAGGGTACTGGAATTGTTATATCTACCACATGAAGGTGCTGGATATTCCCTGGGTTTGGAGGACTGGAGGCCATGGAGCTGAGTGTTCACAAACTACAAATTGGCACCCAATTTATGGCTTAGACCTCAACTAACCTGAAACAAAAGTTCAGTGCTCCCCAACCCCCAAATATGGCTTGGGCAGCCTTCTAGGCTGCACCAGCATGTATTGAAAGCTGAGTGGGTCTGAGGGGCCTACAAAAACCACAGAGAGGCTCCCTTCCCTAACCCCCAGACAGAAAGCTATGGCCAGGATCAGGAGCAGCACCGCAGCCTGCAGCTGGGCTTGATCAGCAAGCTGTAAAAACTGCAAGGAGAGACAGGTGATCCTAGAACACAACTGCCTATGAGGTAGTTTTCAGGCAGAAATAGTGAACTGAGGGCTCCAGACCAGGTAATTCTTTGATATAAAAAAGATATATAACCTTTTGATACTTAAAGATGAAAAACACAATAAATTCTTTTGGGCTCTATGTGATGATATTTTGAATGGTTTGACAGGAATCGACTTAGGGAAAATAGACACTTTATTATTTATCAGTATTGTAATATTTATTCTCTTGATTTACTATGCTTTCTCAAAAGACAGAGCCTTAGATAAAAAATTCCTTGTCATAGAAAAGAGATTACCATTAACTAGAACTAAAGGTTCAGGATTTTATTGGTTAAGATAAGCAACAGAAAGACGAGAATGAAGGTTGGAGGCAGAAGCTGGAAGAGATGCTAGAAAAGAAATTCTAGAAGTTTATAGGTGAGTCTGATCGATGGAGAGATAAGCTTAATACTTGGCAACATAACCTAAAGGAAACACTAGAACTAAAGGTTTGGGATTTTATTGATCAAAATAAGCAACAGAAAGAAGAGAATGAAGGTTGGAGATAGGAGCTGGAAGAGTCACTAGAAAAAAGAATTGGACAATTCACAGATCAGACCGAACAGCAAGGAGATAGAGATAAAATTTGGAAACAAAGTCTAGAAGGAAATTTACTAGCTAGCAAATCAAAATAAGGCAGACACTGCAATATAACAATTAGAACATAAAGAGAAGCTAAGATTATGGAAGCAGGGCTTAGAACAGAATTTACAGGAATTTATAGAGCAGTATGAACATCAGAAAGAGAAACTTACATCTTGGACAACAGGGCTTAGAGGAAACAGTAGAATTGAAGACACAGGAAATTATAGATCAGAATAAGAGACAGAAAGATGAAAATGAAGGTGAGAGACAGGAGCTTGAAAAGATGATAGACCAAAGGATGTGGCAGCTCACTGATCAGACTGAGCAGCAGAGAGAAAATAATGAGGAATGGAAGCAAGACATGGAGAATAACCTTTTAAAATTAATCAATCAAAATAAAATGGACACCAAACTATCAGTGTTACAATATAAGGAAAAATTCAAAATGTGGAGGCAGAACCTTGAACAGAGACTACAGGACATCAAGGAACAGGAAGGGCAACAAAAGGAGAGATATGAAGCATAGACACAACTTAAGGGAATTTAAAATTTCAGTTAAGGAAAATACTCAGGTAGAGACTGAAGAAACTAGAGAAAATCAACCAAGGGATATTAGAAAACAAACTTTAGTCTATGTGGTAATATACAACAAAGACCTCAAGATGTTGATTATCCAGAGGGTTATCAGGAATTGGAAAGGCAACCCGTGGATGTATTAGATCTGAGAAAATTTAAGGAAAGTATCACTAATTTTGGAATGCATTCACCATTTGTAAGACAAATCCTGACTTCTTGGGCTAATAAAAATAGAATAATCCCCCCAAGACTGGAAAGATGTGGCAAGGAACACATAGGCTGAATAATCTAGAACCTGCTGCAAATTTACAATAGTTTGCATGGTAGAGAGATGAGGTGAGGGAAATAGCACGACAAAATAGAGCCAAGGGAAGAGAGATTTCCATAGACCAACTGCTTGGTGAAGGTCACTTTGCTGAGGTAGAGCTGCAGGCTGTATATGATGAAGAAACTCTGACATTGTGTCAATTGTCAGCCTTAAAGGCCTGGGACAAAGTTGCAGAATCAGGGAAAAAACTTGAACCATTTACTCAAGTCATGCAAGGTCCAAAAGAAACCTTTGCTGACTTTTTACAAATGCTAACCATAGCTGTCGAAAGGAGCATATCAGATTCAGTGGCAAGAAAAGCAGTAATTGAGTCGTTAACCTTTGAAAATGCAACTGCTGAATGCAAGGAAGTAATCAGACCACTGAGGGCAAGGTCAGCATCAATAGATGTGTGGATTAGACACACAGCTGATGTTGGATCTTGCTCAGTAGATATGACAGTAATAGGAGAAGCTGCCACTAGACACTTAGAGATGATCCAAGATTTCAAATGTTTTAATTGTGATAAACAGGGTCATCTCAGAAATGAATGCAGGAAAAACCGAAGTAATACAAAAAGGGAGCCCATGCCTTCTGGAATATGTCAAAAACGTAGCAAAGCCCAACATTGACTAGGGAATGTAGAGCAACAACAGACAAATGGGGCAATACTCTGCCAAAAACTCCCAGGGGGACCTCTCACAGGCCCCAGTGCCAGGCAGGGAGAGTTCTCTTCCTCAGGACAATTAAATGTCAGTGCTTCAAAATCAGTTGTTCTGAAACCAGACAAGGCTGAGGTAAGTTTTATAGACAATTCAGAAGGCCTCACTGGGAGCCAAAAGCGAATATTTTGCAAACTTCTATAGAGGATCAAAGACCAAAACTAAGAATACTAGTGAATAATGCTGAGATTTAAGGGATGGTTGACACTAAAGCAAATGTCACCATTATCTCTCCAAATTCTTGGCCTGAAAGGTGGCCACTTCAAGAAGTAGACATCCAGTTTCAAGAAGTTGGGACTTTATCCCAAATAAAACAAAGTACCAGATGGCTCAAATATATAGGACCAGAAGGTCAGGTAGGAAAATTGATGCCATACATGGCTGGTATAGCCATTAACTTATGGGGAAGAGATCTATTACAGCAGTGGAAAACCCAAATTAATATCCCCTCAGTGTCAGTGTCTAGTCATGAAACCCATCAGGCTCCTAATGAAAATTTAAAATTAGTTAGGAAACATTATAACGGCAGTCACATACTGTCCAAGCTGTCCATAAACAAGATAAGGCAGAGGCTGACAATTTAGTTCTACCCCAAGGAGCCAGTGCTGCTAAGACACCAACAGCCTTACCGCTAAGGTGATTGACTGACCAACCCACCTGGATTGATCAATGGTCTATGACAAAAGAAAAATTACAGGCATTATAACAGCTAGTCCAGGAGCAGTTGGAGGCTCAGCATATAGAAGAGTCTACCAGTCCTTGGAATCCTCCAGTATTTATCATTTAAAAGAAATCTGGCAAATGGAGGATGTTGACAAATCTCAGAGCAATTAATAAGATTATTCAGCCTATGGGTTCCTTGCAGCCTGGGATCCCATCGCCTTCCTTGTTGCCTAAGAAATGTCCCTTCATAGTGATTGATCTGAAAGATTGTTTCTTCACAACTCCTCTACATGAATGCAATAAGGAAAGGTTTGCCTTCTCAGTACCTACCTTCAATAGAGGTTGCCTAGTAAAAAGATATCATTGGAAATTCTTACCACAAGGAATATTAAATAGCCCTACCTTGTGTCAATATTTTGTACAATAGCCATTGGAGATGATTTTCAAACAATTTCCCCAATCCATTAATTATCATTATGTGAATGATATTTTGTTGGCTAATCCAGATATTAATATCGTGGAAAGAATGTCTGATGAAGAAAACCTTGCCTTGCTGGAGATTGCAAATAGCCTCTGAAAAAATATAAAGAGGGGATCTATTAATTATCTAGGATATAAAATAAGGGCAAAGGGTTAAGCCACAAAAGGTACAAATCAGAAGAAACAAATTAAGGACCCTTAATGATTTCAGAAGCTACTGGGAGATATCAACTGGCTACAGCCAGCAATTGGCTTGGCCACTCAAGAGCTGAGTAATTAATTTCAAACCTTACAAGGCAATAATGATTTAAATAGCACAAGGAAACTAACATCTGAGGCTGAGAAGGAGTTAGCTTTGGTAGAAAGAAAATTGCAGGATACACATCTAGATTGTATTGATCCAAAGATGGCCTGCATCTTAGTTATCTTACCTTCTACTCATTCTCCTACAGGAATTCTTATGCAGAGAGAAGATTATATCTTAGAATGGATATTTTTAGCTCATAAAAGAGTACAAAATTAAAAACCTACATTGATAAGGTCTCTGAATTGATACTAAAAGGAAAAATGAGACTTCGATAATTAGTAGGAATGGACCCGGATGAAATTGTTGTACCTTTACTAATGCAGAAATTGCCTCGTTATGGGCACAAGAGGAGCATTGGCAGAGAGCATGCAGTAACTTCTTGGGAGAGACTAACAACATATACCCTAAAAGCAAGCAGCTTCAGTTCATAAAAAGAACTAATTGGATTCTCCCTCGTATAATAAAGAGAACTCCAATATCTGGAGCCCCTACGTTTTACACTGATGCTAGTAAATCAGGAATGGCAGGATATAAATCAGAAGACATAAGTAAGGTGGCTGAGAGTCCCCTATAAGTCAGTTCAAAAATCTGAATTATATGCAATAATCATAGTGTTGTCAGATTTTCAAGAGTCCCTTAATATAGTAACTGACTCTCAATATGCAGAAAGGGTTGTTTTACACATAGAGAGTGCTGAACTTATTCAGGATGATTCTGAGTTGACCTCACTATTTATTCAACTACAACAAATGATCAGAAATAGGAGTTACCCACTATATATAATACACATAGATCCCATACTGGTCTGCCAGGTCCTCTAGCACAAGGTAATAATGAAGTCGACCAGCTATTGATAGGAAGCGAACAAGAGGCTTCAAAATTCCATTAAAAAACACCATGTTAACAGAAAAGGTTTAAAGAAACAGTTCTCTATCACTTGGCAACAAGCCAAGGAAATTGTGAGGCAATGCTCTACTTGCTCACTTATAACCAAACTCCATTGCCTACAGGAACTAACCCTAAGGGTACCCAAAGAAATGACATTTGGCAAATGGATGTCTTTCATTTTACAGAGTTTGATAAACTGAAATATGTGCACCATACTATAGATACATATTCAGAATTGCAATGGGCAACTGCCTTAGATCAGAAAAGGCTGATTCTGTAATTACACACTTGTTAGAAGTCATGGCCATTATGGAGATACCCATACAAATTAAAACAGAAAACAGTGAGGCATATATCTCTAATAAGATGAAGAACTTTTTTAAGTATTATAATATAAAGCATGTTACAGGCATATCACATAATCCTACAGGACAAGCAGTTGTGAAGAGATCTAATCGAACTCTAAAGGAGATGCTTAATAGGCAAAAGGGATCAGCAAGAACCCCCAAAGATAGATTACATAGTGTTTTATTAACCTTAAATTTTTTAAATGCTAATGAACAAAACATCACAGCTGGAGAGAGACATTGGATGGTGGAAAAAACTATTGAACTTAACCAACCTGTTTATATTAAGGATACTCTGACATCAGAATGGAAAGAGGGAAATGTGTTATGCTGGGGGAGGGGTTATACCTATGATTCCACAGGAAAAGAAAAGCTGTGGTTCCTTCCAAGTTGATAAAAATAGCATGACAAAGGAGACCTCCTAAGACCTTGGGTACACAGAAGACAAAAGGGAGACTATACAACAATCAATAGGTGATGTATATGTGGGGAGTTATGTCTCTATATGGAGACAGCTCTGGACTGGTTGGACTAAAATGTCTATACACAGCCAGAACACTTACTAGCTACTATTTCACATGACGTGTTAATACATGCCATCCATGTGAAAGCATGTATACAAAGTTATATTACAGTTGATTAAGTGATCAAACTAAACTGAAGAAAGGCAGTCGTCTTTCTTTATTGATCTTCATTGACCAAGCTGTATACCCTGCATGCTCCATGTAAATGTCTTTACAGAACTACCTGGTGCTTTTAAGTTTTATATACTGCAGGATGAAAGAAGAGAAAGACAGCCCTAAAAAGATTCATACTCGGAGATGCTGAGACTCGGGACCTTCTATTCCAGCTTCGCACTTGATTCTACTGCAACTATGTCAAAGCTGCTTCTTTTAAAGACTTGCTTCCAGAACTTTTCCAGAACAGCTAGCTTACCTGTCCAGCCTTTCAGACTGTAACAGTCATGATGTTAGCCAAGCAATGAACTTTCTCAGCACATAGTGACTGCAAGGCAAATGATGCCCGCTAGCTCCCCTTTGATTAGGCCAATTTTCCCATTTCCCTTTGGGTATCCAGATGGGAATTCTTTGCCCCAATTCAGCTGGAAGCAGACAAAAGAAGATCAACATTCCAGTTGCTTATGTTGAGGTGGATGGTTATAGTTACTTTAGAAATTATACATATATAGTCATTTAAAGGATACTTTACAAATGTAGCTTTGGATAGGGAGGGAACTAGAGAGCTTAAACTCAGGGATTTCTACCTTTCCTGTCCTCTTCTCTATCCTTCCTTTTTAGGTAAAAGGGAGAGAGGAAAGAAAGAAAGGGGGGATATAGTAATATCGCAGAAATCATAGAAATAGACAAATAGGGATAGGTTAGCAAATTTACTCTTAAGTGAAACATTACATAGGTATATCTTACATTGGTAGAAATCTTTATAATCAATACAAAGTTGAAATTACAATCTCTTACATTGGTACAGAATTTATTTTGTACAAATTTAGGTTTTCACTGGTATGAGTTTCTTATTGATATAAAAGTGGGATTAATATTGTTACTGCCATATAGGCATTGTGTCTATATAACATATTTAGGAATACAAGGTTTAGACTCAGTCCTTCTTTAACTTTTTTTTAAACTGATTTGAGATGGTTAGCCTGTGAGTCAAGGGCCTATAGCAATTGCATGGCTCTGAGTTTATTGTTAGGGTGTTTTCTAGATTTTAATTAGAAATAGCTGAGAGGAGTTAACGGACAACAGTCACATTGCTTTACATAGATAGTTGGCTTTCAAAAACGTCAGAAGTCCACATAATTGATGTTACAAACATTCCTGTATAAACATTCATTTGATTAGAGACCTGTAGCTCCTGACAGTTTCCCTGTCTTGGATTCTAAAAAGAAATTGGGCATCTTTGGAGTTATTCCAGTTGTGGTGAGACAGCCACTAGGCAAAAATTGCCTCTTTTCATCTACAGACAAAATAGTGTCCAGAAAAGGGACACACTTGCGAATAGTCGACTGATTATATCTGCTAAGACAGAGTAATCAGCCCTTAACAATTCTGCATTACTAGGTCTGTCAGATGATCCTGGGCCAGAAGGCTGAAGATCAGATGCTACAACGTTTTGAAGTAAGGAACTTCCAGGTAATCAGTAGTCTATATAAATTGGCTGAGTCTTAGAACCCACACTTTGTGCTTCCCACATATTCAGTTAATTCTGTCATTCTGGATTTCTGATGGAGTTGAAGACTTATAGTCTCACAGACAACCCAGGCTCCTTATTTGAGAGGATGGTTTTAAGATGGCATTCATTCTAAAGACAGGACATAAGTCAGGTTCAGACCTAAGTCTTTTAGTTAGGAGAGATGGCAGAGGTTCTATTTAGTTAACAAAAATTATGGACTGGGTATTAGGTCTATCTTGTACTTTAACAATTACAATATGGTAATATAGTTGTGTTCAATTAATATCTGAGAGAAAAGAGGAAGTTGACAGGGGGTGAGGAGGAAGAAGATTACTGAGAAGCAGGAGGTGGAAGGACAATGGAGGAGAAGCATGGGCCTGGAAAAACCCAAGTTATATGGGATCTCATAGCTGGAGAATACAGTAGTGTAATGGTAAAGTGTAATGGTAAATCTGCCCAATCTAGGCATACAATTTATATCCATAATTATTGAGTTGTGTTTTCTTCAATTGGTCTTATTTGGGTTGGAGGTTTACCACTACAAGGGGAAGACATAAATATAAACCATTGGCCTCCATACATGCATGCACCACCCCTGAAATACACACACACATACTTCACACATGCAGATACACACACACACACACACACACACACACTAAAGGTTTTATTAGGAAATGTGTGTTTTTAAAATCTTTAATCAGAGAACCAATTTTAATTCTTTTCTATAGTTTTGATTTTGTTTATTTTTCCAGTTCCCAAAATTATTTGTTACTATTTTGAACACTTTGGTTCTTTTTTTTAAACTCTTTTACTTGTCCCATAATTATAATAAAGAGGGCTGGCTGTCAGTGGCTTTCATAATTAATTTGCATTGTGAAAAATGTTGGTTTTGGATATTTGTTTTTGAAACACAATGCTCCTCATTTATTCTCATAAGCTAAACATCAATATATTTTGAAATGTGGTCTATAGGTGAACATCCTAGCCATTTAGCTGGGCCAAGATTTCAGCCATGGTTTTTCTGTCAAGGTCCACCTCAGCGTGAGGAGGGTCCTGAAAAAGGTGGGAATGGGAACAGCACTGATTCAATAACTCAGAGGCAGCAGTAGATGCAAGAGCTAGTTCAGGTACTCTCTCTGTTCTCTGACAATTCTCAGTATTCTTTACTCTTCAACTTCAGCTTACTTCTTCAATTTAATTGTTCTTCAATTTAATGACCAGAGAGAGCCTGAACACAGTCTTTTATTTACTAAGGCTACATCATCAAGGCTTTGATCACTGTAAATAATTATCAGAAATTCTTAGACTTACATAAACTCTATGAGACTCAGAACAATAGTCCCAGCTGCCATTTCCTTAGATCAGAACCAAGGACAAGGGAAAAGCACATTTCCTTAAAGATTTGCACAGCCTGTTCTTTATGGGGAGCTCACCACAGCTCTTCCAGTTTTCTGGTACAGCTTTCTGGTTGTAGACAACAACCTTTAGTAACTATTTCCAGAGCAGAAACATGACAGACTACTAAAGTTAAAATGATTACTTACAAAGTTTTGAATTTATGTAAGTAAAACAGTTCTCTCTGATATTTTCACAGACATCATGATCTCCAATTCTTGAATCATCTAGAAAAACAGAGTACTAAATTTATATGCATCTACACCATCTTTTAATTCTCTGATCTTCATTCCTCATCCTAGCAATTCCATAGCCTCATGTACTCTCCTTCTAATACTATTTATTCCTAAATCATATATAATTTTTTTCTATCCATACCTTTTCTTCCTGAGATCACTCTGTCTATTCTTGATGTCTCCAAGTTCACTCTGGCTAATCAATCAGCAGTCATTGGACTGGAGGATACATATAATTCCTTGTGATTCCAAAACTAAGGCCAAGTCTGGCAATGAACCATTTCCAAAAAGGACAATGTAAATTTTTATGCCCCTTGTAGCTATATTACTTAGATCCTTTCCCATGTCCCTAAAGGTCAAGTGGAAGGCTCCTCATCCTCCACAGGCCATCTCCATTCCTCATTCCTAAAAACTGCATCAGGTTCACTTACTATAGCAAGATTAACTCTGAGTAATGGGAAAGTATATTCCCAGAAAGAAAGATTGAGTGTAGAGTAGTAAAGACAGCAAATCAACCCAGGCAACAGCAACCATCAGCACATGTGGGGATCATGGAATCAACAGCCTGGCAATGCTCCAGGGGCAGGAACTGTGTCAGACCTCCCCTTAACAGCCATGGTGGACCAAGGAGTTTTGCTATAAGACCCAGGCAAGGTAGAAGAGAGCAAGAAAAGTCGGCTGGGTGTGATGGCATAGAAGCTTCTAGCAGCCCTATTAGGCAGTAGTTCCCTCAAAGGTCATTATGTCATCAGGCTAGCTACAACTTATGGGCTTCTTTTTGTGCTCCTTCTTAGTTCTCTGTGGATTCAGCTGAAGACCAAGAATTATCAGTGTTTTCAGGAAGGGTTACTTAGAGATTGTCCACAAGAACACAATCTTGCTATGATTTCCAATGTCCATATGTCATCTCGTGATACACAAGACATCTTTAAACACAGACATTCCAGGACACTCTTTTGCATATCTTTCTGCCTATACATAATCAGCCAAAAAAAAAACCACAGAAAGCCAGAATCTGATATATATGACCTGGTTACACAGTTTGCTTTGCCTCACAAGGCAGAAGCAGGAAATCTAAACCATTGGGCTAGCTCTACAGATTCCCCAGTGCTACTGCAGAGAGTCCAATGTACACAGTCAGTCATGGTCTGAGTTGTTTGGACATACATAACTGGGATTTCAGTGAAGATATACTTATTTCTTTTGGAATGGTCTTTGTTTTACAAATTGCCTTCAAATTCCTTTATCTTTCAGACTGACAAATACAACAATACAAGGCTGCATTCTCTTTCACGTGGCTCTGTCCTTTTTGCAAGGCTTTCCTTTGAAAGAGGATATTCTAGCAACATCTTTGCAGGAAACGTTGGAATCAAGTGATTTTGATTCAAACGTTTGAACAGCCACACACACCAGATAATAGGGCATTCCATACCTCACAGAGGATCAGCCAATCCTTTCTTTCGATTCCCTATTCATCTTCTCTTGTTTTGACCACTCATTTAGACTCATCAGTACAAGGTGGGAAAAATGTTGAGCAAAGGAACCCCAATAGAGGAGTTAGGAGAAGGACTGAAAGAGCTGAAGGGTTTTGCAACCCCATAGGAAGAACAACAATATCAACTAACTGGACACCTCAAAGTTCCAAGGGACCAAAGAATACACATCTAGGGACCCATAGTTTTCAGCTGCATATGTAGCAGAGGATTGCCTTATCTGGCATCAATGGGAGGGAGGTTGTAGATTCTGTGAAGGCTTGATGCCCCAGCATAAGGGAATGCTAGGGCAGTGAGGAGAAAGTGGGTGGGGGAGGCACCATCAAAGAAGCAGAGGGTGGGATAGGGGGTTTTCTAAGGGTAAACTGGGAAAGGGGATAACATTTGAAATGTAAATAAATAAAATAACGAATGAAAAATTTTCAAAAAGGAAAGAAAATGTTGAGGTTTTAGTTTCTTCTAATTGCAACTGAAGCTATGGCCAGATTCAACAGAAGTGGATATAAAAACCACAGTATAAAAACTCTGGAAATGCAAGACATCCTCATCACACACACACACACACACACACACACACACACACAACACACACTGAGTTACAGCATGGGGCTGCGATTTTTCTCATAGAAAGCAGTTGCTCTTTAGTTCTTACTTCTTACTGATTTTATAGTTCTCTCTCTCTCTGTGTATCTTCAATGTACAGAAGAGGATTTCATTCCCTATACCTGGAGATACTGCTGGTTGTGACTCACCAGCTTGGGTACTAGAAAACAAACTTGCCACCTCTGCTAGAGCAGCAAGTACTATTAAACACTAAGGCATCTTATTTACCTCCAGTTAGTTTTTTAATGGAAAGAATTTTCTAACCTGTCTGGTTTTAATCATAAACTTTTTGTTTAAATGTTTATCCATGAAATCAGTGAAGAAGAGGACCTAAAGTTTGGGTGACAGAATTTTTCATACTTTTAATATGGATTATTCATTAATGGTGTCTCTACATATCTGATAAATAAAAATTAAGCCACCTAGAGTTCAGGGTGGAGAATGAGCATAGTCATGCAAATGGATCAGCTCCCTTCCATACTTGCTATTGTATGCACTGTGTGGCAAACTTTCAGTTATTGTATGTATCAGACACTGTGATTGCTTTCCACTGGATCCTAAAATCATGCATAGTCAAAAGAAAAGTGCTTATTCAGACACTGGTGACCACTAAAACTTTACCCACAAATTAACCATTCTGGGAGCGCCCAACAATTCACCACTTACAGTATAGACTCTCCTCCTCCTTTTTGCAAACTTTAGATATCAACAAATAAGGGTGGACTGAATTTCTTCTTATAAAACAACCACTACTTACTTTTAATCTTGCTTTAATTATACATAGTTTTGATGAAAAAATTTAATATATTTTATTTATATTGAGGAAAGTTCCAAACATACAAAAATTAAATTGAAAAACCAATGCTGAGGCCTTTGTTCTTCCTGCCTTCTCTCACAATGGCCCAGAAACAACAACTTTCTAGCTTGCAAACATTTCTTTGATTCCAATGATAATGAACTTAACTGTTAACAAACACACACCATGAACTATTAACTTACTAATTTCAATTCCATGCTATGGAATACAAAAAAGAACAATTATTAACTCTCTTTTCTTTTGCATTTCTTTGATGTTTCTTTGTTTTGAACCTGACTTCTTAACTTCTTGCAATCTTAGTTACATTGGGAGTATAGTTTAACAACTGACAAAATATTATGGCTTCTCTTAAATTTAGACATCTAACAATTCTAAATGGAGAGCTAATTAACTTCCAGGTTCTCTACCTCTTCCATTGCTCCTCTCCTCCACATCTGTCTGCTGTGCCATGATCATGCCCTGATGGAAATAAAGCTCAGAATAATAATCCACCTCACTAGAAGTCATGGGTACCATGAGGAAATCCCCAAGTAAAATGTCTTTTTTTTTTTTTTTTTTTTGGACTGCTTTTTCCACTAAGAAGTATTGAGCAAGGACCTGTGCTCATGGAGTAACAGTACTTCCTCAATAAGGGAGAGTCCCAGGCACTGGGTATACGCATGTGAGCACAGGTATGTATCTGTGAGGTCAGAAGCATCAGATCACCCAGAGGTGGGGTCACAGGTGGCTCTGAGAATCTTGATATGGATGCAGGGAACCAACTGCAGATCCTGCAAAGAGCAACATATGTTCTTAACTGTTAAGTCATCTTTCCAGCTCCATGAAACTTTTCCTTTATAATACACACTCACTAATTCAGTAAATCATAGCAATCTAGAAGATAGCTGCAGAAAGCTCTTAAGTTGGGTTGTCTACTTTGTGTTTGCTATTGGTTTTGGTTTGGACTATTCTTCTAGTAGCCCATGTCTTAAAATCTCAGTCTTCAGTGAGGTGCTGTTGAAATTTGGTGGTAAGGGCTAAGAATGAAGAGAAGGGACCAAGAATTAGGAAGTTGAGTCCATGGTAGTGAGCCCTTGTAACAATACTAGCCTCTGTCCTGTCCATCATTCTCTCTTTCCTTCACAGATATCTTAGCTTGGGTTTTATTGCTGTGAAGAGACACCATGACCAAGCCAACTTCTTATAATGGTAAACAATTAGTTGGAACTGGCTTATAACTTCATGGTGAGAAGCATGGCACTGTGCAGGCTGAAATGGTACATTAGGAGTCAAGAGTTCAACATCTTGATCTGAGAATAGTCACGAGAACAGTGTCATACTGGGTATAGCTTCAGGTTAGAAGAACTCAATCCGCCCCCCTCCAGTGACACACTTCCTCCAAAAGGCCACATCTACTCCAACAATGAGGCATCTCCTTTAAACCACCACTTAATATGGGTCAAACATTTAAACATATGAGTCTACTGAGGCCAAACTTACTCAAACCACCACACCAGACAGTGTCACAACATCATCTTCACCAATGTGCTGAATAGACACAGGCTCAAAACAGCAGGGCTGAATGAACATGGCCTAAGATATCTAAAAGTATGAGCAAATTAAATCTTCCCTTGTTAGAAGTGGGTTGTCCTCAGTTCAAATAACAGAAAGTTGTCATCTTAACCCTCTGATGAACATTCTTGCTCTCTTAAAGAGCTGTTAAGATTGCCCCGCCTATGTTCTGCTCTAGCCTGTAGTATATTGACCTCCATCCCTCACCTTTCCTTCCTTCATCCTCCCCATCTTTAGGGATTATTTCATTTTTAAAATCTTTTTGTCTTTGTGTATCTCTCTCTCTCTCTCTCTCTCTCTCTCTCTCTCTCTCTCCTCTCTCTCTCTCTCTCTTCTCTCTCTCTCTCTCTCTCCCCCCTCTCTCTGTGTGTGTGTGTGATATTTTCACATCATGTACCCCAATCCCACTCATCTTCTCATCCCTTTGTACTCTCGCTCGACCCCACAACCTCCCCCACAACAGAGGGAAAAGAAAGAAAATCTCATGGTGAAAGCTGTAGTGTGTGACAGTGCAGCCCACAGTGTCTTCTTTCATCTTCACTTCTTTCTTTGCAAGTGTTCATGACAATGGCTAGTTTGTCTGAGTGCAAGTGTCTACCTTCTGCTACTCTGCCAGTACTGGAACTTTAATGGAACTCTTCTTAGATACCTTGTTGTTGCCCTGTGTCATGCAGATCCTGAAGTTTAGACCTATAGAACTGTCCCCTTCCTGAACGCTAGTCATTCACTGATGGGTAGAGGTTGAGGTGGGCCAATTCAATATCCTGAAGCTGGGCCTGAGACATATCTAAACTGGCCAGGCCACTGTCCCACTCATACATCCTTGTTAGCCATTCACCTACAACCCAAAACGTCAGCCAGCTCTACCCTGCCTCACAAGGGAGGTGCAGAGCTCTCTCTGCTGAGTATTGCAGTAAGTGAGAGACATGGCTAATTGTCCCACTCTGATGGCCTCTCTTTCCTGCTATAAGTGTCAAGGGGTGAAGAAGTGGGCATCTCTCCCTTACTCATGTCATTGCATGGCTGACAAGAGGCAGAGCCAACTCTCCCTTGGCTCATCCTAGGGGCCAGTTTGCTTGTGCCCTCCCCACCAGGGTCAACTACTGTGCTGCTCAGATGAGGTTCATAGTCTGCTCTCCAGAATGCTGCCCCTGGTGAGGAGTATGGCATCTCTCCTGCTCTCGTGACCCCAGGGCCAAGTCTCTGCTGGTGCAGGTGGTAAGGGGCCAAAAAGGAGAAGCGTATTTCTTCCTCATCCATTTCACTGGAGATGAGTGGCAGGGCCAGTCCTCCCATGCTCACATCCTCTGAGCTGGTCCACCTACAACTCCTGCAAGGTGAGGGCCCTGCTCTCCCAAATACTGCAGGTGGCTCCAGGTGGCATCAGCTCTACTGACCTCATGCACCCAGGCCAGTTCTCCCATAATGCCCAGATTAGGGGGAGAGCCGGTTCTACACATCAACATGTACCCATTTCACAACCCAGACAGAAAGTCTCTTGATTTTTAAAATTTTCTATATCAGCCACAAAATAAGATAAC
This sequence comes from Mastomys natalensis, assembly GCA_021653895.1. NCBI lineage: Eukaryota > Metazoa > Chordata > Mammalia > Rodentia > Muridae > Mastomys > Mastomys natalensis. Next base: position 522,201 of record JAJTUV010001035.1, read on the forward strand.
TTCTACATCTTTTCCTTTTCACTGCTATGATAAAACACCATGAAGCAACCTATAAAGGGTTTTTTTTTTTTTTTTTAGCTTATGATTCCAGAGGGATTGAGTCTCTTGTGGCAAGGGGTCATGATAGCAGGCAGCAGGCATGATAAATGCAGCAGGAATCTGAGGTTTCACATCCTCAACCACAATACAAAACAGAGAATGAAATGGAAGAAGAGTGAGGCTTTTAACTCTGAAGCCAGACTGTTGATACACATCCTTCAAAAGAGATGCATCCCCTAATCTTCCCCAAGCTGTATTACCAATGGTCCACTAAATGTCTTATCGTCTGTACCTTAGAGAGACATTTCTCATTCAAACCACCACAACTTGATTTTGTTTTTAATGCTTACCTTGAATTTTATTAATCCCAATTTTATAGCAAAAGTCAGTTTTCTTGTTTTTCCTCACACCAGTCAGAATGGCTAAGATTCAAAACACAGGTGACAGCAGATGTTGGCGAGGATGTGGAGAAAGAGGAACACTCCTCCATTGTTGGTGGGATTGCAAGCTGGTACAACCACTATGGAAAGCAGTCTGGCGATACCTCAGAAAATTGAACATAGTGTTACCTGAGGACCCAGCTATACCCCTCCTGGGCATATACCCAGAAGATATTTCAACATGCAACAGGGCCACATGCGCCACTATGTTCATAGCAGCCTTATTTATAATAGCCAGAAGCTGGAAAGAACCCAGATGTCCTTCAACAAAAGAATGGATACAGAAAATGTGGTACATTTACACAATGGAGTACTACTCAGCTATTAAAAACAATGAGCTCATGAAATTCTTAGGCAAATGGATGGAGCTAGAAAATATTATCCTGAGTGAGATGACCCAATCACAAAAGAACACACATGGTATGCACTCACTGATAAGCGGATATTAGTCCAAAAGCACACAATACCTAAGACGCAACGCATAAACCTCGTGAAACTCAAGAAGAAGGAGGAAGACCAAAGTGAGGGTGCTTTTGTCCTTTTTAGAATGAGTATCAAAAGATTCAACCAGAGCTCCTAGGATCTAAACCTCCAGCCTGAGAACAGACAGGGGCAAGCTGTCCTCTGAGAGGCTCTAACCAGCAGCTGACTCAGACAGATACAGACATCCAGAGCCAAACAGTGGATGGAGCTTGAGGACTCTTATAGAAGAATAGGCGGAAGGATTGTGGGCCCTAAGGAGATAGGAACTGCACAGGAAGATCAACAGAGTAAACCAACCTGAACCCTTGGAGCTCTCAGAGACTGAATCACCAACCGTGGAGCATACCTAGTCTACACAGATCTAGCTCCATGGGCTGGACCTAGGCCTCCCTGCACATATGTTGTAAATGTGCAGCTTGGTTTTCATGTAGGTCTCAAACATCTGGAGTGGGGGCTATCCCAAAACATGCAGCCTGTATATGGGGTATGTTCTTCTAGCTGGGTGCCTCATCTGGCCTCAATGGGAGAGGAAGCACCTAGCCTCTCAGAGACTTAAAGTGGCAGGGTGGGGGATACAGGAGGAGGGGGTACTCAGAAAAGAAGAGATGGGGAAGGATTGTGGGAGGGGTGACTGGGACGGGTTATAAAGTGAATAAGCAAAAAAATAAAATTAAAAAAGAAAAAAAAAATCTTGTTTTTAACTTATGTGTATATTTGTTTGCTTGCTTGCTTAGGAATTGTAAGGAGCAGGCCCTTACACAGGACCAACTCCATTTTGTAGTAGGAAACTTGTTAGGACATGTCTGGTACTTGTAAAGACAAGTCTAGAAGTAAAGTTATGCTGTGCTAACCAGCTGTGATGAGGTCAGAGCCCAGTGATAACCAGTGGTGAGTGGTTATCTGCCATGTATGTCAGCAGTAACGCCAAATCCAACATAAAAGAGGAGCTCGACTGGAGCACTTCATCACACTTGTAGCCATGATTAGCCAATGTGATCCTCTGAACAAAGCCTCCTCAGTACCCTGTCATCAAAGAGACAACTGAGAGACCAATGCCTCCAGCTTCTTAGAGGTCAAGCACCCTGCGAGCTCAAATTATCAACTCAACTCAACTATCTGGAAGCCACAGCCTGACCCCACCTTCCTTGACTCCAGACCTGTAACCCGAAACTATCCAAAGGACTCAGGTAGTATAATCCATGAGTGAATGATGTGTTTATTGCTATGCTTACTTCTTTGATAATTAGCAATTTATTATTTGTGCTCATTGTGCATATTGTTAGAGGGAATGCAAAGGAAATGTGGCAGTATCTTGTTGTAACAATTGCCTTAGCATTGGTAATAGTCAATATCTTGTTGTAGCAATAGCCTTAACATTGATGATAATAGAATATTGCTTCCTGTACATCATTAAAAAGTAACTGAATTCCAAAACCTCTGTCTCTCTGGTGTACTCTCTCTTCCCTCTCAAGGAGCTGATGGTCTCACAGTCAAATCCAGTATACGATCCCTGAGTAGAGCAGGACCTGTAGCCCCTCTCCCCTCGGGAGATAACCTCTGCTAATAATTCCCCTTATCAATAGCCTGCTCGTAACAGGTAAGTATATGCCCCGCTGCCCTACTCGAGACAGGAGTGTGGTATGTACACCACTCACTGTATCTGAGTCAAAGGCAAAGAACAACTTTCAAAAGTTGGTTCTTTTCTTCTACCATGTTGGTCCCAGGGGTTAAACTCACCTTGTCAGATTGACTGGCAAACATCATTTCTGCTGAGTCATCTAGCTGGTCCTTCTTCAAAAGTTTTACTCTAAGATTATTTTGAACGTTAATAGCCAGGTGCTCTCAGGATATATGAATAAAATGAACACAGGCCGAAGACTCCTCCTGAATATAAGAATTAGCCTCATACTTCAACTACCATTGGTTTATTTTACTTTATTTTGTCAGTATATTATTGTACCTTGGGGTTTAAACGAGGGAGGGGGGGGAAGGAGTGAATCTCATGTATTAGGCAAGCTTGTTGTTGAGGTTTGGTCATAGCATTGTAATGCTAAATACCGGCCCTCAAGGCCTGGTTGCTTCCAGGAATAAAAGAATCTCCACACATGCAAGTGATGCTATGTAACTTTGTCCCTCAAGTTAGTTCTGATTGGTGAATAAAAATGCCTACAGCCTATAGCTGGTATTAGCATTCTGTTAAACTCCACCTCCAGAGTTACCTGGCAACAGCTAGGTATGCTCCTCCCCAAGCTACCTGACAACAGCCAGGTAGCCCTGCCCACTATTATAAAAAGGGCTGTCTGGCCCCTCCTCTCTCTCTTGCTCTCTTGCTCCTGTGACCCAAGCCTGCAGGTCATACCCGACCCTCTCCCCTTCCCTTCCCCCTCCACGTGCTCTCTCTGCTCTCCCCTCTGCCCTAAATAAATACTCCATTCGTGGACCCCTCTGCCCTGGCGTCTTCTGTTCCAAGCAACTGCGTGATTTTTTAACAAGAATGGTGCCGAAACCCAGGATCAAAGACTTTGGGGATTGTGCTGCTGCAGCGTACTGCAGCGGCCCCGCAGCCCCCTGCTCCCGCAGCTCCAGACGCTATCTACACCGCCATAACCCTGTGCTGTTCCTGCTGCTGCTGACTGCATAAATTTCCATCTCTGCTGCAAACTTCCACCACGTGAGCTGTGCGGGCCCCACATGGTTCTCTGCCACGTGGGCTGGGTATTGGTTCCCAAGAACCATCTCTTGAGCTCAGAGCTAACCCTGTAACCCTGTTCCTCCTGAACCTCCCTCTAGGACGGCTCCCCATGGGAGAGACACTTCCCTTTCCCCTCGAGACCCTAGGCCAGGCCTGGACCGACTGTTCTGTCCCCCCAGTGTGTCTCTCTCAATGGGTTAGCCATTCACGCTTTCTCCCCTTCCTCCTTGTCATTTGCAGCTGTCTGAAATTTGTTCTCTTGGTTTGCCAGAAGCAGCAGTTAGTTTGTCCACAGCTGTCTCCTCCCCACCTTCGCCTCCTCGGCAGCCGGTCTGCCGGTTTGCCTGTTGGGTCTTTACTCTGCTAACCCTGTTCCCTCTAGGATGGCTCCCAGTGGTTGAGACACTTCCCTTTCCCCTCGAGATGCCAGGCCAGGCCTGGATCCACTGTTCTGTATCAGGAGCACCGCCTCCGGTTCTCCACTGTTATCAGGAGCACCGCCTCCAGTTTTAGTTCCCCCAGGGTGTCTCTCCCAATGGGTTAGCCTTTCGTGCTTCTCCCCTTCCTCTCCCCATCATCTGCGCCTGTCTGGGCTTAGTTCTTAGACTTAGTCCCGTCAGTTTGCCTGGAAAGCAGCTGGTCTAAGACCGTGTTTGCTCCCTCCTCCCTTCCATGGTTCTTAGCTCTGCTCTAGGTCTTCTACCAGAGACCCTCTCTCCCTCTCTGCCCGGGACCTATAAATCGACTGCCAGAGGCTCTGGACAGCAAGCAACTTCAGCAGCTAGCAGGAAGTCCCGCCCTGCTGCCGCCAGCGGACCTGATTCCCAGCTCCGGCCAGCAGTTCAATCGATCATTTGCCACTGTTATCAGTTTTATGCTTTTTTCTCGTTCACCGCAGCTGCCAGCCAGACACTGGGCAGCGACTTTCATCACTAACAGGAAGTTCTGCCCTGTTGCCACTATGGCCTCCAGACCTGATTCGCAGCACCCACCAGCCATACCATTTGCCACTGTATCCAGTTTTCTTATTCTGGTTCTAGTCAAACAGTTCTTTGCTAATACAGAAGTGTGCCTTTCCCTGCCTGCACAGCCTGCCAGAGTTACTTAAGGCCAATCTTATGGCTCTCAATTTTGTCAGAAGTCTGTTAATACTAACTGAGTTTATAGCTGACAGAATTCCCAAAGCCTCTAGCAGTTGACCCTAGATGGTTTCAGAAGACTTGAACACTGGACTCCTAGAAGATACAGCCTGGACTGTATGAAAAAGAACGCAGTGAACTAAACTGGATACCTTGAGTCAAATGACTTAGCTAAGTCAAACCGAGGTAAGTCATTTCTCATGTCATGTGTATCCATTCCACAGAGAAAAAGCCCTGCGTCTTCTGCGCCTGAAAGCCAAACTGACTTCACCCAAGAGAGTATGGAAACCATGGGGACTGTTGGCTAGTGGACTCTGTCATTTTTTAAAATAATATAACTGGTAGATTGTTGTTTACTCTTTTTCAGACTTCAGACAGCTAAACTTTCACAGATGTAATCTGTTACCTCATTATCAAACTCAGTTGCCACCAATTAAACGCTTTATATTTCCTCTTCTTGCTATCCCATTGTCCTAAATTACCTGAGTTCTTATGAACTTGCCTGACTGTTTTATTAAACATTCCACTATATGATCCAGCAAAGGTTCATCTTAAAGGCTGCTCGTGTTGTAAACTCATGCTGTTATCTCTTTTGTAAACTTATAAGCTACAAGAAACCCACTGAAATCTACCTCTCGTGGACCAAATAGATGCCATCGAGATAAGTACATCTGCCTAAAGTTCCCACTTACTATCAAAAAGGGTGGGATCTCTCTCGGTTTCAAATGTACATCTTAAAAAAATTTTTTCCCAAGTGTACTTAATCTTATTCCCTACATCTTGTCAAGTCCAGGTACATCCAAGACATCTCCAGAGAAGCAACCTTCAGATGCTCCATCTCCTGCCACACACACAGCTGCTTCCACTGGACCTGTTCCTTCTGGCCTATCTAGATGGCTCCACAGACCCTGGACAGCAGGACCAGACAAACATCCCCCATACCCAGGTTCCCCCTAAAGACACATCGCCCCCAGTGCCAGCAGGAAGTAGCCAGATATCACGATGACCCTATTCCTGCTGCGCCATCACCTCTTTCTCCCCCTTTTTTTTACTTTCTTTTTATAATAATAAGAAGGGAGATATGTTAGCATTCTGTTAAACTCCATCTCCAGAGTTACCTGGCAACAGCTAGGTATGCTCCTCCCCGAAGCTACCTGGCAACAGCCAGGTAGCCCTGCCTACTATTATAAAAAGGGCTGTCTGGCCCCTCCTCTCTCTCTTGCTCTCTTGCTCCTGTGACCCAAGCCTGCAGGTCATACCCGACCCTCTCCCCTTCCCTTCCCCCTCCACGTGGTCATGGCCAGCCTCCACCACCTTCACTTCTCTCTGCTCTCCCTCCCCTCTGCCCTAAATAAATACTCCATTCATGGACCCCTCTGCCCTGGCATCTTCTGTTCCAAGCAGCTGCGCGATTTTTAACAAGAGCTGGGAAGAAGAGAGATAGACTACTTTGGTTATTTGGCCTGGGGAAGCTGGGGAGAGACCATGAGGATGAGAAAGAAGAAGGTGGAGAGAGGAGAGACATGATGGGGTAAGTGAATCATGAAAACATGGCCATGAAGGTTGGTCAATTGGAGTTAAGAGCTTCCCAGATGGAACATGGCAAGTTATAACTCAGGGTTATTGATGAGGAAGTAGACATAAAATCCGAGAGGGTAGATATCTGCCCAGCTTTAGTGCTTTAATGGCTTATTATAAACATAAAAGTCATGTGTCTTTTATCTGGGAACTGAATAACCAAAGATGGGGTAGAAACTCCTGTTTGAGATTAAATATTTTCTACAACACATTGTACCTCTGAGATACAACTCATCTCCTAAAAACACCTTTGAAATGACTGGCTATCTCAAATACTCAATTTTAAGAAAGAGTTTCATGACCAGGTTTGAACTGCTAAAAAAAAAAAAAGACATTTTTCTATATGAGTTCTAATAACCTCTTTATATTTGTCAGTGTTCTAAACAAAATGATCAAATATGTGACATGAATAATGAAAGAAGGAATTGAAAACAAGAGATGATACATTAGTGAGAGTCTAATCTCCAAAGCATCAAAAGTCTAGAATGAAAAAAAGAATGTTAACTCCTAAATAGCTAAGGACACATGCAGACACACCTTGCACATAAAAAGGATGAATTTGAACAATTTATTTCAATATGATACAACCAGGAAGTATACTTTCAGCTCTAATTACCTCCAATATTGAAATATAAATTCAATAAAATTAGTGTTTCTGGAATAGGAAAGTTTTAAATCTATTTGAAGATATATGAGTATCACACACTTCCTTTGAGTTTAAAGAGGAAATGCTCTTAGAAAATGAAGGCAGTTTTAAAGTTCAGTGTGGGGGACACCATAAAAGTCTTCACCAGGAAAATCTTAAGTACTGCTCTGAAGTTCTGAAAATGATATCATAATTATTTTATAATTATAACCCTTAAAGATAAGGGTTTCTATTATATCTCTCATGATTCAAAACTAGTCAAGTGTACATTCTGTTCATGGCCTTGCACAGGCAGGAGAAAACTCATTACAGCTTAGTTTGCAGTTCTCCATTATTCTCAATATTAGGACTTCTGTGCACGTCTGCGCTCTCGCTTTCCTTCTCTGTGAGCTTCATCTCCACAAGTTCAGTTTCCGAAGAGTCCATGTCCCCGGGAAATTGGAATTTCCTGAGAAGTCTTAGAATGAAGAAGGCAGGAAGAAAGCTTGATCCTCTTAGAGCTGCAGGCAATCCAAGGTAAAGGTGCCTATGGAAAACAACTAATCTGTATTAAATCTTAATGTGTTAAGGGAAAGCTAAATTTTTATATTCTTACAGATCATTTATTTTTTCCAAGAAAAGTGTCTGGTGAGAATTATGCCCATGCATTTTGTCTAATCTATTTTGTGTGTTAAAATGTCAGAAAAAAAATTGACCGTGAAACTTTAGATATATTTTCTTCATGTTGGCAATGGCTCATTTCTATTATCAGCCTAACGGTACTGAGGAGCATGATAGAAATACATCTCTAGCCGGGCGGTGGTGGCACAGGCCTTTAATCCTAGCACTTGGGAGACAGAGTCAGGCAGATTTCTGAGTTCGAGGCCAGCCTGGTCTACCGAGTGAGTTCCAGGACAGCCAGGGCTACACAGAGAAACCCTGTCTCTAAAATCAACCCCCCCCCAAAAAAAAAATACATCTCTAGGTGTGTCTATGAGTATGCTTTTAGAAAGGTGTAGCTGACACTGAATTAATTCCACCCATGAATGTAGGAACCATAGGCTCAGCTTACAGCACTAAGTGCTTTCTGAAAGAATGTTCAAGATGACCAGCTTCTTCAAACTTAGCCAGCATGCTTCATCTGCCATTACCACAGACTCTGCCACCATTCTTTGTCTGACATTACCACATATTCTGCCACCATACCTACTCCACCATGATCACCTGTTCTCTGAAATACTAAGTCAAAAAAACTCTAAGTAAGGTTAAAAGACTCTTTTCTGTTTGGTTTGTTCAAATTTTAATCATACATATATAAGGCATCATGAAGTCACTTTTCAAGTTGTCTCTTCTCAGCATTTGTATACTGTTACACCAATGGATTTTTGTGATATTGAAATTCTTTTATGTCTAAAATAAGTCCTATTGGTAATGTCTATATATTAGTAGAGTCAATTTGTTAATTATCATATATACTTTTGCATGTACAATAGTTAATTGATCATATAATTGTTTTTATTATTTTTAATTACTGGTGTTTGTCTAAGTATATGCTCATGAGTTGCGGGAGTTATTTCTACCTGGGAGTTGGAGTAAGAGGAAGTTGTGAGCTTCCTAATGGAGGTTATGGGAATTGAACTCATGTCCTCTGCAAGAGCAGTATGTGTTCTTATCCCCTGATCCATCTCTTTAGCTACTAATTCTTTTCATTTGAGAAGATTTGTTTATGTATGAGAACTGTACAAACTTCCTGAAATGAATTAAGTAATTTTCCCCTTTAACAATTTTTAAAATAACTTGGATACTATTATAAGCATCTGCTCTTTGTATATTTAATAAAATATTTTATTAAACCTTAAGGTTTCTGAATTTACTTGGTTTGGGAAATGTGTATTTTTGACATATACACTTTGAATCCCAGCACTGAGGCAGACATATCTGTGTGAGTTCAAGGCAAGACTGGTCTACAAAGTGAGTTCCAGGACAATGAGGGCTGTACACAGAGAAACCATGTTTTGAAAAAGAAAAAACAAGAAAATAGAAAATGATACTTCTACAGAAAGAAAGCATATATTCTTAGGACTTCAGATGTAATAGTCTAAAAATATAATAATTTTGATGAATAGATAATAGATTTAAAAATATCTTAGTTTATTTTCTTGATACTATTATGAAAGATTTTGTGAAAAACAATTTAAGGAAGAACGGTTAATTTGCTCATAATTCTGGGATATGGTCCCCCATTCTGGGGATGTCAAGGCAACTGGAACTTTTGCACACACACATATGCTGACAAAAGTTGTTGAGTCCTTTCACTTTGTTATGATTGGTACACCAGGCTGGGAATGCAATCTCAGCCATCACCAGCTATAGACACTTTGGACAGCACAAAGGCTCACACTTTTCTCTTCAAGAATTTTTCAGTATAATGCTTATCCAGAAACAGAGCATGATGGAGCCATAGGTACTGATTTGACTGAAGAAGTTTAAGGAGCAAGGATTAGTGTTGCTACGATGTGTCTATATAAAAAAAAAAAAAAAAAAAAAAAAAAAAAAAAAAAAAAACCAAAAAAACAGTTTCTCTGTGGGCTTCTTTGAAAACTGTACCTGAAAGGTGAAGCAAGGTAACAAGAGCCAGAGTCTGTTTCAAGGTCAAGTTGTCATGACACTGGGGGTGGAGCAACAGTGAACCCACCATTCTCTCAGTATGCTGTTAGTGACAGATGCCTGCTTAGCACTGAGGGTGATGGGAACCATGTAAGTAACTGCTTTTAGATCAAGTAGCAGCGTTAAACCACACACAACTGGATGCGCCCACTTCAAATGGTGTGTTCCCTGGTCTTTCCATATGTGAGAGTAATAGCTTCAGCTATTTCTATGCGTGGCAACCTTCTCTCCTCATGACACACTCTCAGTGGGTTTGTACCACAATCGCTCTACTGAGCCAAGTTGTATCCATGAGGCAGCTAACCATAAGTGCAGTGGTGCATCTATGTATTTCCAGAGATTAGACCATCAGATAAATTCAGATAACAGGTCCCTTTTCAATATAGCCCTAGCCACAGCACCTGGAAACTTTTGGGAAATTGCATGGTACTACACAGATTTGAGGTTCTCATCAAGGTAGGCTGCAAAATGCAACTTTCTAGGAGCTAGAATGCCAGAATCCATGCTTCCTGGATGTTCTGGGACTCTGTCATACCAAACCCCTGTGGAAGGGACTCCCTCCTCTCTGTCTATAGATATGAGGTAGTAGAGGCTGAAAGAGTTTTTTCCCATGTACTGCACCATTATCCTATGTATCTGGACTTGGCTGTCTCATTCGTATCTAGCATTCTGCCATACTAGCTAACCTCCATCCAATAAAGAAGTTATACCATCCGTGTGTGTTTTTGAAATTGAAGGCATATATAATCTTATTACTCAAAAAAGTTAGATATGAATGGGGAAATTTTCTATTACAAAAGTTGGTCTCAAAGTTTATCTTTACCTGAAGCTATTTACTTCATATGTCCTGCATGCCCCTAGCTCACCACATTTCAGAGTTCCCCAGTGTACGCATGTTCTGTCTATCAAAGCACCAAAGTAAATAGGTGCAGGAATGCCAGCTGCAATGAAGAGAGAAAAAGACAAAACAAAAATAAATATCAAAAAACAAAATGTAACCAAAGAAAAGGCTCATTGACAGGAATAAGGAAAAAAGAGAAATACGTTATTTTTTCTGGAAGTACTTCAATTCACCTATTTAAAAAAATATACATAACAAATTATGAATCACATGTTCTAAACATACTTTTAGGAATTGTAAGTTAATTGTAAATTTTTAGATCACAATAAATGACAGTTTATATATATAAGATGCTAAGAAACCATTCATGAACTTCATAATCATAAACATCATGTATTTTCTGAAATATTTTCTATTGGTTTTCTGTACACCCAACTAACAAAACCATTTCTTTCCCATCTTATTCTTGAATCTTCTAAAATATGAAAGGTAAAATTAAGTTCAGTTAAGGTCTTTAAAGAAGAGAGAAAACAGTTTTCATCTCTACAGTTACTTCATTCTCAGACAAATTACATGTAGCCAGTTTCAAATACGAAGCTTGTGAAGCTTATTATTTTCAAATACGTGACACTGAAGTTCAGTGTCACATGGGCAGAGAATACCTGTGTTAAATACACTGCAAGGTCATAGGAACTTCCTGGATATGGATAGCTGGAATATTGCAGATCCAGGGACAAGGTTATCTTTACCCCCTTTTATTGATTGTTCCTTGTGCCATCCCTGTCTCAGACCATATATCTGTTTGATTATCCCTTGAAGCTTTGAGGAAGTACTGGCTTAGAAAGTCACTACCTTCCACTCACCCAAACACTAAGAATGCCATCAGATAACATCTGAGCCTAGAGCAGAGAATTGCCTGCCGTGCTGTAATCAACGTACCTAATGTTTCCACAGATATATTTGAGAAATACCTTGTTCATGGATTCTTTTGTTGTCTAACTATAAACAACATAAAACTGTTTTCCTGCTGGAACATATTTGGATAACCATATATTATGGTCACTCATGTTTGATTAGAGAATAAACTCTTATTCCCTTTAAGGTGAGAGTTGCATTTTGTTTTGTCAAGATAATTGTATCTTCTTATTCAGGAAAAAAATTAATTGGCTAGCTAAGCACTTAATATTGATCTGATATGTTGGGAAATTCTTCATACCAAATAGTCTCATGCAAAATGCCTGTAATCCAACTCCAAGTGACTTCTCTTCAGACTTCATACACCTATAAAACACATACATAAATGAATAAAAGTTCTTTGTGCGAATCTATATCTGCCCTAGCATCCTTCCAATGAGAGTGGCCGTTCGTGATTCTAATGGTTACGTTTCTCATCCTTAAGTGAGAACGTTACAGCTCTACCTTTGTAAAATCCACACAGAGGAAGGAGAGTAAGGACTTCTGAAAGCTGGCCTCTGACCTCCCCACATGCAAAGCAGGGCTGAGATCACTAACAGCTAGACACTGTCGGTTAATTTAGATGACTATTTTCCAGGTGACTATGGCCACTACCATGCCATACCTACTATAATGAAACTCAAACTGTGAAACCACAAACCATATACACATTTTTCTCTTAAGTTGTTTGCCAGGCATTTTCTCATGTTGATAAAAAAAATCTAACACATGTCATATAAAAATTCAAAGGACGGTAAATGCAATCCCACAGATAAACAGAGAAAGAATCCATTGAGTATACAATGACAATGCAGAAATTACTTTGTTATTGGATTTAAAATTTTTAAACATTTGTCTCTCCTATGTTGCCTGTGAAAATAAACTTGAGATGGTTCTGAAAACTACACTCAAAGGGACAACTACAAAGCCATAAGGATAAAAATGGAAAAATATTCTGATAAATTAGGGAAGTAGAAGCCCTTTTTACTTTGGTTATTTCCCACCAAATACATCCTTTGATAAGAAAATCATAATATGGACAATTGTTTAGATTTTTATATTGGAAGTGATTCCATGAAAGACTTTAAGAAAGCACCACAGAGTAAATAAATAATGATAGCATCCAAGCAGTACTATCATATTTTCTATCATTTACATTGCAATCATGAAATTCAGCAGGAAAGATGAAGGAAATATGAAAATAATAATTTGAATACACTTTGCCCTCATTACATAATAAAATCACACATTAGGGACTACAAGATGGCCCAATAGGCAAAGTTCCTTGCCAGTAAATTTGACAAATTGATTTCAGTTTTGAAAAACCCAAGTGGTGCAAAATGAACCATCTCCTGGGTGATGTCTTGTCATCTCAATAGGTATGTCATGGCATGCAAACATACACAAACACACTCTCATACACACACATGTACACACACACTCATACACATGCACAAATATGTACATACGCAGTAAGTATTTTAAATAATAATACATTAAATCATCAATTGGCCATGTTTTTTATACCCAATTAGAGAATTGACTTCAGGAAGTAAAATAATTGAAAAATTGAGTGAGGCGTGGAAGTGGGGACAGTTGTGGAATAAACATGAAAGCCTCTCCCCAGAGCATGTTTGGAGGTTCTAACACGAGTTCAGCTGCTTCTATGCTCTTCACCTATGACAATTCTCCTCTATAAGGAAAAGTCCTCCTTGTCAACAAAGCATGCCAGTTTGGAACTGAAGCATCTGGAGTAGCCATATCACCTGAATGTACCTGGCATGTTATGGGAGTGACAGATATCACAGCCAAATGTCCCTCACTTTCAAGAATAACCCTTAAGAACCAGCAACACTTGGTGTATTTTTCTGTCCATGAACTTATGAAATGAAACAAGGCATATACCACATTTCCATTTGGTGACTATAAAAATATAACGTCTTACAATGGAAAATGAATAAAGAAGGACATCTGTGTAGCCTATTCTAGTGAGTGCATATGAGAGGCAGAAGCAGAGGAGAGAAGGAATAAAGGGGAGGGAAGAAAAGGGTGAGCAGACACTAGAGAGGAGAGGAAGAGGAGAGGGGAGGATGGGAGGGGAAGGAAAGGAAGGAAGAGAAGAGAAGAGAAGAGAAGAGAAGAGAAGAGAAGAGAAGAGAAGAGAGAGAGAGAGAGAAGAGCGGAGCGGAGCAGAGCGGAGCAGAGGGAGGAGAGCGGAGGAGAGCAGAGGAGAGTGGAGAAAAGGGGAGGGGAAGGGGGAAGGGAGGGGAAGAGGAAGGGGGAGGGGAAAGGGAGGAAGGGGAGGGGGGAGGGGAGGGGGGGGAGGGGAGGGGAGGGGAGGGAGAGGGAGGAGGGAGAGGGGAGAGGGAGGAGGAGAGAGGAGAGGAGGAGGCATGAGGGGAGAAGAAAGCAGAAGCCATGCAGAAAGAAAGGAGAAAGGAATTTGGAAAAGGATGAGAATGAGGTGTAAAGGGAATGTGGGCAAGGAATCAGAAAAGCACAGGGAAAGGGAAAGTGATAACCTTAGTCCAGTCTATAAGGATAAATTGTATTACACATAAATGAATTACACATCCTGGTTAAGTCAACTTGTTTCTGAATTCCAATGCCAGAAAAGGCACGTTGAACTGTTTTCCCATTTTGGTGGATGTAAAGTTTGCTAGGCTGGAAAAAACATCTGCTAAGAAAATAAACTTTGAAAGTCAGCTGTGCAACTACTTCATTTAATGTTAAAGAGCTGAGAACATATTATTGCATTAATAAGCCTCTGTATTCAACCATATGTGTTACTGCATGAATGTACTCCCTGTTAGACAGTATCTATTATTTTATTCATGTATTTTGTTGAAGGCAGATTGGGTTCAGAATGGTAAGGAAGCCTGGACCATTTACACCAGAGTTTCATACTCTGCCAGTCAGATAGCTGAGCCACAGGAAATGAGTGCTAGGCAACGACTGTCACCTTCAAAAACAAGATGTCATTCATTTAGGCTTAATATATATGGACAGAAATAGGAAAGGAGAGGAAGGAAAACTCCACTAAAGATTAATTTATTGTTAAATTTAGCAATGCTTAGTATAAGAGTCTTGATAAAAGCATCTTAGAGCATTGATGTTCTAGGAACCATTTCAAAGGGACTTCCTTGGAAAAAGAAAAACAAATGATAAAAAAATGTCTAACTGACATCAGTGGGATGTCTCAGGTTGTAAACGTTCTGGCCACAAAGGCTTGATGACCCAAATTCAATCCCCAGGACCTAGGAACAGATATAAAATATTAAAATTAGAAAGCAGCATGCATCTGTAATTCCTGCATCCCCACAGTGAAATAAGAAGAGAAAACAGAAGTTCTTACACCTAAAGGCCAGGTATGCTGGAGAACACAGTCAGCACAGCAGCTGAAATACCAAGAGAGACCCGGCCTCAAATAGAAGGTGAAAGGAGAGGACAGATTCCCCAATATTTTGTTCTGTCCTCCCTGTGTTTTAGAGGCATACAGGAACCACACACACACACACACACACACACACCATATACTTGCATATGCATACACTATCAAGAAGAAATGATAGAAAGATAAATAAAAGAGTTACTTTTTACCTCAGAAAAACCATGTACCCAGGTATGAATGCTAACGCGTAGAAGAGGGAGCAAAATACTGTTATGATTAAGAAGTACTGCAGCTTGTTAGCACACTCGGGGTCTTTGTTACACAGCCCCAGGACTGCAGATGAGTTTCCTGATAACCGAATGCAACTGCAATTTTGAAACACCTGTTAAAAAGAAAACAACAACAACAACAACAAAAAAAAAAAAACAAAAACAAAAACAATGTGCCATTTAAGGAACAAGAGTATTGGACTTATACCTTTAATATTTTTTTACACAGCCAGGTAGTAAGATCCAAAGTGTTGGGTCAGTGATGTGACGCAGAGGAAGAACACTCATCTAGTTTAAATGTGGACCCAAGTTGGGCACAAACACCATAAATAGAAAATACTAAATAAATAAAATTGAGGTTTTTGTTCATCTTGATTTCCATCACTCTTTGTTGTTATTATTGGGTTTTTGTTGTTGTTTTTTTTTTTCTTTGTATCTCAGAATTCAGTCATAAAATATAAAGAGGCAGAGAGGTCAGGGACACCACAAGAAAAGCGACAGAATCAAATGTTCTTGGCTCATATGGGCTGAGACTGAACTGCTAACCAAAGAGCATTAATAGAATGACCTAGGCCCCTGCACTTACATAACAGTTGTGCAGCTGGGAATTCATGTGGCACTCCTAAGGCAGGGGCAGAGGATATATCTGACTACATTGCTTGCCGTTTGTCTCTTTTCTACTAACTGTGCTGCCTTATCCAGTCTCAATACAAGAAAATGTTCCTAGTCTTGTTGCAAATAGTTATGTGAAGGCTGATTGACATCCATAGGAGGCCTCCGCTTTTCTAAGGAGGGCAGGAGGAATGACTGGGGGAGGAGGTAAAGGGGGGCACTGAGAGGAGAGGGGGGAGGGAAAACTGCAATTTGGAATGTAAAGTAAAATAATTACCTTAATAAAAATATACATAAAGAAGTACAGTGTTTTAGATATTATTTATATTCTAAAATACATGGAATAAATTTACAAAAATTCAATTATCCTTAATGCACACTTCATATTTTTACATTTATTTGGTTGGATGTATTTTCTCATAGATGTGTGTGTGGTGTGTGGGGTGTGTGTGTGTGTGTGTGTGTATGTCTATGCATGCATATACATGTGAGTATCTATGTATGGATATGTGTTTACCATGGCATTCAAGTAGAAGTCATGGAATAAGTTATAAGATTTATTTCTCTTCTTATACAATATGGGTACCAGCATATAATTCTGGTTGTAAAGCTTAGTGGCAAATGCCTTTACACACTGAGCCAACTTTAGAGTCTATGCACTTTTTTCTGATTTTTTGTAACAGGATTTTTCTGTATAGCCTTGGCTGTCCTGGAATTCACTCTGTAGACCAGGCTGGTCTCAAACTCTGAGATCCTCCTGCCTCTGCTTTTTGAGTGCTGGGATTAAAGGAATATGTCATCACCATCTGGCAAATTTTAGAAAGTAAATAAGTATGACTTTGTATTATTTGGACATTAGTATTAAGTGCTAAAACAAAATGTATTTCAGAATACTAGTGGAATAATTAGCTGCTCACTAATAAACAAAGGCATGTTGCCAAGGAATTTATTTAAAAAATAAAAGTCAGTACTTTCCATTGTTCTATTTACAGGTATGATTAAAAATCAAAGTTTACGTTTCATTTTGATTACCAACCATCTCTAAGTATTACAACATTTGACATCAAGAAAAATATGTGACTTTATCATATTAAACTGCCATAATGAGGTTTGGAGAGACGTAACAGTCAGCAACAACCTGCACAAGCATGAGGACCTGAGTTCTCATCCCAGCACACATGTGAAAGATGCATGAATAGAGGAAGTGCTTGCAACCCTGGATCTGAAGGTGGGAACAGGTGACTCCCTGGGGTTCACTTGCTAGGCAGCCTAACAGAATCAGAAAGTTTCTGACCAGTGACATCCTGTCTCAGAGGCACAAAGTACATGGACCTGAGAGTCAACAGGTAAGGTTGACTTCTGGCCTCCATATGCACATGTTCCTGCATACTACACACCTAAAAACACAATAAATAAATAACTAAATTAATAATAATAAAATAGTTGACCAAAAGCCCCATGATATGAAAAGTTTTCTGTTGACCTCAACTACACAGCAAGTCTGAGGCCATCCCAAGACTCACTAGACCCTATCACAACAAAGGGAAAATTCTGTCCTGAGTGATTTAAATTTTTAACTTTAATGTTAATTTCTGTGTAAATGTCTGTATCTATGTGTATATAAGCAAGTACATGTGGATATCTGAGAAAGACAGAAGAGAGTGACAGATGACCTGGATCTGGAGTTGTGACCTTCCTCATGTGGGTACTGGAAACTAAACATGTCTTCTGAAAGAGCAACAAGTGCTCTTCATAGCAGAACTATCTCTCCAAACCAACCAGAGCATTTTAACACAACTCATTTGACTAATGATCTCTACTTCTTTGCAATTACAAAATAATGCTCAGACTTTGTCAAGGTTTTTTATAACATCTAAGAATTTTAAGATTACTTATGTGTATACAAAATAAAATGAGTTGTTCACAGAAAAAAAATATAAATCTATTTTATCTATTTTGAGCATGACTAATTTTTTTTAAGTAAATGTAGGCTTAGTTCATAGCACATGAAGTGCAGAAACATCAGCCCAAACACTGAAAGGATTCTTACCATGTTGATTCCTGTTCCAACAGATTCCTCACAGCCTGCGAGGCAAGGAGACATGTATGCTAGGCCATTGTCCCCACACACTGGATCCCATGTTTTTGTTAAGCAGTTACACCTTGTGTTGCAGTCAGCAAGGAACTTATTCTCCATATCAAAAGACTGCTGAATGCTGAAATAATTTAAAATGATGTCACAGATACAGAAAACCCAAACAAGCACTTTTTCTTCCTTTCATCCCAGCATGCTGCATTCAGATGCACAAAACCAAAATGGGAAGGGATGGATGGATAGAGGAAGGAAGGCAAGAAGAGAGGTAGGAAAGAGGAAGGAAGGGATGAATGGAGGGAGGGAAGGAGAGAGGAAAGGAGAGAGAGAGAGGGGGGGGAGATTTCATTTTCTCCCCCCCAGAACAGAAACAGGAATCATACAAATGTCAAATTGTTATATCCTGGGTTTTTGGCACACAAGTTATCTTCTCTACTGGTCCCATGACTGCTTTTGTCACTTACTTCAGAACCTTAAGTGCCTACTCAGTGGGAAAGTACTGTGCTGTCAGAGCTAAAATGTAGCTCTCGTTAATCTACATGATGGGAAATAGCGAAAGAGGGTTGTCTTGAAGAAAATCTGCAATTTCCATTTATTAGATAGATGCTACATTCTGCCCCTGCAAACAGGGGTTTGACTAACCAGACATGAACTTCAGAGATACAAAGTGCTCAGCACTCACAATAGGATTAAAAGACATTAAGGCAGGAGTCTAGAGGCTGAATTCAAATCCTGTCCCTCGAATACAGTGTAAAGTCAGCATGACTGGAAATGAACTCGGTATGTACAGTTCTAATTGGTGATGTTGAAGCCTCTTTCTATATAGTCAATAATGTCCCCCTGAGTTTCAATCTCTATATTTACAGATGAATAGAAAAATTCTTATCTTAAAAAGAGATTCAAATTTGGTGACACATATTAGTTATGATTTACATTTGAAATTATTCATACCTTTCAATTCTTAAGAATTTTTAAACAAATTTTACTGTTAATCTCTGTCTCATGGGTTTGTGTGTGTATGTGTGCATGTGAACATGCACTTGTGCATAGACACATGTGTACAACAGCATGTATATGGAGGTCTGAATATAACCTTCCATCTTGTTAGATGTTAGAGACATTCCGTGCTATTCACTGCTGAAAATGCCAGACTAGCAGGTCCAGGAAATTTGAGTATTTTTCTGCCTAGGCTATTCAGCTTACAATAGGAGTGCTGCTATTACAAATAGCCAACCATGTCAAGCTTTATATGGGTTCTGAGCACCTGATCTCAGGACTTCCTGCATGCCCAGCAAGCATTTTACAACTGCATTGTCTCCTCAGCCCTTTGAAGAGAATCTCCAAGTGTATGCTTTACTTCATTTTAATGGATTGGTTGATTATATAACTGTGTTTAAACTAAGTTTTTAATTTCCAAGGCTAATACAAAATATGGACAGGCAACACTTGAAGTATAAAATCTAAGACTTACAGAGTACATAAGATATAAGTACACCAGGGAGGTTATGGTTGTGTGTGTGTGTGTGTGTGTGTGTGTATTGACTTAGCTTCAATAATTATTATTAGATTCAATTATGCTAAATTTGAGTCCATTGTAGAGACTTATGAAGGATCGCAGACTATACACTCAACTTTTACAATTCTCTGTTTATGGTAGAATAATATACATGTATAATTTAGGCTACAAAGTCTAGGTTATTTTTTGCTATCACACCTTAAAGTAGACTAGGAAATCACCATGGCATACTACATATATAAATACAGAATCATAAATTTATTCACTTGTGGTTCCTATACATCTTTAATAAGCATATAACTTCCATGGGAAAGAAGCTACAAAATAACCATGGATCATTACCCTTAGGTTGTAATAAAATCACCTGGTCATATATAACCTATGGAGAAAGTGGACTACTACTTGTAAAACTGCTATGATATTCATAAGGAAACAACATACCCTTGATAAGAGGTAGTTAGGCCAGCAATTGGAATGTTATCACAGGTTAGCATCAAGTTGCAGAGGGATAGAAGGCACTCAGACATGGATAGGAAAAACGCTACGAATGCAGCTTTCTTGATAGCAATCTTGAACTTCTTCATAACAAAACCACTAATTAAATATCCAACACATACTGATGGTAAGGTATGAATACCTATAAGTGTAAGTAAAATAGTATTTTATAAAAAACAGGAGAAAAATAAATACGTTATTAATTTGTCTAATACATCTTACATAAGAAACTATTTAGTTCAAAAAAAAAAAAGAAGCTATTTAGTTCTTATATTTACTTCTGAGATTCAGGGATTGTAACTCCTATTCCCTCACAAATTACATAAAAAGAGGTTTTCCAATGCCCCAATAAAGTCATTGTAAAAACACTATTAGCATTTATTTAGTCATTTGCAGAACGTTATAAAGATTTTATAAGCATAACACACAAACACACACACATACATGCATGTGATATATGTATATATTAAATATTTTGCATATTTCTTTCTACTCTGTTTATTGGGAATTTGATTCCGATTCAGCGCCAGGTGATTCTGCAGGATGCTGAGGTGAGCATGGTTACCAAGTGTAGAGCATTTTGTGTAATGTATTTTGCCCAGCGTTGTTCATCCTGGCTCTCTTTTCACAGCTAAAAATCAAAGGGGAAAAAGAAAAGGAAAAAGAAGGAGAAATTCCTGGCTAAGTTGTGCTCATACAACACCAGCCCCAGACTTGGAAGAATTTAACCATCCTTTGTAGCTCCTGCCACTGCATTTAATTTTATACATCTGAAGATGAGGACTAGATCTGGATTTTTCAGAGCACCCTAGATAATGTGGGTGCTAGCAGTCTGTGACAGCCAGTTTTTAAGGGTAAAGTAGGATCTCTAGGTTTAGTGTACTAAGAAGAAAAGCAGAGAGCTGTAGCACACACTCTTCAGATCACCAAGCAATTGAGTTAGAAGTAACATGGAGAACTGAAGCCCAGAACTGAAATCTGGGAGTGAGATTAAGAATCCCAGTGAGCTAACTCTGTATTCCTCTCTGAATTAGCATATTCCCTGTCTAAAAATTGACTGACAGGAGCTACCTCCCAAGAGTTCCATAACTCTGATTTCCATTCAAATTGGAGAGACAACTAGAGGATATTTCTGGATTATTTATTTCCCTGCCGTGCCTTAATTTCCCTGGATATTGAGAAAGGAAATTTATAAGAATATCCTAAAAGGTTTTAAATACATTTTGATCTACTAGTCATGTTATTTTTACCATTTATCATGTCCTTAGAATGCTATTTAAGCATGTCCTTCTGGGAGGGGAAGTGCTACCAAGCAAATAATGAAACTACATACCAATGAGGAAGATTGCCTCTGCAGTGGATTTTCCATAATGATGTTCCAGGTACTTAGGCTTGAAAGTAAAAATACTGATGAATCCACTTATCTGGAGCACACTTGTAAGGACACAAAGCATGTAAATGGGATTGCAGGAGAGTCTCTTCATGAAAAGAAAGAAATCTGAAACAGAAGAGTGTCAAAACAGTCAAGTCAACCTGGCCTTGCATGTCATATCTAGTGCTCCCCTAAAATTTTCTCACAGATTCTGTGCTGTGACACAAATTCATTTGATAGATCTTTACCCCTTTGGGGCTAAAGTTCTAGAACATTGTTTCAGTCAAATCTAGAAGTTAGCGACACAACAGGCTATGTATGAACCAGAATACAATTGTGCCACCAAGCAAAACTATAAGGAGATGGAATCAAGTCTGTGGCCACTCCCTGTTTTATTGTTCTCTCTGCATCTTCTATCAATATCCTGATTTCACTAAAGAGTGATGAGTCTGTTTTCTGGCATCAGCAAGGAACTCACTTTGATGATGTTTGAGTCCAGACACTGAAGCTATCATAAAAACGCAAGAATGGATAAGCTAAAAACTGGGGAATGCTCCAGGAATCATGCAGAAGCCCAGACAACCTGAGCATCTCTGCAGAGCTTCACAGCATGTCATGCATTAGAACACCTAGTGATAACCAGAAACATTTCAACATGAAGGTCTCACTGTAAGGAATTCTGATTCAGCTGGTATATATGAAGTACTTTCGAAATGACTGAACCAAAAATTTTCCATGTTTAAGAAGCTGAGAGTCAGGTTTAAAGCCTTTCCCTAGGAAATGGACTGAATGTAACTGAATATAATTTGGGTGAAATTTATACTTATTAGTTTCATTCCTTTTCATGTCTTCATATTAAAGGCCTTATTTTCTAATTATATAGTATCCTTAATAAATTGCCTGTGATTTAATTGAGAGAATAGTATCAAAAAGAGACCATTTAGAAGTGGGGGCAGAACAGTTTTATAAAAGCAAAGGAACTCTATGGTAAATCGATTTATGAGTGAGATGTGCAGTCAAGCTTTCCAGGTGGAACTTTTGAATTCAAATTTATGTAAAACATTCCTTTTCTGTCTAAATAAACTTCCAGATGTTCTAAGTTAATATCGTAGCCTTATTTGGTAGCTCTTTCCTTGTTTTGAAATTTAAGTTGAGTGCGGGCAGATTAAAAGTCTCCCAGAACAGTGTATTGCCTTTTGGGAGATATCCTTACATAATTATAATTCTAAAATGTTCAAACATGTGCACTGTCTCCGTAGGCATGGACTGTAGTGTTTAACAGCATGTGACATAGTGCTGGAGGCCTTATTTGTGAAGGAGGAAATAGCAATGTCCCCATTAAAGTGCTCTCCACAGTAGTCTGTGCCAGAACAACACAGAAGCCCGGGAATATAATGCACTCTTACCCTCATTTGATAGGTAAAGCACTGGCCTCTCCCTTCCTCCAACTATATGACTTTCAACAAACTCTGATCTCTTGAGAACACTCACTGCACAGGCCTCAACACACACAGTTATGGCAGTAGAGTTAAGTTTTAAGAATGTACACTGTTGGGCTGGTGAGATGACTCATTGTTTAAGACCACTGACTGCTCTTCAGGAAGGTCATGAGTTCAAATTCCAGCAACCACATGGTGGCTCACAACCATCCATGATGAGATTGATGCCCTCATATGGGTCTATGAAGACAGCAACATGCGACTTTGGGCTGGAGCAAGCAACCCGGAGCAAGCAGGGTCTAGGGCAAGAGGGAGAAGAGAAGGGAAAAAGAAGAAAAGAAAAAAAAAGAATGTGCATTGTTGAACATTCTGCTCCCCACCTTAGTTTCTCACAGAAGTATCTCTGCTCTGCATCATTGATTGGTAATGTCCCTGCTTGTTGTAAAACACTCTGTTCTAAGGGAGCATTGTCCTGTAATCTATCACACACCTTCCAATATAGAGGATTATGTCACCTATCATGTTTTCTCTTTCAGCCCTGACTTCCAGGATGCTCACAGCTAAACTTACATTTTTTTTTATTAAATAGATTTTTTTAGTATTTAGCTTTAGCTTGGATTTCTGGCTACGTGTATTTTATTTTTACTTACACCAATATTTTCTGTAAAATGGGATTTTCAGACAGATGGAAAATATATTTGTTCATTGATTGTGAATATCGACTTCAATTTTTCACAAGGTCTAACCTAAGGTAAGTCAGGTTCCCTACCAGATCAGTTATTTTCAAGTGGTAACTCTGGAAGAAGTTTATCATATTTAAGTAGGGACAATTAGTTACAAACTATCTCAACTCAGCACAAGTGATGACTGCCAACTACCCACAGACCCATCTAAACCAGAGTTTAAAATTTTCCTGTTTGCCTTTAGTAAATCCTCTGTTTTCTTCGTTGGCTTTTTCTCTGTGTTTCTCTTCTTTGTCGTTTTTAGTTTCATCTGACTTATCCTCTGGTCCTTCCTTTGGGAGTGTTTTGGAAAGAAGAAAAAGTGTATGCCAATCAAGATATTCAATCCTCCACAGACCAAAAAACCAATCCACCAAGCACTGACCCAGCGTGTATCCCTGGGAGTTATGGTCAGGTCATCTGTAAAGAAATATAGATATTGTATTAGCTTACATTATTCTTTCTTGTGTAAACTGTAGAAAATTATTACACATCATGATTCCATCTGAACATAGACTTTGTATATATCACTTGTTCTTGTTCTTGTTTGGACCTTGAACTTGTAATCCTCTGCCTCTACTTCGTAGATCTGGGATTACTGGCATCTCCATCCCCACTGAGATAATTCAGAACTTAAGGAAAAAAAGTGTCTAAGGTTGATTAATTGAGCAAAGTTAAAACTAAAAGAAGAGGTTCTGGAGTACTACGTGGAGAAATATTTAAAACTACATTTCAAAAAGATTTAAGCAACAGTTGAGACACATTTAAGCAACTACCTTAAACCTGATGTAGTCTCAAAACATCACGGTGAATGAGGAAGGAGGCTGGAGTGACAGTTAAGTGGCTAAAGAGTTATTGTTGAACTTAAAAAGGTCATGAGTTCTATTCCCAGAACTCACATGAAATCTCACAATTCCTGTAACTATGATTTCAGGAGTTCTGACACCCTGACACCCTCTTCTGACCTAGCAGGTACCAACACCCACAGTGAACACACACACACACACACATTACACACACACACATTCAGATAATAAGATAAAATACATGTTATCCAATTATTATTTTCATTTTGTTTATTCATTAAAACTTAACTAATTTTACCTAGCAGTTGGTGATATATTTTCCAGTAGTAAATGAGTATTTTCACTTGTCATGAGAAACCTTTATAATTTGTTACTCATCATGTAACTAAAAGATATTTTGTTATCCATACTGACTGTCTCATTGAATAAAATAAAAAAAAAACTATGTAAGAAAAATTTTAAAACCAATAGTGTCAGGAGGCATAATGGGACAAGCTAATAACTAGCAGGTGATCATCCTGAAATGACTTGCCTTGTATTATTATATAATCTGTGACAAGTGAGACCTTATCAGCAAGTCTGTAAGGGCCTTATTTTAGGAAAGATTCCTGCTATTAATATGCCTTTCTATTATTATTAAACATATGTAACAATCACTAAGCAATAGCACACCCTTTTGGAGCAGATCTCTGCAGATCCACAAAGATGTACTGTCTTGTGGTGATGTTATATAGACAAATAGATTACTTCTTAATTCTTAATGATGATCCTAAAAGAATTCCTAAAATTGTATCAATGATTATTAAGCTCTTTCATATTGGGACTGCTATTACGTCCCTTTCTGATAGTCACAACTGCAATGAGAACTCAGCCAGTCTCCTGAGTCTCATCAGTCAATTACCCTTAGATAGTAACCAGACTTTCTCCTGCTCAGAGCACATTCCAAGAGGTTGTAAAACAATTAACCAAAGGTCACTAAAGGGGAACTAATGATTTATTATAGGTGCTAGGACAGAAGATAAAATATTGCCTGGGTTTATCTATACAAAACTTCACTAATTTCTTAGTTATAGTTTTACACCTTCAGTGAACCTGTGGAGATAGACAGGTGATGGATGTTTTGCCAGATAATTCCTCTTAATGGATATGCATGTAAACATTGTGAGCTGTAAACTTCTATTTCAATTTATGATTTGATTTTTGGTGTGAACTTGTGATGAGCTTTGTAACATGTGATCATGCATTCTGAAAGATGTATAAGAACTGAGGACAAAGAGATGAGAGGGAGATACATTGGAAAGATTAGAATAGAATTTTTTGCCTTTCCCCTCTTAGAGTAGTAGATAGAATAGAATTTTTTCCCTTTTCCCAGATAGGAGCTTTCCTTTTCCCCACCTTAGGACCTTTCTACTTTTCCCCTTAGATAGCTTTCATAGGAAAACTTTTTACACTTAGTAATAAACTCTATAATAACTTCTCTAAGTGTCTTTTCTTCCTGCGACCTCAGACTAGCAGACATAAGTTAGAGCCCAGCAGTTCCTGCTGAGACAGAACAAAGACCATTTACTTAATCTTTTGCTGTTTTTAGGATGAGATGGTAAGTGCCAGAAACTGTAGTTTCTGGCCTCAGAGTAACACAGAAGGAAAGTGCTACAGTAGCATAATAAGTAAACTTTTCTAGCATAGATAAGTAAACTTTTATTAAACAGCAACCCTAAATATCTCTTAAGACCAAGTCTTACTCCCACCAACACTCTTCCCCCTCCGCTGCCTCAAGAAAAACCAACAAGAACAAGAAAGAAGACCACCCTCTTGTTTCATCTTTGGAGTTACTCCAGTTGTGGTGACACAGCCACTAGGCAAGAATTGCCTCTTTTCATCTACAGACAAAATACTGTCCAGAAAAGGACACACTTGCAGAAAAGTCGACTGATTATATCTGCCAAGACAGAGTAATCAGCCCTTAAAAATTCTGCATTACTAGGTCTGTCAGATGATCCTGGGCCAGAAGGCTAAAGACCAGAATCCCAACGTTTTGAAGTAAGGAACTGTCCAGGTGTTCAGTGGTCTATATAAATTAGCTAAGTTTTGGAAGCCATGCTTTGTGCTTCCCATATCTTCAGTTAATTCAGTCATTATGGATTTCTGATGAGGTTGAAGACTTATAGTCTCACAGCCAACGCAGGCTATTTACTTTGAGAGGATAGCTTTCAGATGGCATTAATTTTAAAGACAGGACATAAGCCAGATTCAGAACTAAGCCTTTTAGTTAAGAGAGATAGCAGAGGTTCTATTTAGTTAACAAAAATGATAGACTAGGTATTAGGTTTGTCTTACACAATTACAACATGGTAATATAGTTTGTGCTCAATATAACTGAGAGAAAAGAGCCTTTTAATTGGACAAAAAGGGGGAAATATTGTGGATAGCCTCAGCCTTGTATTTTGATCCTAGTTCCCAGTGGATAGCCCCAGCCTTGTATTTTGATCCTAGTTTCACTTTCCTGGGAGGGGCTACAGAGGATGATTGAATCTGTACACAGATGACGTCTTGTGAACCTTCTATCCAATTAAAACTTGTAAAATAAAGGCTAAAGCCAGTGATTGGGCAGTAGAAGGGGAGGTGGAGAAAAAGGCTTAGGGGAGGAGAGAGTGAGAGGAATTCGATATAAAAGGAGGAAGAAACAGAAGGAGAAGCAGGAGGAAGTTGAAGCAAAAGGAAGCCGGCAGTAGAAGGAAGCCAAAGATGGAGGAGCCAGAGGTAGCAGGACAAGCACATTCCCTGGATGAACCACAAGTTATAAGGGATCTCACAGCCGAGGATTAGAGTAGTGTAGTGGTAAATCTGCCCAATCAAGGCATGTAATTTATAACAATAATTATTGAGTTGTGTCTTCCTTTACTGGTTTCATTCAGATAGGAGATTTACCGCGACAAATTTGGCAGTTTAAATAATTTCTTCTGCTACAAATAGTATGGCTGAAATATGATAGAGGAATGAAGAATTTTGAATCAGAATGTGGCATTTCACCCTTACCTCTGCTACCATTGGGTCTACCATCTATAAGTGGTGATAATTTGCTTATGATAATTAACTGATCCAAAGACACATTGGTATAGCACTCCAGAGTGTTCTCTCATACTCTGGAGACTGGACTTTATAAATAAAATTCATTGTGTTACCTGTATCCACAGACCCTGTGTCTACATAAATGGTTGCACAGAAAGATGCCAACCAAAGTCCAATTATTGGGCCAATAATCTTTCCAACTTCTAAAATCCCTGGAAGCAAACAAAGGCAGGTCATTACATAGTCAGATTTCTTCCCCTTAGTTTATAGATCTGGACATCAAATCTGAGCTACGTATCTCACATGTTTTAGTATATTCAACATACAGAGAAATTAAGCCTGATATATATACATAAATACATACATATATGTAATGCACATATATATGTTAAATGTACATGCATTGGTTCTTGTAAATACTAAGAAGCTCTAATAGTTTTAATATAGGGTGTTCCCCCCATCTCTTACAGACTTGTTTCCCAGGGGCTACCACTGGAGTATGATGGAACAATACCTCTTCTTATTATATTTGCTTCCAGTCAAAAGATAAATGGTTTTACTTCATGCACATTTCCACCATAATGAGCTTCCTCATGGTAGGCCTCCAAACCACACAGTCCAGTGAAATAGACCCAAAGCCCAAAGATGGGAGCCAAATGAATCCTTTTTCTTCACAAACCATTAACTTGGGTATTTATTAAAGTGAAAGAAAGATGACTGGCACAGAAACATCATTACTTAAAGCAACATTTCAAATTCTCTTTTATGCTGAGATAAGGGCATTAGCTTTCATTGTCAACTTGACACAACCTAGAATTACCTGAAAGGAAAGTCTTAAGGTTGTTTTTGTTGCCTCAGATGTGGAGATGCAAGATGTTCTAAGACTCACTGGCTGATTCAGTTCAGTTGTTATGCCCTTCACTCCTGACTTACTCAAACAGGGTTCTCTTGGCTTCTGATGAATTACTCTGCCTGGCCTCAAACTATTTCGGACAATATGTTTTGGTTGTTGTTTTTGGTATTTTTAATTATTTTATTTATTTGGGGCCCAATTATTGACCATAATCCTACCCTTGTAGAGTTTTTTGCCCTCCTCCCCACTCTGTGTGCACCCCCAGGGTATCCTCCTACCCTGGGGCATCAAGCCTCTACAGGATTAGGCAGATCCTCTCCTACTGAGTCCAGACAAGGCAACCTTCTCCTGCATGTGTTATAAGGGCCTCAGACTAGTCCTAGAAGCCTCCTCCATCCCAAGTCACTGAAACTTCCTAGAGATCACTGCTCACTGCCCACGTTTTCTATCCCTGCACCCTACCACCAACACCCACCCCCCACCAGCAGCTGCAGATTTCCATTGATTCTTCTGGACATCTCTCCTGTTTCACCCCAAACTTGATCCGGTCCCCCTACTCCCATCCCCTTCTCCTCTCCCACCAACGTCCCTCCTCTCTCTCGCCTCTCACGACTATTTTATTCCTTCTTCTCAGTGGGATTTAAGCATCCTCACTTAGGCCTTCCTTCTTGTTTAATTTCTTTAGGTCTGTGTGATGTATCACAGGTGGTCTTTACTTTTTGACTAATATCTACTTATCAATAAGTACATATCATGCATGTCCTTTTGGGTCTCGGCTACTTCACTCAGGATGATTTTCTAGTTCCATTCATTTGCCTGCAAAATTCATGATGATCTCATTTTTCATAGCTGACTAGAATTCCACTGTGTAAATGAACCACATTTTCTGTATATATTCTTCAGTTCAAGGACATCAGGATTGCTTAAAGTTTCTGGCTATTATGAATAAGGCTTTTAT
Organism: Mastomys natalensis; assembly: GCA_021653895.1. Taxonomy (NCBI): domain Eukaryota; kingdom Metazoa; phylum Chordata; class Mammalia; order Rodentia; family Muridae; genus Mastomys; species Mastomys natalensis. The sequence goes on from JAJTUV010001035.1 coordinate 551,253, forward strand.
GAACATAGTGGAATATGTGTCCTTGTGGTATGGTAGGGCATCTTTTTGGTATATGCCCAAGAGCAGTATACCTGGATCTTCAGGTTTGCAACCCCACCAGCAATGGAGGAGTGTTCCCCTTTCTGCACATCTTCGACCGCATGTGCTGTTGCTTGAATTTTTAGTCTTAGCCATTCTGATTGGTGTAAGGTAGAGTTGTTTTAATTTACATTTCCCTAATGACTAAGGATGTTGAACATGTCTTTAGGTCTTAAATCAGCCATTCAAGATTCCTCTGTTGAGAATTCTCTGTTTATCTCTGTAACCCATGTTTTAATTGGGTTATTTGGTATTTTAGAATCTGACTTAATGAGTCCTTTATATATTTTAGATATTAACACTCTGTCAGATGTAGAGTTACTAAAGATCTTTTCCCAATCTGTGTATTATTGTTTTATCCTATTGACAGTGTCTTTTTGCCTTACAGAAGCTTTTCAGTTTGAAGAGTTTCCATTTATCAATTGCTGATCTTAGAGCCTTAATCATTAGAGTTCTGCTCAGGACATTTACTCCTGTGCCAATGTGTTTAAGGGTATTTCCCACATTCTCTTGTATTAAATTCAATGTATCCACTTGAGCTTCAGCTTTGTACAGGGTGATAAATATGAATCACCTTGTAGATAAATATGAATCTACCAGTTAGACTGCCAGTTAGACCAGAATCATTTGTTGAAAATGTGTTCATTTTTTTCCTACTATATGTTTTTAGGTTCTTTGTCGAACATCAAGTATCCATATGTATGTGACTTTATTTCTGGTTCTTCATTTCTATTCCATTGATCACCCTGTTTGTTTCAATACTAATATCATGTGGGTTTTTTTTAATAGATATTGCTGTTTAGTACAGCTGGGAAATCATATATGGTAATTTCTAAAGAAGTTCCGTTATTATTCAGAATTTGTTGGACTATTCTGGATTTTATGTTTTTCCATATGAAGTTGAGAATTGCTCTTTCAATGTCTGTGAAGAATTGTGTTGGTATTTTGATGGGAATTGCATTGAATCAGTAGATTGCATGTAGCAATTAATTTTCACTATTAATACTACCTATCCATGAGCATGGAAGATCTTTAGATCTTCTGAGGTTTTCTTCCATTTCTTTCTTCATGGACTAGAAGTTCTTGTCATACAAATCTTTCTCTTGCTTTGTTAGAATTACACTAAGATATTTTATATTATTTGTGGCTATTGTGTTGTTTCCCTAATTTCTATCTCAGCCCATTTATCATTTCTATAAAGGAGGGCTGCTGATTTCTTTGAGGTAATTTTATATTCAGCCACTTTGCTGAATTTATCAGCTATAGGAGTTCTCTGGTACAATGTTTGGGTATTATGATCCTCAAATAGTGACACCTTGAATTCTTTATATTTTGTATCCCATTGTTCTTTTTTGGTTTCTTATTGCTCTAGCTAGGACTTCAAGTACTAGCTAGAGCAATAAGAAACCAAAAAAGAATAGACAAGAAGAGAGTAGGTAACCATATCTTCTCCCTGATTTTAGTGGCATTGCATCAATTTTCTCACCATTTAATATGATGTTGGCTATTGGCTTTCTATATATTGCTTTTATTATTCCTAGGCATGTGCTTTGAATTCCTGATCTTTGTAATATTTTTATCATGAAGGGGTGTTGAATTTTGTTGAAGTCTTTTTCAGCATCTACTGAGCTGATCATGTGATTTTTTTCCTTTGAAGTTATTTACATAATGAATAATGTTGATTAATTTATGTATACTGAACCATCCTTGCATCCCCAGAATGAAGCATACTTGATTCTGGTGAATGATGTTTAGATGTGTTCCTGGTATTAGTTTACAAGAATTTTATTGAGTAATGTGTGTAGATGTTCATAAGCCAAAGTGGTCTGTTCTCTTTCTTGGTTGTGTCTTTGTGGGTTTAGGTAACAGGGTAACTGTGGCCTCATAGAATGAATTGGGTAGTCTTCAATCTGTTTCTATTTTGTGGAATAGTTTGAAGAGAATTGGTGTGAGCTCTTTTTTGACAGTCTGGTAGAACTTTGGCACTAAAATCATCTGCAGCTAGGTTTTTTCTTGTTGTTTGGTTGGTTGGGTTGTTTTGGGAGGATTTTTGGTTTGTTTGATTGTTTGTTTGTTTGCTTGCTTTTTGGTTAGAAGGTTTTTAATGACTGCTTCTATTTCATTAGGGGTTATAGGACTATTTAGATCGTTTACCTGATCTTAAGCTACTAGTATAGGATCTCTCCAATTTCTTTATGAAAGCACGTAGTCCTATGAATTTTCCTCTTAGCATTGCTAAGTGTCCCATAAGTTTGGGTATTTTGTGCCTTGATTGTTGTTGAATTCTAGAAAGTCTCTAATTTCTTCTTTATTTCTTCCCTGACCAAGTTATCATTGAGTAGAGAGTTGTTCAGTTTCTGTTAATATGTGGGCCTTTGGTTGTTTTGGTTATTGTTGAAGTCCAGCCTTAGTCTGTGGTGAGCTAATAGAATGCATGAGATTATTTCAATCTTCTTGTATCTATTGAGGTTTGTTTTGGATTGACTAGATGGTTAGTTTTGGAGAAGGTACCATGAGGTGCTGAGAAGAAGGTATATTCTTTTGTTTGGGGGTGAAATGTTCTGTAGATATCTGTTAAGTCCATTTGGTTTATAACTTCTGTTAGTTTCCTTATGTCTCTGTTTAGTTTTTGTTTTGATGACCTGTCCATTGATGAGTGGAAAGTTGAAGTCTCCCATTATTGTTGTCTGGGGTTCAATGTGGTTTTTTGAATCTTAGTAAACTTTCTTTTACAAATACTGGTGCCCCTACATTTAGGATATAGATGTTCAGAATTGAGAGTTCAGCTTGGTGGAATTTTCCTTTGATGAGTATGAAGTGCTCTTTGCCATCTCTTTTGATTACCTTTGGTTGAAAGTCTATTTTATCAGATATTATAATGACTACTCCAACTTGTTTCTTGAAACTATTTGCTTGAAAATCATTTGTCCAGCCGTTCACATTGAGGTAGTATCTGTCTTTATTGCTGAGGTGTGTTTCTTGTATGTGCAGAATAAGGGATCCTGTTTATATATCCAGTCTGTTAGCCTGTGTCTTTTTATTGGTGAATTGAGTCCATTGTGTTTTTAAAAGATATTAATGACCAATGATTGTTAGTTCCTGTTATTTTGTTGTTGGAGATGGTACTATGTGTTTGTGATTCTTTTCTTTTGGGTTTGCTGTGAGATGATTAACTTCTTCTGTTTTCTTTGATATAGTTACCTGCTTGTGTTGCAGTTCTCTTTCTAGTATCCTTTGTGAGGCTGAATTAGTCCATCTATGATGATTGAGAGTTTTGGTGGGTATAGTAGTCTGGACTAGCATCTGTGGTCTCTTGGGGTTGACAAGACAATATCCAGGATCTTCTAGCTTTTAGAGTCTCTGTTGGGAAGTCAGGTGTAATTCTGATACATTTGCTTGTTTCTTGGCTTTTTTCCCTTGCAGCTATTAATATTCTGTCTTTGTTCTATACATTTAGTGTTTTGATTACTATGTAGCTGGAGAATTTTCTTTTCTGGTCCAATCTATTTGCTGTTCTCTACTCTTCTTGTGCTTTTATGGACCTTCCTATCTTTAGGTTAGGGAAGTTTTCTTCTATGATTTTGTTAAAGATGTTTTCTGGCCCTTTAAATTGGGAATCTTCACTCTCTTCTATTCCTCTTATTCTTAGGTTTGGTCTTTTCATTATCTCTCAAATTTCCTGGATGTTCTGGTTTAGGAACTTTTTATACTTGGCATTTTCTTTAATCAGTGTATTAATTTCTTATATGCTATCTTCTACACTTGAGATTCTTTCTTCCATCTCTAGTATTCCGTTGGTGATGCTTGTGTCTATAGTTCCTGGTCTTTTTCCTAGGGTTTCAATCTCCAGGATTTCCTCCAATTGTGTTTCCTTTATTGGTTCTATTTCCATCTTGGAGCATTTTGTTCATTTCCTTCACCTGTTTCCTCTTTAAGGGTTTCTACCTGTTTAGCTGTGTTTTCCTATATTTCTTTGGGGAATTATTTCTATTTTTCTAAATGCCGCTATCATTTTCATGAGATTAGATTTAAAATCAGAATGTTGCTCTTCAGATATTTTAGAATATCCAGTGTTTGCTATCCTTCTATGGAGAGTTAAGTTCTGATGGTATTGGCTTCTGTTGATTATTTTCTTGCACTTGCCTTTCACCATATGGTTGTCTCTAGTGTTTGCTAGCCTGGGTGTCCCAGATTGGAGCAGGGGCAGGTGGAGATGTGTGCCCAGTGTTAGAGTAGACCTCCTGGGAGGCAGGCAAAGCTGTGACTCTGGTTAAAGTAGGCCTCCTGTGCCCTGATTAGAGCAGACAGCCTGAGAGAAAGGCAGAACTGAGGAGGGGGTTGCTGATCTCTCACCAGTGCTTGTGGAAGTAAGGACTGGGAGGGAGATGGGACTCTGACAAGGAGTGACAGAGGCCATGTTTCCTTGGTTTCAGTGAGCATGGGGGATGTGGTTGGGATCTTACCTCTGGTCTTGGTTAGAACAATCTTCCTGCGAGACAGGCAAGACTGTGGTGGGAACCAGGTATGCCAATGTGTTGTGAGTGTGAATAGAGGTCCTGGCAATGTGTTTTAATCTTCTGGTCCCTTCTCAATCTTTGGCTTGTTCTGTTTTTATCTGTATCTAGATTGTTCTATCTCTGCAACCTGTTTCTGTAAAGCTGTCCTAGTATGAAACTCATAGTAAAAACTCAATTCAACCCTCTCAACTTAGCACAAGTCAACTTTATCCCCTTCATTCTCTCTCTGTTGCTCTTAAGTAGCCTCTCTTTCCTGTCTTGTTCTTGTGAGAGCTGGGCATATGCTTTCTCTGATTCATTCTGCCAAGTCTTTCTCTGATTCATCAGTTTGTCTTCCCCTCAATTAGATATCACTTTCACACATGGTTGTTTCCTTCTATGAACTAACCATACTTAGATTGTTTGAGATATAAAAGGTATGTAATAATGGGGAATCTGTACTCCAGCTTGATCATGCTGTAATCCAAAGCATGCCTGCATTCCAGTCAGATAACATAGACCTAGAAGATATTTGGCTGTGATCCCTTACCAGAGCTGCCATGTTGCTATATAAAAATTCTTCTATATCTTGCCACTTTTGTTTAAGAAAAAAAAACTGCACACAGTTTAACTACTACAACAGAAACAATTAACCCATTAATTTAACAGCTCAAACATCCTTATGAACATCCACTGGTGCTATGATCCTTCTAGCATCACTTACTAAAGGAGTGATCATCTGTCCTGCAAATGTGTAGCATCCAGGTTTTTAAATCTGACAGTTTTCTGAATGGTCTTTTCTTTAGCTGGTTTGATGAGCTATCCCTGTACAGGGAGGATAATCTTTCTGTGTCATCTGTGTTTCTGTCTTTATGTGTCTCTTCCTTCCTTGAGTCATGCCTTTCATGTACTCAGGGTGGATCTTTGTAAATTTTGATGGAACCCATAGTCTTTCATAGATAAAAACCTTTTACTTAATCCAGAACATTCCATGATTTTCATTCCAATGTTAAAAACATATTTAAAGTATACAGGTTGATCAAATTCAGTCTTTTGCTAGGTTTTGTTTTGTTTTTTGTTTGTTTGTTTTTGTACAATCCAGTGTCTTCCAGAAGCTGTTTTTCCTGCCTCATTGACATTACAAAAAATTTGAAGTTAATAAAGCTATTTCTTGGAGTTCTTATCCCCATTTCTGTTTATTAAGCACCTCTGTTAAGGTATGATTAGTTTATTCAATAAGTGCTTCACCTGTTGGATTATATGGTATAACTGTATTAAGATGTGTAATTATATAGATAGTCATTTAGAAAACTAAGCTATTTGTGTACTAAATATCCTATACATGAAGGTATATTTCACCTTAAAATACCTATTATATATTTTATATATTTATGTGTACAATTTGTCTTTAGAGTTTTGAGTTTTGATAAACTCTATAGATAAACATGTTTGATTATGGATGAAGATTCATATTCTAACAGCTTATTCTAGAAAAGTGCTTTTATATTCTTTCATGTTATCTGTGAAGGTATCTAAAGAGATGACTTGATTAAAAACGCAAAAGAATATTGTCAAACTAATAAGTCTCCAAGAAAATGACAACGGAAATTTTTAAATTTTAATTTATCTTGATTAATCTTAAGCCTAATACTGTCTTTTCCTATGCTGTTCATTTTTTAAAGTTATATGTCTACATTATTGAAAAAGTTCCTATATTCCAGTGGTTCTCAAACTTCCTAATGTTGTGGCCCTTTAATACAGTTCCTCATGTTGTAATTACTCCCAATAATAAAATTATGTTTGTTGCTAGTGCATAACTGTAATTTTACAACTCTTAAAAATTGGAATATAGATGTTTGTTTTACAGTGGTCTTATTTGAACCCTGTGAAAGGGTCACGACTTCCAAAGGTATTGTGACTCACAGGTTGAGAAACACTGCTATATACAGTTATGGATTTCTAATCTACTGAAGATTGATTTACTCACAGACATGAGCAATTATTCATCATAAATTCAGATCATGTAGAGGACAACATAAGAATATGCACAGTACTTGGCTCTTTCCTGGGAAATGCATAGATTTTTTTTTAAAAAGATAATATCAAGGAATACAGTGAAAAAAATGAACTAAGATATATGTTAAAATGATAAACAAACCTTTGTAGAATGAGGAAATATAAGGAAGGAAACTGTACCCTTAACTGCATAGAAAATCAGGGTACAAAGTCCACAGTAGTAAAAGAAAGTAGCTAGTAAATAAGAAACCAGTTTGTATGGTAAACATGGTAGAAAATACCTGATTGAAACTTGTGTTCGGTAAGGCTTACTCTTAAGAATGTTTATGAGACCATAGCAAAAGAAAACACTATAGGGCCTGCCTGATGGCTCAGCAGGTAAAGACACTTGTCCACCACACCTAACCCAAGGACCCCAGCTCAATCCCCAGGACAACACCTGATTTCTGTCTTCTGACCACCACATTAACATACATGTGTGTGCACACACACATGGGACGGGGGTAATAAAAAGGTAAAACTATATTTTAAAATACTACTGACTTAATTTAAAACTACTCCAGACACAAGGTATCCAATAATAAGGCCATTGTAATTTACATATGAAAGAAAGAGAGCCTAAAAGAAACAAAAATTAAAAAAACAACTGAATTTAAGGAACGTTTTTCAGGAAATATTAGGGAATCTCTTAGTAATTTTGAGATAGTGTGGTGGATTCAGAGGACTGTAGAGCCAGGAGATAAGAGGGCTCTTCAATAGTGAGAGGTAGCTTAATGAAGGAGCTTATCTGGACCTACCATTACATTCTCCCATTGAGCAAACTTATGACCTAAACTATTATAGCACTTTGTTTATTCTCAGAAAACCATAAGGCATCCAAATCAACAATTGATTTCTACTCTCTTAATGATGATTCTCATACTTACCAAGGTAAAAGGGAGAGTTTTCTGATTTGGCAAAGTCTTCTATATAGGAAATACCCAAAGGCATGATGGGGGTTTCACCCATTCCACGTAAAATGTTCCCTACCAGTACATATACCCACATTAATGATTTCATTTCTTCCACACACTCTGCATTAAAACAAGAGAAAACCATATGAGTGTTTGACAGTCAAGTATAACTGACAACTAATAAATGTTTGTAAGCAAAAATTAGGTCCATGTTTCATTATAGCATGAGAAAACAAAACTAGACCAATCACATAGATTATATTGCTAAGTCTATCCCTCTAAGTCATTTTTTCCTTATGGGACTAAATATATAATGTTGGTTGAGTAACAAAGGATTCTTAATAAGTGTATTCAAACTCAAGAGGAAGAATATTCTTGGTTACTAGACATCTCTCTTCCCTTAAGAGAGAAATAAATTGTTTTCATTCATCTTACATGTCTACCAAACCCACTGTGGTATTAAAGCCCTTCATAAAAGAGCATTCTATGGTCAAGTGTCTGAGCAGAAAGCAATGAGAAGCAGAAGTCAACCTGCTGGTTCTTGCGTTGGCTTTAAGGTCTGGGATCTGTTTTCCATACACAAGAAGCTGTTTGAGGACAAGTTGCTTGTAGGTGTAATCGTTGTTTCATATTCGTATCTGTGTGGACACAGGAAACATTCACTGTGAGGACTTGAGTACAAGGAGAGCATCTGCAGATTACTGACTCCTGTTTCTCTGAAAACAGGGCGTCCAGAGCCAGTAAAGACATTTCCAGAGCAGGCAGTTAATCATCATGAATCCTATGGTGTGAGCAATATAGCACTTGAAGTTCTAGCTAGATCAATTGAAAAACAAAAGGAGACCAAGGGGATACAAATTGAAAAGGAAGACCTTAAAGTATCTCTATTTGCAGATGATATGATAGTATACATAAGTGACAATAAAATTTCTACCACAGAACTCCTAGAGCTGATAACTTCAGCAAAGTGGCTAGATAGAAAATTAACTCAAACAAATCAGCAGCCCTCTTTTACACAAATGATAAACGGGCTGAGAAATAAATTAAGGAAACAACACCCTTCACAATAGCCACAAATAATATAAAATAACTTAGTGTAATTCTAACCAAGCAAGAGAAAGATCTGTATAACAAGAACTAATAGTTCCTAAAGAAAGAAATCAAAGAAAAACACAGGAGATGGAAAGATCTTCCATGCTCATAGATCAGTAGGATTAACACAGTGAAAATCGCCATCTTACCAAAAGTTATCTACAGATTCAATGCAATCCCCATCAAAATTCCAACTCAATTCTTCACAGACATGGAAAGAGCAATTCTTAACTTAATATGTAATAACAAAAAACCTGGCATGGCAAAAATAATTCTCAACAATAAAAGAACTTCTGGGATAATCACAATCCCCGACCTCAAGCTGTGCTATAGAGCAATAGTGATCAAAACACAATAGTCATATTGGCAGAGATACAGACAGGCCCATCAATAGAACTGAAGATGCAGAAATAAACCCACACACCTATGCATACTTGATCTTTGACAAAAAAAAAAAAAAAAAAAACAAAAACCATACAGTTTTAAAAGGATAGCATCTTCAAAAAATGGTGCTGGCCTAACTGGTGGTCTACATGTAGAAGAATGAAAATTGATCCCTATTTATCATCTTGCACAAAACTCAAGTCCAAGTGAATCAAGGACCTCCACATAAAGCCAGATATACTGAATCTACTAGAAAAGAAAGTGGGAAATAGCCTCAAATGCATTGGCACAGGTATGAACTTCCTAGACAGAACACCAGTGGCTCAGGCTCTAAGATCAACAATTGACAAATGGGATCTCAAAAAACTGAAAAGCTTCTGTAAGGTAAAGGACAATATTTTTGTCAATAGAACAAAATGGCAACCTACAGATTAGCAAAATATCTTCAATAACCTTACATTCGATAGAGGGCTAATATAAGAAAATATATAATGAACTCAAGAAGTTAGACCCTAGAAAACCAAATAACCCAATTTAAAAATGGGGTTCAGAGCTAAACAGAGAATCCTTAGCAGAGGAATTTCAAATCCCTGAGAAGAACTTAAAGAAATGATCAATATCCCTAGTCATCAGGGAAATGAAAATCAAAACAATCCTGAGGTTCTACTTTACACCTGTCAGAATGTCTAAGATCAAAAACACAACTGACAGGATGTTCTTGTGAGGATGTGGAGGGAGAGAAACACTCCTTCATTGCTGGTGGGATTGCAAACTGAGTGATTCAATCACTCTGGAAATCAATCTGTAGATTCCTCAGAAAACTGAATGTATTTCTACCTGAAGAACCAGCTATATTGCTCCTGGGCTTAACCCCAAAAGATGTTCTACCATACCACAAGAACACATGTTCCAGTATGTTCATATCAGCCTTATTCATAATAGCCAGAAACTGTAAAGGATCCAGATGTTCCTGAACTGAAGAGTGAATAAAGAAAAGATGGTTCATTTACACAATGAAATACAACTTTAGAAATGTGGATATCATAAATTTTGAAGGCAAATAGATAGAACTAGAAAATATCATGCTGAGTGAGATATCCCAGATGCAAAAGGACATGTATGGTATGCAGTTACTGATAAAAGAATATTATCCAAAAAGCACGGAATAGCCATGATATAACTCCCTGACCAAACCCACAGAATATAAAAAGTTTAACAAGAAGGAAGGCCCAAGAGAAGATGCTTCCCACTTAGAAGGGGAAATAAAATAATCACGAGAGGCAGAAGGTGATAGGGACCTGGGTGGGAGAGGTGAGAAAGAAGGAAAAGTTGGGGGCAGGATCAGGTATAGGGGAAAGACAGGAGAGAAGCCCAAAGGGCCAGAATAATGAATAGAAATATGCAGAGGTGTGGAATGAGGGCAGGGATAACTTCTAGAAAGTCTTAGAAACCAGGGATGTAAGAGGCTCCCAGGACCCAATGGGGATGGCCTTAGCAGAAATGCCCAAGAATGGGGAAATGGATCCTTAAAAGGCAACCTCCAGTAGATACACATGGCCCCCATTTGAGACATGGATCCACTCCCCATCTTCAAATTTTTTGACCCAGAATTGTTCCTAAAGGAATTTCAGGGACAAAAATGGAGCAGAAACTGAAGCAAAAGCCATCCAGAGACTGCCCTAACATGAACTTTATCCCATGCAGAAGCACCAAACCCACACACTATTACTGATGACATATTGTGGTTGCAGACAGGAGCTTAGCACAGCAGTCCTCTGAGAGCCTCTACCAGAAGCTAACTGAGATAGATGCAGATACTTACAGCCAACCATTAAACTAAGGTCAAGGATTCCTATGGAAAAGTTAGGGGAAGGACTGAAGGAGTTGAAGTGGGTTGCAACCCCATAGGAAGAACAACAGTATCAGCTAACCCAGATCCCTGTGAGCTTCCAAAGACTAAGCCACCAACCAAAGAGCATACATGGGCTGATCCATGGACCTTGCTATGTATGTACCAGAGGATTGCCTTGTCTGGTCTCAGTGTGAAAGGATAGGCTTAATCTTGTAGAAACTTGATATCACAGGGAAGAAGGGTGCTAGTTTGTGAGGTAGAAGCAGGTGGGTGGGAGAGCACCTTCTAAGAAGCAAAGGGGATGGAGGAGGGGTAAAGGACTTATGGAGGAGGACCAGAAAGAGGGCAACATTTGGAATGCAAATAAATCAAATAATTAATTAAAAATAATTTGGAAAACCCATTTTATATTAACTCAAGGGCAAATAAGAGCCAAGTTTAGGCAGTGAGGAAAGACAGAAAGCAGAAAGCTGATGAAGATCTAATTGAAGGAGGGAGTCATCTTCTAACCCCAGCCAGCAACAGAACTTGGCAGCTTCTGCCACATGGATCTGGATTTATAGTCAAAAATAGAAGGAAGAGGTTGTGGAGTTTCCTTCTATGACTAAAAGGAGCATTGCTTCTCCCAGAGAGAAAATTCTGAGCTTTATTTACTGGTTAATGTCGAATCTAAAATGTCATCAAGGACTAGAATACTCACCTGCCCATCAGAAAATGAGGTAATGACATTAAGAAACACCCAAGGCCCATAACCACACATCCTACACCAATCATGAAAGGTCTGTGCAGTTTTGTTCCAAAATAACTCACGAATATAATCAACAAAAGGTTTCCTGAAAGAGGGGAATGAGAATTCATGGTTTAGTAAAGTATCAGCAGCTCTTAGTCAACAGCCTCTCCAGCGTTTAGAGTCTGGGGCTCACTGTTTAACAACCACTTTAAAAATACAGGGACTGGGGCTTAGGATGTTTTGGCTATTGTTTTAAAGCAATTATGATCCAAAGGAAGGTTTTCTTACAGGCTAGAAAATCTTAAATCTATATTCAGGATTATTCTCCCCTTGGGTCACAAAAAAATTGAGTTGAAAAGACCCAAATATGTAAATTATCTACAAACTACATAATTTTAGTATGATGAAAATATTTACCCTGTTCATATTATACATAAAGGAAAAATCAGAAAAACCCAACACTCTTCTTTGATGACTTAACATACCTCTAAGTGATCTTAAATATTTGAAGGATATATGAAGACTTTGTATTTCTTCCACTGCTGTCTCTCTTTAGACAGCTATCTAAGTAGAAAAGACTTTGCCATATTTTGAATGCTATATGTCCTTTCTATCTCCTTATTACAACCTATCTCTGTCACTGAGACCATAATGCAGAATGTAATATCCCAGGATACCTACTATTTGAACTCTTTTTGCATCTTTCTAGTATGTGGGTATATTCCCTGAATACACAAAATCTTGTCTGAAATACCTATTGTTTGAAAAAAAAAGAACTCATATTATCGTAAGTTCACCTCCTACATATTGCCTTGTGTTCCTCAAATAATATATGGGAAGGCATGAGGAGAGAGGTAACATTTCATCTGTGCTAAGAAAAGGTGCTTGCAAAACTGCCTAGGAGATGCCCACCAAACATTGCTTTCACTGGCCAATGTGAGATGCTTCCTTTCACAAGTCTTTCTACTTAAGACTTTGCCTTAAGTCACATGTAACAACCAGTGTTGTTATAAATAGTTAATGTATTCTACTTTAGACAGAAATCTTTCACATTTATTCTAAAATCCATGAAGTTCACAGAAAGTAGAGTTCATCAGGAAATAAAGCTTTCCATGAACTTGGTTAAAAATTATTTTCGATAATCATTAACTGGACATTAGCATTTCTGTTAACAGTGAAATAGGAAGCAATAGTGACATGAGCAGCCATGATTCTGTGACCAAGAGAAGTATTAATATGACTGTGACATTGTGGTTATTGTAAACACTACAAAATGTCATGGAGCCAATAATTACTTGAAAACCAGACTTAAATAATATTTACCTTGTTGTTAAAAAACACAAATGATCCTGCCTGACAGGTTGTTTAAAGGTTCTGATAATTTTAATTCAATGTAAATGGCTTCCTGTTCACCTAAATACTTTAATTGTAGGTAATTAACTGTCGTTGGGTTTTTAAGGTGAGTCCTCTGCAAAGAAAGACCAATATCCACTTCCAAAATTATACTGGACACCTGAGAGGTAAAATATATACTCAAGAGTAAGCCCACAGTCTTTATTCATTTCTCATCCCTACACATCTCTCCAGGCTCATAGTCTAGCAACAAACAACTTCCCATAAAATGTGGCTGACTCCATCCCTACAAAAAATGATTTGATGTTTCCTCTTCTTTCCAAATCTCCCTTTCACATTAACCTCACCTTTTCTTCTCCTGGAAAGTCTTTACTCTTTCAGGAATCTTTCTTCCCTAGCACAACTTTCCTTGCCATTTTTATCAAATACATTAAAGACAATTTCACCTTGAAAGATATAAAATCTATGATTAAACTTCTAGGTCTCTTGGTTTATAGAGGGAATTTCCCTCCTTCCCACTTTGTACTCTCAGATCCCAGTTCATCAGCCAAAAGCAGGAGTTGAAGTTCATTGACTCTTCTTAGGAATTGTGTCTGACACAACTCAAACACAAGAAAATGTCTTCATCATTCCTAAGAACTATGAGTGAAGAGCTGTCACCATCAGAGATGTGTTCGGGAAAAGAGAAACATTCATTCTTTCCTTTGGAACATCAGTTTCTCCAAAGTCCCAAAGAGACCTTCTAAAATGCCAAAGAAAAGGCACCAACTTCTCCTTGAGTTAACAAATGATAGAACTAGATATTAAAGTTCTTCACCTATTGCCCCTCCAGAGAAACAGAATCATGTCACCCTATGTGGCAATAGTTAACTGCCATCATGAGGATACTTAAATAAGTAGCTTCTTCAGACCAAACTAGGCTATTCAAGCAACAGCAGGAAGCATGTAACTCAGTCATGTTATGTAGTCTAATGCAGGAAATAAAGAGAAATATCAATATATAAAAATAAGTAAGTGAAAGAACTCACCTAACTCAAAGCTTCCATTGATAAGCCCAACTATAGATGTGGAAATACTGAATTGTCTCTCTAGTTGTGTGAGCATAGAATTCACGTAAACTCCTGATAGTGTTTTGGATATATATGCACATGTTAATACCAACACAAACACCTAGAAAGGAAAAAGATTAAGAAAAAAGAAAAGAGAACTTTGTTTTCAGATTATATATCTGCCATCTACTGACAAAACAGCCTTCACCATGTGGTGGACTATTATATCCAACTTAAATAGCACTTAATATCCAAGCACCTCAAAGTGTAATCTCCTCTCTCTGTGTCACCATGTCTGCACTCTGAACACAGAGGTAGAATAGCTGCTCAGCATTTGGTAAACTTTGTAGATAGTTAAGCTTTGCTCTCTTATAGGGTACCTTACTCATACAGAAAGAAATGGAGTTGTTCCATGTAAAACACAGCTATTGCTGGATCTTTATCATTGTGCTATTTGCAGGACAAGTGTTGTCCCTGTTAAGGGAATGAATGAAGAGAACAGAATTACACAGAGGCATTGTTTCTGCAGCCGGTCTACTGTGCTTTCTCTGCATGAATAACAGATCACTGGATGTCTTTGGTTAATTCAACACTTTGCTCTCTTTTTCTGCATCCTGCATTCTCAGGCACAAGATGGAATGCAGTTGTTACAGCAAAATGACCTGTGGGGTTTTTTTTTTTTCATTGTACAATATTCTCTGTAACACTTTATCCAAGCAGTCCAAATGGTGATCATGTAATTGAACACCAGGGCAAAAAACTGAGAATACACCCAAATACCTGCCTGTGACTAATTAACTCACTTTGATGTAATGAATAAGATTTCTGTTTCTATTAACTGATCTTCCAGCAGCTGGTTGATGGCAAATTTTATCACCTAAGTTTCTGAAACTTCTGTACTGTCTCATCTGAAACTATATTCAAAAGCTATTGCGTGCGATCTTTATTGAATGCTTATAACTTTACCATCACAAGTATCAAGATAGATAGATAGATGAACCAAAGCAGAAACTTATGAAAGAAGACAAAAACTCATTTAGAAATGAGAGTACAAACTTCAGCGTACCTCAAAAGTACTCTATATCAGTAATATAGTATAATTCCATCTCTAGACATTTCTCTTCTAAATTCTAATGCTGTTTGCAGAGATGCTCACACTCCCCATTGTACTTCTTTCAGAGGATGTGACTGTCACTTTATAATCTTTAGTTGAGTTTTATAAGCCTTTATTTAAAACCAAGGCCTACAATATCACAAAAATAATCAGACTAGGGAAGATCATTTATTTTCTTTGTGTTTTGAAGAATAAAGATAAATAGTTAATGAGCCTATTTAGTTCTTTCTCTAAAGTATTTGGTTTGTGTAGAAGTAAAAGAATCCAATGGTCATGCACATTCAGGTCTCCTGCTATATAACATCTGTATTTATGAAGATAGTCCTACCAACTTTTTTACCTCATCACTCTAGAGACTAAAACAAATCCTTTTGGGGTAGTCTTTTCATGCTTCCTAAGGTAGTTTTCTTTTTTCTCTTAAGTTCTTTCATCTTTTCTTTTTTTGTATGTATGTATATGTTTGAGTGGAATGAGTTCATATATGCATATGTACATGGGGAGAACAGAAGACAATTTCAGGTGTAATACCCCAAGAATTGTACATATTTTTTAAAAAAAACCACACACACAAAACAAGAAACAAAAAAAACAGAAACAGAGACTCTCAACTGCCCAGAATTCATCCAGGAGGCAAGGCTGGCTAATCAATGAGCCACATGTATCTGCAAGATGGCAAGACTCCATCTCTCCATGGTGAAATTATACTTGTATGTCATTGTGTCTAGTTTTTATATAGGCTTTGAAGACTGATCTCCTATATTCTAAGCAAGTACTTTACTTATCAAGGCATTTTCCCAGCCTGCTTGAGAAATTTTCCCTTTTTGTCTTTAATAATTTTTGTTGATTTAATATATTGTTTACTGATTTCATACACACATGGCATGTTCTGATTATTATCTTCTTCCCCTCTTTTCCCCCTCTATTCCCCATGAGCACCTTTGTTCATAGAAGTACTTTTCTTAGAATCATGAGTTTTGGCTTAGTTTTCTTTTACCCATAGAGCATAACCAGCCATCTTGGTAGTCACTGGGTTAGAACTAACCGTTGGTGCCTGGGAGGTCACCAATGCATGCATGATTGAAGTCCATGAAGGTTAACATTTCTCCTGTCATCGAAACTTATGTTAATGATAATATTGTCAGTTTAGAAGGCAGGACCTTTACTCAGCCTGCCAGTGTAGATCATTTGACCACCTAAATGTTCAAGGTAGTTCTAAATGCAGAGAAGGAGAGACATCTGTTTAATTTTAAACAATTACTTCTAAATTTTACCTTGTAAAGTCATGGATTTAACAATTTTCCCATAACATTAACACTGATATTTACTCTTATTAACTCTAAAGTGACTGTGGTGTTTTGAATAGCAATGGCCCCATAAATACATAGGAGTAAAGGCTTAGCCACGAGGGAGTAGTACTATTAGGAGGTTAGCCTTGTAAAAGGCAGTGTCTAACTAGGCTGGGCTCTGGGGATACAGAAGGTCCATTCAGTACCATAGTCACTCTCTTCCAGCTCCCTCATGATCTGGATATACATCTAATGGCTCCTCCTGTACCATATCTGCCTTTGCATCACCATAATTCCTCCCAGGATGGCAATGAAATAAACCTCTAAATCTTTAAACCAGTCCCAAATTACTGGCTTTTCTTTACAAAAGTTACAGTGGCCATGGTGTCACACTGCAGTAATTGAAACCTTAATTAAGACATTTACCAGAAACAAGCTATGTGAAGTAGGGTTATAGATACCTGATGACTTTTCTCAACAAATTCTAATAATCCTAGTGACTAATAATCAAAATACTCATCATTATCCTAATATATGAAGCTGGAGATGCAGATGGTTAAGAGCACTGTCTGTATTTGCTGAGAACCAGGATTCAGTCCTTAGCACCCACATGATAGTTGAATAAACATCTGGTAAAAGTTAGGAGCCAAGGGACCTGGTCTCCTCAGAAGCATGTGAGAACTGAGAGATAACCTGAGGGGCTTTGGGTTCCAATCATTCATACATCATTGCAGGTAAAAACACTTTCCAGGCACTGAGTCTGATGCCTCTCTTTTATGTTAATAAGCTTCTAGTACATGTGAATAAGGACTTAGGAGACAGCAGCTTAGAGAGAAATATCTAAGGGATTCTTCAGAAACTAAACAGTGCTTAACTTTCCTGGGTCAATATAAGTTTACATTTTGTGATGTAAAGCTGACTTTGGAGCTATGAAAACAATTGTTATTTCTAATATACTGAAAAACCACCAACCAGCTAACAGTGTCTTCTTACCAAAGAATGACTATTGAAGAAAGTACTTGTCTGACTGGATCAGAAAGTTATCTTTGCATATTAATCAACATAGCACTGCTTTTAGGGAACTGTTTCCTAGCTGTGAGCTCTAACCTTCTCTCAGGAATCCCTGAAGGCTGAGCACTGGACTGACCTCTGACCTCAGGCTGAACTCAACCACAACATAATACACACCTAAAACATTTTAAACCCCATTCTTTTTAAAAGGAAGGGAGCTTCAGTTGAAATGTAGTGTAAATTTTAAAATAGATATTAAGAAGAAGAAAAACCTTTCCCTCTTATCCTGGATAAATTATCCTGGTTAGATATCCCTAACTATAAAACCAATATTTTTAAGTCCAGAAATTAACAATATATAGGATAAAATGACATTTGTGTAAGCTAAACAATATTACAACAATTTTCAATGCTTGTTTAAAAGACTACCATGCCATATGTGTGTGTGTGTGTATGTGTGTGTGTGTATGTGTGTGTGTGTTATATATATTATTATATTAATATATATATATTATATATATATATATATATGCATATGTCTAAACAATCCATACCTTGATCTTAGCAAAGCATCTGACCCCAGGAGTTCCAATCCTTTTCTCAGATTCGCCCATTTTATTCTTCTGACTGCTTAAGGAGGTCTCTGCTTTCAAAGTCTCACTACTGTCTTTCTTGAGAAGAGACAGTGGTTAAATTATTTGCTGAACTACAGTAAGTCATTTTTTTATTTGTGATGTTGAATTTTCTCATTGTTTTCATTTTTCTCTCATGCGTTACATCCCAAACACAGTGTCCCTTCTCTCCACTCTTCCAAAGTCCCTACCCCAACCCTTCCTTCTTCCCCAGGCCACCTGCTCTTCATTCCCCTCCTGCCTCCCCCCCCAAAAAAAGAAACACAAGTGCTTGCCTCCCAGGAATGGCAACAGGATGTGGAATAGCAAATTACAATGAAACTACTCCCAAACCCTGGGATCAGGGCTAAAGGAGACAACTCAGTAGAGGAACAATTGTTAAATTATTAAAGCACAGGTAAACTATTTACTGAACTACAGTAAGTAATTATGAAAAACAAAATAGGGTAAAACAAAAATCATCTCAGGGCTAGGCTGTCTTATTCATGGTTTCTCTGGCTATCATAAACTACTAGGAACAAAAGCAACTTAAAGGGAAAAGGGTTTTTGTATGTTCGGTTTTCTTTTCTTTTCTCTTTTCTTTCTTTTTTTCTTTGCTTTGCTTTTACTCTTTCCTTAATTTCAAGTTCTTAATTAACATTACATCCCAATTGCAGGCCCCTCCCTCTTCTCATATCAGTCCTGCCCTTATGTTTCTTCTCCTTCTCCTCAGAGAAGGGGAAACCCCCCTGGAGTACAACCCTTACGCTGGGATATCTAGTCCCTGTAGGACTAATCACCTCCTCTCCCACTGAGGACAGATCAGGCAGTCCAGGTAGGGAGCAGAATCCAATGGCAAACATCCATGCTCCAATTGTTAGGGTTTGTTTTATTCTTACTAGCTCTTCCAGTCTTCATCTAACAAATCATGCGCTCAGTAAATGCACTTACAGTCAACATTTGCACTCTCAAAACAGAAAGGGGAAAATGCCAAGTCCTGCATGGCTGTGGATGGGATGGTGTTACATGGAATTCTACTCCTGGAGCAGAGCCAGCAGAATGTGGGTCTCCAGGAGTGCTGATAGTTGCTATGAACATGTCACTTGTTTGTATAATAATGTATATATATTTTACTTTCTATTCCTACTTTGGGAAATGTTCTCCCTACCAAGGTTAATGACTCCATAATTAGAAACAGAATGAGTCTGGGAGGTAAGGGTATGTCTAATGTCACTCAGCCAAACGGTAAATGCTGTCACCTTCAGGTCTTCAGTTCCCATTGATCTACCAGCCTGTCCCTGTACCAATACCATGCAGTTTTTATCACTATTACTCTGTAGTACAGCTTGAGGTCAGGGATGGTGATTCCTCCAGAAGTTCTGGGTTTTGGTGGTGGTGGTGATGGTGGTGGTTTTTTAGGGGTTTTGTTTGTTTGTTTGTTTTGGTTTTGGATATTTTATTGTGGAGAGCTTTTGGGGGCCGCTTGCTTACAGACACTTGGTGGGAATTTGACCTTGGGCCAGGACAAAAGAGATAAACTCAGGACAGGAATCCGATTTTGGACCAGGACCCAGAAAATAGGTCCAGATTAAGAACATTTGCATTTGAGTTAATGCAAAACTCAGAGTAAACTCAGTGGAGGCGTGTGTAGCATCCCTTTGTCTTGGTCGTCCTGACTAGCCCTTAGAAAGGTGTTTATTGGATTTTGTTTATTGCCTTGCTAGTTCCTTGACTCAGAACTGTTCTAATCGTTTTACACATACTTAAAGTGGTATAAAAACAGACTGGAAGAAAATAAACCCGCTTCAGCCTCAGAACTGCTGGGGTCATGCTGAAGAGGTCAGCTCAGGAACTTTGGAAATGTCATGGGACACTTGTCCCTCTGGAAGGGAGAGGCTAATTAACATTCCTCAGACCACAGAGGGGAACCTGACCCTAGGGTGGGAACACAATACACAGGACCTTTGGCCACCCACTGACATGAGAAGTCCTTATCACCTCATTTCCCAAAGACCAATCAGCTTAAAAGTCACACTGTTATGCTAATTATATTGTGCCTTGTTGCTATTTCTCTGTTCTGCTGCCTGGAAACTGAATCCAGGTCCACTGAACGAGTTGCCCAAGGTCACCTCTCCTTTTGGATGCAGGGTAACCCCAGTATGCTGGAACAATAAAATTCCTCTTGCTTTTGCATTGATCCTTGGGTCCACATTGTTCACTCAGGGAAAACCAGTGAGCTAAGGCTCATCAGAGTTTTAAAATGCTACAGATTTTTCTAATTGTCTTTCTTCTTTTTAATCCTCGTTCCTACCCTGGAGAACCTGTTTACTGACTGAGTTGGCTTGGTCATTTCATTTATTTATATTTCAAATGTTATTCCCTTTCCCAATTTCCCCTCCAGAAACCCCCTATCCCATCCCCCCTACCCCTGCTTCTATGAAGGTGCTCCCCCACCTACCTACTTACTCCCACCTCATTGCCCTAACATTCCCCTACACTGGGGTATCAAGCCTTCACGGGACCAAGGACCTCCCCTCCCTTTGATGCCAGATAAGGCCACCCTCTGCTACTGTGAGGAATTCAGGTCTCGGTTTGAACTTAGAATTAAGGTCTTGGTTTGAGCTTAGAATTCACTGCCCCAGGGCACATTCTGGGAGGAGTACATGCCTTTACATGGGCAGATCCTGGTACCCAGTTTTCTACCCAAGATTGTACTTTACCTAGATGATGTTCTCTAGAGAGGGACTACAGAGAACATCATCTATGTAAAGTACAATCTTAGATCTAGGGAAAGATAAAGAGAGTAAGTCAGAAACCAGGGCCTGCCCAAATAGGTGTGGGCTGTCCTGGAATCCCTGAGATAGAACAGTCAAGGTAAGTTTGGGTAGAAAATTGGGTGCCAGGATCTGCCCAGGTAAAGGCAAATATGTTCTATGATTTGGGCATCTAGAGGTATAGAGAAAAATGCATCCTTGAGATCTAGGACTGAGAAATGGGAAGTTCCTAAGGGGAGAGTGGAAAGAAGTGTACAAGGGTTAGCCACCACAGGATGGAGGGGAACCACTGCAGAACTAATGTGCCTGAGATCTTGAACCATTAGGTTTCTTAACTGCTAATATTGGGGTGTTAAAGGGGGAAGAGGTGGGGCAATGGAGTTTTTTTCTTAAGAGGTCAGAAATGATAGGCTTAAGTCATCTGGCCCCTTCAGTCATCTATAGCCAATACTAGGAGATTGGCTGGGGGGTTACCTGGGAGTGACTTCCCTCTGTTCTGAGCAATGTGAGGCCAATTGACAGGTCTCTCCTGATGGCACCTAGGGCATGGCCCTCTTGGTTTGCCCGTGGTAGGGCAAGCCCTCACCCAGTGACCTTATTGACTACATCTATAGCAGGGGCCTTGTGGTCCCTGAGCCTTAGAAGACCAGGAGTCTGGGGTAGCAACTGAAGCTGATCAGTCAGCCTTTGCCAGCATGTGGTATTTTTGTTTTCGGGCTTTCTCATCTCTTTCATGGTACATCTTGAAGGGTAGTCCCAAGACTTCTGCTAGTGGAGTTAGGGCCCCCTTCTCCAACCGCCTAAGTTTAGCTTTTATGGCAGGGTAGCTCTTGGGAAAAAAGTAGGTCATTAGAAGTTGCTTACTCTCTGGGTTTTCAGGTTCCAGATTAATGTATTGCAATAAAGCCTTTGTGAGGCATTCTAACAACTGAGATGGGTTTTCCTGTTTATCCTGGACACCTTCTTGGAGTACTTCAAAATTTACTGACTGTAAGGCTGCCTTTCTTAGACCAGCCAGAAGTCATGTTATAAATCTATCTCTGGCTAAGATATCACCTGCAGAATTATTCCATTGAGAATCCTGATCAGGAACTGCTGCAGAACCAATTGGATATGTTCCATCTGTTCGATGGATCCTGTCTGCATGTGGTTTTCCCTCTTCCCAAATTCACCTGCATTCATTAGGAAGTAAATTATTAGTAAAGATCATGTGCATCATAGAAAGTCAAGCTATAAGATTGAATAATGTACTGGAACTCTTTCATAAAGGCAGAGGAGTTAGAGGTATAGGAACTCACTCTGCTTTCTGTTTGAGAAAGTTCACTCAGCAAGAAAGGAACATGTACTCTGACAAGACCATCTACCCCAGCAACCTCCCTTAGAGGAAAGACGGATGCGGGGTGAGGTGTCCCAGGAGGAGAAGGACTTGGGGATTTGTCTGTGGCCTTAGAGCTTGTGATAGGAGGGGTAAAGGTCGATGCCAATGCAGGACAATTGGAATGACCTGCAGATGGCACAGGAGGAAGGTAAGGATCTGGAGAGGTTGAGCTAATAGGCTCTGGGGTATCCTGGTAAGAAGAAGAAACTGAGGTGGCAGTTTTTGGCAGCATGGAAACCAGTCTGCAGTGGAAGGAAATGGTTCCTTAGTTGGATCCAGGATTGTAGTATCATCAAGTGGAGGTCATGTAGGTTTCATGGCTAAGAGAAGTTGGGTTGGAAAACAAGTAGAGCACATAGAAGGGTGGGAGTGAAGATAGATGAATTCCTGGACATAAGAAACCTCTTTCCAATTACCAGAGCCCTGACAGTATGTATGAAGATCTCTCAAAATAATCAGATCTAGCATACTATTAAAATGGCCATTTGGAACCATTACCTAGTGGGTACTGAATCCAGACCTTACAGCAGAGGTGTATAAATTTTGATGCCCTCAATTCTGGTGTTAACTTCAGAGATTTGAGATTCTCCAAGAGACAGCCCAGTGGGGTGCCTAGAGATATATCAGAAGACAATTTAGTGCCCACTGGTTGATGGAGACATTACTGAACTATTCATATTGGCAACTTAAGAAGAATTCAGTAACAGGTCATGAGTGTACAACCAGCTAGATATTCAGGTCAACACATGAATAACTAAAGGCTTCAGCAGCAATTCCCAGAATCACCAAAGAGCAGTCCACCATAGATCTAGGAATTCTGGACCAGCTGCAAGAAGGATGTATGTATGTGTAGGAGGAGCTAAGGTGAGAGGAGTTCGGAGAGGAAGAGGAAAGGAAGAGAAGGAGCTAGGGAGAGAGAGAGAGAGAGAGAGAGAGAGAGAGAGAGAGAGAGAGAGAGAGAGAGAGAGAGCAGACGGAGGCGGATGTTCCCGTGTCTGTAGCAGTCAAAGGTAGTTGGTATATCTAGGTTGGGTATGGGGTTACACTTCTGATTGTATGGGTATCTTGTTACTGATCATTACCAAATATATAAGCCTTTGGTTAATGTTTAAGCATTAGAATCTCATCTTTCTATGGGGCCCACGTGGATGGTGAGATGGTCTGGGCAATGCCCAGCCTTGCGGAGACAGTATGGAAGATTGGCAGAGCCATCTCCCACGCTGGCGTCTCATGGGTGGCAGGGCTGGTGTTTTCTGTCTAGCCAGTTCTAGCTGCGGTGCACATGTGGCCTCCAGCCAAGAAACATAGCCGCTGAGCTAGGCAGAGCTTCTGCAGCTTAGATAGTTGGCTTGACTGGAGGTCGATTTTTAAATATGTACAACAATGTGTATGAACCACTTTCAAGAAGGGAAGTCACCCAAGGGTCTAAGTCTTAACTTTTAGGTCAGCCAGGAGGCTGGTCATAAGGACCAGGGCACTGAAATGCCAACCCCTTAGTCCAAAAAAGGCTGACCAGGTCCTATCTGGGCATTTAGGGTCCCTCACGCTGATTGGAGTAACATCTTACCAATCAATATGCCAGTGTGTATTTGCAGGTTTTTGCGATCTGGTACCAGGATATGTGGAACTGAGTGGCTGGTGTGGACCCGTCTGACTGCGCAACCCACCCATATGGCAGATGCTAACTCCACGTGGTGGACCATGGTGGCACAGCTCACGTGAGAGAAGATTCCTGCAGCCTTTCCCTAATTAAACCACAGGGGTCCCCTGCTTCTGTCCACTGGTTAGGTATAAGTATCTGCTTCTGTCTCAGTCAGCTGCTTCTGGCTCAGTCTGGGCCTTTCAGAGGGTAGCCGTGCTAGGCTCTTGTCTGTAAGCACACCATAGCGTCAGTAATAGTGAAAAGCCTTGGAGCTTCCCCTTGAGGTGAGTCCCAATTTGAGCCTGTCACTGGACCTCCTTTCCCTCCATCTCTTCTCCATTTCTGTCCTTGCAGTTCTTTAGACAGAAACAATTCTGACTCAGAGTTTTTGACTGTGGGATAGCAACCCCTATCCTTCCACTTGATACCCTGTCTTTCTACTGGAGGTGGATTCCACCTTTCCTCACTGATGGACATTTCTTCTAAGGTCCCTCCTTTTGAGTCTTGAAATTATCTCACCTCCTGGGTCTCTGGTACATTCTAGAGGGTCTGTACACCTCCCACCTCCCTAGGTTATATGTTTCCATTCATTCTGTTGGCCCTTAGGGCTTGATTCCTGGTACACCCCTCCCACATCGCAACCGCCCCCACCCACACCTCAATACCTGATCATGTTCCCTTTTTCCTCTGCTCCTCCCTCTCCCCTCTTCTACCCATTACCCTCCCTCCCTCTGCCCTCTGGTTTCTTCTCCTTCCCTAGTGGGATTGAAGTATCCTCACTTGGGCCCTTTGGCTTGTTAACCTTTTGAGTTCTGTGGACTGTATCATGGATATTCTGTGCTTTTTTGTTTTGTTTTTGCTAATATCACTTACATATCCTTTGGAATCTGAGATACCTCACTCAGGATGATATTTTCTAGTTCCATCCATTTGTGTGCAAAACTCAGAATGTCCTCATTCTTATTGCCTGCATATTATTCCATTGCATAAATGAAACACATTTTCTGTATCCATTCTTCCGTTGTGGGACATATGGGTTGTTTCCAGCTTCTGGCTATCACAAATAAGGTCACTATGAACATAGCGGAGCATGTATCCTTGTGGCATGGTAAGGCATCTTTTTGGTATATGCCCAAGAGTGATATAGCTGTATCTTTAGGTAGAACTATTTCCAATTTTCTGAAGAACTTCCAGATTGATTTCCAGACGTAATCCATCAGCAATGAAGAAGTGTTCCTCTTTATCTACATTCTCACCAACATGTGCCGTTACCTGAATTTTTGATCTTAATCACTCTGATTGCTATAAGATGGTATCTCAGGGTTGTTTTGATGTGCATTTCCCTGATCGCAAGAACTTTGAACATTTCTTTAAGTGATTCTTAGCCATTCAAGATTCCTATGTTGTGAATTTTCTATTTAGTTCTATACCCCATTTTTTGATTGGGTAGTTTGGTTTTTGTGTAGGTTGGCTTCCTAAGTTCTTGATATATTTGGACTTTAGCACTCTATCAGATGTGGGGTCAGTGAAGATTTTTTTCCCATCTGTAGGCTGCTGATTTGTCCTATTGAGTATGTCCTTTGCCTTACAGAAGCTTTTCAGTTCCATGAGGTCCCATTTATCAATTCTTGGTCTTAGAACATGAGCCATTGGAGTTTTGTTTAGGAACCCCCCACCCACCCATGCCCATGAGTTTTAGGCTCTTTCCAATTTTCTCTTCTATTAGATTTAGTTTATCTGGTTTTATGTTGAGGTCTTGATCCACTTGGATTTGAGCTTTATGAAAGGTGATAAATATGGATCTATTTTCATTTTTCTACATACCAACTGCCAGTTAGACCAGCACCATTTATTGAAGATGCTTTCTTTTTTCTATTGACTATTTTTGGCTTCTTTGTCAAAGATCAGGCGTCCATAAGTGTGTGGTTTTATTTCTTAGTCTTTAATTCTATTCCATTGGTCAATGTGTCTGTCTCTGTACCAATACTATTTAGTTTTTATCACTATTGCTCTGGTGACTTCCCCCAGTTCTTTCATTGTAAGAATTATTTTTCCTACCCTGGTTTTTTGTTTTTTTCATATGAAATTAAGAATTATTCTTTCTATGTCTTTGAAGAATTGTGTTGGAATTTTGATGGGGGTTGCATTGAATCTGTAGATTGCTTTTGGTAAGATGACCATTTTTACTATATTGATCTTATCAATCCATGAGCATAGGAGATCTCTCCATTTTCTGAGGGCGTCTTTGATTTTGTTCTTGAGAAACTTGAAGTACTTTTCATACAGATCTTTCACTTGTTTGGTAGAGTTACCCAAAGATATTTTAATTACTTATGACTATTGTGAAGGGTGTTGTCTCCCTATATTCTTTCTCAGCCCATTTATCTTTTGAATAAAGGAAGGCTACTGATTTTCTTGAGTTAATTTTATATCTGACCACTTTGCTGAAGTTGTTTATTATCTGTAGAAGTTCTTCAGTAGAACTTTTGGGGTGACTTTCAAGTAGTCATTCCTTATGGAAATTTTCCCAAAGATTTAATTGTTGTTTTTTTTTTTTCTTTTCCTTGCTGAGCTCTGATAGTGCACTTGTCCATCTACATGTTTTCATTACTAATGTGTTTTATCATGTGTTTGTAACCTAGTTTGTCATTTGTTCTTTTATAATATTTTTATCTACAAATACCCTTTGACATTCTTTAAAGAATGCCAGAAATATGTGAAAACTGCATTCATTAACTAATACTTTATCTTCTGTTAGAAAGACTTTTCTCCATATGTTTTTCCTTATTTTTAATCTATTCAAATTAAAATTACTCAAAAAGAAAAAAGAACTAGCCCTTCTGGCCAGCACCTTCTACCAGGACAGACTGCCAGCTGGTCAGCTCCCCTGAAGGCATCACAGCCTACAGACATCCAGGAGATCTGCTGCATATGCAGCAACTGGTAAGAACACTTTTGAAGTCTTACAGTTGCCTCTGGGAGCCCAGTGGACTAGGGACTGATCACTCCCCCAGAATCCCCACCCCCTGAATTCCACTCCCTTTCTGGCCAGTACCTTCTGCTAGGGAAGATTGCCAGCTAGTCCACCCCCCTGAAGACACCACAGCTTGAAGGCATCCCAGGAGTTCCTCCGCACACAAGGCAACTGAGCAACCATGGACACCACAGTCTGAAGACTTCCCAGGGGCTCCGTGGCATGCAGGGCAACTGACCCAACAGAATGAAAGTCTCCCTGGAGTTCTGCTGCACAAAGGGAAACAGAAACTACAGTCCATAGCACCCCTTAGAGAAAAGTTTCACTAAGGACAACAGCTTGACTGCTCCTCTGAAGACCAAACAGTTGGATGGCCATCCAGGAGATCTGCTGCAGCCAGGGTAACAGATCAGCACCTCCTCTACCTCTCTGAAGACCCCACAGTTGGAAGGCCCCAGAGGTTGTCTGCTACAGCCAGGACCTCAGGCCTACCAGGACACTTGAAGCAACCCAGGGACAAAAGAGACAGGCTCCAGACAGAGCCACCAAGACCAGCAAACAGATGGCAAAAGGCAAACTCAAGACTATAAGCAACAAAAGCCAATATATGTGGGCATCATCAGAACTCAGTTCTCCCACCACAGCAAGCCCTGGATACACCAACACACCTAAAAATCAGGAAGCTGACATAAAATTCTATCTCATGAAGATAATAGAGTTCTTTAAGGAGGATATAAATAACTTACTGAATGAAATACAGGTTAATAGGTAGAAGCCCTTAAAAAGGAAACAAATAAATCCTTTAAAGAAATACAGGAAAACACAAACAGGTGAAGGAATAAAGCGGCCCAAGAATTAAAAGTGGAAGTAGAAACAATAAAGAAAATGAAAATGGAGGCAATCTTGGAAATGGAGGAAAACCTAGGAAAGAGGTCAGGAATTACAGATGTAAGCATCACCAACAGAATACAAGAGATCGAAGAGAGAATTATAGTTGTAAAAGACACTGTAGAAGACATTGACATAACTGTCAAAGAAAATTCAAAACATGAAAAAACTCCTAACCCAAAACATCCAGGAAGTCCAGGACACAATAAAAAGATCAAATCTAAGAATAATTGGAATAGAGGAGAACAAAGAAAACATCTTCAATAAAATCATAGAAGAAAACATCCTCAACCTAAAGAAAGAGATGGCCATAAATGTACAAGAAGCCTATAGAACATCAAATAAATGGGACCAGAATGGAAAATTCTCTCATAACAGGAACAGGAACTAACAATCATCTTTAATATCTCTCAATATTAATGGACTCAACTCATCTATAAAAAGACATAAGCTAACAGACTGGATACACAAACAGAATCCAGATTTTTGCTACATACAAGAAACACACCTCAATAAAAAAAGACAGACACCACCTCAGAGTAAAAGACTGGATAAAGGTCTTCCAAGCAAATGGTCTTAAGAAACAAGCTGGAGTTGCCATCCTAATATCCAATAAAATAGACTTTCAACCAAAAGTTATCAAACATGATGAGAAAGAACACTTCATGATCATCAAAGCAAAAATCCACCAAGAGAAAGTCTCAATCCTGAACATCTATGCCTCAAATGCAAGGGCACCCACATTCATAAAAGTAACCTTACTAAAGCTCAAAACACACATTGAACCCCACACAATAGCAGTGGGAGACTTCAACACCCCACTCCTACTAATGGACAGGTCATTAAAAGAGAAACTAAAAGAAACACAGTAAAATTAATAGACGTTATGAACCAAATGGATTTAACAGATATCTGCAGAACATTTCATCCTAAAACAAAAGAATACACTTTCTTCTCAGCACTTCATGGTACCTTCTCCAAAACTGACCATTTAATAGGGCACAAAACAAGCCTCAACAGATACAAGAAGGTTGAAATAATCCCATGCATCCTATCAGATCACCATGGCCTAAAGCTGGTCTTCAAAAACAACAGAAAACCCACATACATGTGAAAAGTGAACAATTCTATACTAAATGATAAATTGGTCAGAGAAAAAATAAAAAAAGAAATTGAAGACTTCCTGGAATGCAATAAAAATGATGACACAGCATACCCAAACTTATGAGATACAATGAAAGCAGTGCTAAGAGGTAAATTCATAGCACTAAGTAATCTGATAAAGAAATTGGGGAGATTTTACACTAGCAACTTAACAGGACACCTGAGAGTTCTAGAACCAAAAGAAGCAAATAGACCCAAGAGGAGCAGAAGGCAGGAAAGAGTCAAACTCCAGGCTGATATAACCAAATAAAAGCAAAGAGAATGATACAAAGAGTCAACAAAACCAGAAGCTTACTTGAAAGAATCAACAAGATACTAGCCAAACTAACTAAGAGGCCCAGAGGCAGTATCCAAATTAACAAAATCAGCAATGAAAAGGGAGACATAATAACAGAAACTGAAGAAATTCAAACAATCATCAGATCTGACTACAAAAGCCTATAGTCAAATTCAATATAGAAAATTCAAATCAGATGAATGGTTTCTTTAGACAGATACCATATACCAAAGTTAAATCAAGAGCGGGGAAGCTGCCTAAACAGGCTTATATCCCCTAAGGAAACAGAAGAACTCATTAAAAACCTCCCAACAACAACAACAACAAAAAAAAAAAAAAAAAAAAAAAGCCCTAATACCAATATTCCTCAAACTATTCCATAAAATAGAAACAGAAGGGACATTCCATGAAGCCACAATTACTCTGATACCTAAACCATACACAAAGACACAACAAAAAAGAGAACTTCATACAAATTTCACTTATGACTATTGATGCAAAAACACTCAATAAAATTCTTGCAAACTGAATCCAAGAACACAGCAAAACCATCATCCATCATGATCACGTAGGCTTCATCCCAGGATGCAAGGTTGGTTCAGTATATGAAAATCCATTAACATAATCTACTATATAAACAAACTTTAAAAAAAAAACATATGATCATCTCCTTAGATGCAGAAAAAGCATTTGACAAAATACAACACCGCTTCATGTTACAAGTATTGGAAAGACCAGGAATTCTAGTTCTATACATAAACATAATAAAAGCAATTTACTATAAACCAAAAGCCAATACCAAATTAAATGGCAAGATACTTGAAGCAATCCCACTAAAATCAGGGACAAGACCAGGATGCCCATTCTTCCCATATCTATTCAATATAGTACTCAAAGTGCTAGCTAGAATAAGACAACATAAAGAAATCACAGGGATACAAATTGGCAAAGAAGTAAAGATATCACTATTTGCAGATAAAATAATAGTATTCATAAGTGACCCCAAAAATTCTACTACAAAACTTCTACAACTGATAAACAACTTCAACAAAGTGACTGGATATAAAATTAATTCAAATAAATCTGTAGCTTTCCTTTATATAAATGAAAAACAGGCTGAGAAAAAATTAGGGAAACAACTACCTTCCCAATAAGCTCAAATAATATAAAATATCTGGGGTAACTAACCAAACAAGTGAGAGTTCTGTATAACAATTACTTCAAGTCTCTCAAGAAAGAAATCAAAAATCACCTCAGAAAATGGAGAGATCTCCAATGCTGATGGATTGACAGAATTAAAATAGAAAAATGGCCATCCTACCAAAGGCAATCTACAGATTCAATGCAATCTCCATCAAAATCCCAACACAATTCTTCAAAGACATGGAAAGAGTGATTCTGAAATTCATCTTCAAAGGCAAAAATCCCAGAATAGCAAAAACAATTCATAATAATAAAAAACTGCTAGTGAAATCACCATCCCTGAACTCAAGCTATACTACAGGGCAATAGTGATAAAAACGGCATGGTATTGGTACAGTGACAGACGAGTTGATCAATGGAATAGAACTTAAAACTACGAAATAAAAGCACACACATTTGGACACTTGATCTTTGACAAAGAAGCCAAAAAATATGCGATGGCAAAAAGAAAGCAACTTCAATAAATGCTGCTGGACTAACTGGCAGTTGGTATGTAGAAAAAATGAAAATACATCCATATTTGTCACCTTGAACAAAGCTCAAGTTCAAATGGATCAAGGACCTCAATATAAAACCAGATACATTGAATCTAATAGAAGAGAAAGTAGGAAAGAGCCATGAACTCACAGGCATAGGAGTAAATTTCCTAAACAAAACTCCAATGGCTCAGGCTCTACGATCAAGAATTGATAAATGGGAACTCATCAAACTGGAAAGTTTCTTTAAGGCAAAGGACATAATCGATAGGAAAAATCAGCAACCTACAGATTGGGGAAAAAAATCTTCACTAACCCCACATCTCATAGAGGGCTAAAGTCCAAAATATATAAAGAACTCAAGAAGCTAACCACCAAAACACCAAACAACTCAATCCAAAAAAATGGGTATAGAACTAAACAGAATTCACAACAGAGGAATCTCGAATGGCTGAGAAGCACTTAAATGTTAAAAGTCCTTAGTGATCAAGAAAATGAAAATCAAAATGACCCTGAGATACCACCTTACAACAATCAGAATGGCTAGGAGCAAAAACTCAGGTGACAGCACATGTTGGCAAGGATGTAGAGAAAGAGGAACGAACACTCCTCCATTGCTGGTGGGATTACAAACTGGTACAACAACTGTGGAAATCAATCTGGAGATTCTTCTGAAAATTGGAAATAAATCTACCTGAAGATCCATCTATACCACTCTTGAGTATATACTCCCAAAAATGCCCCCACCATGCCACAGGGCACCAGATCCACTATGTTCATAGAGGCCTTGTTTGTGATAGCCAGAAGCTGGGGGTCCCACAGCAGAAGAATGGAAACAGAAAATGTGGCTCATTTACACAATGGAATACTACTCAGCTATTAAGAACTAAGACATGATGAATTATGCAGGCGAATGGATGGATCTAGAAAACATCATCCTGAGTAAGGTAAATCAGACCCAAAATGGCATGCATGGTATGTACTCACCAATAAGTCTATATTAGCCAAAAAAGTACAGAATGTCCAGGACACTTTCCACAGAACTCAAGAAGGTTAACAAGCCAAAAGGCCCTTTTGAGGACACCTCAATCCCACTTGGGAGGGAGAAGAAAGCAATCGCAGAAGAGGGGAGGGAGGGATGGACCTGAGTGGGAAAGGGGGACAGGGAGAGGAAGAGGGGAACATGATCAGGTATTGGGTTGGGAAAAAGGACTGAAGCTCTGAGGGTCAGCAGAAAGAATGGAAACAGGCAACCTTGGGAGGTAGGAGGTGGGGGGACCTTCCAGAATGTACCAGAGTCCTGGGAGGTGAGAGACTCTCAGGACTCATAGGGAAGGACTTTGGATGAAATGCTCTACAGTGGGAACTTGTAGAGCCCTACTCCGTCAGAAAGACAGGACATCAAGTGAGGGATAGCGCTGCCATCCAACAGTCAAAAAATCTCAACCAGAATTGATCCTGTCTGAAAGAACTACAGGGACAAAAATGGAGAAGAGCCTGAGGAAAAGGAGGTCCAGTGACAGGCCCAAGGTGGGATCCAGCTCAAGAGGAGGCCCCAAGGCCTGACACTATTACTGAGGCTATGGTATACTCACAAAAAGAGGCCTCTCCTGACTATCCTCTGAAAGACTCAGCAAGCAACTGATAGAGTTAGATGCAGATATTTACACTCGACCAATGGACAGAAGCTGCTGACTCCTGTGGTTGAATTAGGGAAAAGCTGGAAAAAGCTGAGGAGGAGGGTGACCCTGTAAGAGCACCAGCAGTCTCAACTAACCTAAATCCCCAGATATCTCAGACACGGACCACCAACCAGGCAGCATATACTAGCTGATATGAGGCCCCCAATACATATAGAGCAGAGAAGTGCAGGATCTGGGTTCAGTCAGAGAAGATGCATCCTTAAGAGACTGGAGACCGGAGGGAATGGGGAGGTCTGGTGGGGCGAGGGGTTGGGGGAAGATAGGGGAGGAATATGGGATGTGGAACAGTCAAAGGGTGGACTAGGAAAGGGACAAACTCTGGTGTATAAAAAAAAAAAGATTAAATAAAATTTAAAATAAACTATTGACAATATTATCAAGCAATTCAAGTATGTTTTATTGTTCACAAAACATAGCCCATAGACTGGTACAAAAAAATATGTTTTGTTTTGCATCCCAGAACCCAATATTCTCTATGAGGACTGTGGCTTTGAGGAAAGCCTCTCCCATGTAATATGACTGTGTCTCAACAAACAATTCAATACGAAGATGTACACTCATATAGTAAAGCTTTGTAGACAATTTAATAATTTTACAATTTCTGATAATGATTTTATAGAATTCCTAAATTGATACAAGTAATCTCAAGCCCCCTATAGAATAAAATCTGCAGATTTAAGTTTGTAAACCTTCATGTGTCAAGGGCTAATTGCACTAGGAAAAGAAAGTGTTAGCTTGAGATGGAACTTTGTGCCCACCACCTGTCTTCATGCTGGGGAATTGAACCAAATCCTCTGGAGGAACAGCTGCTTTTAACTGCTGTGGTATCTCTCCAGCTCCCTAGCCCATTTCATATCCCTAGGAAAAAAATATTTGGAGAAATGTATTATGTAGCATGATATTTTGAAACTTGCTGTATAAAACATATGTGATACAAATTTAAGGTGAAAAAAAAAAAATCATGTAACTTCAGTTCCATGGAATCTGACACCCTCTTCTGGCCTTCTTGGACAACACATGTGATGCACAGTCATTAATATAGGCATCACTGTGCCAGAGCCGTCCCTACCTGGGATGGTTTGAGGTGAATCACAGCATTGGAAGGAGAGGTAGCTTTAAAGACTGTTGGTCTCTGGATGTAATTTTCAAAACTAATGGTCTCTGGATTTACTTTCAAATACTAATGGTCTCTGCGCCTTAGACTCTAACTATGCTGAATGCTGAAGCTGCTGACTTCTTAAAACTCGCAATACCTTTCTTGCTTATTCTGAGGATAAAAACCACTAGCTTGGGCAACTAACACCTTCTAGCCTAACAGCAGGGAATTAAATAAAGGATTAAATTCTAGGGCTTTTTTTTTTTTTCTCTCTTGTACAGAAGCCTCACCTCTCTCTTGTGAGGAAGGAGGGGAGTTTGGAACAATAAACTTGTATTGAACCAGGAGAAGAGAGTCATTCACAGAAGGAAAAACTTTTACACAAACAAATATGCATAAACTCACATACATTCATATATACACATTCATACTTATTTGTTGGGTCCAAGAATATATCAAATCAAGTTACATACTTACAGACATACATCCATACTTACATATGCATATGAAGCAAAAGCCCAAGTGCCAGCACAGAAAGAACTCATTTATTATGAATAAAAACTGAACTCCAATCTTTATTGCACAGAGAAAGAAAAGGCTTCTAGCCCTTTATTGCTAAATGAATTAAACCCAAATCTGTAAGAAAAAAAAAAAAAAAAAAAAAAAACCTTTGTCCTCTTTAGTAAGACTCAGCCTGCCTTGCTGTTAAGAAAAGACCTCTTTCCTCCAATGGTAAAGAGAATCCTGCCTGATCTTTCTGCTCTGTCTGCAGCTTCTCTGTTTCTTGTTTCTCTGTGCATTCTGCGTATTGCTTTCTTTTGCTGCTCACACTCTAATGTTCTCTTTATTTCTAAGGGAAAGTAAAGGGAGGAAACCTATCAGACTATGTTCTTTCTAAATTTCTAAGTTGCTTTCTTAATTTCTAGGTTATTCCACTCTGCCGTCCTTCTCCTTCCTTCTCCTAATCTTGCTCTCTCCTTCTAACTCCTAATCTTGTTCTCTCTTCCTGCTCTGATGTAATACTGCCATGAAATGTAATCATTCCTAGTTTTTATACTCTTTTTAGGAAAATAGATCACATGGTTTTTCAAATATCCATTTTTTTTACAAATGTTCACTAAATGTAAATATAAATTCAAGTCATAAATTGAACAAGAAGCTTACAACAAAGATGTGTATATATTTTTCCCATTAATCCTTAATATTAATTATATATCACTGGTTTCACAGGTTCATAGAGTTAAAAATCATAATTTTGTGACTAAGTTATCATTGAAGTTTTGTATAGATAAACCCAGTCAATATATTATCTTCTGTGCTTGCACCTACAATAAATCATTAGTGCCCTTTTATGGCGTTTGGTTAATTGTTTTCCAACAATTGTGTTCTTGGAATATGTTCTAAGTTGTAAATGTATACATATATGTATACATATATATGATATCCGTTCCTCAAACCACTTTGTAGCTGGTTTTGTTTTCCTATTTCTCTTCATAGACAAGAATCTTTAAAAAAAAAAAAAAAAATCTGGATTTGGAAAAGTCTCAATTCTCCCCTCCCATGTACTTCTTAGCTGTAATCTGATTTAACAGGCTCATGAAACACAGTCAACTACCTTACGTTTTTAACTATTTTCATACTCCTTCTATTTTTACATATCTAAATAAACACCTACATTTCGATATGGCAAATACTAGACTCACCACCTCACTGTAAAAACTTATGTTTCTCATAGTCTTCCTCTTCATGAATATCTAAACCTTAATTATATTATTGACTGAATCATCACATGTACTTCCTTCCACTTTCGGCCTCTTTCACCATGTTTCCAGAATAATCCTTCTATTTCAGACCAGACTTTGGTGAAGCAGCCAGGCTCTTCAAGACACATGGTTCACTATATTGACTTTTATCTTTAAATTTGATTCCCTTTCTTATTTCCCACTTTGATCTCACTGATACTCTCTGCAGTAAAGATGACTACTGGTTGTGAGGCTCTCAAAAGACCATTTCATCTCACAGTCCTGAATCTTCCAGTGGACAGTTCTGTTTTCCCCTCCATTAGCATATTTCTGAGAGTCTTATCCAAAATATGAGTCCTCTAAAATGCCCTACTTTACTGACTCCCTGCTGGCTCAGAGACCACCAAAAACATGATAACCTCTGTAGATATCTCTGTCTTAGCATATACATGGCTGATGTGTAAACACACTTGATTTCCTATCTCATCAGGACTCTAATAACTTCAAAGAATTTTTGTCCAAACTAAAGTTGACAAAACTGTAGGCCGAGAGAAAGCATAAGCTTCCAGGTGTTTTCAATACATTATACTCATTCACTTCAAAGTTCATTCTTATTTTCAAAACTCATACAGAGCCAGAGAAGGTTTTTTGGATGATAGTTGTAAAATGTTCTGCTATATTTAGAAATAATTATCTGTATTGCATTAAAATTTTTGGGACTAGATGGCTACAAATATATGTGCAAATCTTTTTTTTTTAATCTCCTTTTACGCAGTTAATGGGTGCAATAAATTTCACACGTTTTGCCTCCTTAGTTACTCTGCCTCTGACTTTAGAGTCATGAGTAGAAGAAGTTACTGAAACAATTGATGCTGGTTTGCTAGAGCTAAGAAGTTAGTAATGATTAAAAAGACTTCAGTATCACTGAGGAGAAATCTTCGGAAAAATGTTTTCTGAGAGCACAAAGAAGCTGTGTTGCAGAGTGTCTTAGTTAAGATTTTACTTCTGTGAACAGACACCATGACCAAGGCAACTCTTATAAAGGACAATATTTAATTGGGGCTGGCTTATAGGTTCAGAGATTCAGTCCATTACCATCAAGGTGGGAGGATGGCAGCATCCAGGTAGACATAGGGCTATGGGAGCTGAAAGTTCTATACCTTGTTCTGAAGGCAGCTAGAATATTGACTTCCAGACAACAAGGACAAGAGTATTAAAGTCCTCATCCACACCTATTCCAACAAGGCCACACCTCCTAATAGCACCACTCCCTGGGCCAAGCATATATAAACCATCACACAGAGATAGACATTATGTTGACAGCCAAACTTGGTATTATGTAAGAATCACCCAGGTGGTACTGGTTTTGAAGATATAAAGGGGACATGGAAATCAACTGAAACTTAACACCACTGTGAGAGGCCAGGTAAGGCCATTCATGAAGGTACAGCCTCAATCTCAGTTGACAGTTCATGAATACAGGGACTATACAAAGGAGTTGAGGCATGGAAACATGAAGAGCCTATGTGAAACTATTGGTGAAAGAGCAGTCTAGTTTTTTATGGGTTCCTTGGTCATTAGAGATTCCTCTGTTGAGATTGTACCCCATTTTGAATTGAATTATTTGGTTTGTTAGTGTCTAACATCTTGTGTTCTTTATATATTTTGAATAGTAGTCTTCTGTTGTATGTAGGATTAGTGAAGGTCTTTTCCTGATCTATAGGCTGTCATTTTGTTCTATTGACAGAGTTCTTTGCCTTACAGAAGCTTTTCAGTTTCATGAGACCCCATTTATTAATTATTGATCTTAATGCCTGAGCTATGAGTGTTCTGTTCAGGAAATTATCTTCTGTATCAGTGAGTTCAAGGCTATTTTCTAATTTTTGTTCTATTACATTAAGTTTATCTGGTTTGATGTTGAGGTCTTTGATCCACTTGGACTTGAGTTTTGTGCAGGGTGATAAATATGGATCTATTTTCATTCTTCTACATGCAGACCTCCAGTTAGACTAGCACCGTTTGCTGAAGATGCTTTCTTTTTTCCTATGTATGGCTTTCATTCCTTTGTCAAAAATAAAGTATCCATAGGTGTGTGGGTTTATTTCTGGGTCTTTGATTAATTTCCATTGATTAACCTGTCTGTTTCTATATCGGTACCATAAAGCTTCAGAAGTTCTTTTATTTTACAGGATTATTTTAGCTACCCTATTTTACTTTGTTTTTCCATATGAAGTTGAGAATTATTCTTTCAAGATCCCTAAATAATTGTGTTGGAATTTTGATAGAAATACATTGATTCCATAGATTGCTTTTGATAAGATAGCCTTTTCTACTGTGTTAATTCTACCAACCCAACAGCATGGGAGATCTTTCAGTCTTTTAATATCTTCATTTTTTTCTTCAGAGACTTAAAGTTCTTGTCATACAGTTCTTTCACTTGCTTGGTTAGTGTTAGACCAAGGTATTTTATGTTTTTAGTGGCTATTGTGATGGATGTTGTCTCCCTATCTACTTTCTCAGTTCATTTATCATTTGGATAAAGGAGGGTTACTGATTTCTTTGAGTTAATTTTATACGTAGCTACTTTACTGAAGGTTTTCATCAGTGATAGGAGTTCTTTGGCAGAATTTCCACAACACTGAATTCTCTTGATAGATTCACTTACCAAAGTTACATCCAGATCAGGTAAACAAACAAAACAATCCTATAGCCACCAAGAATTTTAAAGCAGTGATTAAAAACCATCCCCTGCAAAAGCCCGGGCCCAGATGCTTCTAGCACAGAATTCTACCAGACTTTCAAAGAAGAGCTAATACCAATACTCCTCAAACTATCCCTCAAAATAGAAACAGAAGGCACATTGCCACATTGCCAAACTCATTCTATGAAGCCACAATCACCCTGATGTCTAAATCACAAAAACTGTTAGCAGAGAAAGATAATTTCAAACCAATTTTTAATATGAACATTGATACAAAATGTATTCAATAAAATACTTGAAAACCAAATGAAAAAATACATCAAGACATCACCCACCATGATCAAGTATTTTTATTACTTTTAAGTGTGTGTGTGTGTGTGTGTGTGTGTGTGTGTGTGTGTGTGGAGTATAGGTGCCCA
Source organism: Mastomys natalensis (assembly GCA_021653895.1). Taxonomy (NCBI): domain Eukaryota; kingdom Metazoa; phylum Chordata; class Mammalia; order Rodentia; family Muridae; genus Mastomys; species Mastomys natalensis. Next base: position 589,715 of record JAJTUV010001035.1, read on the forward strand.
CAGGAGCCAGATGTGTCAAATTTGCTGAAGCCAAAGTTACAGGAAGCTGTGAGCCTCCTTACATAGGTGTTCAGAATAGAATTGGAATTCTCCAGGAAACAATAAGTGCTGTTAATCACGGAAGTATTCTCTCTGGCCACCCTGAAAGATGCTGTCATGCCATGTAGACACATGTTAAAATACAAACTGCAATCTTTCGGAGTTCATTCTATTGGGTTGTCAGTACATTAGCTGTGTTACAGGAAGAGTCTTGATTCACACAACAAAAGAAATAAACAAGGTGATAATTGGCTATGGCCAAAGGCTTCATTTCCCTCCAAGTTTTGCCAAGACCTTTAATCATGACTTATCAGTAGTGGTTAGTATAATTAGATGGTGTTTTACATTTCCTACTAACCAGATCATAATTATGAGTTAGTAGAAATTTGTCTGTTTTCAATTTCATTTGTACAATAGCTGAAAAAGCCTTGGTTAGAAAATGTATCACACAGCTATAACTTACTCAGAATTCTTTTTGTTTGAAATCCCATTGAGCCCACCAGCAAGCAGCTGCTGCTTTCCCTTCCTCTGGATGACAGTGTCTGTCTACCTGATACTATTTTAAGTAAACCAAGTCCAAAGCACCAATTTGCATGACTAAAGTTACCTGTACTTTTCTGTAGGGAGGTATTGAAGACTTTCTAACAAAAATGTACTTTAGGATGTAAGGGTGATCTGGCTATGAAATCTGTCATGCTGTCAATCACCAAGGTTAACACAGCTATTATGGCTGGTTAGGCAGGTATCCTGCCCACTAATTCTATTCAGGAAACACTGCCTAGGAATTATGATACTCATAATAAATTGGGTTTCTCAATATCACTTAAGATAAAGCAGTCCTATCAGACATACCCACAGGCCAACCCAATGAAATTGAGACTCACTCCCAGCTGATTCTACAGTGTGTCAGGTTGGAAATTAAAGCTATTCATGAAGCCAGCATAAGTTATATAGTTGAGTTACGGGCCATACTGTATACTTAGTAAGAGACTGTCAAAACACAACTAAAAGAAAAAAAGGAAAAGAGAAAACAAAGAAGGAGAAAAAAAGAGAAAAGAGATGGATCAAACTTATTCTTTGCCCAAGGAGTAATAACCCTGACTCTGATAAAACTACTGCTCAACACTGAGAATTGATATTTCTATATATGATTTTGTATATTTTCAAAGGTTAGATAAATCTCACCAAATGAGTGACTGACTAAAATATATGCACTGCCGTTGAAGAACTTTCAAATATCAATTATCTGACAAAAGCATAGTATTACAGCTTCACCCACAACCCCCCTCCCAGTGGATCTAAGCAACACAAGGTCCTGAGACACACTACTCCTTCACCTTACCTACTGTTCACAGCCTTCTATGCTAAGTTCTTCTCTACCTGAAAGCAAGATCACCTAATTAGTAAATTCTTACTAATGTATTACTATTCCCACCTTTTTATTTTTGTGTTTCTCCCAAGCAGATACTTTAATAAGGGATATTAAGTACTAAAATAATATTTTAATAAGGGATCCTTTGTTGTTTTTCTTCTTTAATTAAAAGGACAGGTACATATCTATTCAGAGTTTTAACACACCCAAAGCCCAAAAGATAAGCATTAGTCGAAATAATCTTTTGAGACCTTTCATTAAATATTAGAACTTCTTATTTAAATGAATACCACAGAAAACAATGCAAATAAAAGAAATAAAATGAACAAGTTAATCACAGACTCACTCCATGCAAGACTCACAATGCATTCAAATCATTGTTTATACTCATATATATAGGACAATCTCTCTACTCCATATTCATATAAAACTAAAGGTACTGTTTATTTCTGGAACGTTCATAGGGGAGAGTACTCCCCACAGTTCTGCAAGCTCTGGCTTTTCCTTTGTGTTGATGGGCTTCCCAGGTTGGCCGACTCCTGCCGGAATGGTCACTTGAGCATCCCTGTCTGCATGCTGTCCTAGGCTGAAATGCCTTTAGGATGATTTCATCTGCTGTCCCTCCATTGCTGCCTGCTGAATCCTCTACATCAGCTAGACCTGAAGCTCCATCAGCAGGAACTGAATCCACCTCATCTCTAAGACACCTCCCCAACTCTTATTCAGTTCCATGTCTAGAACAAAAGAGATGCTGGGGCTGAGGCTATCACTCAGTGGTGGAGGGACTCTAGTGTGCAGGGAGCCTGGGGGTTCAATCCTAGAATAGGAAGGGTCAGGTATAAACCTATATATTTAAAATACAGGTTTTTACCAAACCCAGACGCTATTGTGGATGCCAAGAAGTGCTTGCTGTCAGGAGCCTGATGTAGCTATATTCCGAGAGACTCTGCCAGAGCCTGACGAATACAGAGGCAGATGCTTGCAGCCAACCACTGGACTGAGCACAGGGTTCCCAATAGAGGGGTTAGACAAAGGACTGAAGGAGTTGAAGGGGTTTGCAACCCCATAGGAAGAACAATATCAACCAACGGCCACCCCCACTCCAGAGCTCCCAGGGACTAAACCACCAACCAAAGAGTACACATGGAGAGACCCATGGCTCCAGCTGCATATGTAGCGGAGGATGGCCTTATCTGGAAGCAATAAGAGAAGAGGCCCTCGGTCCTGTGAAGGCTCGATTCCCCAGTGTAGGAAATCCCTGCCAGAGCAGTGAAGTGGGAGTGGTTGGGGGAGCATCCTCATAGAAACAGGGGGAGGAAGGAGGGGTTGGGGGTTTGTAGAGGGGAAACCAGGAAACGGGATAACATTTGAAATGTAAATAAATAAAATATCCAACTAAAATTCATAATGTCTTTATCAAAAATGTGGGTTTTCCAATGCTTTGATGAAAAATATAGCCCAAAACACATCAGATGAAATTTCACAGCCCAAGAATAATGAAGAAAAGGTCCAAAGGTCTTATAGAGAGTATTTTAAAAGTTTTAAAATTCACACAGTATAATCTGGAATGCCTCTCTCTATAAGTAAATCACTTTTCTTTCTAGACATACCAGTGGTTAAGGAGGGATAGCTGGTTAAGTGATTATAGCTGACATATAATTCCTACAACAGTCTAAGTAAAAATTATATGCTACCTATCATGAATAAAGACCCACTTTTAGGAGAGTGAACATAGACCAAAACCCAGGAGTGGCATCTGCAATACAAGCACTTTGGAGATGAGACAAGATTAGGAGTTGAAGGTCACCCCCAACTACATATGAAGTTCAATACTAGACTGGGCAATGTGGGGCTGCATGTCAAAACAATGTGGAATGTTTTAAATGGAATAAGGATATGATTAGAAACAGAAGACTATGAATTATCCTGTGCCCTTTCTCTTAGAAATCTGTTGTAGGGCAAATTCCATTTGAGTAAGGTATCAGGGCCTGAGGAGCCAACTCAGTCAGTAAAGAGCTTGAGTCACACAAGGACCTACCCTTAGGACCTATGTAAACTATGGGAAGTGATGGTATGTGCATCTAACAGGAGAAGCTGAAACAGGGAGGTCCTCCAGGCCCCCTTGCCGGCCATTGTAGCTTAACTGCTGAGTTCCAGCTCTATGATAGATTCTGTATCAGTGAAGACATGTTAGCCCTTCTAAGGCAAACTCCTGAGATTGTCCTCAGGCCTCTACAAGTATGCACTCAAAACCACACTTAAACCTGTTCACACACAGCATCACCACTGCCATCACCATTGCCGTCACACCACACCACAAAAAAAAAGAAATATAAGTTTATGAAAGGAAAGATAATCTACCACTTAGTTCATCCATCATAAAACATGCAACACTCAACAGAAAGCAAGGTTGCCCATGTACTGACCTTATGTCAACAAGACAAGGCAACTGGATAGAATTTCTACGGCTTTAACATGGCATAAGTTGAAGATCAAAAAGGCATGGGGTTTGTAAACCCTTATATACTAAAATGCACATGTTCATGAGAGTGAAAGCAAAACCAATCACAGTCTAAGTAAAGTCCTTAGCAGAATACAATCTGATCACATTAGGAGAAAGTCAGAGAATCAATTCATTATTGCATTCCCAAACTGTCCAACTATAGTAAGAGGTTCAGTTTCCTTAATGTTATGTGAATATGTTTTTGTTTTAATCCAAGGTGTGGGAGAAGAGACTGCTTCACAGCAGGTGTTTATGATTTGCCATGTGCATTAGCAGGGGGATGATTTTTGCCAGCTGCAGCTAGTTTAATTCTGAGGACTCTGGAGAGGATATAAATGCCAGCACACTGAAAGGTGTTGGGGGGGGGATGCTCCGAAGAAGAAGTCAACTGCTACTCCCCATGTTGCTGCCCCTGCTGCTGCTAGTTCATACTGCTGCTGACATTCATGTTTGTGTTTGCTATTGCTGGTTTGCTGGACTGTTGGATATTCTAACAATTCCATTTGCCCCCAAATAACTACATCCCTAATCAACAGAAAGTAACCTATAGAGGTCTACACCCCCTTTCCCCTCTAACCTTCTTTCTCTCCTACCTAGTGTTGAAGGGTTGGAAAGGATTCAGACTGGAAGGGATGAATTACAGATGGACTACAGACTGGAAGGGCTGTAGAGATATAAGATGAAAATAAAATAGATTTAAAAATACACCTACATCCACCAAAGTAAGTAAAAGAATGTATCTGATTTGCCTTTTAATCCTGACTGAACGTGATGCACAATATAAGGAGGAATAGCTTGCTTTATTTTAAAAAAAAAAAATGTCAGTTAATAAATGACAAACAAATGGTGTGGCTAAGCCATCTCTCTTTTTCATTCTCAGTAACATGAAACTTTCAGGTAAGCATTGCCAAAGTGTATGAAAATCAGTGATTATTAGATGTGGTATCAAGTTCTTATCAGATGAGGTAACTCCCCTCATGGTTGACTGAACCTTTGAGCAGAAATTATAATATCTGATGTGACAGTGTATGAAACAACATCTCGTGAGAAGTGTTCTTGCCAAAATGATGAAACTTGAGTCCATTCAATAGGCTACATCAAACTGCAGTATAGAGGAAATGCAAGTGAGAAGAGACTGTTAAATGGTACCCACATCACACTGGGAATGATGGCTCAGTGGGTTATGTGCTTGCTGTGCATCAAGAGAGCCTGAGTTCCATTGCTTTGGCTCATATTGTGAGAGAGAAACTTGTCCTCTGACTTCCGCATGTGCACTATAGCACATGAATGTATACATGTGGGCACTCACAAATACACACACACACACACACACACACACACACACACTAAACAAATATAAATTAATTAATGGCAAACCTTGTGTGCCTATGTACAATGAGCACAATGTACAATGTCTCTAATTCCTGATAAATAGGTCTTTAGATGTAAGATTATTAGTTTTGAATATTTGGTGTTCTTCACTTCATTATAAATAGCATTAGTTGTCTTTTTACAAACATATAGTTTCTTTGTTCTTTGAGAACTTTATACGAAATGTGCTGTGATTAAATCCGTCCTCTACTCCCTCACCTCCAACTCCTCCCAGACTTCCCTACTTCATCCACTCCATCCCAACTTCCTATACTCTTTTATGAAACCCACTGAGTCCAGTTACTTTTCCCCTTTACATACTTTTTTTTTTTTTTCACAAAAATGGAAACCAAATCCATAAGGCCCCTGATGCACCATAAACCCCACAAAGGCACTCAGTGTGTGCTCTGCTAATATTGACCCAAGTGTTAATGTCATGATGGCCTGCCTGCTCCAGATGCTGATAAAGTACTTTCCATTTACAGGATGGACATTAATGACAGAGTTTCTCTGGTAACAGCTAAGCAAGGGTAGAGGTATACAAGATCAAGCTTGGTAGTTACCAAGCTATACATGCAGGTTTGGTCTGTGGTTCTTCAAGATTCTGACTGCCAAGGCATTTTTCTGATATTGTTGACACTGACTACTAAAAGGTATAGGACATTCTGCACTTGGAAAGATATTTACTTAGTAAAACAAAAACAATTTTCAAGAAAAGAGAAAAAGAATAGTGTGTTATGATAGGAATTCTCAGGTTATTTCAAAAAGGAAATTGGATATTTTTGAACTTATCAATTTGAATTGAATATTTCAAACTTGACAGACATCAGTAAAAAATAGCAGAGATCTTGTAAAATACGTTTTGAATTTTCTTTGAAGGTTCTAGTTTAAAATCGCATTAACAAGAACTGAAGGAGATAGCTTGACTTTAGTGTTCTTTCACTTCAGGAAACTTGAGAAGTGACGTAGCTGCCAGCTGTTCTCATCCTCTCTGTGGCACTAACCCACTTGAATGCTCCATCCTTCTGATAGTTTGCAAATTGAAAATACCTCCTTCTTTTGAAAAGTGTGGGAAAATTAGATTTCAGAGCTGTTATGTAACTAAACCCTTTGTGTTGCTCAATTTCTAAGCAAATCCTGGCCATGAGCAGTAATTGAAGCTGAATGGTTTCTCAATTCTGTGTTCTTTAAATACAAGGTTAGGGATGTAGACTTTCCTGGTAAAACTTCTAATTAACAGGCTTGGCTATTGACTTTTGACTGGAAATATATTAGGACCCACAGGGCAAAACCACAGTACCATGGCAGAAAAACTGAGAGGCAGAAATTCATACTGAGTGAAACTTAAAGGATTCCAAAAGAATGTTTGTTTTTATATCAATTGAAATTTTGTTGCACATTTACAGGGTTTTGGTTTTTTGGGTTTTTTTTTTCCCTGCTCTTCAGATGAGTCTGGAGATACCCAAATTTCTACATCTCCTTCTGGAAATAGAAACTATAAAATAGAAGGTAAACAAAAGGTTATAAAAAGTTATATTTCAGAATTAGTTTAAAAGTCCTTTGCTATTTGAAGGTTATTCCATACTGTGGCTCTACAGAGTATTAAGAAGTTATTTAACATAAGATGGCTTCTGAGCACCTGTGAATGCAAATTACCTGAAATATTTTCAACATGTAGACTCTACATACGCACCATCATTATCTGTGATGAAAGTTTGTTGGAAATACTGAAGGTAAACAGTGAAAACTAAATGGTAGGTTGAAGAAATCGAAGACATTTAAGACAGCTGGCAAAATAGCAATCACTACAAGTGTCACTAAAGAATATACTTATCCATCTTTTAAGATTTTTCTGAAACCAAATATATGAATATAATTTGAATAATGTAATGAGAATTTGTTCCTAAATCAACTTTGCTCCATATATTCTTAGGAGACCAAACTTAATCTATACCAGCACAAGGAATTAAATTTACCTTTTAAACAGAAAGTGATTTAAGTCTCATTTCAATTATTGCAAAATAAGTGTCATTATAATTATTGTCTCATTATAACTTTCTCTGGTGTGTTTGTTCTTGGGTGAATGTCTGTGTCAATGTCCAGACATATATACAGCACTGGCTCTGACTAATACCAGAAATTATCAGAAAATAGTTTTTATTCTTTCAGTACTTACCTGATTTCACAAGGTGTTCTCAGAACTGACTATAATTTTAAGTCGACTTTTTCATGACTAAAAAATAATTACAAAAACCAATATAAAGTTTCTAATAAGCAGAACAATTGAATGGTGATAGAAAATTCAACAGTATAACTAATGTATCTGCCGATAGCTTGCATTATTTTTCTAGAATATACAAAGATTTGCTCAGCATCTGTGCCAAGTGAATCTGTAGGTGCTCACATCTTACACAGTGACCTTTACTTTAAAATAGAATAATTTACAACATTATTGCCTCTCACATTATTTTCCTGTTTTCCATAATCATGAATCTTGTACATACTAACAACACAACTTGAAAATGTATTTCAATGCATTTCTTGATATCAATGACCTTTTGGGTGATGGGGGATGCACACATACACATATTCATATTAAATTGGATCACTAGGAGCTCCCAGGAGTGTCTTCACACATCTATATATGAATGTTAATGAAGGCAAGTCATTAAGGAAAAAATGCCTAAAGTGAGAATATCATTTCTTGCACTAGATCATTCCTCCTTTCCCAGCATCCTAATGATTACTTTAAATAGTCTCATGCATGCTCTCATTATCTTTAGGTGGAAGCTTCCCTTGGGGAGTCATTTTGCATCTATGAAACAATCTTAAGAGCTCTTGATGAGTCTTTCATGAGGAGTGGTAGTCCTTTCATTAACCCAATAAGATAATGTTTTATTTAGAACAACTTAAAATGCTGTTATTTTCTTCTAGTGAGTTGTCAAAGTCCAGCCTCACAATTTGCCTGTAAAGAAGTCTACATTCTGCTCCCATCTCCGTCAAGAACATCTTCAAACACAGATCCTCCTGTGTCCCTGTTCTCTGCTGTCTTATCTCTATCTATCAGTTTTCAGGTCCAAAGAACAACGTCTAATCCCACCTGTGTTTTAGGAAATGTCATCTTTATTTAATATGTAATATCCAGTGTTTGAAAACATTGCCAAAACTCTTTAAAGCATTAAGTCATTTCTTTGAATATGGTGTTTGTGTATAATATGGTTTCAAACAATTGATGATAATATTGAGATGAATACAGACTGAAAATGGAGATTCCCCCAAGTGTGGTGGCACAAACTTGTAATGTCTGCGCTAGAAAGAGATGGCAGGAAGATGATGCTGGCCTAAAATGTAAAAGTGGGAATTAGCTTCTAAAATGAAAAACAAAAAACTAAAACAAATCTTTGTTTCTCACAATAGTCTTCCTCTAGCGCTGACTGCTTCTTTATTATATATTTACACTAAACAAATATCAGGTCATTTGATGCTGTTGGAAGAGTTTTCTGGACATAATCCTTCTCGTTCACATCGGTGCCCAGGAGTGGCCCCTGTGCTCCAGCCCTTCTCACCCAATCATACCCAGAGACAGCTTGACCCTCAGGAGTTCTGACACCCAGGAGTTCTGACCAGGCTCACAGACTCATATGCTCACAGGAGGGACAGGCTCCAGTCAGAGACAGTAAGGCCAGCTAACACTAGACATAACCAGGTGGTGAGAGGCAAGCACAAAAACATAGGCAATAAAAACCAATGCTACTTGGCATCATCAGAACCCAGTATTTTCCACCACAGCAAGCCCTGGATACTTTAACACACTGAAAAACAAGATTCTTATCTAAAATCCCATTTCATGATGATGATAGAGAACTTTAAGAAAATATAAATAATTTACTTATGAAATACAGGAGAACACAGGTAAACAGGTAGAAGCCCTTAAGGAGGAAACAAATAAATCTCTTTTAAAAGAAACACAAAACTCCCAAAAAGAATTACAAGAAAAGACAACCAAACAGGAAAAGGAATTGAACAAGACCATCCAGGATCTAAATATGGAAATAGAAACAATAAAGAAATCACAAAGGGAGACAACCCTGAAGATGTAAAACTTAGGAAAGAGATCAGGAATCATAGATGCAAGCATCACCAACAGAATACAAGAGATCGAAGAGAGAATCTCAGGAGTACAAAATACCATAGAAAACATTGACACAACAGTCAAAGAAAATGAAAAATGAAAAAAGCTCCTAACACAAAACATCCAAGCATTCGAGGACACAAACATAAGAATTACAGGTATAAAAGGGAGTAAAGATTCCAAACTCCTTTGAGTAAACATTATTAACAAAAATTATAGAAAAAAACTTTCCTAATCTAAAGAGATGCCCATAAATGTACAAAAGCCTTACATAACACCAAATAGACTGGACCAGAAAGGAAATTCCTCCCATCACATAATTAATCAAAACATCAAATTTACAGAACAAAGAAAGAATATTAAAAGTGGCAAGGGAAAAGGGTCAAGTAATATATAAAGACAGACCTATCAGAATTATACCAGATTTTTCAACAGAGACTCTAAAAACCAGAAGATCTTGAAGAGATGTCATACATATCCTTTGAGAACACAAATGCCAGCCCAGGCTACTATACCCAGCAAAACTCTTAATTAGAATAGATGAAAAAACAAGATATTCCATGATAAAAACATATTTAAAGAATATCTTTTCAATAATCCAGCCCTACAAAGGATAATAGAAGGTAAACACCAACACAAGGAGGGAAACTAAACCCAAGAAAAAGCAAGAAATTAATCTTCTCACAACTAAACTAAAAGAAGAGAACCACACAAACATAATTCCACCTCTAACAACAAAAATAACAGGAAGCAACAATCATTGGTCCTTAAAAACTCTTAACATCAATGGACTCAATTCTCCAATAAAAAGACACAGACTAACAGACTGGATACATAAATGGGATCCAGCATTTTGCTGCATACAGGAA